>JBBELK010000402.1:0-1211784 GCA_037783545.1 Henricia sp. BOLD:AAB3569
TAAACTCTCTATATTGCGCACTTGTCATAAAAAATTGACAGACTTTCGCCGGGAAATGGCAGAGAAATTTCAAAGTTTAGAAAAAACTGGGTTGAGGCTTCCTGACTGCTCTCACGCAAACCGTGGCTGTCTGTACACACCTCTTTGGGGTACTCCTGAGTTGTGCGCATGCTCAGTCAATCGGACTGTCGTTAACGCACCGCAGTTTGGCTCGGCAATTTGGTCAAAGTGTGGTCCAAACGTCGGCAGATTTGAAGGTCGAAAAATGTTCCGACGAACTTCAAATTTTGCATGCCTAAACTTTCTATATTGCGCAATTGTCATAAAAAATTGACAGACTTTCGCCGGGAAATGGCAGAGAAATTTCAAAGTTTAGAAAAAACTGGTTGAGGCTTCCTGACTGCTCTCACGCAAACCGTGGCTAACTGTACACACCTCTTTGGGTACTCCTGAGTTGTGCGCATGCTCAGTCATTCGGACTGTCGTTAACGCACCGCAGTTTGGCTCGGCAATTTGGTCAAAGTGTGGTCCAAACGTCGGCAAATTTGGAGGTCGAAAAATGTTCCGACGAACTTCAAATTTTGCATGCCCTAAACTCTCTATATTGCGCACTTGTCATAAAAAATTGACAGACTTTCGCCGGGAAATGGCAGAGAAATTTCAAAGTTTAGAAAAAACTGGGTTGAGGCTTCCTGACTGCTCTCACGCAAACCGTGGCTGTCTGTACACACCTCTTTGGGGTACTCCTGAGTTGTGCGCATGCTCAGTCATTCGGACTGTCGTTAACGCACCGCAGTTTGGCTCGGCAATTTGGTCAAAGTGTGGTCCAAACGTCGGCAAATTTGGAGGTCGAAAAATGTTCCGACGAACTTCAAATTTTGCATGCCCTAAACTCTCTATATTGCGCACTTGTCATAAAAAATTGACAGACTTTCGCCGGGAAATGGCAGAGAAATTTCAAAGTTTAGAAAAAACTGGGTTGAGGCTTCCTGACTGCTCTCACGCAAACCGTGGCTGTCTGTACACACCTTTTTGGGGTACTCCTGAGTTGTGCGCATGCTCAGTCATTCGGACTGTCGTTAACGCACCGCAGTTTGGCTCGGCAATTTGGTCAAAGTGTGGTCCAAACGTCGGCAAATTTGGAGGTCGAAAAATGTTCCGACGAACTTCAAATTTTGCATGCCCTAAACTCTCTATATTGCGCACTTGTCATAAAAAATTGACAGACTTTCGCCGGGAAATGGCAGAGAAATTTCAAAGTTTAGAAAAAACTGGGTTGAGGCTTCCTGACTGCTCTCACGCAAACCGTGGCTGTCTGTACACACCTCTTTGGGGTACTCCTGAGTTGTGCGCATGCTCAGTCATTCGGACTGTCGTTAACGCACCGCAGTTTGGCTCGGCAATTTGGTCAAAGTGTGGTCCAAACGTCGGCAGATTTGAAGGTCGAAAAATGTTCCGACGAACTTCAAATTTTGCATGCCCTAAACTTTCTATATTGCGCACTTGTCATAAAAAATTGACAGACTTTCGCCGGGAAATGGCAGAGAAATTTCAAAGTTTAGAAAAAACTGGGTTGAGGCTTCCTGACTGCTCTCACGCAAACCGTGGCTGTCTGTACACACCTCTTTGGGGTACTCCTGAGTTGTGCGCATGCTCAGTCATTCGGACTGTCGTTAACGCACCGCAGTTTGGCTCGGCAATTTGGTCAAAGTGTGGTCCAAACGTCGGCAAATTTGGAGGTCGAAAAATGTTCCGACGAACTTCAAATTTTGCATGCCCTAAACTCTCTATATTGCGCACTTGTCATAAAAAATTGACAGACTTTCGCCGGGAAATGGCAGAGAAATTTCAAAGTTTAGAAAAAACTGGGTTGAGGCTTCCTGACTGCTCTCACGCAAACCGTGGCTGTCTGTACACACCTCTTTGGGGTACTCCTGAGTTGTGCGCATGCTCAGTCATTCGGACTGTCGTTAACGCACCGCAGTTTGGCTCGGCAATTTGGTCAAAGTGTGGTCCAAACGTCGGCAAATTTGGAGGTCGAAAAATGTTCCGACGAACTTCAAATTTTGCATGCCCTAAACTCTCTATATTGCGCACTTGTCATAAAAAATTGACAGACTTTCGCCGGGAAATGGCAGAGAAATTTCAAAGTTTAGAAAAAACTGGGTTGAGGCTTCCTGACTGCTCTCACGCAAACCGTGGCTGTCTGTACACACCTCTTTGGGGTACTCCTGAGTTGTGCGCAGGCTCAGTCATTCGGACTGTCGTTAACGCACCGCAGTTTGGCTCGGCAATTTGGTCAAAGTGTGGTCCAAACGTCGGCAAATTTGGAGGTCGAAAAATGTTCCGACGAACTTCAAATTTTGCATGCCCTAAACTCTCTATATTGCGCACTTGTCATAAAAAATTGACAGACTTTCGCCGGGAAATGGCAGAGAAATTTCAAAGTTTAGAAAAAACTGGGTTGAGGCTTCCTGACTGCTCTCACGCAAACCGTGGCTGTCTGTACACACCTTTTGGGGTACTCCTGAGTTGTGCGCATGCTCAGTCATTCGGACTGTCGTTAACGCACCGCAGTTTGGCTCGGCAATTTGGTCAAAGTGTGGTCCAAACGTCGGCAAATTTGGAGGTCGAAAAATGTTCCGACGAACTTCAAATTTTGCATGCCCTAAACTCTCTATATTGCGCACTTGTCATAAAAAATTGACAGACTTTCGCCGGGAAATGGCAGAGAAATTTCAAAGTTTAGAAAAAACTGGGTTGAGGCTTCCTGACTGCTCTCACGCAAACCGTGGCTGTCTGTACACACCTTTTTGGGGTACTCCTGAGTTGTGCGCATGCTCAGTCATTCGGACTGTCGTTAACGCACCGCAGTTTGGCTCGGCAATTTGGTCAAAGTGTGGTCCAAACGTCGGCAAATTTGGAGGTCGAAAAATGTTCCGACGAACTTCAAATTTTGCATGCCCTAAACTCTCTATATTGCGCACTTGTCATAAAAAATTGACAGACTTTCGCCGGGAAATGCAGAGAAATTTCAAAGTTTAGAAAAAACTGGGTTGAGGCTTCCTGACTGCTCTCACGCAAACCGTGGCTGTCTGTACACACCTCTTTGGGGTACTCCTGAGTTGTGCGCATGCTCAGTCATTCGGACTGTCGTTAACGCACCGCAGTTTGGCTCGGCAATTTGGTCAAAGTGTGGTCCAAACGTCGGCAGATTTGAAGGTCGAAAAATGTTCCGACGAACTTCAAATTTTGCATGCCCTAAACTTTCTATATTGCGCACTTGTCATAAAAAATTGACAGACTTTCGCCGGGAAATGGCAGAGAAATTTCAAAGTTTAGAAAAAACTGGGTTGAGGCTTCCTGACTGCTCTCACGCAAACCGTGGCTGTCTGTACACACCTCTTTGGGGTACTCCTGAGTTGTGCGCATGCTCAGTCATTCGGACTGTCGTTAACGCACCGCAGTTTGGCTCGGCAATTTGGTCAAAGTGTGGTCCAAACGTCGGCAAATTTGGAGGTCGAAAAATGTTCCGACGAACTTCAAATTTTGCATGCCCTAAACTCTCTATATTGCGCACTTGTCATAAAAAATTGACAGACTTTCGCCGGGAAATGGCAGAGAAATTTCAAAGTTTAGAAAAAACTGGGTTGAGGCTTCCTGACTGCTCTCACGCAAACCGTGGCTGTCTGTACACACCTCTTTGGGGTACTCCTGAGTTGTGCGCATGCTCAGTCATTCGGACTGTCGTTAACGCACCGCAGTTTGGCTCGGCAATTTGGTCAAAGTGTGGTCCAAACGTCGGCAAATTTGGAGGTCGAAAAATGTTCCGACGAACTTCAAATTTTGCATGCCCTAAACTCTCTATATTGCGCACTTGTCATAAAAAAATGACAGACTTTCGCCGGGAAATGGCAGAGAAATTTCAAAGTTTAGAAAAAACTGGGTTGAGGCTTCCTGACTGCTCTCACGCAAACCGTGCTGTCTGTACACACCTCTTTGGGGTACTCCTGAGTTGTGCGCATGCTCAGTCATTCGGACTGTCGTTAACGCACCGCAGTTTGGCTCGGCAATTTGGTCAAAGTGTGGTCCAAACGTCGGCAGATTTGAAGGTCGAAAAATGTTCCGACGAACTTCAAATTTTGCATGCCCTAAACTTTCTATATTGCGCACTTGTCATAAAAAATTGACAGACTTTCGCCGGGAAATGGCAGAGAAATTTCAAAGTTTAGAAAAAACTGGGTTGAGGCTTCCTGACTGCTCTCACGCAAACCGTGGCTGTCTGTACACACCTCTTTGGGGTACTCCTGAGTTGTGCGCATGCTCAGTCATTCGGACTGTCGTTAACGCACCGCAGTTTGGCTCGGCAATTTGGTCAAAGTGTGGTCCAAACGTCGGCAAATTTGGAGGTCGAAAAATGTTCCGACGAACTTCAAATTTTGCATGCCCTAAACTCTCTATATTGCGCACTTGTCATAAAAAATTGACAGACTTTCGCCGGGAAATGGCAGAGAAATTTCAAAGTTTAGAAAAAACTGGGTTGAGGCTTCCTGACTGCTCTCACGCAAACCGTGGCTGTCTGTACACACCTCTTTGGGGTACTCCTGAGTTGTGCGCATGCTCAGTCATTCGGACTGTCGTTCACGCACCGCAGTTTGGCTCGGCAATTTGGTCAAAGTGTGGTCCAAACGTCGGCAAATTTGGAGGTCGAAAAATGTTCCGACGAACTTCAAATTTTGCATGCCCTAAACTCTCTATATTGCGCACTTGTCATAAAAAATTGACAGACTTTCGCCGGGAAATGGCAGAGAAATTTCAAAGTTTAGAAAAAACTGGGTTGAGGCTTCCTGACTGCTCTCACGCAAACCGTGGCTGTCTGTACACACCTCTTTGGGGTACTCCTGAGTTGTGCGCAGGCTCAGTCATTCGGACTGTCGTTAACGCACCGCAGTTTGGCTCGGCAATTTGGTCAAAGTGTGGTCCAAACGTCGGCAAATTTGGAGGTCGAAAAATGTTCCGACGAACTTCAAATTTTGCATGCCCTAAACTCTCTATATTGCGCACTTGTCATAAAAAATTGACAGACTTTCGCCGGGAAATGGCAGAGAAATTTCAAAGTTTAGAAAAAACTGGGTTGAGGCTTCCTGACTGCTCTCACGCAAACCGTGGCTGTCTGTACACACCTTTTGGGGTACTCCTGAGTTGTGCGCATGCTCAGTCATTCGGACTGTCGTTAACGCACCGCAGTTTGGCTCGGCAATTTGGTCAAAGTGTGGTCCAAACGTCGGCAAATTTGGAGGTCGAAAAATGTTCCGACGAACTTCAAATTTTGCATGCCCTAAACTCTCTATATTGCGCACTTGTCATAAAAAATTGACAGACTTTCGCCGGGAAATGGCAGAGAAATTTCAAAGTTTAGAAAAAACTGGGTTGAGGCTTCCTGACTGCTCTCACGCAAACCGTGGCTGTCTGTACACACCTCTTTGGGGTACTCCTGAGTTGTGCGCATGCTCAGTCATTCGGACTGTCGTTAACGCACCGCAGTTTGGCTCGGCAATTTGGTCAAAGTGTGGTCCAAACGTCGGCAGATTTGAAGGTCGAAAAATGTTCCGACGAACTTCAAATTTTGCATGCCCTAAACTTCTATATTGCGCACTTGTCATAAAAAAATTGACAGACTTTCGCCGGGAAATGGCAGAGAAATTTCAAAGTTTAGAAAAAACTGGGTTGAGGCTTCCTGACTGCTCTCACGCAAACCGTGGCTGTCTGTACACACCTCTTTGGGGTACTCCTGAGTTGTGCGCATGCTCAGTCATTCGGACTGTCGTTAACGCACCGCAGTTTGGCTCGGCAATTTGGTCAAAGTGTGGTCCAAACGTCGGCAAATTTGGAGGTCGAAAAATGTTCCGACGAACTTCAAATTTTGCATGCCCTAAACTCTCTATATTGCGCACTTGTCATAAAAAATTGACAGACTTTCGCCGGGAAATGGCAGAGAAATTTCAAAGTTTAGAAAAAACTGGGTTGAGGCTTCCTGACTGCTCTCACGCAAACCGTGGCTGTCTGTACACACCTCTTTGGGGTACTCCTGAGTTGTGCGCATGCTCAGTCATTCGGACTGTCGTTAACGCACCGCAGTTTGGCTCGGCAATTTGGTCAAAGTGTGGTCCAAACGTCGGCAAATTTGGAGGTCGAAAAATGTTCCGACGAACTTCAAATTTTGCATGCCCTAAACTCTCTATATTGCGCACTTGTCATAAAAAATTGACAGACTTTCGCCGGGAAATGGCAGAGAAATTTCAAAGTTTAGAAAAAACTGGGTTGAGGCTTCCTGACTGCTCTCACGCAAACCGTGGCTGTCTGTACACACCTCTTTGGGGTACTCCTGAGTTGTGCGCATGCTCAGTCATTCGGACTGTCGTTAACGCACCGCAGTTTGGCTCGGCAATTTGGTCAAAGTGTGGTCCAAACGTCGGCAGATTTGAAGGTCGAAAAATGTTCCGACGAACTTCAAATTTTGCATGCCCTAAACTTTCTATATTGCGCACTTGTCATAAAAAATTGACAGACTTTCGCCGGGAAATGGCAGAGAAATTTCAAAGTTTAGAAAAAACTAGGTTGAGGCTTCCTGACTGCTCTCACGCAAACCGTGGCTGTCTGTACACACCTCTTTGGGGTACTCCTGAGTTGTGCGCATGCTCAGTCATTCGGACTGTCGTTAACGCACCGCAGTTTGGCTCGGCAATTTGGTCAAAGTGTGGTCCAAACGTCGGCAAATTTGGAGGTCGAAAAATGTTCCGACGAACTTCAAATTTTGCATGCCCTAAACTCTCTATATTGCGCACTTGTCATAAAAAATTGACAGACTTTCGCCGGGAAATGGCAGAGAAATTTCAAAGTTTAGAAAAAACTGGGTTGAGGCTTCCTGACTGCTCTCACGCAAACCGTGGCTGTCTGTACACACCTCTTTGGGGTACTCCTGAGTTGTGCGCATGCTCAGTCATTCGGACTGTCGTTAACGCACCGCAGTTTGGCTCGGCAATTTGGTCAAAGTGTGGTCCAAACGTCGGCAAATTTGGAGGTCGAAAAATGTTCCGACGAACTTCAAATTTTGCATGCCCTAAACTCTCTATATTGCGCACTTGTCATAAAAAATTGACAGTCTTTCGCCGGGAAATGGCAGAGAAATTTCAAAGTTTAGAAAAAACTGGGTTGAGGCTTCCTGACTGCTCTCACGCAAACCGTGGCTGTCTGTACACACCTCTTTGGGGTACTCCTGAGTTGTGCGCATGCTCAGTCATTCGGACTGTCGTTAACGCACCGCAGTTTGGCTCGGCAATTTGGTCAAAGTGTGGTCCAAACGTCGGCAGATTTGAAGGTCGAAAAATGTTCCGACGAACTTCAAATTTTGCATGCCCTAAACTTTCTATATTGCGCACTTGTCATAAAAAATTGACAGACTTTCGCCGGAAATGGCAGAGAAATTTCAAAGTTTAGAAAAAACTGGGTTGAGGCTTCCTGACTGCTCTCACGCAAACCGTGGCTGTCTGTACACACCTCTTTGGGGTACTCCTGAGTTGTGCGCATGCTCAGTCATTCGGACTGTCGTTAACGCACCGCAGTTTGGCTCGGCAATTTGGTCAAAGTGTGGTCCAAACGTCGGCAAATTTGGAGGTCGAAAAATGTTCCGACGAACTTCAAATTTTGCATGCCCTAAACTCTCTATATTGCGCACTTGTCATAAAAAATTGACAGACTTTCGCCGGGAAATGGCAGAGAAATTTCAAAGTTAGAAAAAACTGGGTTGAGGCTTCCTGACTGCTCTCACGCAAACCGTGGATGTCTGTACACACCTCTTTGGGGTACTCCTGAGTTGTGCGCATGCTCAGTCATTCGGACTGTCGTTAACGCACCGCAGTTTGGCTCGGCAATCTGGTCAAAGTGTGGTCCAAACGTCGGCAAATTTGGAGGTCGAAAAATTTTCCGACGAACTTCAAATTTTGCATGCCCTAAACCCTCTATATTGCGCACTTGTCATAAAAAATTGACAGACTTTCGCCGGGAAATGGCAGAGAAATTTCAAAGTTGAGAAAAAACTGGGTTGAGGCTTCCTGACTGCTCTCACGCAAACCGTGGCTGTCTGTACACACCTCTTTGGGGTACTCCTGAGTTGTGCGCATGCTCAGTCATTCGGACTGTCGTTCACGCACCGCAGTTTGGCTCGGCAATTTGGTCAAAGTGTGGTCCAAACGTCGGCAAATTTGGAGGTCGAAAAATGTTCCGACGAACTTCAAATTTTGCATGCCCTAAACTCTCTATATTGCGCACTTGTCATAAAAAATTGACAGACTTTCGCCGGGAAATGGCAGAGAAATTTCAAAGTTTAGAAAAACTGGGTTGAGGCTTCCTGACTGCTCTCACGCAAACCGTGGCTGTCTGTACACACCTCTTTGGGGTACTCCTGAGTTGTGCGCATGCTCAGTCATTCGGACTGTCGTTAACGCACCGCAGTTTGGCTCGGCAATTTGGTCAAAGTGTGGTCCAAACGTCGGCAAATTTGGAGGTCGAAAAATGTTCCGACGAACTTCAAATTTTGCATGCCCTAAACTCTCTATATTGCGCACTTGTCATAAAAAATTGACAGACTTTCGCCGGGAAATGGCAGAGAAATTTCAAAGTTTAGAAAAAACTGGGTTGAGGCTTCCTGACTGCTCTCACGCAAACCGTGGCTGTCTGTACACACCTCTTTGGGGTACTCCTGAGTTGTGCGCATGCTCAGTCATTCGGACTGTCGTTAACGCACCGCAGTTTGGCTCGGCAATTTGGTCAAAGTGTGGTCCAAACGTCGGCAAATTTGGAGGTCGAAAAATGTTCCGACGAACTTCAAATTTTGCATGCCCTAAACTCTCTATATTGCGCACTTGTCATAAAAAATTGACAGACTTTCGCCGGAAATGGCAGAGAAATTTCAAAGTTTAGAAAAAACTGGGTTGAGGCTTCCTGACTGCTCTCACGCAAACCGTGGCTGTCTGTACACACCTCTTTGGGGTACTCCTGAGTTGTGCGCATGCTCAGTCATTCGGACTGTCGTTAACGCACCGCAGTTTGGCTCGGCAATTTGGTCAAAGTGTGGTCCAAACGTCGGCAAATTTGGAGGTCGAAAAATGTTCCGACGAACTTCAAATTTTGCATGCCCTAAACTCTCTATATTGCGCACTTGTCATAAAAAATTGACAGACTTTCGCCGGGAAATGGCAGAGAAATTTCAAAGTTTAGAAAAAACTGGGTTGAGGCTTCCTGACTGCTCTCACGCAAACCGTGGCTGTCTGTACACACCTCTTTGGGTACTCCTGAGTTGTGCGCATGCTCAGTCATTCGGACTGTCGTTAACGCACCGCAGTTTGGCTCGGCAATTTGGTCAAAGTGTGGTCCAAACGTCGGCAAATTTGGAGGTCGAAAAATGTTCCGAGGAACTTCAAATTTTGCATGCCCTAAACTCTCTATATTGCGCACTTGTCATAAAAAATTGATAGACTTTCGCCGGGAAATGGCAGAGAAATTTCAAAGTTTAGAAAAAACTGGGTTGAGGCTTCCTGACTGCTCTCACGCAAACCGTGGCTGTCTGTACACACCTCTTTGGGGTACTCCTGAGTTGTGCGCATGCTCAGTCATTCGGACTGTCGTTAACGCACCGCAGTTTGGCTGGGCAATTTGGTCAAAGTGTGGTCCAAACGTCGGCAAATTTGGAGGTCGAAAAATGTTCCGACGAACTTCAAATTTTGCATGCCCTAAACTCTCTATATTGCGCACTTGTCATAAAAAATTGACAGACTTTCGCCGGGAAATGGCAGAGAAATTTCAAAGTTTAGAAAAAACTGGGTTGAGGCTTCCTGACTGCTCTCACGCAAACCGTGGCTGTCTGTACACACCTCTTTGGGGTACTCCTGAGTTGTGCGCATGCTCAGTCATTCGGACTGTCGTTAACGCACCGCAGTTTGGCTCGGCAATTTGGTCAAAGTGTGGTCCAAACGTCGGCAAATTTGGAGGTCGAAAAATGTTCCGAGGAACTTCAAATTTTGCATGCCCTAAACTCTCTATATTGCGCACTTGTCATAAAAAATTGACAGACTTTCGCCGGGAAATGGCAGAGAAATTTGAAAGTTTAGAAAAACTGGGTTGAGGCTTCCTGACTGCTCTCACGCAAACCGTGGCTGTCTGTACACACCTCTTTGGGGTACTCCTGAGTTGTGCGCATGCTCAGTCATTCGGACTGTCGTTAACGCACCGCAGTTTGGCTCGGCAATTTGGTCAAAGTGTGGTCCAAACGTCGGCAAATTTGGAGGTCGAAAAATGTTCCGAGGAACTTCAAATTTTGCATGCCCTAAACTCTCTATATTGCGCACTTGTCATAAAAAATTGACAGACTTTCGCCGGGAAATGGCAGAGAAATTTCAAAGTTTAGAAAAAAACTGGGTTGAGGCTTCCTGACTGCTCTCACGCAAACCGTGGCTGTCTGTACACACCTCTTTGGGGTACTCCTGAGTTGTGCGCATGCTCAGTCATTCGGACTGTCGTTAACGCACCGCAGTTTGGCTCGGCAATTTGGTCAAAGTGTGGTCCAAACGTCGGCAAATTTGGAGGTCGAAAAATGTTCCGACGAACTTCAAATTTTGCATGCCCTAAACTCTCTATATTGCGCACTTGTCATAAAAAATTGACAGACTTTCGCCGGAAATGGCAGAGAAATTTCAAAGTTTAGAAAAACTGGGTTGAGGCTTCCTGACTGCTCTCACGCAAACCGTGGCTGTCTGTACACACCTCTTTGGGGTACTCCTGAGTTGTGCGCATGCTCAGTCATTCGGACTGTCGTTAACGCACCGCAGTTTGGCTCGGCAATTTGGTCAAAGTGTGGTCCAAACGTCGGCAAATTTGGAGGTCGAAAAATGTTCCGACGAACTTCAAATTTTGCATGCCCTAAACTCTCTATATTGCGCACTTGTCATAAAAAATTGACAGACTTTCGCCGGGAAATGGCAGAGAAATTTAAAAGTTTAGAAAAAACTGGGTTGAGGCTTCCTGACTGCTCTCACGCAAACCGTGGCTGTCTGTACACACCTCTTTGGGGTACTCCTGAGTTGTGCGCATGCTCAGTCATTCGGACTGTCGTTAACGCACCGCAGTTTGGCTCGGCAATTTGGTCAAAGTGTGGTCCAAACGTCGGCAAATTTGGAGGTCGAAAAATGTTCCGACGAACTTCAAATTTTGCATGCCCTAAACTCTCTATATTGCGCACTTGTCATAAAAAAAATTGACAGACTTTCGCCGGGAAATGGCAGAGAAATTTCAAAGTTTAGAAAAAACTGGGTTGAGGCTTCCTGACTGCTCTCACGCAAACCGTGGCTGTCTGTACACACCTCTTTGGGGTACTCCTGAGTTGTGCGCATGCTCAGTCATTCGGACTGTCGTTAACGCACCGCAGTTTGGCTCGGCAATTTGGTCAAAGTGTGGTCCAAACGTCGGCAAATTTGGAGGTCGAAAAATTTTCCGACGAACTTCAAATTTTGCATGCCCTAAACTCTCTATATTGCGCACTTGTCATAAAAAATTGACAGACTTTCGCAGGGAAATGGCAGAGAAATTTCAAAGTTTAGAAAAAACTGGTTGAGGCTTCCTGACTGCTCTCACGCAAACCGTGGCTGTCTGTACACACCTCTTTGGGGTACTCCTGAGTTGTGCGCATGCTCAGTCATTCGGACTGTCGTTCACGCACCGCAGTTTGGCTCGGCAATTTGGTCAAAGTGTGGTCCAAACGTCGGCAAATTTGGAGGTCGAAAAATGTTCCGACGAACTTCAAATTTTGCATGCCCTAAACTCTCTATATTGCGCACTTGTCATAAAAAATTGACAGACTTTCGCCGGGAAATGGCAGAGAAATTTCAAAGTTTAGAAAAAACTGGGTTGAGGCTTCCTGACTGCTCTCACGCAAACCGTGGCTGTCTGTACACACCTCTTTGGGGTACTCCTGAGTTGTGCGCATGCTCAGTCATTCGGACTGTCGTTAACACACCGCAGTTTGGCTCGGCAATTTGGTCAAAGTGTGGTCCAAACGTCGGCAAATTTGGAGGTCGAAAAATGTTCCGACGAACTTCAAATTTTGCATGCCCTAAACTCTCTATATTGCGCACTTGTCATAAAAAAATTGACAGACTTTCGCCGGGAAATGGCAGAGAAATTTCAAAGTTTAGAAAAAACTGGGTTGAGGCTTCCTGACTGCTCTCACGCAAACCGTGGCTGTCTGTACACACCTATTTGGGGTACTCCTGAGTTGTGCGCATGCTCAGTCATTCGGACTGTCGTTAACGCACCGCAGTTTGGCTCGGCAATTTGGTCAAAGTGTGGTCCAAACGTCGGCAAATTTGGAGGTCGAAAAATGTTCCGAGGAACTTCAAATTTTGCATGCCCTAAACTCTCTATATTGCGCACTTGTCATAAAAAATTGATAGACTTTCGCCGGGAAATGGCAGAGAAATTTCAAAGTTTAGAAAAACTGGGTTGAGGCTTCCTGACTGCTCTCACGCAAACCGTGGCTGTCTGTACACACCTCTTTGGGTACTCCTGAGTTGTGCGCATGCTCAGTCATTCGGACTGTCGTTAACGCACCGCAGTTTGGCTCGGCAATTTGGTCAAAGTGTGGTCCAAACGTCGGCAAATTTGGAGGTCGAAAAATGTTCCGACGAACTTCAAATTTTGCATGCCCTAAACTCTCTATATTGCGCACTTGTCATAAACAATTGACAGACTTTCGCCGGGAAATGGCAGAGAAATTTCAAAGTTTAGAAAAAACTGGGTTGAGGCTTCCTGACTGCTCTCACGCAAACCGTGGCTGTCTGTACACACCTCTTTGGGGTACTCCTGAGTTGTGCGCATGCTCAGTCATTCGGACTGTCGTTAACGCACCGCAGTTTGGCTCGGCAATTTGGTCAAAGTGTGGTCCAAACGTCGGCAAATTTGGAGGTCGAAAAATGTTCCGACGAACTTCAAATTTTGCATGCCCTAAACTCTCTATATTGCGCACTTGTCGTAAAAAATTGACAGACTTTCGCCGGAAATGGCAGAGAAATTTCAAAGTTTAGAAAAAACTGGGTTGAGGCTTCCTGACTGCTCTCACGCAAACCGTGGCTGTCTGTACACACCTCTTTGGGGTACTCCTGAGTTGTGCGCATGCTCAGTCATTCGGACTGTCGTTAACGCACCGCAGTTTGGCTCGGCAATTTGGTCAAAGTGTGGTCCAAACGTCGGCAAATTTGGAGGTCGAAAAATGTTCCGACGAACTTCAAATTTTGCATGCCCTAAACTCTCTATATTGCGCACTTGTCATAAAAAATTGACAGACTTTCGCCGGGAAATGGCAGAGAAATTTCAAAGTTTAGAAAAAACTGGGTTGAGGCTTCCTGACTGCTCAGTCATTCGGACTGTCGTTAACGCACCGCAGTTTGGCTCGGCAATTTGGTCAAAGTGTGGTCCAAACGTCGGCAAATTTGGAGGTCGAAAAATGTTCCGACGAACTTCAAATTTTGCATGCCCTAAAACTCTCTATATTGCGCACTTGTCATAAAAAATTGACAGACTTTCGCCGGGAAATGGCAGAGAAATTTCAAAGTTTAGAAAAAACTGGGTTGAGGCTTCCTGACTGCTCTCACGCAAACCGTGGCTGTCTGTACACACCTCTTTTGGGGTACTCCTGAGTTGTGCGCATGCTCAGTCATTCGGACTGTCGTTAACGCACCGCAGTTTGGCTCGGCAATTTGGTCAAAGTGTGTCCAAACGTCGGCAAATTTGGAGGTCGAAAAATGTTCCGACGAAATTCAAATTTTGCATGCCCTAAACTCTCTATATTGCGCACTTGTCATAAAAAATTGACAGACTTTCGCCGGGAAATGGCAGAGAAATTTCAAAGTTTAGAAAAAACTGGGTTGAGGCTTCCTGACTGCTCTCACGCAAACCGTGGATGTCTGTACACACCTCTTTGGGGTACTCCTGAGTTGTGCGCATGCTCAGTCATTCGGACTGTCGTTAACGCACCGCAGTTTGGCTCGGCAATTTGGTCAAAGTGTGGTCCAAACGTCGGCAAATTTGGAGGTCGAAAAATTTTCCGACGAACTTCAAATTTTGCATGCCCTAAACTCTCTATATTGCGCACT
This sequence comes from Henricia sp. BOLD:AAB3569, assembly GCA_037783545.1. NCBI lineage: Eukaryota > Metazoa > Echinodermata > Asteroidea > Spinulosida > Echinasteridae > Henricia > Henricia sp. BOLD:AAB3569. The sequence goes on from JBBELK010000402.1 coordinate 14,202, forward strand.
TGTCATAAAAAATTGACAGACTTTCGCAGGGAAATGGCAGAGAAATTTCAAAGTTTAGAAAAAACTGGGTTGAGGCTTCCTGACTGCTCTCACGCAAACCGTGGCTGTCTGTACACACCTCTTTGGGGTACTCCTGAGTTGTGCGCATGCTCAGTCATTCGGACTGTCGTTCACGCACCGCAGTTTGGCTCGGCAATTTGGTCAAAGTGTGGTCCAAACGTCGGCAAATTTGGAGGTCGAAAAATGTTCCGACGAACTTCAAATTTTGCATGCCCTAAACTCTCTATATTGCGCACTTGTCATAAAAAATTGACAGACTTTCGCCGGAAATGGCAGAGAAATTTCAAAGTTTAGAAAAAACTGGGTTGAGGCTTCCTGACTGCTCTCACGCAAACCGTGGATGTCTGTACACACCTCTTTGGGGTACTCCTGAGTTGTGCGCATGCTCAGTCATTCGGACTGTCGTTAACGCACCGCAGTTTGGCTCGGCAATTTGGTCAAAGTGTGGTCCAAACGTCGGCAAATTTGGAGGTCGAAAAATTTTCCGACGAACTTCAAATTTTGCATGCCCTAAACTCTCTATATTGCGCACTTGTCATAAAAAAATGACAGACTTTCGCAGGGAAATGGCAGAGAAATTTCAAAGTTTAGAAAAAACTGGGTTGAGGCTTCCTGACTGCTCTCACGCAAACCGTGGCTGTCTGTACACACCTCTTTGGGGTACTCCTGAGTTGTGCGCATGCTCAGTCATTCGGACTGTCGTTCACGCACCGCAGTTTGGCTCGGCAATTTGGTCAAAGTGTGGTCCAAACGTCGGCAAATTTGGAGGTCGAAAAATGTTCCGACGAACTTCAAATTTTGCATGCCCTAAACTCTCTATATTGCGCACTTGTCATAAAAAATTGACAGACTTTCGCCGGGAAATGGCAGAGAAATTTCAAAGTTTAGAAAAAACTGGGTTGAGGCTTCCTGACTGCTCTCACGCAAACCGTGGCTGTCTGTACACACCTCTTTGGGGTACTCCTGAGTTGTGCGCATGCTCAGTCATTCGGACTGTCGTTAACGCACCGCAGTTTGGCTCGGCAATTTGGTCAAAGTGTGGTCCAAACGTCGGCAAATTTGGAGGTCGAAAAATGTTCCGACGAACTTCAAATTTTGCATGCCCTAAACTCTCTATATTGCGCACTTGTCATAAAAAATTGACAGACTTTCGCCAGGAAATGGCAGAGAAATTTCAAAGTTTAGAAAAAACTGGGTTGAGGCTTCCTGACTGCTCTCACGCAAACCGTGGATGTCTGTACACACCTCTTTGGGGTACTCCTGAGTTGTGCGCATGCTCAGTCATTCGGACTGTCGTTAACGCACCGCAGTTTGGCTCGGCAATTTGGTCAAAGTGTGGTCCAAACGTCGGCAAATTTGGAGGTCGAAAAATTTTCCGACGAACTTCAAATTTTGCATGCCCTAAACTCTCTATATTGCGCACTTGTCATAAAAAATTGACAGACTTTCGCCGGGAAATGGCAGAGAAATTTCAAAGTTTAGACAAAACTGGGTTGAGGCTTCCTGACTGCTCTCACGCAAACCGTGGCTGTCTGTACACACCTCTTTGGGGTACTCCTGAGTTGTGCGCATGCTCAGTCATTCGGACTGTCGTTAACGCACCGCAGTTTGGCTCGGCAATTTGGTCAAAGTGTGGTCCAAACGTCGGCAAATTTGGAGGTCGAAAAATGTTCCGACGAACTTCAAATTTTGCATGCCCTAAACTCTCTATATTGCGCACTTGTCATAAAAAATTGACAGACTTTCGCCGGGAAATGGCAGAGAAATTTCAAAGTTTAGAAAAAACTGGGTTGAGGCTTCCTGACTGCTCTCACGCAAACCGTGGCTGTCTGTACACACCTCTTTGGGGTACTCCTGAGTTGTGCGCATGCTCAGTCATTCGGACTGTCGTTAACGCACCGCAGTTTGGCTCGGCAATTTGGTCAAAGTGTGGTCCAAACGTCGGCAAATTTGGAGGTCGAAAAATGTTCCGACGAACTTCAAATTTTGCATGCCCTAAACTCTCTATATTGCGCACTTGTCATACAAAATTGACAGACTTTCGCCGGGAAATGGCAGAGAAATTTCAAAGTTTAGAAAAAACTGGGTTGAGGCTTCCTGACTGCTCTCACGCAAACCGTGGATGTCTGTACACACCTCTTTGGGGTACTCCTGAGTTGTGCGCATGCTCAGTCATTCGGACTGTCGTTAACGCACCGCAGTTTGGCTCGGCAATTTGGTCAAAGTGTGGTCCAAACGTCGGCAAATTTGGAGGTCGAAAAATTTTCCGGCGAACTTCAAATTTTGCATGCCCTAAACTCTCTATATTGCGCACTTGTCATAAAAAATTGACAGACTTTCGCCGGGAAATGGCAGAGAAATTTCAAAGTTTAGAAAAAACTGGGTTGAGGCTTCCTGACTGCTCTCACGCAAACCGTGGCTGTCTGTACACACCTCTTTGGGGTACTCCTGAGTTGTGCGCATGCTCAGTCATTCGGACTGTCGTTAACGCACCGCAGTTTGGCTCGGCAATTTGGTCAAAGTGTGGTCCAAACGTCGGCAAGTTTGGAGGTCGAAAAATGTTCCGACGAACTTCAAATTTTGCATGCCCTAAACTCTCTATATTGCGCACTTGTCATAGAAAATGGACAGACTTTCGCCGGGAAATGGCAGAGAAATTTCAAAGTTTAGAAAAAACTGGGTTGAGGCTTCCTGACTGCTCTCACGCAAACCGTGGCTGTCTGTACACACCTCTTTGGGGTACTCCTGAGTTGTGCGCATGCTCAGTCATTCGGACTGTCGTTAACGCACCGCAGTTTGGCTCGGCAATTTGGTCAAAGTGTGGTCCAAACGTCGGCAAATCTGGAGGTCGAAAAATGTTCCGACGAACTTCAAATTTTGCATGCCCTAAACTCTCTATATTGCGCACTTGTCATAAAAAATTGACAGACTTTCGCCGGGAAATGGCAGAGAAATTTCAAAGTTTAGAAAAAACTGGGTTGAGGCTTCCTGACTGCTCTCACGCAAACCGTGGCTGTCTGTACACACCTCTTTGGGGTACTCCTGAGTTGTGCGCATGCTCAGTCATTCGGACTGTTGTTAACGCACCGCAGTTTGGCTCGGCAATTTGGTCAAAGTGTGGTCCAAACGTCGGCAAATTTGGAGGTCGAAAAATGTTCCGAGGAACTTCAAATTTTGCATGCCCTAAACTCTCTATATTGCGCACTTGTCATAACAAATTGACAGACTTTCGCCGGGAAATGGCAGAGAAATTTCAAAGTTTAGAAAAAACTGGGTTGAGGCTTCCTGACTGCTCTCACGCAAACCGTGGCTGTCTGTACACACCTCTTTGGGGTACTCCTGAGTTGTGCGCATGCTCAGTCATTCGGACTGTCGTTAACGCACCGCAGTTTGGCTCGGCAATTTGGTCAAAGTGTGGTCCAAACGTCGGCAAATTTGGAGGTCGAAAAATGTTCCGACGAACTTCAAATTTTGCATGCCCTAAACTCTCTATATTGCGCACTTGTCATAAAAAATTGACAGACTTTCGCCGGGAAATGGCAGAGAAATTTAAAAGTTTAGAAAAAACTGGGTTGAGGCTTCCTGACTGCTCTCACGCAAACCGTGGCTGTCTGTACACACCTCTTTGGGGTACTCCTGAGTTGTGCGCATGCTCAGTCATTCGGACTGTCGTTAACGCACCGCAGTTTGGCTCGGCATTTTGGTCAAAGTGTGGTCCAAACGTCGGCAGATTTGAAGGTCGAAAAATGTTCCGACGAACTTCAAATTTTGCATGCCCTAAACTTTCTATATTGCGCACTTGTCATAAAAAATTGACAGACTTTCGCCGGGAAATGGCAGAGAAATTTCAAAGTTTAGAAAAAACTGGGTTGAGGCTTCCTGACTGCTCTCACGCAAACCGTGGCTGTCTGTACACACCTCTTTGGGGTACTCCTGAGTTGTGCGCATGCTCAGTCATTCGGACTGTCGTTAACGCACCGCAGTTTGGCTCGGCAATTTGGTCAAAGTGTGGTCCAAACGTCGGCAAATTTGGAGGTCGAAAAATGTTCCGACGAACTTCAAATTTTGCATGCCCTAAACTCTCTATATTGCGCACTTGTCATAAAAAATTGACAGACTTTCGCCGGGAAATGGCAGAGAAATTTCAAAGTTTAGAAAAAACTGGGTTGAGGCTTCCTGACTGCTCTCACGCAAACCGTGGCTGTCTGTACACACCTCTTTGGGGTACTCCTGAGTTGTGCGCATGCTCAGTCATTCGGACTGTCGTTAACGCACCGCAGTTTGGCTCGGCAATTTGGTCAAAGTGTGGTCCAAACGTCGGCAAATTTGGAGGTCGAAAAATGTTCCGACGAACTTCAAATTTTGCATGCCCTAAACTCTCTATATTGCGCACTTGTCATAAAAAATTGACAGACTTTCGCCGGGAAATGGCAGAGAAATTTCAAAGTTTAGAAAAAACTGGGTTGAGGCTTCCTGACTGCTCTCACGCAAACCGTGGCTGTCTGTACACACCTCTTTGGGGTACTCCTGAGTTGTGCGCATGCTCAGTCATTCGGACTGTCGTTAACGCACCGCAGTTTGGCTCGGCAATTTGGTCAAAGTGTGGTCCAAACGTCGGCAAATTTGGAGGTCGAAAAATGTTCCGACGAACCTCAAATTTTGCATGCCCTAAACTCTCTATATTGCGCACTTGTCATACAAAATTGACAGACTTTCGCCGGGAAATGGCAGAGAAATTTCAAAGTTTAGAAAAAACTGGGTTGAGGCTTCCTGACTGCTCTCACGCAAACCGTGGCTGTCTGTACACACCTCTTTGGGGTACTCCTGAGTTGTGCGCATGCTCAGTCATTCGGACTGTCGTTAACGCACCGCAGTTTGGCTCGGCAATTTGGTCAAAGTGTGGTCCAAACGTCGGCAAATTTGGAGGTCGAAAAATGTTCCGACGAACTTCAAATTTTGCATGCCCTAAACTCTCTATATTGCGCACTTGTCATAAAAAAATTGACAGACTTTCGCCGGGAAATGGCAGAGAAATTTAAAAGTTTAGAAAAAACTGGGTTGAGGCTTCCTGACTGCTCTCACGCAAACCGTGGCTGTCTGTACACACCTCTTTGGGGTACTCCTGAGTTGTGCGCATGCTCAGTCATTCGGACTGTCGTTAACGCACCGCAGTTTGGCTCGGCAATTTGGTCAAAGTGTGGTCCAAACGTCGGCAGATTTGAAGGTCGAAAAATGTTCCGACGAACTTCAAATTTTGCATGCCCTAAACTTTCTATATTGCGCACTTGTCATAAAAAATTGACAGACTTTCGCCGGGAAATGGCAGAGAAATTTCAAAGTTTAGAAAAAACTGGGTTGAGGCTTCCTGACTGCTCTCACGCAAACCGTGGCTGTCTGTACACACCTCTTTGGGGTACTCCTGAGTTGTGCGCATGCTCAGTCATTCGGACTGTCGTTAACGCAGCGCAGTTTGGCTCTGCAATTTGGTCAAAGTGTGGTCCAAACGTCGGCAAATTTGGAGGTCGAAAAATGTTCCGACGAACTTCAAATTTTGCATGCCCTAAACTCTTTATATTGCGCACTTGTCATAAAAAATTGACAGACTTTCGCCGGGAAATGGCAGAGAAATTTCAAAGTTTAGAAAAAACTGGGTTGAGGCTTCCTGACTGCTCTCACGCAAACCGTGGCTGTCTGTACACACCTCTTTGGGGTACTCCTGAGTTGTGCGCATGCTCAGTCATTCGGACTGTCGTTAACGCACCGCAGTTTGGCTCGGCAATTTGGTCAAAGTGTGGTCCAAACGTCGGCAAATTTGGAGGTCGAAAAATGTTCCGACGAACTTCAAATTTTGCATGCCCTAAACTCTCTATATTGCGCACTTGTCATAAAAAATTGACAGACTTTCGCCGGGAAATGGCAGAGAAATTTCAAAGTTTAGAAAAAACTGGGTTGAGGCTTCCTGACTGCTCTCACGCAAACCGTGGCTGTCTGTACACACCTCTTTGGGGTACTCCTGAGTTGTGCGCATGCTCAGTCATTCGGACTGTCGTTAACGCACCGCAGTTTGGCTCGGCAATTTGGTCAAAGTGTGGTCCAAACGTCGGCAAATTTGGAGGTCGAAAAATGTTCCGACGAACCTCAAATTTTGCATGCCCTAAACTCTCTATATTGCGCACTTGTCATAAAAAATTGACAGACTTTCGCCGGGAAATGGCAGAGAAATTTCAAAGTTTAGAAAAAACTGGGTTGAGGCTTCCTGACTGCTCTCACGCAAACCGTGGCTGTCTGTACACACCTCTTTGGGGTACTCCTGAGTTGTGCGCATGCTCAGTCATTCGGACTGTCGTTAACGCAGCGCAGTTTGGCTCGGCAATTTGGTCAAAGTGTGGTCCAAACGTCGGCAAATTTGGAGGTCGAAAAATGTTCCGACGAACTTCAAATTTTGCATGCCCTAAACTCTTTATATTGCGCACTTGTCATAAAAAATTGACAGACTTTCGCCGGGAAATGGCAGAGAAATTTCAAAGTTTAGAAAAAACTGGGTTGAGGCTTCCTGACTGCTCTCACGCAAACCGTGGCTGTCTGTACACACCTCTTTGGGGTACTCCTGAGTTGTGCGCATGCTCAGTCATTCGGACTGTCGTTAACGCACCGCAGTTTGGCTCGGCAATTTGGTCAAAGTGTGGTCCAAACGTCGGCAAATTTGGAGGTCGAAAAATGTTCCGACGAACTTCAAATTTTGCATGCCCTAAACTCTCTATATTGCGCACTTGTCATAAAAAATTGACAGACTTTCGCCGGGAAATGGCAGAGAAATTTCAAAGTTTAGAAAAAACTGGGTTGAGGCTTCCTGACTGCTCTCACGCAAACCGTGGCTGTCTGTACACACCTCTTTGGGGTACTCCTGAGTTGTGCGCATGCTCAGTCATTCGGACTGTCGTTAACGCACCGCAGTTTGGCTCGGCAATTTGGTCAAAGTGTGGTCCAAACGTCGGCAAATTTGGAGGTCGAAAAATGTTCCGACGAACCTCAAATTTTGCATGCCCTAAACTCTCTATATTGCGCACTTGTCATAAAAAATTGACAGACTTTCGCCGGGAAATGGCAGAGAAATTTCAAAGTTTAGAAAAAACTGGGTTGAGGCTTCCTGACTGCTCTCACGCAAACCGTGGCTGTCTGTACACACCTCTTTGGGGTACTCCTGAGTTGTGCGCATGCTCAGTCATTCGGACTGTCGTTAACGCACCGCAGTTTGGCTCGGCAATTTGGTCAAAGTGTGGTCCAAACGTCGGCAAATTTGGAGGTCGAAAAATGTTCCGACGAACTTCAAATTTTGCATGCCCTAAACTCTCTATATTGCGCACTTGTCATAACAAATTGACAGACTTTTGCCGGGAAATGGCAGAGAAATTTCAAAGTTTAGAAAAAACTGGGTTGAGGCTTCCTGACTGCTCTCACTCAAACCGTGGCTGTCTGTACACACCTCTTTGGGGTACTCCTGAGTTGTGCGCATGCTCAGTCATTCGGACTGTCGTTAACGCACCGCAGTTTGGCTCGGCAATTTGGTCAAAGTGTGGTCCAAACGTCGGCAAATTTGGAGGTCGAAAAATGTTCCGACGAACTTCAAATTTTGCATGCCCTAAATTCTCTATATTGCGCACTTGTCATAAAAAATTGACAGACTTTCGCCGGGAAATGGCAGAGAAATTTCAAAGTTTAGAAAAAACTGGGTTGAGGCTTCCTGACTGCTCTCACGCAAACCGTGGCTGTCTGTACACACCTCTTTGGGGTACTCCTGAGTTGTGCGCATGCTCAGTCATTCGGACTGTCGTTAACGCACCGCAGTTTGGCTCGGCAATTTGGTCAAAGTGTGGTCCAAACGTCGGCAAATTTGGATGTCGAAAAATGTTCCGACAAACTTCAAATTTTGCATGCCCTAAACTCTCTATATTGCGCACTTGTCATAAAAAAATTGACAGACTTTCGCCGGGAAATGGCAGAGAAATTTCAAAGTTTAGAAAAAACTGGGTTGAGGCTTCCTGACTGCTCTCACGCAAACCGTGGCTGTCTGTACACACCTCTTTGGGGTACTCCTGAGTTGTGCGCATGCTCAGTCATTCGGACTGTCGTTAACGCACCGCAGTTTGGCTCGGCAATTTGGTCAAAGTGTGGTCCAAACGTCGGCAAATTTGGAGGTCGAAAAATGTTCCGACGAACTTCAAATTTTTCATGCCCTAAACTCTCTATATTGCGCACTTGTCATAAAAAATTGACAGACTTTCGCCGGGAAATGGCAGAGAAATTTCAAAGTTTAGAAAAAAATGGGTTGAGGCTTCCTGACTGCTCTCACGCAAACCGTGGCTGTCTGTACACACCTCTTTGGGGTACTCCTGAGTTGTGCGCATGCTCAGTCATTCGGACTGTCGTTAACGCACCGCAGTTTGGCTCGGCAATTTGGTCAAAGTGTGGTCCAAACGTCGGCAAATTTGGAGGTCGAAAAATGTTCCGACGAACTTCAAATTTTGCATGCCCTAAACTCTCTATATTGCGCACTTGTCATAAAAAATTGACAGACTTTCGCCGGGAAATGGCAGAGAAATTTCAAAGTTTAGAAAAAACTGGGTTGAGGCTTCCTGACTGCTCTCACGCAAACCGTGGCTGTCTGTACACACCCCTTTGGGGTACTCCTGAGTTGTGCGCATGCTCAGTCATTCGGACTGTCGTTAACGCACCGCAGTTTGGCTCGGCAATTTGGTCAAAGTGTGGTCCAAACGTCGGCAAATTTGGAGGTCGAAAAATGTTCCGACGAACTACAAATTTTGCATGCCCTAAACTCTCTATATTGCGCACTTGTCATAAAAAATTGACAGACTTTCGCCGGGAAATGGCAGAGAAATTTCAAAGTTTAGAAAAAACTGGGTTGAGGCTTCCTGACTGCTCTCACGCAAACCGTGGCTGTCTGTACACACCTCTTTGGGGTACTCCTGAGTTGTGCGCATGCTCAGTCATTCGGACTGTCGTTAACGCACCGCAGTTTGGCTCGGCAATTTGGTCAAAGTGTGGTCCAAACGTCGGCAAATTTGGAGGTCGAAAAATGTTCCGACGAACTTCAAATTTTGCATGCCCTAAACTCTCTATATTGCGCACTTGTCATAAAAAATTGACAGACTTTCGCCGGGAAATGGCAGAGAAATTTCAAAGTTTAGAAAAAACTGGGTTGAGGCTTCCTGACTGCTCTCACGCAAACCGTGGCTGTCTGTACACACCTCTTTGGGGTACTCCTGAGTTGTGCGCATGCTCAGTCATTCGGACTGTCGTTAACGCACCGCAGTTTGGGTCGGCAATTTGGTCAAAGTGTGGTCCAAACGTCGGCAAATTTGGAGGTCGAAAAATGTTCCGACGAACTTCAAATTTTGCATGCCCTAAACTCTCTATATTGCGCACTTGTCATAAAAAATTGACAGACTTTCGCCGGGAAATGGCAGAGAAATTTCAAAGTTTAGAAAAAACTGGGTTGAGGCTTCCTGACTGCTCTCACGCAAACCGTGGCTGTCTGTACACACCTCTTTGGGGTACTCCTGAGTTGTGCGCATGCTCAGTCATTCGGACTGTCGTTAACGCACCGCAGTTTGGCTCGGCAATTTGGTCAAAGTGTGGTCCAAACGTCGGCAAATTTGGAGGTCGAAAAATGTTCCGACGAACTTCAAATTTTGCATGCCCTAAACTCTCTATATTGCGCACTTGTCATACAAAATTGACAGACTTTCGCCGGGAAATGGCAGAGAAATTTCAAAGTTTAGAAAAAACTGGGTTGGGGCTTCCTGACTGCTCTCACGCAAACCGTGGCTGTCTGTACACACCTCTTTGGGGTACTCCTGAGTTGTGCGCATGCTCAGTCATTCGGACTGTCGTTAACGCACCGCAGTTTGGCTCGGCAATTTGGTCAAAGTGTGGTCCAAACGTCGGCAAATTTGGAGGTCGAAAAATGTTCCGACGAACTTCAAATTTTGCATGCCCTAAACTCTCTATATTGCGCACTTGTCATAAAAAATTGACAGACTTTCGCCGGGAAATGGCAGAGAAATTTCAAAGTTTAGAAAAAACTGGGTTGAGGCTTCCTGACTGCTCTCACGCAAACCGTGGCTGTCTGTACACACCTCTTTGGGGTACTCCTGAGTTGTGCGCATGCTCAGTCATTCGGACTGTCGTTAACGCACCGCAGTTTGGCTCGGCAATTTGGTCAAAGTGTGGTCCAAACGTCGGCAAATTTGGAGGTCGAAAAATGTTCCGACGAACTTCAAATTTTGCATGCCCTAAACTCTCTATATTGCGCACTTGTCATAAAAAAATTGACAGACTTTCGCCGGGAAATGGCAGAGAAATTTCAAAGTTTAGAAAAAACTGGGTTGAGGCTTCCTGACTGCTCTCACGCAAACCGTGGCTGTCTGTACACACCCCTTTGGGGTACTCCTGAGTTGTGCGCATGCTCAGTCATTCGGACTGTCGTTAACGCACCGCAGTTTGGCTCGGCAATTTGGTCAAAGTGTGGTCCAAACGTCGGCAAATTTGGAGGTCGAAAAATGTTCCGACGAACTTCAAATTTTGCATGCCCTAAACTCTCTATATTGCGCACTTGTCATAAAAAATTGACAGACTTTCGCCGGGAAATGGCAGAGAAATTTCAAAGTTTAGAAAAAACTGGGTTGAGGCTTCCTGACTGTTCTCACGCAAACCGTGGCTGTCTGTACACACCTCTTTGGGGTACTCCTGAGTTGTGCGCATGCTCAGTCATTCGGACTGTCGTTAACGCACCGCAGTTTGGCTCGGCAATTTGGTCAAAGTGTGGTCCAAACGTCGGCAAATTTGGAGGTCGAAAAATGTTCCGACGAACTTCAAATTTTGCATGCCCTAAACTCTCTATATTGCGCACTTGTCATAAAAAATTGACAGACTTTCGCCCGGAAATGGCAGAGAAATTTCAAAGTTTAGAAAAAACTGGGTTGAGGCTTCCTGACTGCTCTCACGCAAACCGTGGCTGTCTGTACACACCTCTTTGGGGTACTCCTGAGTTGTGCGCATGCTCAGTCATTCGGACTGTCGTTAACGCACCGCAGTTTGGCTCGGCAATTTGGTCAAAGTGTGGTCCAAACGTCGGCAAATTTGGAGGTCGAAAAATGTTCCGACGAACTTCAAATTTTGCATGCCCTAAATTCTCTATATTGCGCACTTGTCATACAAAATTGACAGACTTTCGCCGGGAAATGGCAGAGAAATTTCAAAGTTTAGAAAAAACTGGGTTGAGGCTTCCTGACTGCTCTCACGCAAACGGTGGCTGTCTGTACACACCTCTTTGGGGTACTCCTGAGTTGTGCGCATGCTCAGTCATTCGGACTGTCGTTAACGCACCGCAGTTTGGCTCGGCAATTTGGTCAAAGTGTGGTCCAAACGTCGGCAAATTTGGAGGTCGAAAAATGTTCCGACGAACTTCAAATTTTGCATGCCCTAAACTCTCTATATTGCGCACTTGTCATAAAAAATTGACAGACTTTCGCCGGGAAATGGCAGAGAAATTTCAAAGTTTATAAAAAAACTGGGTTGAGGCTTCCTGACTGCTCTCACGCAAACCGTGGCTGTCTGTACACACCTCTTTGGGGTACTCCTGAGTTGTGCGCATGCTCAGTCATTCGGACTGTCGTTAACGCACCGCAGTTTGGCTCGGCAATTTGGTCAAAGTGTGGTCCAAACGTCGGCAAATTTGGAGGTCGAAAAATGTTCCGACGAACTTCAAATTTTGCATCCCCTAAACTCTCTATATTGCGCACTTGTCATAAAAAATTGACAGACTTTCGCCGGGAAATGGCAGAGAAATTTCAAAGTTTAGAAAAAAACTGGGTTGAGGCTTCCTGACTGCTCTCACGCAAACCGTGGCTGTCTGTACACACCTCTTTGGGGTACTCCTGAGTTGTGCGCATGCTCAGTCATTCGGACTGTCGTTAACGCACCGCAGTTTGGCTCGGCAATTTGGTCAAAGTGTGGTCCAAACGTCGGCAAATTTGGAGGTCGAAAAATGTTCCGACGAACTTCAAATTTTGCATGCCCTAAACTCTCTATATTGCGCACTTGTCATAAAAAATTGACAGACTTTCGCCGGGAAATGGCAGAGAAATTTCAAAGTTTAGAAAAAACTGGGTTGAGGCTTCCTGACTGTTCTCACGCAAACCGTGGCTGTCTGTACACACCTCTTTGGGGTACTCCTGAGTTGTGCGCATGCTCAGTCATTCGGACTGTCGTTAACGCACCGCAGTTTGGCTCGGCAATTTGGTCAAAGTGTGGTCCAAACGTCGGCAAATTTGGAGGTCGAAAAATTTTCCGACGAACTTCAAATTTTGCATGCCCTAAACTCTCTATATTGCGCACTTGTCATAAAAAATTGACAGACTTTCGCCAGGAAATGGCAGAGAAATTTCAAAGTTTAGAAAAAACTGGGTTGAGGCTTCCTGACTGCTCTCACGCAAACCGTGGCTGTCTGTACACACCTCTTTGGGGTACTCCTGAGTTGTGCGCATGCTCAGTCATTCGGACTGTCGTTAACGCACCGCAGTTTGGCTCGGCAATTTGGTCAAAGTGTGGTCCAAACGTCGGCAAATTTGGAGGTCGAAAAATGTTCCGACGAACTTCAAATTTTGCATGCCCTAAATTCTCTATATTGCGCACTTGTCATACAAAATTGACAGACTTTCGCCGGGAAATGGCAGAGAAATTTCAAAGTTTAGAAAAAACTGGGTTGAGGCTTCCTGACTGCTCTCACGCAAACCGTGGCTGTCTGTACACACCTCTTTGGGGTACTCCTGAGTTGTGCGCATGCTCAGTCATTCGGACTGTCGTTAACGCACCGCAGTTTGGCTCGGCAATTTGGTCAAAGTGTGGTCCAAACGTCGGCAAATTTGGAGGTCGAAAAATGTTCCGACGAACTTCAAATTTTGCATGCCCTAAACTCTCTATATTGCGCACTTGTCATAAAAAAATTGACAGACTTTCGCCGGGAAATGGCAGAGAAATTTCAAAGTTTAGAAAAAACTGGGTTGAGGCTTCCTGACTGCTCTCACGCAAACCGTGGCTGTCTGTACACACCTCTTTGGGGTACTCCTGAGTTGTGCGCATGCTCAGTCATTCGGACTGTCGTTAACGCACCGCAGTTTGGCTCGGCAATTTGGTCAAAGTGTGGTCCAAACGTCGGCAAATTTGGAGGTCGAAAAATGTTCCGACGAACTTCAAATTTTGCATCCCCTAAACTCTCTATATTGCGCACTTGTCATAAAAAATTGACAGACTTTCGCCGGGAAATGGCAGAGAAATTTCAAAGTTTAGAAAAAACTGGGTTGAGGCTTCCTGACTGCTCTCACGCAAACCGTGGCTGTCTGTACACACCTCTTTGGGGTACTCCTGAGTTGTGCGCATGCTCAGTCATTCGGACTGTCGTTAACGCACCGCAGTTTGGCTCGGCAATTTGGTCAAAGTGTGGTCCAAACGTCGGCAAATTTGGAGGTCGAAAAATGTTCCGACGAACTTCAAATTTTGCATGCCCTAAACTCTCTATATTGCGCACTTGTCATAAAAAATTGACAGACTTTCGCCGGGAAATGGCAGAGAAATTTCAAAGTTTAGAAAAAAACTGGGTTGAGGCTTCCTGACTGCTCTCACGCAAACCGTGGCTGTCTGTACACACCTCTTTGGGGTACTCCTGAGTTGTGCGCATGCTCAGTCATTCGGACTGTCGTTAACGCACCGCAGTTTGGCTCGGCAATTTGGTCAAAGTGTGGTCCAAACGTCGGCAAATTTGGAGGTCGAAAAATGTTCCGACGAACTTCAAATTTTGCATGCCCTAAACTCTCTATATTGCGCACTTGTCATAAAAAATTGACAGACTTTCGCCGGGAAATGGCAGAGAAATTTCAAAGTTTAGAAAAAACTGGGTTGAGGCTTCCTGACTGCTCTCACGCAAACCGTGGCTGTCTGTACACACCTCTTTGGGGTACTCCTGAGTTGTGCGCATGCTCAGTCATTCGGACTGTCGTTAACGCACCGCAGTTTGGCTCGGCAATTTGGTCAAAGTGTGGTCCAAACGTCGGCAAATTTGGAGGTCGAAAAATGTTCCGACGAACTTCAAATTTTGCATGCTCTAAACTCTCTATATTGCGAACTTGTCATAAAAAATTGACAGACTTTCGCCGGGAAATGGCAGAGAAATTTCAAAGTTTAGAAAAAACTGGGTTGAGGCTTCCTGACTGCTCTCACGCAAACCGTGGCTGTCTGTACACACCTCTTTGGGGTACTCCTGAGTTGTGCGCATGCTCAGTCATTCGGACTGTCGTTAACGCACCGCAGTTTGGCTCGGCAATTTGGTCAAAGTGTGGTCCAAACGTCGGCAAATTTGGAGGTCGAAAAATGTTCCGACGAACTTCAAATTTTGCATGCCCTAAACTCTCTATATTGCGCACTTGTCATACAAAAATTGACAGACTTTCGCCGGGAAATGGCAGAGAAATTTCAAAGTTTAGAAAAAACTGGGTTGAGGCTTCCTGACTGCTCTAACGCAAACCGTGGCTGTCTGTACACACCTCTTTGGGGTACTCCTGAGTTGTGCGCATGCTCAGTCATTCGGACTGTCGTTAACGCACCGCAGTTTGGCTCGGCAATTTGGTCAAAGTGTGGTCCAAACGTCGGCAAATTTGGAGGTCGAAAAATGTTCCGACGAACTTCAAATTTTGCATGCCCTAAATTCTCTATATTGCGCACTTGTCATACAAAATTGACAGACTTTCGCCGGGAAATGGCAGAGAAATTTCAAAGTTTAGAAAAAACTGGGTTGAGGCTTCCTGACTGCTCTCACGCAAACCGTGGCTGTCTGTACACACCTCTTTGGGGTACTCCTGAGTTGTGCGCATGCTCAGTCATTCGGACTGTCGTTAACGCACCGCAGTTTGGCTCGGCAATTTGGTCAAAGTGTGGTCCAAACGTCGGCAAATTTGGAGGTCGAAAAATGTTCCGACGAACTTCAAATTTTGCATGCCCTAAACTCTCTATATTGCGCACTTGTCATAAAAAATTGACAGACTTTCGCCGGGAAATGGCAGAGAAATTTCAAAGTTTGGCTCGGTAATTTGGTCAAAGTGTGGTCCAAACGTCGGCAAATTTGGAGGTCGAAAAATGTTCCGACGAACTTCAAATTTTGCATGCTCTAAACTCTCTATATTGCGAACTTGTCATAAAAAATTGACAGACTTTCGCCGGGAAATGGCAGAGAAATTTCAAAGTTTAGAAAAAACTGGGTTGAGGCTTCCTGACTGCTCTCACGCAAACCGTGGCTGTCTGTACACACCTCTTTGGGGTACTCCTGAGTTGTGCGCATGCTCAGTCATTCGGACTGTCGTTAACGCACCGCAGTTTGGCTCGGCAATTTGGTCAAAGTGTGGTCCAAACGTCGGCAAATTTGGAGGTCGAAAAATGTTCCGACGAACTTCAAATTTTGCATGCCCTAAACTCTCTATATTGCGCACTTGTCATACAAAAATTGACAGACTTTCGCCGGGAAATGGCAGAGAAATTTCAAAGTTTAGAAAAAACTGGGTTGAGGCTTCCTGACTGCTCTAACGCAAACCGTGGCTGTCTGTACACACCTCTTTGGGGTACTCCTGAGTTGTGCGCATGCTCAGTCATTCGGACTGTCGTTAACGCACCGCAGTTTGGCTCGGCAATTTGGTCAAAGTGTGGTCCAAACGTCGGCAAATTTGGAGGTCGAAAAATGTTCCGACGAACTTCAAATTTTGCATGCCCTAAATTCTCTATATTGCGCACTTGTCATACAAAATTGACAGACTTTCGCCGGGAAATGGCAGAGAAATTTCAAAGTTTAGAAAAAACTGGGTTGAGGCTTCCTGACTGCTCTCACGCAAACCGTGGCTGTCTGTACACACCTCTTTGGGGTACTCCTGAGTTGTGCGCATGCTCAGTCATTCGGACTGTCGTTAACGCACCGCAGTTTGGCTCGGCAATTTGGTCAAAGTGTGGTCCAAACGTCGGCAAATTTGGAGGTCGAAAAATGTTCCGACGAACTTCAAATTTTGCATGCCCTAAACTCTCTATATTGCGCACTTGTCATAAAAAATTGACAGACTTTCGCCGGGAAATGGCAGAGAAATTTCAAAGTTTAGAAAAAACTGGGTTGAGGCTTCCTGACTGCTCTCACGCAAACCGTGGCTGTCTGTACACACCTCTTTGGGGTACTCCTGAGTTGTGCGCATGCTCAGTCATTCGGACTGTCGTTAACGCACCGCAGTTTGGCTCGGCAATTTGGTCAAAGTGTGGTCCAAACGTCGGCAAATTTGGAGGTCGAAAAATGTTCCGACGAACTTCAAATTTTGCATCCCCTAAACTCTCTATATTGCGCACTTGTCATAAAAAATTGACAGACTTTCGCCGGGAAATGGCAGAGAAATTTCAAAGTTTAGAAAAAACTGGGTTGAGGCTTCCTGACTGCTCTCAAGCAAACCGTGGCTGTCTGTACACACCTCTTTGGGGTACTCCTGAGTTGTGCGCATGCTCAGTCATTCGGACTGTCGTTAACGCACCGCAGTTTGGCTCGGCAATTTGGTCAAAGTGTGGTCCAAACGTCGGCAAATTTGGAGGTCGAAAAATGTTCCGACGAACTTCAAATTTTGCATGCCCTAAACTCTTTATATTGCGCACTTGTCATAAAAAATTGACAGACTTTCGCCGGGAAATGGCAGAGAAATTTCAAAGTTTAGAAAAAAACTGGGTTGAGGCTTCCTGACTGCTCTCACGCAAACCGTGGCTGTCTGTACACACCTCTTTGGGGTACTCCTGAGTTGTGCGCATGCTCAGTCATTCGGACTGTCGTTAACGCACCGCAGTTTGGCTCGGCAATTTGGTCAAAGTGTGGTCCAAACGTCGGCAAATTTGGAGGTCGAAAAATGTTCCGACGAACTTCAAATTTTGCATGCCCTAAACTCTCTATATTGCGCACTTGTCATAAAAAATTGACAGACTTTCGCCGGGAAATGGCAGAGAAATGTCAAAGTTTAGAAAAAACTGGGTTGAGGCTTCCTGACTGCTCTCACGCAAACCGTGGCTGTCTGTACACACCTCTTTGGGGTACTCCTGAGTTGTGCGCATGCTCAGTCATTCGGACTGTCGTTAACGCACCGCAGTTTGGCTCGGCAATTTGGTCAAAGTGTGGTCCAAACGTCGGCAAATTTGGAGGTCGAAAAATGTTCCGACGAACTTCAAATTTTGCATGCCCTAAACTCTCTATATTGCGCACTTGTCATAAAAAATTGACAGACTTTCGCCGGGAAATGGCAGAGAAATTTCAAAGTTTGGCTCGGTAATTTGGTCAAAGTGTGGTCCAAACGTCGGCAAATTTGGAGGTCGAAAAATGTTCCGACGAACTTCAAATTTTGCATGCCCTAAACTCTCTATATTGCGAACTTGTCATAAAAAAATTGACAGACTTTCGCCGGGAAATGGCAGAGAAATTTCAAAGTTTAGAAAAAACTGGGTTGAGGCTTCCTGACTGCTCTCACGCAAACCGTGGCTGTCTGTACACACCTCTTTGGGGTACTCCTGAGTTGTGCGCATGCTCAGTCATTCGGACTGTCGTTAACGCACCGCAGTTTGGCTCGGCAATTTGGTCAAAGTGTGGTCCAAACGTCGGCAAATTTGGAGGTCGAAAAATGTTCCGACGAACTTCAAATTTTGCATGCCCTAAACTCTCTATATTGCGCACTTGTCATAAAAAATTGACAGACTTTCGCCGGGAAATGGCAGAGAAATTTCAAAGTTTAGAAAAAACTGGGTTGAGGCTTCCTGACTGCTCTTACGCAAACCGTGGCTGTCTGTACACACCTCTTTGGGGTACTCCTGAGTTGTGCGCATGCTCAGTCATTCGGACTGTCGTTAACGCACCGCAGTTTGGCTCGGCAATTTGGTCAAAGTGTGGTCCAAACGTCGGCAAATTTGGAGGTCGAAAAATGTTCCGACGAACTTCAAATTTTGCATGCCCTAAACTCTCTATATTGCGCACTTGTCATAAAAAATTGACAGACTTTCGCCGGGAAATGGCAGAGAAATTTCAAAGTTTAGAAAAAACTGGGTTGAGGCTTCCTGACTGCTCTCACGCAAACCGTGGCTGTCTGTACACACCTCTTTGGGGTACTCCTGAGTTGTGCGCATGCTCAGTCATTCGGACTGTCGTTAACGCACCGCAGTTTGGCTCGGCAATTTGGTCAAAGTGTGGTCCAAACGTCGGCAAATTTGGAGGTCGAAAAATGTTCCGACGAACTTCAAATTTTGCATGCCCTAAACTCTCTATATTGCGCACTTGTCATAAAAAAATTGACAGACTTTCGCCGGGAAATGGCAGAGAAATTTCAAAGTTTAGAAAAAAACTGGGTTGAGGCTTCCTGACTGCTCTCACGCAAACCGTGGCTGTCTGTACACACCTCTTTGGGGTACTCCTGAGTTGTGCGCATGCTCAGTCATTCGGACTGTCGTTAACGCACCGCAGTTTGGCTCGGCAATTTGGTCAAAGTGTGGTCCAAACGTCGGCAAATTTGGAAGTCGAAAAATGTTCCGACGAACTTCAAATTTTGCATGCCCTAAACTCTCTATATTGCGCACTTGTCATAAAAAATTGACAGACTTTCGCCGGGAAATGGCAGAGAAATTTCAAAGTTTAGAAAAAACTGGGTTGAGGCTTCCTGACTGCTCTCACGCAAACCGTGGCTGTCTGTACACACCTCTTTGGGGTACTCCTGAGTTGTGCGCATGCTCAGTCATTCGGACTGTCGTTAACGCACCGCAGTTTGGCTCGGCAATTTGGTCAAAGTGTGGTCCAAACGTCGGCAAATTTGGAGGTCGAAAAATGTTCCGACGAACTTCAAATTTTGCATGCCCTAAACTCTCTATATTGCGCACTTGTCATAAAAAATTGACAGACTTTCGCCGGGAAATGGCAGAGAAATTTCAAAGTTTAGAAAAAAACTGGGTTGAGGCTTCCTGACTGCTCTCACGCAAACCGTGGCTGTCTGTACACACCTCTTTGGGGTACTCCTGAGTTGTGCGCATGCTCAGTCATTCGGACTGTCGTTAACGCACCGCAGTTTGGCTCGGCAATTTGGTCAAAGTGTGGTCCAAACGTCGGCAAATTTGAAGGTCGAAAAATGTTCCGACGAACTTCAAATTTTGCATGCCCTAAACTCTCTATATTGCGCACTTGTCATAAAAAAATTGACAGACTTTCGCCGGGAAATGGCAGAGAAATTTCAAAGTTTAGAAAAAACTGGGTTGAGGCTTCCTGACTGCTCTCACGCAAACCGTGGCTGTCTGTACACACCTCTTTGGGGTACTCCTGAGTTGTGCGCATGCTCAGTCATTCGGACTGTCGTTAACGCACCGCAGTTTGGCTCGGCAATTTGGTCAAAGTGTGGTCCAAACGTCGGCAAATTTGGAAGTCGAAAAATGTTCCGACGAACTTCAAATTTTGCATGCCCTAAACTCTCTATATTGCGCACTTGTCATAAAAAATTGACAGACTTTCGCCGGGAAATGGCAGAGAAATTTCAAAGTTTAGAAAAAACTGGGTTGAGGCTTCCTGACTGCTCTCACGCAAACCGTGGCTGTCTGTACACACCTCTTTGGGGTACTCCTGAGTTGTGCGCATGCTCAGTCATTCGGACTGTCGTTAACGCACCGCAGTTTGGCTCGGCAATTTGGTCAAAGTGTGGTCCAAACGTCGGCAAATTTGGAGGTCGAAAAATGTTCCGACGAACTTCAAATTTTGCATGCCCTAAACTCTCTATATTGCGCACTTGTCATAAAAAATTGACAGACTTTCGCCGCGAAATGGCAGAGAAATTTCAAAGTTTAGAAAAAACTGGGTTGAGGCTTCCTGACTGCTCTCACGCAAACCGTGGCTGTCTGTACACACCTCTTTGGGGTACTCCTGAGTTGTGCGCATGCTCAGTCATTCGGACTGTCGTTAACGCACCGCAGTTTGGCTCGGCAATTTGGTCAAAGTGTGGTCCAAACGTCGGCAAATTTGGAGGTAGAAAAATGTTCCGACGAACTTCAAATTTTGCATGCCCTAAACTCTCTATATTGCGCACTTGTCATAAAAAATTGACAGACTTTCGCCGGGAAATGGCAGAGAAATTTCAAAGTTTAGAAAAAACTGGGTTGAGGCTTCCTGACTGCTCTCACGCAAACCGTGGCTGTCTGTACACACCTCTTTGGGGTACTCCTGAGTTGTGCGCATGCTCAGTCATTCGGACTGTCGTTAACGCACCGCAGTTTGGCTCGGCAATTTGGTCAAAGTGTGGTCCAAACGTCGGCAAATTTGGAGGTCGAAAAATGTTCCGACGAACTTCAAATTTTGCCTGCCCTAAACTCTCTATATTGCGCACTTGTCATAAAAAATTGACAGACTTTCGCCGGGAAATGGCAGAGAAATTTCAAAGTTTAGAAAAAACTGGGTTGATGCTTCCTGACTGCCCTCACGCAAACCGTGGCTGTCTGTACACACCTCTTTGGGGTACTCCTGAGTTGTGCGCATGCTCAGTCATTCGGACTGTCGTTAACGCACCGCAGTTTGGCTCGGCAATTTGGTCAAAGTGTGGTCCAAACGTCGGCAAATTTGGAGGTCGAAAAATGTTCCGACGAACTTCAAATTTTGCATGCCCTAAACTCTCTATATTGCGCACTTGTCATAAAAAATTGACAGACTTTCGCGGGAAATGGCAGAGAAATTTCAAAGTTTAGAAAAAACTGGGTTGAGGCTTCCTGACTGCTCTCACGCAAACCGTGGCTGTCTGTACACACCTCTTTGGGGTACTCCTGAGTTGTGCGCATGCTCAGTCATTCGGACTGTCGTTAACGCACCGCAGTTTGGCTCGGCAATTTGGTCAAAGTGTGGTCCAAACGTCGGCAAATTTGGAGGTCGAAAAATGTTCCGACGAACTTCAAATTTTGCATGCCCTAAACTCTCTATATTGCGCACTTGTCATAAAAAATTGACAGACTTTCGCCGGGAAATGGCAGAGAAATTTCAAAGTTTAGAAAAAACTGGGTTGAGGCTTCCTGACTGCTCTCACGCAAACCGTGGCTGTCTGTACACACCTCTTTGGGGTACTCCTGAGTTGTGCGCATGCTCAGTCATTCGGACTGTCGTTAACGCACCGCAGTTTGGCTCGGCAATTTGGTCAAAGTGTGGTCCAAACGTCGGCAAATTTGGAGGTCGAAAAATTTTCCGACGAACTTCAAATTTTGCATGCCCTAAACTCTCTATATTGCGCACTTGTCATACAAAATTGACAGACTTTCGCAGGGAAATGGCAGAGACATTTCAAAGTTTAGAAAAAACTGGGTTGAGGCTTCCTGACTGCTCTCACGCAAACCGTGGCTGTCTGTACACACCTCTTTGGGGGTACTCCTGAGTTGTGCGCATGCTCAGTCATTCGGACTGTCGTTAACGCACCGCAGTTTGGCTCGGCAATTTGGTCAAAGTGTGGTCCAAACGTCGGCAAATTTGGAGGTCGAAAAATGTTGCATGCCCTAAACTCTCTATATTGCGCACTTGTCATAAAAAATTGACAGACTTTCGCCGGGAAATGGCAGAGAAATTTCAAAGTTTAGAAAAAACTGGGTTGAGGCTTCCTGACTGCTCTCACGCAAACCGTGGCTGTCTGTACACACCTCTTTGGGGTACTCCTGAGTTGTGCGCATGCTCAGTCATTCGGACTGTCGTTAACGCACCGCAGTTTGGCTCGGCAATTTGGTCAAAGTGTGGTCCAAACGTCGGCAAATTTGGAGGTCGAAAAATGTTCCGACGAACTTCAAATTTTGCATGCCCTAAACTCTCTATATTGCGCACTTGTCATAAAAAATTGACAGACTTTCGCCGCGAAATGGCAGAGAAATGTCAAAGTTTAGAAAAAAACTGGGTTGAGGCTTCCTGACTGCTCTCACGCAAACCGTGGCTGTCTGTACACACCTTTTTGGGGTACTCCTGAGTTGTGCGCATGCTCAGTCATTCGGACTGTCGTTAACGCACCGCAGTTTGGCTCGCCAATTTGGTCAAAGTGTGGTCCAAACGTCGGCAAATTTGGAGGTCGAAAAATGTTCCGACGAACTTCAAATTTTGCATGCCCTAAACTCTCTATATTGCGCACTTGTCATAAAAAATTGACAGACTTTCGCCGGGAAATGGCAGAGAAATTTCAAAGTTTAGAAAAAACTGGGTTGAGGCTTCCTGACTGCTCTCACGCAAACCGTGGCTGTCTGTACACACCTCTTTGGGGTACTCCTGAGTTGTGCGCATGCTCAGTCATTCGGACTGTCGTTAACGCACCGCAGTTTGGCTCGGCAATTTGGTCAAAGTGTGGTCCAAACGTCGGCAAATTTGGTGGTCGAAAAATGTTCCGACGAACTTCAAATTTTGCATGCCCTAAACTCTCTATATTGCGCACTTGTCATAAAAAATTGACAGACTTTCGCCGGGAAATGGCAGAGAAATTTCAAAGTTTAGAAAAAACTGGGTTGAGGCTTCCTGACTGCTCTCACGCAAACCGTGGCTGTCTGTACACACCTCTTTGGGGTACTCCTGAGTTGTGCGCATGCTCAGTCATTCGGACTGTCGTTAACGCACCGCAGTTTGGCTCGGCAATTTGGTCAAAGTGTGGTCCAAACGTCGGCAAATTTGGAGGTCGAAAAATGTTCCGACGAACTTCAAATTTTGCATGCCCTAAACTCTCTATATTGCGCACTTGTCATAAAAAATTGACAGACTTTCGCCGGGAAATGGCAGAGAAATTTCAAAGTTTAGAAAAAACTGGGTTGAGGCTTCCTGACTGCTCTCACGCAAACCGTGGCTGTCTGTACACACCTCTTTGGGGTACTCCTGAGTTGTGCGCATGCTCAGTCATTCGGACTGTCGTTAACGCACCGCAGTTTGGCTCGGCAATTTGGTCAAAGTGTGGTCCAAACGTCGGCAAATTTGGAGGTCGAAAAATGTTCCGACGAACTTCAAATTTTGCATGCCCTAAACTCTCTATATTGCGCACTTGTCATAAAAAATTGACAGACTTTCGCCGGGAAATGGCAGAGAAATTTCAAAGTTTAGAAAAAACTGGGTTGAGGCTTCCTGACTGCTCTCACGCAAACCGTGGCTGTCTGTACACACCTCTTTGGGGTACTCCTGAGTTGTGCGCATGCTCAGTCATTCGGACTGTCGTTAACGCACCGCAGTTTGGCTCGGCAATTTGGTCAAAGTGTGGTCCAAACGTCGGCAAATTTGGAGGTCGAAAAATGTTCCGACGAACTTCAAATTTTGCATGCCCTAAACTCTCTATATTGCGCACTTGTCATAAAAAAATTGACAGACTTTCGCCGGGAAATGGCAGAGAAATTTCAAAGTTTAGAAAAAACTGGGTTGAGGCTTCCTGACTGCTCTCACGCAAACCGTGGCTGTCTGTACACACCTCTTTGGGGTACTCCTGAGTTGTGCGCATGCTCAGTCATTCGGACTGTCGTTAACGCACCGCAGTTTGGCTCGGCAATTTGGTCAAAGTGTGGTCCAAACGTCGGCAAATTTGGAGGTCGAAAAATGTTCCGACGAACTTCAAATTTTGCATGCCCTAAACTCTCTATATTGCGCACTTGTCATAAAAAATTGACAGACTTTCGCCGGGAAATGGCAGAGAAATTTCAAAGTTTAGAAAAAACTGGGTTGAGGCTTCCTGACTGCTCTCACGCAAACCGTGGCTGTCTGTACACACCTCTTTGGGGTACTCCTGAGTTGTGCGCATGCTCAGTCATTCGGACTGTCGTTAACGCACCGCAGTTTGGCTCGGCAATTTGGTCAAAGTGTGGTCCAAACGTCGGCAAATTTGGAGGTCGAAAAATGTTCCGACGAACTTCAAATTTTGCATGCCCTAAACTCTCTATATTGCGCACTTGTCATAAAAAATTGACAGACTTTCGCCGGGAAATGGCAGAGAAATTTCAAAGTTTAGAAAAAACTGGGTTGAGGCTTCCTGACTGCTCTCACGCAAACCGTGGCTGTCTGTACACACCTCTTTGGGGTACTCCTGAGTTGTGCGCATGCTCAGTCATTCGGACTGTCGTTAACGCACCGCAGTTTGGCTCGGCAATTTGGTCAAAGTGTGGTCCAAACGTCGGCAAATTTGGAGGTCGAAAAATGTTCCGACGAACTTCAAATTTTGCATGCCCTAAACTCTCTATATTGCGCACTTGTCATAAAAAATTGACAGACTTTCGCCGGGAAATGGCAGAGAAATTTCAAAGTTTAGAAAAAAATGGGTTGAGGCTTCCTGACTGCTCTCACGTAAACCGTGGCTGTCTGTACACACCTCTTTGGGGTACTCCTGAGTTGTGCGCATGCTCAGTCATTCGGACTGTCGTTAACGCACCGCAGTTTGGCTCGGCAATTTGGTCAAAGTGTGGTCCAAACGTCGGCAAATTTGGAGGTCGAAAAATGTTCCGACGAACTTCAAATTTTGTATGCCCTAAACTCTCTATATTGCGCACTTGTCATAAAAAATTGACAGACTTTCGCCGGGAAATGGCAGAGAAATTTCAAAGTTTAGAAAAAACTGGGTTGAGGCTTCCTGACTGCTCTCACGCAAACCGTGGCTGTCTGTACACACCTCTTTGGGGTACTCCTGAGTTGTGCGCATGCTCAGTCATTCGGACTGTCGTTAACGCACCGCAGTTTGGCTCGGCAATTTGGTCAAAGTGTGGTCCAAACGTCGGCAAATTTGGAGGTCGAAAAATGTTCCGACGAACTTCAAATTTTGCATGCCCTAAACTCTCTATATTGCGCACTTGTCATAAAAAATTGACAGACTTTCGCCGGGAAATGGCAGAGAAATTTCAAAGTTTAGAAAAAACTGGGTTGAGGCTTCCTGACTGCTCTCACGCAAACCGTGGCTGTCTGTACACACCTCTTTGGGGTACTCCTGAGTTGTGCGCATGCTCAGTCATTCGGACTGTCGTTAACGCACCGCAGTTTGGCTCGGCAATTTGGTCAAAGTGTGGTCCAAACGTCGGCAAATTTGGAGGTCGAAAAATGTTCCGACGAACTTCAAATTTTGCATGCCCTAAACTCTCTATATTGCGCACTTGTCATAAAACAATTGACAGACTTTCGCCGGGAAATGGCAGAGAAATTTCAAAGTTTAGAAAAAAACTGGGTTGAGGCTTCCTGACTGCTCTCACGCAAACCGTGGCTGTCTGTACACACCTCTTTGGGGTACTCCTGAGTTGTGCGCATGCTCAGTCATTCGGACTGTCGTTAACGCACCGCAGTTTGGCTCGGCAATTTGGTCAAAGTGTGGTCCAAACGTCGGCAAATTTGGAGGTCGAAAAATGTTCCGACGAACTTCAAATTTTGTATGCCCTAAACTCTCTATATTGCGCACTTGTCATAAAAAATTGACAGACTTTCGCCGGGAAATGGCAGAGAAATTTCAAAGTTTAGAAAAAACTGGGTTGAGGCTTCCTGACTGCTCTCACGCAAACCGTGGCTGTCTGTACACACCTCTTTGGGGTACTCCTGAGTTGTGCGCATGCTCAGTCATTCGGACTGTCGTTAACGCACCGCAGTTTGGCTCGGCAATTTGGTCAAAGTGTGGTCCAAACGTCGGCAGATTTGAAGGTCGAAAAATGTTCCGACGAACTTCAAATTTTGCATGCCCTAAACTTTCTATATTGCGCACTTGTCATAAAAAATTGACAGACTTTCGCCGGGAAATGGCAGAGAAATTTCAAAGTTTAGAAAAAACTGGGTTGAGGCTTCCTGACTGCTCTCACGCAAACCGTGGCTGTCTGTACACACCTCTTTGGGGTACTCCTGAGTTGTGCGCATGCTCAGTCATTTGGACTGTCGTTAACGCACCGCAGTTTGGCTCGGCAATTTGGTCAAAGTGTGGTCCAAACGTCGGCAAATTTGGAGGTCGAAAAATGTTCCGACGAACTTCAAATTTTGTATGCCCTAAACTCTCTATATTGCGCACTTGTCATAAAAAATTGACAGACTTTCGCCGGGAAATGGCAGAGAAATTTCAAAGTTTAGAAAAAACTGGGTTGAGGCTTCCTGACTGCTCTCACGCAAACCGTGGCTGTCTGTACACACCTCTTTGGGGTACTCCTGAGTTGTGCGCATGCTCAGTCATTCGGACTGTCGTTAACGCACCGCAGTTTGGCTCGGCAATTTGGTCAAAGTGTGGTCCAAACGTCGGCAAATTTGGAGGTCGAAAAATGTTCCGACGAACTTCAAATTTTGCATGCCCTAAACTCTCTATATTGCGCACTTGTCATAAAATATTGACAGACTTTCGCCGGGAAATGGCAGAGAAATTTCAAAGTTTAGAAAAAACTGGGTTGAGGCTTCCTGACTGCTCTCACGCAAACCGTGGCTGTCTGTACACACCTCTTTGGGGTACTCCTGAGTTGTGCGCATGCTCAGTCATTCGGACTGTCGTTAACGCACCGCAGTTTGGCTCGGCAATTTGGTCAAAGTGTGGTCCAAACGTCGGCAAATTTGGAGGTCGAAAAATGTTCCGACGAACTTCAAATTTTGCATGCCCTAAACTCTCTATATTGCGCACTTGTCATAAAAAATTGACAGACTTTCGCCGGGAAATGGCAGAGAAATTTCAAAGTTTAGAAAAAACTGGGTTGAGGCTTCCTGACTGCTCTCACGCAAACCGTGGCTGTCTGTACACACCTCTTTGGGGTACTCCTGAGTTGTGCGCATGCTCAGTCATTCGGACTGTCGTTAACGCACCGCAGTTTGGCTCGGCAATTTGGTCAAAGTGTGGTCCAAACGTCGGCAAATTTGGAGGTCGAAAAATGTTCCGACGAACTTCAAATTTTGCATGCCCTAAACTCTCTATATTGCGCACTTGTCATAAAAAATTGACAGACTTTCGCCGGGAAATGGCAGAGAAATTTCAAAGTTTAGAAAAAAATGGGTTGAGGCTTCCTGACTGCTCTCACGTAAACCGTGGCTGTCTGTACACACCTCTTTGGGGTACTCCTGAGTTGTGCGCATGCTCAGTCATTCGGACTGTCGTTAACGCACCGCAGTTTGGCTCGGCAATTTGGTCAAAGTGTGGTCCAAACGTCGGCAAATTTGGAGGTCGAAAAATGTTCCGACGAACTTCAAATTTTGTATGCCCTAAACTCTCTATATTGCGCACTTGTCATAAAAAATTGACAGACTTTCGCCGGGAAATGGCAGAGAAATTTCAAAGTTTAGAAAAAACTGGGTTGAGGCTTCCTGACTGCTCTCACGCAAACCGTGGCTGTCTGTACACACCTCTTTGGGGTACTCCTGAGTTGTGCGCATGCTCAGTCATTCGGACTGTCGTTAACGCACCGCAGTTTGGCTCGGCAATTTGGTCAAAGTGTGGTCCAAACGTCGGCAAATTTGGAGGTCGAAAAATGTTCCGACGAACTTCAAATTTTGCATGCCCTAAACTCTCTATATTGCGCACTTGTCATAAAAAATTGACAGACTTTCGCCGGGAAATGGCAGAGAAATTTCAAAGTTTAGAAAAAACTGGGTTGAGGCTTCCTGACTGCTCTCACGCAAACCGTGGCTGTCTGTACACACCTCTTTGGGGTACTCCTGAGTTGTGCGCATGCTCAGTCATTCGGACTGTCGTTAACGCACCGCAGTTTGGCTCGGCAATTTGGTCAAAGTGTGGTCCAAACGTCGGCAAATTTGGAGGTCGAAAAATGTTCCGACGAACTTCAAATTTTGCATGCCCTAAACTCTCTATATTGCGCACTTGTCATAAAACAATTGACAGACTTTCGCCGGGAAATGGCAGAGAAATTTCAAAGTTTAGAAAAAAACTGGGTTGAGGCTTCCTGACTGCTCTCACGCAAACCGTGGCTGTCTGTACACACCTCTTTGGGGTACTCCTGAGTTGTGCGCATGCTCAGTCATTCGGACTGTCGTTAACGCACCGCAGTTTGGCTCGGCAATTTGGTCAAAGTGTGGTCCAAACGTCGGCAAATTTGGAGGTCGAAAAATGTTCCGACGAACTTCAAATTTTGTATGCCCTAAACTCTCTATATTGCGCACTTGTCATAAAAAATTGACAGACTTTCGCCGGGAAATGGCAGAGAAATTTCAAAGTTTAGAAAAAACTGGGTTGAGGCTTCCTGACTGCTCTCACGCAAACCGTGGCTGTCTGTACACACCTCTTTGGGGTACTCCTGAGTTGTGCGCATGCTCAGTCATTCGGACTGTCGTTAACGCACCGCAGTTTGGCTCGGCAATTTGGTCAAAGTGTGGTCCAAACGTCGGCAGATTTGAAGGTCGAAAAATGTTCCGACGAACTTCAAATTTTGCATGCCCTAAACTTTCTATATTGCGCACTTGTCATAAAAAATTGACAGACTTTCGCCGGGAAATGGCAGAGAAATTTCAAAGTTTAGAAAAAACTGGGTTGAGGCTTCCTGACTGCTCTCACGCAAACCGTGGCTGTCTGTACACACCTCTTTGGGGTACTCCTGAGTTGTGCGCATGCTCAGTCATTTGGACTGTCGTTAACGCACCGCAGTTTGGCTCGGCAATTTGGTCAAAGTGTGGTCCAAACGTCGGCAAATTTGGAGGTCGAAAAATGTTCCGACGAACTTCAAATTTTGTATGCCCTAAACTCTCTATATTGCGCACTTGTCATAAAAAATTGACAGACTTTCGCCGGGAAATGGCAGAGAAATTTCAAAGTTTAGAAAAAACTGGGTTGAGGCTTCCTGACTGCTCTCACGCAAACCGTGGCTGTCTGTACACACCTCTTTGGGGTACTCCTGAGTTGTGCGCATGCTCAGTCATTCGGACTGTCGTTAACGCACCGCAGTTTGGCTCGGCAATTTGGTCAAAGTGTGGTCCAAACGTCGGCAAATTTGGAGGTCGAAAAATGTTCCGACGAACTTCAAATTTTGCATGCCCTAAACTCTCTATATTGCGCACTTGTCATAAAATATTGACAGACTTTCGCCGGGAAATGGCAGAGAAATTTCAAAGTTTAGAAAAAACTGGGTTGAGGCTTCCTGACTGCTCTCACGCAAACCGTGGCTGTCTGTACACACCTCTTTGGGGTACTCCTGAGTTGTGCGCATGCTCAGTCATTCGGACTGTCGTTAACGCACCGCAGTTTGGCTCGGCAATTTGGTCAAAGTGTGGTCCAAACGTCGGCAAATTTGGAGGTCGAAAAATGTTCCGACGAACTTCAAATTTTGCATGCCCTAAACTCTCTATATTGCGCACTTGTCATAAAACAATTGACAGACTTTCGCCGGGAAATGGCAGAGAAATTTCAAAGTTTAGAAAAAAACTGGGTTGAGGCTTCCTGACTGCTCTCACGCAAACCGTGGCTGTCTGTACACACCTCTTTGGGGTACTCCTGAGTTGTGCGCATGCTCAGTCATTCGGACTGTCGTTAACGCACCGCAGTTTGGCTCGGCAATTTGGTCAAAGTGTGGTCCAAACGTCGGCAAATTTGGAGGTCGAAAAATGTTCCGACGAACTTCAAATTTTGCATGCCCTAAACTCTCTATATTGCGCACTTGTCATAAAACAATTGACAGACTTTCGCCGGGAAATGGCAGAGAAATTTCAAAGTTTAGAAAAAAACTGGGTTGAGGCTTCCTGACTGCTCTCACGCAAACCGTGGCTGTCTGTACACACCTCTTTGGGGTACTCCTGAGTTGTGCGCATGCTCAGTCATTCGGACTGTCGTTAACGCACCGCAGTTTGGCTCGGTCGTTAACGCACCGCAGTTTGGGGCGGTCGGGTTGGCGTACGGGTTCTTTCCTCGCTGGCCTGTGATGACCGCTTTCCAAAGGACTACCCTTGCACATAGGTAGTTTGGAGGAGTTTTTCGCGGAATCCCGTGATGTCCTGGAACGTTGCTCAATGATGGAGTGACCAGTACGTACGTCACGGGGAACGCCGATGCAATTTTGGAACACGATTGGATCCGAGTCTGCGGTCTTGATTCTTCCAGACCTGGACTGGTGACGATTGTGGTTTTATGAGGATGTACCTGTGGTGCTTCTCGAAGGATATGACCTGATACTCGGACACGATCGACCAAGATTGGTGATGATTGTGATGGAGAATACTCGCCGGATAATGACCTGGATTGGCAACGACAACGAATGAGGAAATTTGGTGGATAAATGACCTGGACTGGCAACGACAACGAATGAGGAAATTTGGCAATAACGGCGAACAATTGGTGGATAAATGACCTGGACTGGCAACGACTACGAATGAGGAAATTTGGCAATAACGGCGAACGCTTAGTGGATAAATGACCTGGACTGGCAACGACTACGAATGAGGAAATTTGGCAATAACGGCGAACGCTTAGTGGATAAATGACCTGGACTGGCAACGACAACGCCTGAAGCACTGGTTCTATCGGTAACAACGTTGGACTGGTTAGCGTGTTTTATTCGGACGAATAAAACATTTTAGAAAAAGGCAATTTGGTCAAAGTGTGGTCCAAACGTCGGCAAATTTGGAGGTCGAAAAATGTTCCGACGAACTTCAAATGTTGTATGCCCTAAACTCTCTATATTGCGCACTTGTCATAAAAAATTGACAGACTTTCGCCGGGAAATGGCAGAGAAATTTCAAAGTTTAGAAAAAACTGGGTTGAGGCTTCCTGACTGCTCTCACGCAAACCGTGGCTGTCTGTACACACCTCTTTGGGGTACTCCTGAGTTGTGCGCATGCTCAGTCATTCGGACTGTCGTTAACGCACCGCAGTTTGGCTCGGCAATTTGGTCAAAGTGTGGTCCAAACGTCGGCAAATTTGGAGGTCGAAAAATGTTGCGACGAACTTCAAATTTTGCATGCCCTAAACTCTCTATACAGGGTGTCTCTATAAAAAGTATACCCATTTTAAAATTCAAATTATCGCAAAACTACACAATATTTCAGAAAAAGAAAAATACCTGTGGAAAGCTTGGAATGTCCTCTGTTTATTGGTATGAGGTTCATTATGTCACTGTCATGGATGACTGAACAAAAAATACAGTTATGAAAGGTGTCGAAATCAGCACTGTGACAAGTTTGTAGACAGTGGTGACCGGACAATGAATGAAGAAACAACACCATTTTTCTGATCCTTTCCTTTAATTGTGGTATTTACATGTAGGCTACCCGACACATTTAGGGTGCTGTACCCTCCACATGCCCACCATTTCTGACGATGCATAGTTGGCATCTTCGTGTCATGTCTCTTACTGCTCGCCTTATCATCCCATGATCTTGGCGGAGATGATTCACTTCATCCACTAACCGGGCTCTTAACTCCTGAATGTTAGCTGGGGGTGTGGTGAACACTTTGCCTTTTAAGCGACCCCACAGGAAGAAGTCGCATGGTGTCAAGTCTGGTGATCTTGCAGGCCATTCAACCTGGTGGAATAATGCAATCACCCGGTTACCAAAAAGCTCTGCTAGACGATTCCTCACAGCAATAAGTCTGTGTGCAGGGGCTCCATCCTGAGCCCACCACACCCGTCTGAACGCTCCACGTCGCTGTCTATGGAAGATCTGATCCATCTCTGGTACCACAAAGTCATTGATCATATTCAGGTATGCCTGTCCGTTCAAATTTCCTTCAAAGAAAAATGGTCCTAACAATGATCCATTACTACAAAGTCCAATCCACACATTAACTTTCTCCCTACTCATGTTCACGTCATAAGAAAAACCCGGTGGATGATGCAGTTCAGCGTACATGTGCTCGTTATGAAAATTCACTTTCCCATTCATGGAAAAGGCTGCCTCATCTCCGATACTAAGGAACTGCAGAAACTGTGGATCTCTGTGACAATTATCCACAAACCATTGTGAAAAGGCAAGTCGTCTGGCAAACTGCAGCTGGTAGGAGTTGATGTTGAACATTGATGTGATAAGGATGGAGATGCAAATCCAGACGTGTGATCCTGTTGAAGGTAGCACGAGGTAATCCTGTATCATTCCTCCTGGTGCTTAGCGTTGGGTTACCTTCGATCGCCTCTCTAACCACGTTGATATGTTCCTCTGACCTTCCAGTTCGTCTGTGCCCAGAATGTCCCTTGTTACGGTTTAAGCTTGTCCCGTGTTCTTCATACTTTCTCACATTTTTCCAAATAGTCATTTTGGTTGGCACTTGCCTCTCAGGAAAGTGGTCCCTAAAGGCATTTTGGACAGCAATGAAACTTCTTGTCTCATGGTATGTCTTGACAACAAATGTCCTCTGTTGAGTTGTGAGCTGCACCATGTTTGCTGTTGGTATGAACTTTTTCTGTGGCATGCAACACTTTTGGTGCATCCAAGAATACTTACATAATGTGATGCATAAATGTACATCCCTGACCTATGAAGTCTTACGTAACAGCAAAGAAATTGTGAAGAACACCTGTCTGAGCTTTGTCATTCCAGAAAACAACTTGTCACGGTGCTGATTTCGACACCTTTCATAACTGTATTTTTTTCCAGTCATCCATGACAGTGACATAACGAACCTCATACCAATGGACAGAGGACATTCCAAGCTTTCCACAGGTATTTTTCTTTTTCTGAAATATTGTGTAGTTTTGCAATAATTTGAATTTGAAAATGGGTATACTTTTTATAGAGACACCCTGTATTGCGCACTTGTCATAAAAAAATTGACAGACTTTCGCCGGGAAATGGCAGAGAAATTTCAAAGTTTAGAAAAAACTGGGTTGAGGCTTCCTGACTGCTCTCACGCAAACCGTGGCTGTCTGTACACACCTCTTTGGGGTACTCCTGAGTTGTGCGCATGCTCAGTCATTCGGACTGTCGTTAACGCACCGCAGTTTGGCTCGGCAATTTGGTCAAAGTGTGGTCCAAACGTCGGCAAATTTGGAGGTCGAAAAATGTTCCGACGAACTTCAAATTTTGCATGCCCTAAACTCTCTATATTGCGCACTTGTCATAAAAAAATTGACAGACTTTCGCCGGGAAATGGCAGAGAAATTTCAAAGTTTAGAAAAAAACTGGGTTGAGGCTTCCTGACTGCTCTCACGCAAACCGTGGATGTCTGTACACACCTCTTTGGGGTACTCCTGAGTTGTGCGCATGCTCAGTCATTCGGACTGTCGTTAACGCACCGCAGTTTGGCTCGGCAATTTGGTCAAAGTGTGGTCCAAACGTCGGCAAATTTGGAGGTCGAAAAATGTTCCGACGAACTTCAAATTTTGCATGCCCTAAACTCTCTATATTGCGCACTTGTCATAACAAATTGACAGACTTTCGCCGGGAAATGGCAGAGAAATTTCAAAGTTTAGAAAAAACTGGGTTGAGGCTTCCTGACTGCTCTCACGCAAACCGTGGCTGTCTGTACACACCTCTTTGGGGTACTCCTGAGTTGTGCGCATGCTCAGTCATTCGGACTGTCGTTAACGCACCGCAGTTTGGCTCGGCAATTTGGTCAAAGTGTGGTCCAAACGTCGGCAAATTTGGAGGTCGAAAAATGTTGCGACGAACTTCAAATTTTGCATGCCCTAAACTCTCTATATTGCGCACTTGTCATAAAAAATTGACAGACTTTCGCCGGGAAATGGCAGAGAAATTTCAAAGTTTAGAAAAAAATGGGTTGAGGCTTCCTGACTGCTCTCACGCAAACCGTGGCTGTCTGTACACACCTCTTTGGGGTACTCCTGAGTTGTGCGCATGCTCAGTCATTCGGACTGTCGTTAACGCACCGCAGTTTGGCTCGGCAATTTGGTCAAAGTGTGGTCCAAACGTCGGCAAATTTGGAGGTCGAAAAATGTTCCGACGAACTTCAAATTTTGTATGCCCTAAACTCTCTATATTGCGCACTTGTCATAAAAAATTGACAGACTTTCGCCGGGAAATGGCAGAGAAATTTCAAAGTTTAGAAAAAACTGGGTTGAGGCTTCCTGACTGCTCTCACGCAAACCGTGGCTGTCTGTACACACCTCTTTGGGGTACTCCTGAGTTGTGCGCATGCTCAGTCATTCGGACTGTCGTTAACGCACCGCAGTTTGGCTCGGCAATTTGGTCAAAGTGTGGTCCAAACGTCGGCAAATTTGGAGGTCGAAAAATGTTCCGACGAACTTCAAATTTTGCATGCCCTAAACTCTCTATATTGCGCACTTGTCATAAAACAATTGACAGACTTTCGCCGGAAATGGCAGAGAAATTTCAAAGTTTAGAAAAAAACTGGGTTGAGGCTTCCTGACTGCTCTCACGCAAACCGTGGCTGTCTGTACACACCTCTTTGGGGTACTCCTGAGTTGTGCGCATGCTCAGTCATTCGGACTGTCGTTAACGCACCGCAGTTTGGCTCGGCAATTTGGTCAAAGTGTGGTCCAAACGTCGGCAAATTTGGAGGTCGAAAAATGTTCCGACGAACTTCAAATTTTGTATGCCCTAAACTCTCTATATTGCGCACTTGTCATAAAAAATTGACAGACTTTCGCCGGGAAATGGCAGAGAAATTTCAAAGTTTAGAAAAAACTGGGTTGAGGCTTCCTGACTGCTCTCACGCAAACCGTGGCTGTCTGTACACACCTCTTTGGGGTACTCCTGAGTTGTGCGCATGCTCAGTCATTCGGACTGTCGTTAACGCACCGCAGTTTGGCTCGGCAATTTGGTCAAAGTGTGGTCCAAACGTCGGCAAATTTGGAGGTCGAAAAATGTTGCGACGAACTTCAAATTTTGCATGCCCTAAACTCTCTATATTGCGCACTTGTCATAAAAAATTGACAGACTTTCGCCGGGAAATGGCAGAGAAATTTCAAAGTTTAGAAAAAACTGGGTTGAGGCTTCCTGACTGCTCTCACGCAAACCGTGGCTGTCTGTACACACCTCTTTGGGGTACTCCTGAGTTGTGCGCATGCTCAGTCATTCGGACTGTCGTTAACGCACCGCAGTTTGGCTCGGCAATTTGGTCAAAGTGTGGTCCAAACGTCGGCAAATTTGGAGGTCGAAAAATGTTCCGACGAACTTCAAATTTTGCATGCCCTAAAACTCTCTATATTGCGCACTTGTCATAAAAAAAATTGACAGACTTTCGCCTGGAAATGGCAGAGAAATTTCAAAGTTTAGAAAAAAACTGGGTTGAGGCTTCCTGACTGCTCTCACGCAAACCGTGGATGTCTGTACACACCTCTTTGGGGTACTCCTGAGTTGTGCGCATGCTCAGTCATTCGGACTGTCGTTAACGCACCGCAGTTTGGCTCGGCAATTTGGTCAAAGTGTGGTCCAAACGTCGGCAAATTTGGAGGTCGAAAAATGTTCCGACGAACTTCAAATTTTGCATGCCCTAAACTCTCTATATTGCGCACTTGTCATAACAAATTGACAGACTTTCGCCGGGAAATGGCAGAGAAATTTCAAAGTTTAGAAAAAACTGGGTTGAGGCTTCCTGACTGCTCTCACGCAAACCGTGGCTGTCTGTACACACCTCTTTGGGGTACTCCTGAGTTGTGCGCATGCTCAGTCATTCGGACTGTCGTTAACGCACCGCAGTTTGGCTCGGCAATTTGGTCAAAGTGTGGTCCAAACGTCGGCAAATTTGGAGGTCGAAAAATGTTGCGACGAACTTCAAATTTTGCATGCCCTAAACTCTCTATATTGCGCACTTGTCATAAAAAATTGACAGACTTTCGCCGGGAAATGGCAGAGAAATTTCAAAGTTTAGAAAAAACTGGGTTGAGGCTTCCTGACTGCTCTCACGCAAACCGTGGCTGTCTGTACACACCTCTTTGGGGTACTCCTGAGTTGTGCGCATGCTCAGTCATTCGGACTGTCGTTAACGCACCGCAGTTTGGCTCGGCAATTTGGTCAAAGTGTGGTCCAAACGTCGGCAAATTTGGAGGTCGAAAAATGTTCCGACGAACTTCAAATTTTGCATGCCCTAAACTCTCTATATTGCGCACTTGTCATAAAAAAATTGACAGACTTTCGCCGGGAAATGGCAGAGAAATTTCAAAGTTTAGAAAAAAACTGGGTTGAGGCTTCCTGACTGCTCTCACGCAAACCGTGGCTGTCTGTACACACCTCTTTGGGGTACTCCTGAGTTGTGCGCATGCTCAGTCATTCGGACTGTCGTTAACGCACCGCAGTTTGGCTCGGCAATTTGGTCAAAGTGTGGTCCAAACGTCGGCAAATTTGGAGGTCGAAAAATGTTCCGACGAACTTCAAATTTTGCATGCCCTAAACTCTCTATATTGCGCACTTGTCATAACAAATTGACAGACTTTCGCCGGGAAATGGCAGAGAAATTTCAAAGTTTAGAAAAAACTGGGTTGAGGCTTCCTGACTGCTCTCATGCAAACCGTGGCTGTCTGTACACACCTCTTTGGGTACTCCTGAGTTGTGCGCATGCTCAGTCATTCGGACTGTCGTTAACGCACCGCAGTTTGGCTCGGCAATTTGGTCAAAGTGTGGTCCAAACGTCGGCAAATTTGGAGGTCGAAAAATGTTCCGACGAACTTCAAATTTTGCATGCCCTAAACTCTCTATATTGCGCACTTGTCATAAAAAAATTGACAGACTTTCGCCGGGAAATGGCAGAGAAATTTCAAAGTTTAGAAAAAACTGGGTTGAGGCTTCCTGACTGCTCTCACGCAAACCGTGGCTGTCTGTACACACCTCTTTGGGGTACTCCTGAGTTGTGCGCATGCTCAGTCATTCGGACTGTCGTTAACGCACCGCAGTTTGGCTCGGCAATTTGGTCAAAGTGTGGTCCAAACGTCGGCAAATTTGGAGGTCGAAAAATGTTCCGACGAACTTCAAATTTTGCATGCCCTAAACTCTCTATATTGCGCACTTGTCATAAAAAATTGACAGACTTTCGCCGGGAAATGGCAGAGAAATTTCAAAGTTTAGAAAAAACTGGGTTGGGGCTTCCTGACTGCTCTCACGCAAACCGTGGCTGTCTGTACACACCTCTTTGGGGTACTCCTGAGTTGTGCGCATGCTCAGTCATTCGGACTGTCGTTAACGCACCGCAGTTTGGCTCGGCAATTTGGTCAAAGTGTGGTCCAAACGTCGGCAAATTTGGAGGTCGAAAAATGTTCCGACGAACTTCAAATTTTGCATGCCCTAAACTCTCTATATTGCGCACTTGTCATAAAAAATTGACAGACTTTCGCCGGGAAATGGCAGAGAAATTTCAAAGTTTAGAAAAAACTGGGTTGAGGCTTCCTGACTGCTCTCACGCAAACCGTGGCTGTCTGTACACACCTCTTTGGGGTACTCCTGAGTTGTGCGCATGCTCAGTCATTCGGACTGTCGTTAACGCACCGCAGTTTGGCTCGGCAATTTGGTCAAAGTGTGGTCCAAACGTCGGCAAATTTGGAGGTCGAAAAATGTTCCGACGAACTTCAAATTTGGCATGCCCTAAACTCTCTATATTGCGCACTTGTCATAAAAAAATTGACAGACTTTCGCCGGGAAATGGCAGAGAAATTTCAAAGTTTAGAAAAAACTGGGTTGAGGCTTCCTGACTGCTCTCACGCAAACCGTGGCTGTCTGTACACACCTCTTTGGGGTACTCCTGAGTTGTGCGCTTGCTCAGTCATTCGGACTGTCGTTAACGCACCGCAGTTTGGCTCGGCAATTTGGTCAAAGTGTGGTCCAAACGTCGGCAAATTTGGAGGTCGAAAAATGTTCCGACGAACTTCAAATTTTGCATGCCCTAAACTCTCTATATTGCGCACTTGTCATAAAAAATTGACAGACTTTCGCCGGGAAATGGCAGAGAAATTTCAAAGTTTAGAAAAAACTGGGTTGAGGCTTCCTGACTGCTCTCACGCAAACCGTGGCTGTCTGTACACACCTCTTTGGGGTACTCCTGAGTTGTGCGCATGCTCAGTCATTCGGACTGTCGTTAACGCACCGTAGTTTGGCTCGGCAATTTGGTCAAAGTGTGGTCCAAACGTCGGCAAATTTGGAGGTCGAAAAATGTTCCGACGAACTTCAAATTTTGCATGCCCTAAACTCTCTATATTGCGCACTTGTCATAAAAAATTGACAGACTTTCGCCGGGAAATGGCAGAGAAATTTCAAAGTTTAGAAAAAACTGGGTTGAGGCTTTCTGACTGCTCTCACGCAAACCGTGGCTGTCTGTACACACCCCTTTGGGGTACTCCTGAGTTGTGCGCATGCTCAGTCATTCGGACTGTCGTTAACGCACCGCAGTTTGGCTCGGCAATTTGGTCAAAGTGTGGTCCAAACGTCGGCAAATTTGGAGGTCGAAAAATGTTCCGACGAACTACAAATTTTGCATGCCCTAAACTCTCTATATTGCGCACTTGTCATAAAAAAAATGACAGACTTTCGCCGGGAAATGGCAGAGAAATTTCAAAGTTTAGAAAAAACTGGGTTGAGGCTTCCTGACTGCTCTCACGCAAACCGTGGCTGTCTGTAC
This sequence comes from Henricia sp. BOLD:AAB3569, assembly GCA_037783545.1. NCBI lineage: Eukaryota > Metazoa > Echinodermata > Asteroidea > Spinulosida > Echinasteridae > Henricia > Henricia sp. BOLD:AAB3569. The sequence continues at coordinate 52,799 of JBBELK010000402.1, forward strand.
ACACCTCTTTGGGGTACTCCTGAGTTGTGCGCATGCTCAGTCATTCGGACTGTCGTTAACGCACCGCAGTTTGGCTCGGCAATTTGGTCAAAGTGTGGTCCAAACGTCGGCAAATTTGGAGGTCGAAAAATGTTCCGACGAACTTCAAATTGTGCATGCCCTAAACTCTCTATATTGCGCACTTGTCATAAAAAATTGACAGACTTTCGCCGGGAAATGGCAGAGAAATTTCAAATTTTAGAAAAAACTGGGTTAGGCTTCCTGACTGCTCTCACGCAAACCGTGGCTGTCTGTACACACCTCTTTGGGGTACTCCTGAGTTGTGCGCATGCTCAGTCATTCGGACTGTCGTTAACGCACCGCAGTTTGGCTCGGCAATTTGGTCAAAGTGTGGTCCAAACGTCGGCAAATTTGGAGGTCGAAAAATGTTCCGACGAACTTCAAATTTTGCATGCCCTAAACTCTCTATATTGCGCACTTGTCATAAAAAATTGACAGACTTTCGCCGGGAAATGGCAGAGAAATTTCAAAGTTTAGAAAAAACTGGGTTGAGGCTTCCTGACTGCTCTGACGCAAACCGTGGCTGTCTGTACACACCTCTTTGGGGTACTCCTGAGTTGTGCGCATGCTCAGTCATTCGGACTGTCGTTAACGCACCGCAGTTTGGCTCGGCAATTTGGTCAAAGTGTGGTCCAAACGTCGGCAAATTTGGAGGTCGAAAAATGTTCCGACGAACTTCAAATTGTGCATGCCCTAAACTCTCTATATTGCGCACTTGTCATAAAAAATTGACAGACTTTCGCCGGGAAATGGCAGAGAAATTTCAAAGTTTAGAAAAAACTGGGTTGAGGCTTCCTGACTGCTCTCACGCAAACCGTGGCTGTCTGTACACACCTCTTTGGGGTACTCCTGAGTTGTGCGCATGCTCAGTCATTCGGACTGTCGTTAACGCACCGCAGTTTGGCTCGGCAATTTGGTCAAAGTGTGGTCCAAACGTCGGCAAATTTGGAGGTCGAAAAATGTTCCGACGAACTTCAAATTTTGCATGCCCTAAACTCTCTATATTGCGCACTTGTCATAAAAAATTGACAGACTTTCGCCGGGAAATGGCAGAGAAATTTCAAAGTTTAGAAAAAACTGGGTTGAGGCTTCCTGACTGCTCTCACGCAAACCGTGGCTGTCTGTACACACCTCTTTGGGGTACTCCTGAGTTGTGCGCATGCTCAGTCATTCGGACTGTCGTTAACGCACCGCAGTTTGGCTCGGCAATTTGGTCAAAGTGTGGTCCAAACGTCGGCAAATTTGGAGGTCGAAAAATGTTCCGACGAACTTCAAATTTTGCATGCCCTAAACTCTCTATATTGCGCACTTGTCATAACAAATTGACAGACTTTCGCCGGGAAATGGCAGAGAAATTTCAAAGTTTAGAAAAAACTGGGTTGAGGCTTCCTGACTGCTCTCACGCAAACCGTGGCTGTCTGTACACACCTCTTTGGGGTACTCCTGAGTTGTGCGCATGCTCAGTCATTCGGACTGTCGTTAACGCACCGCAGTTTGGCTCGGCAATTTGGTCAAAGTGTGGTCCAAACGTCGGCAAATTTGGAGGTCGAAAAATGTTCCGACGAACTTCAAATTTTGCATGCCCTAAACTCTCTATATTGCGCACTTGTCATAAAAAATTGACAGACTTTCGCCGGGAAATGGCAGAGAAATTTCAAAGTTTGGCTCGGCAATTTGGTCAAAGTGTGGTCCAAACGTCGGCAAATTTGGAGGTCGAAAAATGTTCCGACGAACTTCAAATTTTGCATGCCCTAAACTCTCTATATTGCGCACTTGTCATAAAAAATTGACAGACTTTCGCCGGGAAATGGCAGAGAAATTTCAAAGTTTAGAAAAAACTGGGTTGAGGCTTCCTGACTGCTCTCACGCAAACCGTGGCTGTCTGTACACACCTCTTTGGGGTACTCCTGAGTTGTGCGCCTGCTCAGTCATTCGGACTGTCGTTAACGCACCGCAGTTTGGCTCGGCAATTTGGTCAAAGTGTGGTCCAAACGTCGGCAAATTTGGAGGTCGAAAAATGTTCCGACGAACTTCAAATTTTGCATGCCCTAAACTCTCCATATTGCGCACTTGTCATAAAAAAATTGACAGACTTTCGCCGGGAAATGGCAGAGAAATTTCAAAGTTTAGAAAAAAACTGGGTTGAGGCTTCCTGACTGCTCTCACGCAAACCGTGGCTGTCTGTACACACCTCTTTGGGGTACTCCTGAGTTGTGCGCATGCTCAGTCATTCGGACTGTCGTTAACGCACCGCAGTTTGGCTCGGCATTTTGGTCAAAGTGTGGTCCAAACGTCGGCAAATTTGGAAGTCGAAAAATGTTCCGACGAACTTCAAATTTTGCATGCCCTAAACTCTCTATATTGCGCACTTGTCATAAAAAATTGACATACTTTCGCCGGGAAATGGCAGAGAAATTTCAAAGTTTAGAAAAAACTGGGTTGAGGCTTCCTGACTGCTCTCACGCAAACCGTGGCTGTCTGTACACACCTCTTTGGGGTACTCCTGAGTTGTGCGCATGCTCAGTCATTCGGACTGTCGTTAACGCACCGCAGTTTGGCTCGGCAATTTGGTCAAAGTGTGGTCCAAACGTCGGCAAATTTGGAGGTAGAAAAATGTTCCGACGAACTTCAAATTTTGCATGCCCTAAACTCTCTATATTGCGCACTTGTCATAAAACAATTGACAGACTTTCGCCGGAAAATGGCAGAGAAATTTCAAAGTTTAGAAAAAACTGGGTTGAGGCTTCCTGACTGCTCTCACGCAAACCGTGGCTGTCTGTACACACCTCTTTGGGGTACTCCTGAGTTGTGCGCATGCTCAGTCATTCGGACTGTCGTTAACGCACCGCAGTTTGGCTCGGCAATTTGGTCAAAGTGTGGTCCAAACGTCGGCAAATTTGGAGGTCGAAAAATGTTCCGACGAACTTCAAATTTTGCATGCCCTAAACTCTCTATATTGCGCACTTGTCATAAAAAATTGACAGACTTTCGCCGGGAAATGGCAGAGAAATTTCAAAGTTTGGCTCGGCAATTTGGTCAAAGTGTGGTCCAAACGTCGGCAAATTTGGAGGTCGAAAAATGTTCCGACGAACTTCAAATTTTGCATGCCCTAAACTCTCTATATTGCGCACTTGTCATAAAAAATTGACAGACTTTCGCCGGGAAATGGCAGAGAAATTTCAAAGTTTAGAAAAAACTGGGTTGAGGCTTCCTGACTGCTCTCACGCAAACCGTGGCTGTCTGTACACACCTCTTTGGGGTACTCCTGAGTTGTGCGCCTGCTCAGTCATTCGGACTGTCGTTAACGCACCGCAGTTTGGCTCGGCAATTTGGTCAAAGTGTGGTCCAAACGTCGGCAAATTTGGAGGTCGAAAAATGTTCCGACGAACTTCAAATTTTGCATGCCCTAAACTCTCCATATTGCGCACTTGTCATAAAAAAATTGACAGACTTTCGCCGGGAAATGGCAGAGAAATTTCAAAGTTTAGAAAAAAACTGGGTTGAGGCTTCCTGACTGCTCTCACGCAAACCGTGGCTGTCTGTACACACCTCTTTGGGGTACTCCTGAGTTGTGCGCATGCTCAGTCATTCGGACTGTCGTTAACGCACCGCAGTTTGGCTCGGCATTTTGGTCAAAGTGTGGTCCAAACGTCGGCAAATTTGGAAGTCGAAAAATGTTCCGACGAACTTCAAATTTTGCATGCCCTAAACTCTCTATATTGCGCACTTGTCATAAAAAATTGACATACTTTCGCCGGGAAATGGCAGAGAAATTTCAAAGTTTAGAAAAAACTGGGTTGAGGCTTCCTGACTGCTCTCACGCAAACCGTGGCTGTCTGTACACACCTCTTTGGGGTACTCCTGAGTTGTGCGCATGCTCAGTCATTCGGACTGTCGTTAACGCACCGCAGTTTGGCTCGGCAATTTGGTCAAAGTGTGGTCCAAACGTCGGCAAATTTGGAGGTAGAAAAATGTTCCGACGAACTTCAAATTTTGCATGCCCTAAACTCTCTATATTGCGCACTTGTCATAAAAAATTGACAGACTTTCGCCGGAAAATGGCAGAGAAATTTCAAAGTTTAGAAAAAACTGGGTTGAGGCTTCCTGACTGCTCTCACGCAAACCGTGGCTGTCTGTACACACCTCTTTGGGGTACTCCTGAGTTGTGCGCATGCTCAGTCATTCGGACTGTCGTTAACGCACCGCAGTTTGGCTCGGCAATTTGGTCAAAGTGTGGTCCAAACGTCGGCAAATTTGGAGGTCGAAAAATGTTCCGACGAACTTCAAATTTTGCATGCCCTAAACTCTCTATATTGCGCACTTGTCATAAAAGATTGACAGACTTTCGCCGCGAAATGGCAGAGAAATGTCAAAGTTTAGAAAAAACTGGGTTGAGGCTTCCTGACTGCTCTCACGCAAACCGTGGCTGTCTGTACACACCTTTTTGGGGTACTCCTGAGTTGTGCGCATGCTCAGTCATTCGGACTGTCGTTAACGCACCGCAGTTTGGCTCGGCAATTTGGTCAAAGTGTGGTCCAAACGTCGGCAAATTTGGAGGTAGAAAAATGTTCCGACGAACTTCAAATTTTGCATGCCCTAAACTCTCTATATTGCGCACTTGTCATAACAAATTGACAGACTTTCGCCGGGAAATGGCAGCGAAATTTCAAAGTTTAGAAAAAACTGGGTTGAGGCTTCCTGACTGCTCTCACGCAAACCGTGGCTGTCTGTACACACCTCTTTGGGGTACTCCTGAGTTGTGCGCATGCTCAGTCATTCGGACTGTCGTTAACGCACCGCAGTTTGGCTCGGCAATTTGGTCAAAGTGTGGTCCAAACGTCGGCAAATTTGGAGGTCGAAAAATGTTCCGACGAACTTCAAATTTTGCATGCCCTAAACTCTCTATATTGCGCACTTGTCATAAAAAATTGACAGACTTTCGCCGGGAAATGGCAGAGAAATTTCAAAGTTTAGAAAAAACTGGGTTGAGGCTTCCTGACTGCTCTCACGCAAACCGTGGCTGTCTGTACACACCTCTTTGGGGTACTCCTGAGTTGTGCGCATGCTCAGTCATTCGGACTGTCGTTAACGCACCGCAGTTTGGCTCGGCAATTTGGTCAAAGTGTGGTCCAAACGTCGGCAAATTTGGAGGTCGAAAAATGTTCCGACGAACTTCAAATTTTGCATGCCCTAAACTCTCTATATTGCGCACTTGTCATAAAAAAATTGACAGACTTTCGCCGGGAAATGGCAGAGAAATTTCAAAGTTTAGAAAAAAACTGGGTTGAGGCTTCCTGACTGCTCTCACGCAAACCGTGGCTGTCTGTACACACCTCTTTGGGGTACTCCTGAGTTGTGCGCCTGCTCAGTCATTCGGACTGTCGTTAACGCACCGCAGTTTGGCTCGGCAATTTGGTCAAAGTGTGGTCCAAACGTCGGCAAATTTGGAGGTCGAAAAATGTTCCGACGAACTTCAAATTTTGCATGCCCTAAACTCTCCATATTGCGCACTTGTCATAAAAAAATTGACAGACTTTCGCCGGGAAATGGCAGAGAAATTTCAAAGTTTAGAAAAAAACTGGGTTGAGGCTTCCTGACTGCTCTCACGCAAACCGTGGCTGTCTGTACACACCTCTTTGGGGTACTCCTGAGTTGTGCGCATGCTCAGTCATTCGGACTGTCGTTAACGCACCGCAGTTTGGCTCGGCATTTTGGTCAAAGTGTGGTCCAAACGTCGGCAAATTTGGAGGTAGAAAAATGTTCCGACGAACTTCAAATTTTGCATGCCCTAAACTCTCTATATTGCGCACTTGTCATAAAAAATTGACAGACTTTCGCCGGAAAATGGCAGAGAAATTTCAAAGTTTAGAAAAAACTGGGTTGAGGCTTCCTGACTGCTCTCACGCAAACCGTGGCTGTCTGTACACACCTCTTTGGGGTACTCCTGAGTTGTGCGCATGCTCAGTCATTCGGACTGTCGTTAACGCACCGCAGTTTGGCTCGGCAATTTGGTCAAAGTGTGGTCCAAACGTCGGCAAATTTGGAGGTCGAAAAATGTTCCGACGAACTTCAAATTTTGCATGCCCTAAACTCTCTATATTGCGCACTTGTCATAAAAGATTGACAGACTTTCGCCGCGAAATGGCAGAGAAATGTCAAAGTTTAGAAAAAACTGGGTTGAGGCTTCCTGACTGCTCTCACGCAAACCGTGGCTGTCTGTACACACCTTTTTGGGGTACTCCTGAGTTGTGCGCATGCTCAGTCATTCGGACTGTCGTTAACGCACCGCAGTTTGGCTCGGCAATTTGGTCAAAGTGTGGTCCAAACGTCGGCAAATTTGGAGGTAGAAAAATGTTCCGACGAACTTCAAATTTTGCATGCCCTAAACTCTCTATATTGCGCACTTGTCATAAAAAATTGACAGACTTTCGCCGGGAAATGGCAGCGAAATTTCAAAGTTTAGAAAAAACTGGGTTGAGGCTTCCTGACTGCTCTCACGCAAACCGTGGCTGTCTGTACACACCTCTTTGGGGTACTCCTGAGTTGTGCGCATGCTCAGTCATTCGGACTGTCGTTAACGCACCGCAGTTTGGCTCGGCAATTTGGTCAAAGTGTGGTCCAAACGTCGGCAAATTTGGAGGTCGAAAAATGTTCCGACGAACTTCAAATTTTGCATGCCCTAAACTCTCTATATTGCGCACTTGTCATAAAAAATTGACAGACTTTCGCCGGGAAATGGCAGAGAAATGTCAAAGTTTAGAAAAAACTGGGTTGAGGCTTCCTGACTGCTCTCACGCAAACCGTGGCTGTCTGTACACACCTCTTTGGGGTACTCCTGAGTTGTGCGCATGCTCAGTCATTCGGACTGTCGTTAACGCACCGCAGTTTGGCTCGGCAATTTGGTCAAAGTGTGGTCCAAACGTCGGCAAATTTGGAGGTAGAAAAATGTTCCGACGAACTTCAAATTTTGCATGCCCTAAACTCTCTATATTGCGCACTTGTCATAAAAAATTGACAGACTTTCGCCGGGAAATGGCAGCGAAATTTCAAAGTTTAGAAAAAACTGGGTTGAGGCTTCCTGACTGCTCTCACGCAAACCGTGGCTGTCTGTACACACCTCTTTGGGGTACTCCTGAGTTGTGCGCATGCTCAGTCATTCGGACTGTCGTTAACGCACCGCAGTTTGGCTCGGCAATTTGGTCAAAGTGTGGTCCAAACGTCGGCAAATTTGGAGGTCGAAAAATGTTCCGACGAACTTCAAATTTTGCATGCCCTAAACTCTCTATATTGCGCACTTGTCATAAAAAATTGACAGACTTTCGCCGGGAAATGGCAGAGAAATTCAAAGTTTAGAAAAAACTGGGTTGAGGCTTCCTGACTGCTCTCACGCAAACCGTGGCTGTCTGTACACACCTCTTTGGGGTACTCCTGAGTTGTGCGCATGCTCAGTCATTCGGACTGTCGTTAACGCACCGCAGTTTGGCTCGCAATTTGGTCAAAGTGGTGGTCCAAACGTCGGCAAATTTGGAGGTCGAAAATGTTCCGACGAACTTCAAATTTTGCATGCACCTAAACTCTCTATATTGCGCACACTTGTCATAAAAAATGACAGACTTTCGCGGGAAATGGCAGAGAAATTCAAAGTTTAGAAAAAAACTGGGTTGAGGCTTCCTGACTGCTCTCACGCAAACCGTGGCTGTCTGTACACACCTCTTTGGGGTACTCCTGATGTTGTGCGCATGCTCAGTCATTCGGACTGTCGTTAACGCACCGCAGTTTGGCTCGGCAATTTGGTCAAAGTGTGGTCCAAACGACGGCAAATTTGGAGGTCGAAAAATGTTCCGACGAACTTCAAATTTTGTATGCCCTAAACTCTCTATATTGCGCACTTGTCATAAAAAATTGACAGACTTTCGCCGGGAAATGGCCAGAGAAATTTCAAAGTTTAGAAAAAAACTGGGTTGAGGCTTCACTGACTGCTCTCACGCAAACCGTGGCTGTCTGTACACACCTCTTTGGGGTACTCCTGAGTTGTGCGCATGCTCAGTTCATTCGGACTGTCGTTAACGCACCGCAGTTTGGCTCGGCAATTTGGTCAAAGTGTGGTCCAAAACGTCGGCAAATTTGGAGGTCGAAAATGTTCCGACGAACTTCAAATTTTGCATGCCCTAAACTCTCTATATTGCGCACTTGTCATAAAAAATTGACAGACTTTCGCCGGGAAATGGCAGAGAAATTTCAAAGTTTAGAAAAAACTGGGTTGAGGCTTCCTGACTGCTCTCACGCAAACCGTGGCTGTCTGTACACACCTCTTTGGGGTACCTCTGAGTTGTGCGCATGCTCAGTCATTCGGACTGTCGTTAACGCACCGCAGTTTGGCTCGGCAATTTGGTCAAAGTGTGGTCCAAACGTCGGCAAATTTGGAGGTCGAAAATGTTCCGACGAACTTCAAATTTTGCATGCCCTAAACTCTCTATATTGCGCACTTGTCATACAAAAATTGACAGACTTTCGCCGGGAAATGGCAGAGAAATTTCAAAGTTTAGAAAAAAACTGGGTTGAGGCTTCCTGACTGCTCTCACGCAAACCGTGCTGTCTGTACACACCTCTTTGGGGTACTCCTGAGTTGTGCGCATGCTCAGTCATTCGGACTGTCGTTAACGCACCGCAGTTTGGCTCGGCAATTTGGTCAAAGTGTGGTCCAAACGTCGGCAAATTTGGAGGTCGAAAAATGTTCCGACGGAACTTCAAATTTTGCATGCCCTAAACTCTCTATATTGCGCACTTGTCATAAAAAATTGACAGACTTTCGCCAGGAAATGGCAGAGAAATTTCAAAGTTTAGAAAAAACTGGGTGAGGCTTCTGACTGCTCTCACCGCAAACCGTGGCTGTCATGTACACACCTCTTTGGGGTACTCCTGAGTTGTGCGCATGCTCAGTCATTCGGACTGTCGTTAACGCACCGCAGTTTGGCTCGGCAATTTGGTCAAAGTGTGGTCCAAACGTCGGCAAATTTGGAGGTCGAAAAATGTTCCGACGAACTTCAAATTTTGCATGCCCTAAACTCTCTATATTGCGCACTTGTCATAAAAAAATTGACAGACTTTCGCCGGGAAATGGCAGAGAAATTTCAAAGTTTAGAAAAAACTGGGTTGAGGCTTCCTGACTGCTCTCACGCAAACCGTGGCTGTCTGTACACACCTCTTTGGGGGTACTCCTGAGTTGTGCGCATGCTCAGTCATTCGGACTGTCGTTAACGCACCGCAGTTTGGCTCGCAATTTGGTCAAAGTGTGGTCCAAACGTCGGCAAATTTGGAGGTCGAAAAATGTTACCGACGAACTTCAAATTTTGCATGCCCTAAACTCTCTATATTGCGCACTTGTCATAAAAAAATTGACAGACTTTCGCCGGGAAATGGCAGAGAAATTTCAAAGTTTAGAAAAAACTGGGTTGAGGCTTCCTGACTGCTCTCACGCAAACCGTGGCTGTCTGTACACACCTCTTTGGGGTACTCCTGAGTTGTGCGCATGCTCAGTCATTCGGACTGTCGTTAACGCACCGCAGTTTGGCTCGGCAATTTGGTCAAAGTGTGGTCCAAACGTCGGCAAATTTGGAGGTCGAAAAATGTTCCGACGAACTTCAAATTTTGCATGCCCTAAACTCTCTATATTGCGCCACTTGTCATAACAAATTGACAGACTTTCGCCGGGAAATGGCAGAGAAATTTCAAAGTTTAGAAAAAACTGGGTTGAGGCTTCCTGACTGCTCTCACGCAAACCGTGGCTGTCTGTACACACCTCTTTGGGTACTCCTGAGTTGTGCGCATGCTCAGTCCATTCGGACTGTCGTTAACGCACCGCAGTTTGGCTCGGCAATTTGGTCAAAGTGTGGTCCAAACGTCGGCAAATTTGGAGGTCGAAAAATGTTCCGACGAACTTCAAATTTTGCATGCCCTAAACTCTCTATATTGCGCACTTGTCATAAAAAAATTGACAGACTTTCGCCGGGAAATGGCAGAGAAATTTCAAAGTTTAGAAAAAAACTGGGTTGAGGCTTCCTAACTGCTCTCACGCAAACCGTGGCTGTCTGTACACACCTCTTTGGGGTACTCCTGAGTTGTGCGCATGCTCAGTCATTCGGACTGTCGTTAACGCACCGCAGTTTGGCTCGGCAATTTTGGTCAAAGTGTGGTCCAAACGTCGGCAAATTTGGAGGTCGAAAAATGTTCCGACGAACTTCAAATTTTGCATGCCCTAAACTCTCTATATTGCGCACTTGTCATAAAAAATTGACTGACTTTCGCCGGGAAATGGCAGAGAAATTTCAAAGTTTAGAAAAAACTGGGTTGAGGCTTCCTGACTGCTCTCACGCAAACCGTGGCTGTCTGTACACACCTCTTTGGGGTACTCCTGAGTTGTGCGCATGCTCAGTCATTCGGACTGTCGTAACGCACCGCAGTTTGGCTCGGCAATTTGGTCAAAGTGTGGTCCAAACGTCGGCAAATTTGGAGGTCGAAAATGTTCCGACGAACTTCAAATTTTGCATGCCCTAAACTCTCTATATGCGCACTTGTCATACAAAATTGACAGACTTTCGCCGGGAAATGGCAGAGAAATTTCAAAGTTTAGAAAAAAACTGGGTTGAGGCTTCCTGACTGCTCTCACGCAAACCGTGGCTGTCTGTACACACCTCTTTGGGGTACTCCTGAGTTGTGCGCATGCTCAGTCATTCGGACTGTCGTTAACGCACCGCAGTTTGGCTCGGCAATTTGGTCAAAGTGTGGTCCCAAAACGTCGGCAAATTTGAGGTCGAAAAATGTTCCGACGAACTTCAAATTTGGCATGCCCTAAACTCTCTATATTGCGCACTTGTCATAAAAAAATTGACAGACTTTCGCCGGAAATGGCAGAGAAATTTCAAAGTTTAGAAAAAACTGGGTTGAGGCTTCTGACTGCTCTCACGCAAACCGTGGCTGTCTGTACACACCTCTTTGGGGTACTCCTGAGTTGTGCGCTTGCTCAGTCATTCGGACTGTCGTTAACGCACCGCAGTTTGGCTCGGCAATTTGGTCAAAGTGTGGTCCGAACGTCGGCAATTTGGAGGTCGAAAATGTTCCGACGAACTTCAAATTTTGCATGCCCTAAACTCTCTATATTGCGCACTTGTCATAAAAAATTGACAGACTTTCGCCGGGAAATGGCAGAGAAATTTCAAAGTTTAGAAAAAACTGGGTTGAGGCTTCCTGACTGCTCTCACGCAAACCGTGGCTGTCTGTACACACCTCTTTGGGGTACTCCTGAGTTGTGCGCATGCTCAGTCATTCGGACTGTCGTTAACGCACCGCAGTTTGGCTCGGCAATTTGGTCAAAGTGTGGTCCAAACGTCGGCAAATTTGGAGGTCGAAAAATGTTCCGACGAACTTCAAATTTTGCATGCCCTAAACTCTCTATATTGCGCACTGTCATAAAAATTGACAGACTTTCGCCGGGAAATGGCAGAGAAAATTTCAATGTTTAGAAAAAAACTGGGTTGAGGCCTTCCTGACTGCTCTCACGCAAACCGTGGCTGTCTGTACACACCTCTTTGGGGTACTCCTGAGTTGTGCGCATGCTCAGGTCATTCGGACTGTCGTTAACGCACCCGCAGTTTGGCTCGGCAATTTGGTCAAAGTGTGGTCCAAACGTCGGCAAATTTGGAGGTCGAAAAATGTTCCGACGAACTTCAAATTTTGCATGCCCTAAACTCTCTATATTGCGCACTTGTCATACAAAATTGACAGACTTTCGCCGGGAAATGGCAGAGAAATTTCAAAGTTTAGAAAAAAACTGGGTGAGGCTTCCTGACTGCTCTCACGCAAACCGTGGCTGTCTGTACACACCTCTTTGGGTACTCCTGAGTTGTGCGCATGCTCAGTCATTCGGACTGTCGTTAACGCACCGCAGTTTGGCTCGGCAATTTGGTCAAAGTGTGGTCCAAACGTCGGCAAATTTGGAGGTCGAAAAATGTTCCGACGAACTTCAAATTTGGCATGCCCCTAAACTATCTATATTGCGCACTTGTCATAAAAAAATTGACAGACTTTCGGCCGGGAAATGGCAGAGAAATTTCAAGTTTAGAAAAAACTGGGTTGAGGCTTCCTGACTGCTCTCACGCAAACCGTGGCTGTCTGTACACACCTCTTTGGGGTACTCCTGAGTTGTGCGCTTGCTCAGTCCATTCGGACTGTCGTTAACGCACCGCAGTTTGGCTCGGCAATTTGGTCAAAGTGTGGTCCGAACGTCGGCAAATTTGGAGGTCGAAAAATGTTCCGACGAACTTCAAATTTTGCATGCCCTAAACTCTCTATATTGCGCACTTGTCATAAAAAATTGACAGACTTTCGCCGGGAAATGGCAGAGAAATTTCAAAGTTTAGAAAAAACTGGGTTGAGGCTTCCTGACTGCTCTCACGCAAACCGTGGCTGTCTGTACACACCTCTTTGGGGTACTCCTGAGTTGTGCGCATGCTCAGTCATTCCCGGACTGTCGTTCAACGCACCGCAGTTTGGCTCGGCAATTTGGTCAAAAGTGTGGTCCAAACGTCGGCAAATTTGGAGGTCGAAAAATGTTCCGACGAACTTCAAATTTTGCATGCCCTAAACTCTCTATATTGCGCACTTGTCATAAAAAATTGACAGACCTTTCGCCGGGAAATGGCAGAGAAATTTCAATGTTAGAAAAAACTGGGTTGAGGCTTCCTGACTGCTCTCACGCAAACCGTGGCTGTCTGTACACACCTCTTTGGGGTACTCCTGAGTTGTGCGCATGCTCAGTCATTCGGACTGTCGTTAACGCACCGCAGTTTGGCTCGGCAATTTGGTCAAAGTGTGGTCCAAACGTCGGCAAATTTGGAGGTCGAAAAATGTTCCGACGAACTTCAAATTTTGCATGCCCTAAACTCTCTATATTGCGCACTTGTCATAAAAAAATTGACAGACTTTCGCCGGGAAATGGCAGAGAAATTTCAAAGTTTAGAAAAAACTGGGTTGAGGCTTCCTGACTGCTCTCACGCAAACCGTGGCTGTCTGTACACACCTCTTTGGGGTACTCCTGAGTTGTGCGCATGCTCAGTCATTCGGACTGTCGTTAACGCACCGCAGTTTGGCTCGGCAATTTGGTCAAAGTGTGGTCCAAACGTCGGCAAATTTGGAGGTCGAAAAATGTTCCGACGAACTTCAAATTTTGCATGCCCTAAACTCTCTATATTGCGCACTTGTCATAAAAAAATTGACAGACTTTCGCCGGGAAATGGCAGAGAAATTTCAAAGTTTAGAAAAAACTGGGTTGAGGCTTCCTGACTGCTCTCACGCAAACCGTGGCTGTCTGTACACACCCTCTTTGGGGTACTCCTGAGTTGTGCGCATGCTCAGTCATTCGGACTGTCGTTAACGCACCGCAGTTTGGCTCGGCAATTTGGGTCAAAGTGTGGTCCAAACGTCGGCAAATTTGGAGGTCGAAAAATGTTCCGACGAACTTCAAATTTTGCATGCCCTAAACTCTCTATATTGCGCACTTGTCATAACAAATTGACAGACTTTCGCCGGGAAATGGCAGAGAAATTTCAAAGTTTAGAAAAAACTGGGTTGAGGCTTCCTGACTGCTCTCACGCGAACCGTGGCTGTCTGTACACACCTCTTTGGGTACTCCTGAGCTGTGCGCATGCTCAGTCATTCGGACTGTCGTTAACGCACCGCAGTTTGGCTCGGCAATTTGGTCAAAGTGTGGTCCAAACGTCGGCAAATTTGGAGGTCGAAAAATGTTCCGACGAAACTTCAAATTTTGCATGCCCTAAACTCTCTATATTGCGCACTTGTCATAAAAAATTGACAGACTTTCGCCGGGAAATGGCAGAGAAATTTCAAAGTTTAGAAAAAAACTGGGTTGAGGCTTCCTAACTGCTCTCACGCAAACCGTGGCTGTCTGTACACACCTCTTTGGGGTACTCCTGAGTTGTGCGCATGCTCAGTCATTCGGACTGTCGTTAACGCACCGCAGTTTGGCTCGGCAATTTAGTCAAAGTGTGGTCCAAACGTCGGCAAATTTGGAGGTCGAAAAATGTTCCGACCGAACTTCAAATTTTGCATGCCCTAAACCTCTCTATATTGCGCACTTGTCATAAAAATTGACAGACTTTCGCCGGGAAATGGCAGAGAAATTTCAAAGTTTAGAAAAAACTGGGTTGAGGCTTCCTGACTGCTCTCACGCAAACCGTGGCTGTCCTGTACACACCTCTTTGGGGTACTCCTGAGTTGTGCGCATGCTCAGTCATTCGGACTGTCGTTAACGCACCGCAGTTTGGCTCGGCAATTTGGTCAAAGTGTGGTCCAAACGTCGGCAAATTTGGAGGTCGAAAAATGTTCCGACGAACTTCAAATTTTGCATGCCCTAAACTCTCTATATTGCGCACTTGTCATAAAAAATTGACAGACTTTCGCCGGGAAATGGCAGAGAAATTTCAAAGTTTAGAAAAAACTGGGTTGAGGCTTCCTGACTGCTCTCACGCAAACCGTGGCTGTCTGTACACACCTCTTTGGGGTACTCCTGAGTTGTGCGCATGCTCAGTCATTCGGACTGTCGTTAACGCACCGCAGTTTGGCTCGGCAATTTGGTCAAAGTGTGGTCCAAACGTCGGCAAATTTGGAGGTCGAAAAATGTTCCGACGAACTTCAAATTTGGCATGCCCTAAACTCTCTATATTGCGCAACTTGTCATAAAAAATTGACAGACTTTCGCCGGGAAATGGCAGAGAAATTTCAAAGTTTAGAAAAAACTGGGTTGAGGCTTCCTGACTGCTCTCACGCAAACCGTGGCTGTCTGTACACACCTCTTTGGGGTACTCCTGAGTTGTGCGCTTGCTCAGTCATTCGGACTGTCGTTAACGCACCGCAGTTTGGCTCGCAATTTGGTCAAAGTGTGGTCCGAACGTCGGCAAATTTGGAGGTCGAAAATGTTCCGACGAACTTCAAATTTGCATGCCCTAAACTCTCTATATTGCGCACTTGTCATAAAAATTGACAGACTTTCGCCGGGAAATGGCAGAGAAATTTCAAAGTTTAGAAAAAACTGGGTTGAGGCTTCCTGACTGCTCTCACGCAAACCGTGGCTGTCTGTACACACCTCTTTGGGTACTCCTGAGTTGTGCGCATGCTCAGTCATTCGGACTGTCGTTAACGCACCGCAGTTTGGCTCGGCAATTTGGTCAAAGTGTGTCCAAACGTCGGCAAATTTGGAGGTCGAAAAATGTTCCGACGAACTTCAAATTTTGCATGCCCTAAAACTCTCTATATTGCGCACTTGTCATAAAAAAATTGACAGACTTTCGCCGGGAAATGGCAGAGAAATTTCAAAGTTTAGAAAAAACTGGGTTGAGGCTTCCTAACTGCTCTCACGCAAACCGTGGCTGTCTGTACACACCTCTTGGGGTACTCCTGAGTTGTGCGCATGCTCAGTCATTCGGACTGTCGTTAACGCACCGCAGTTTGGCTCGGCAATTTGGTCAAAGTGTGGTCCAAACGTCGGCAAATTTGGAGGTCGAAAAATGTTCCGACGAACTTCAAATTTTGCATGCCCTAAACTCTCTATATTGCGCACTTGTCATAAAAAATTGACAGACTTTCGCCGGGAAATGGCAGAGAAATTTCAAAGTTTAGAAAAAACTGGGTTGAGGCTTCCTGACTGCTCTCACGCAAACCGTGGCTGTCTGTACACACCTCTTTGGGGTACTCCTGAGTTGTGCGCATGCTCAGTCATTCGGACTGTCGTTAACGCACCGCAGTTTGGCTCGGCAATTTGGTCAAAGTGTGGTCCAAACGTCGGCAAATTTGGAGGTCGAAAAATGTTCCGACGAACTTCAAATTTTGCATGCCCTAAACTCTCTATATTGCGCACTTGTCATACAAAATTGACAGACTTTCGCCGGGAAATGGCAGAGAAATTTCAAAGTTTAGAAAAAAACTGGGTTGAGGCTTCCTGACTGCTCTCACGCAAACCGTGGCTGTCTGTACACACCTCTTTGGGGTACTCCTGAGTTGTGCGCATGCTCAGTCATTCGGACTGTCGTTAACGCACCGCAGTTTGGCTCGGCAATTTGGTCAAAGTGTGGTCCAAACGTCGGCAAATTTGGAGGTCGAAAAATGTTCCGACGAACTTCAAATTTGGCATGCCCTAAACTCTCTATATTGCGCACTTGTCATAAAAAAATTGACAGACTTTCGCCGGGAAATGGCAGAGAAATTTCAAAGTTTAGAAAAAACTGGGTTGAGGCTTCCTGACTGCTCTCACGCAAACCGTGGCTGTCTGTACACACCTCTTTGGGGTACTCCTGAGTTGTGCGCTTGCTCAGTCATTCGGACTGTCGTTAACGCACCGCAGTTTGGCTCGGCAATTTGGTCAAAGTGTGGTCCGAACGTCGGCAAATTTGGAGGTCGAAAAATGTTCCGACGAACTTCAAATTTTGCATGCCCTAAACTCTCTATATTGCGCACTTGTCATAAAAAATTGACAGACTTTCGCCGGGAAATGGCAGAGAAATTTCAAAGTTTAGAAAAAACTGGGTTGAGGCTTCCTGACTGCTCTCACGCAAACCGTGGCTGTCTGTACACACCTCTTTGGGGTACTCCTGAGTTGTGCGCATGCTCAGTCATTCGGACTGTCGTTAACGCACCGCAGTTTGGCTCGGCAATTTGGTCAAAGTGTGGTCCAAACGTCGGCAAATTTGGAGGTCGAAAAATGTTCCGACGAACTTCAAATTTTGCATGCCCTAAACTCTCTATATTGCGCACTTGTCATAAAAAATTGACAGACTTTCGCCGGGAAATGGCAGAGAAATTTCAATGTTTAGAAAAAACTGGGTTGAGGCTTCCTGACTGCTCTCACGCAAACCGTGGCTGTCTGTACACACCTCTTTGGGGTACTCCTGAGTTGTGCGCATGCTCAGTCATTCGGACTGTCGTTAACGCACCGCAGTTTGGCTCGGCAATTTGGTCAAAGTGTGGTCCAAACGTCGGCAAATTTGGAGGTCGAAAAATGTTCCGACGAACTTCAAATTTTGCATGCCCTAAACTCTCTATATTGCGCACTTGTCATAAAAAAATTGACAGACTTTCGCCGGGAAATGGCAGAGAAATTTCAAAGTTTAGAAAAAACTGGGTTGAGGCTTCCTGACTGCTCTCACGCAAACCGTGGCTGTCTGTACACACCTCTTTGGGGTACTCCTGAGTTGTGCGCATGCTCAGTCATTCGGACTGTCGTTAACGCACCGCAGTTTGGCTCGGCAATTTGGTCAAAGTGTGGTCCAAACGTCGGCAAATTTGGAGGTCGAAAAATGTTCCGACGAACTTCAAATTTTGCATGCCCTAAACTCTCTATATTGCGCACTTGTCATAAAAAAATTGACAGACTTTCGCCGGGAAATGGCAGAGAAATTTCAAAGTTTAGAAAAAACTGGGTTGAGGCTTCCTGACTGCTCTCACGCAAACCGTGGCTGTCTGTACACACCTCTTTGGGGTACTCCTGAGTTGTGCGCATGCTCAGTCATTCGGACTGTCGTTAACGCACCGCAGTTTGGCTCGGCAATTTGGTCAAAGTGTGGTCCAAACGTCGGCAAATTTGGAGGTCGAAAAATGTTCCGACGAACTTCAAATTTTGCATGCCCTAAACTCTCTATATTGCGCACTTGTCATAACAAATTGACAGACTTTCGCCGGGAAATGGCAGAGAAATTTCAAAGTTTAGAAAAAACTGGGTTGAGGCTTCCTGACTGCTCTCACGCAAACCGTGGCTGTCTGTACACACCTCTTTGGGTACTCCTGAGTTGTGCGCATGCTCAGTCATTCGGACTGTCGTTAACGCACCGCAGTTTGGCTCGGCAATTTGGTCAAAGTGTGGTCCAAACGTCGGCAAATTTGGAGGTCGAAAAATGTTCCGACGAACTTCAAATTTTGCATGCCCTAAACTCTCTATATTGCGCACTTGTCATAAAAAAATTGACAGACTTTCGCCGGGAAATGGCAGAGAAATTTCAAAGTTTAGAAAAAACTGGGTTGAGGCTTCCTAACTGCTCTCACGCAAACCGTGGCTGTCTGTACACACCTCTTTGGGGTACTCCTGAGTTGTGCGCATGCTCAGTCATTCGGACTGTCGTTAACGCACCGCAGTTTGGCTCGGCAATTTAGTCAAAGTGTGGTCCAAACGTCGGCAAATTTGGAGGTCGAAAAATGTTCCGACGAACTTCAAATTTTGCATGCCCTAAACTCTCTATATTGCGCACTTGTCATAAAAAATTGACAGACTTTCGCCGGGAAATGGCAGAGAAATTTCAAAGTTTAGAAAAAACTGGGTTGAGGCTTCCTGACTGCTCTCACGCAAACCGTGGCTGTCTGTACACACCTCTTTGGGGTACTCCTGAGTTGTGCGCATGCTCAGTCATTCGGACTGTCGTTAACGCACCGCAGTTTGGCTCGGCAATTTGGTCAAAGTGTGGTCCAAACGTCGGCAAATTTGGAGGTCGAAAAATGTTCCGACGAACTTCAAATTTTGCATGCCCTAAACTCTCTATATTGCGCACTTGTCATAAAAAATTGACAGACTTTCGCCGGGAAATGGCAGAGAAATTTCAAAGTTTAGAAAAAACTGGGTTGAGGCTTCCTGACTGCTCTCACGCAAACCGTGGCTGTCTGTACACACCTCTTTGGGGTACTCCTGAGTTGTGCGCATGCTCAGTCATTCGGACTGTCGTTAACGCACCGCAGTTTGGCTCGGCAATTTGGTCAAAGTGTGGTCCAAACGTCGGCAAATTTGGAGGTCGAAAAATGTTCCGACGAACTTCAAATTTGGCATGCCCTAAACTCTCTATATTGCGCACTTGTCATAAAAAAATTGACAGACTTTCGCCGGGAAATGGCAGAGAAATTTCAAAGTTTAGAAAAAACTGGGTTGAGGCTTCCTGACTGCTCTCACGCAAACCGTGGCTGTCTGTACACACCTCTTTGGGGTACTCCTGAGTTGTGCGCTTGCTCAGTCATTCGGACTGTCGTTAACGCACCGCAGTTTGGCTCGGCAATTTGGTCAAAGTGTGGTCCGAACGTCGGCAAATTTGGAGGTCGAAAAATGTTCCGACGAACTTCAAATTTTGCATGCCCTAAACTCTCTATATTGCGCACTTGTCATAAAAAATTGACAGACTTTCGCCGGGAAATGGCAGAGAAATTTCAAAGTTTAGAAAAAACTGGGTTGAGGCTTCCTGACTGCTCTCACGCAAACCGTGGCTGTCTGTACACACCTCTTTGGGGTACTCCTGAGTTGTGCGCATGCTCAGTCATTCGGACTGTCGTTAACGCACCGCAGTTTGGCTCGGCAATTTGGTCAAAGTGTGGTCCAAACGTCGGCAAATTTGGAGGTCGAAAAATGTTCCGACGAACTTCAAATTTTGCATGCCCTAAACTCTCTATATTGCGCACTTGTCATAAAAAATTGACAGACTTTCGCCGGGAAATGGCAGAGAAATTTCAAAGTTTAGAAAAAACTGGGTTGAGGCTTCCTGACTGCTCTCACGCAAACCGTGGCTGTCTGTACACACCTCTTTGGGGTACTCCTGAGTTGTGCGCATGCTCAGTCATTCGGACTGTCGTTAACGCACCGCAGTTTGGCTCGGCAATTTGGTCAAAGTGTGGTCCAAACGTCGGCAAATTTGGAGGTCGAAAAATGTTCCGACGAACTTCAAATTTTGCATGCCCTAAACTCTCTATATTGCGCACTTGTCATAAAAACATTGACAGACTTTCGCCGGGAAATGGCAGAGAAATTTCAAAGTTTAGAAAAAACTGGGTTGAGGCTTCCTGACTGCTCTCACGCAAACCGTGGCTGTCTGTACACACCTCTTTGGGGTACTCCTGAGTTGTGCGCATGCTCAGTCATTCGGACTGTCGTTAACGCACCGCAGTTTGGCTCGGCAATTTGGTCAAAGTGTGGTCCAAACGTCGGCAAATTTGGAGGTCGAAAAATGTTCCGACGAACTTCAAATTTTGCATGCCCTAAACTCTCTATATTGCGCACTTGTCATAAAAAATTGACAGACTTTCGCCGGGAAATGGCAGAGAAATTTCAAAGTTTAGAAAAAACTGGGTTGAGGCTTCCTGACTGCTCTCACGCAAACCGTGGCTGTCTGTACACACCTCTTTGGGGTACTCCTGAGTTGTGCGCATGCTCAGTCATTCGGACTGTCGTTAACGCACCGCAGTTTGGCTCGGCAATTTGGTCAAAGTGTGGTCCAAACGTCGGCAAATTTGGAGGTCGAAAAATGTTCCGACGAACTTCAAATTTTGCATGCCCTAAACTCTCTATATTGCACACTTGTCATAAAAAATTGACAGACTTTCGCCGGGAAATGGCAGAGAAATTTCAAAGTTTAGAAAAAACTGGGTTGAGGCTTCCTGACTGCTCTCACGCAAACCGTGGCTGTCTGTACACACCTCTTTGGGGTACTCCTGAGTTGTGCGCATGCTCAGTCATTCGGACTGTCGTTAACGCACCGCAGTTTGGCTCGGCAATTTGGTCAAAGTGTGGTCCAAACGTCGGCAAATTTGGAGGTCGAAAAATGTTCCGACGAACTTCAAATTTTGCATGCCCTAAACTCTCTATATTGCGCACTTGTCATAAAAAATTGACAGACTTTCGCCGGGAAATGGCAGATAAATTTCAAAGTTTAGAAAAAACTGGGTTGAGGCTTCCTGACTGCTCTCACGCAAACCGTGGCTGTCTGTACACACCTCTTTGGGGTACTCCTGAGTTGTGCGCATGCTCAGTCATTCGGACTGTCGTTAACGCACCGCAGTTTGGCTCGGCAATTTGGTCAAAGTGTGGTCCAAACGTCGGCAAATTTGGAGGTCGAAAAATGTTCCGACGAACTTCAAATTTTGCATGCCCTAAACTCTCTATATTGCACACTTGTCATAAAAAATTGACAGACTTTCGCCGGGAAATGGCAGAGAAATTTCAAAGTTTAGAAAAAACTGGGTTGAGGCTTCCTGACTGCTCTCACGCAAACCGTGGCTGTCTGTACACACCTCTTTGGGGTACTCCTGAGTTGTGCGCATGCTCAGTCATTCGGACTGTCGTTAAGGCACCGCAGTTTGGCTCGGCAATTTGGTCAAAGTGTGGTCCAAACGTCGGCAACTTTGGAGGTCGAAAAATGTTCCGACGAACTTCAAATTTTGCATGCCCTAAACTCTCTATATTGCGCACTTGTCATAAAAAAATTGACAGACTTTCGCCGGGAAATGGCAGAGAAATTTCAAAGTTTAGAAAAAACTGGGTTGAGGCTTCCTGACTGCTCTCACGCAAACCGTGGCTGTCTGTACACACCTCTTTGGGGTACTCCTGAGTTGTGCGCATGCTCAGTCATTCGGACTGTCGTTAACGCACCGCAGTTTGGCTCGGCAATTTGGTCAAAGTGTGGTCCAAACGTCGGCAAATTTGGAGGTCGAAAAATGTTCCGACGAACTTCAAATTTTGCATGCTCCAAACACTGTATATTGCGCACTTGTCCTAAAAAATTAACAGACTTTCGCCGGGAAATGGCAGAGAAATTTCAGAGTTTAGGAAAAAACGGGGTTGGGGCTTCCTGGATGCTCCCGCAACCTGTGGCTGTCTGTACACACCTCTTTGATGTACTCCTGACTCGTGCGCATGCTCAGTCCTTCGGACTGTCGTTGACACGGCCCAGTTTGGGACGGGATTTTGGTCAAAGTGTGGTCCAAACGTCGGCAAATTGGAGGTCGAAAAATTTTCCGACGAACTTCAAATTTTGCATGCTCCAAACACTCTATATTGCGCACTTGTCCTAAAAAATTGACAGACTTTCGCAGGGAAATGGCAGAAAAATTTCAGAGTTTAGGAAAAAACGGGGTTGGGGCTTCCTAGATGCTCCCGCAACCTGTGGCTGTCTGTACACACCTCTTTGGTGTACTCCTGACTCGTGCGCATGCTCAGTCCTTCGGACTGTCGTTGACACGGCCTTTGGTGTACGTTGACACGGCCCCGTTTGGGACGGGATTTTGGTTAAAGTGTGGTCCAAACGTCGGCAAATTTGGAGGTCGAAAAATTTTCCGACGAACTTCAAATTTTGCATGCTCCAAACACTCTATATTGCGCACTTG
Source organism: Henricia sp. BOLD:AAB3569 (assembly GCA_037783545.1). Lineage (NCBI taxonomy): Eukaryota > Metazoa > Echinodermata > Asteroidea > Spinulosida > Echinasteridae > Henricia > Henricia sp. BOLD:AAB3569. The sequence goes on from JBBELK010000402.1 coordinate 75,053, forward strand.
TCTTAAACAAATTGACAGACTTTCGCCGGGAAATGGCAGAGAAATTTCAGAGTTTAGGAAAAAACGGGGTTGGGGCTTCCTGGATGCTCCCGCAACCTGTGGCTGTCTGTACACACCTCTTTGGTGTACTCCTGACTCGTGCGCATGCTCAGTCCTTCGGACTGTCGTTGACACGGCCCAGTTTGGGACGGGATTTTGGTCACGTCGGACGTGTTTTTCTTCGTCGCGCTGCGTGCGTCCTACCGCAGTCATGCCACTGAATCGGCGGAGGACGGTGGAAATCCACCTGAGTGACGGCGTAAAACCTGACGATGTTTTCGTTTCTTTGGACAAGGAATTGAGAGATCTAGATGTCGAATGTGTGCAACCTTTGAGTGACAGGAGGTGGGCGATTACCGTGGCTACTGAGGTTTTATCAAACAAGCTACTACGGGCAAGACTACAGGTGGGGAAAAAACCGGCAACAGTCACCCCAGCAGGAGGCAACGTTAACTACGTGAACATTAAGTATGCCCCGGACGAGATGGCAGACACCGCCATTGCGTCCAAGCTCTCCGAGTTCGGCCGGGTTCTATCCTATCGACGTGGACATTGGCAGACTCGACTCGGCTGGCGCAATGGGATGCGCCATTTTCAAATGGAGCTTCAGAAACAAATTCCTAGCTACGTACAGGTGGGTGGTTACAAGCTACTGGTTCAGTACGAGGGACAGATTAAGACGTGCCGAGCCTGCGGGGAAAGCGGTCACTACGTCGCGGAATGCCCGAACATTTCATGCTTTAATTGTAAGAAGAAAGGCCACCGCAGCACGGAATGCCCCGAGCCAAAGAAATGTCTTATTTGTGGAGAGAACGGCCATTTTGCCCGTGAGTGCCCTAAGTCATGGCGTAACGTAACCAAGAAAGGTACAATGATATTCCCCCCACAAGTGGATAACGCCGAAGATTCCATGGAGAGTATGGACGAGGCCGACCCACCACCGGACCGACCGAGTACCTCGGCAGCTCCCGACCCAACACTGGACCGACCGAGTACCTCGACAGCGCCCGACCCACCACCAGACCGACCAAGTACCTCGGCAGCTCCAGCCGCCCGCGCAGCCAAAGGAAACCTCGGCATTTGGGACGAGGCGGTCCGACTATCGAGGAAGTTTGTACCAGCCAGAAAGTCGACCGTTGCGGAACAATTAGAGGCAAGTCCCATGAAACGTGCATCCAAGGCCACACCCAGTACACCACCAGCCCGGCCCGCCGCAGCTCGGTCCGTAACACGGCCCGGAGTGCCTGTACAACGACACCACAAAGCGAAGTGCCAACCAGCGTTGGAAACGCCTTATAAGAAGAACTCTAGCCGAATTGGTGGACAGACTGTGTCAACTACGGCCACCCCAGCTGTAGACCCCACTGATGCACCCCCTTCGTCCAAAGCCAAGGTTACCCCTAAGGCCAAGACGGAAACAAGACTCAAGGTGAAAACTGCCGGAAAATCCCACGGAGTTAACTATGATGAACATTTGGAATTTTCACAAGCGGCGGTGGCAAATATTCGTACTCGGGCTTGGGCCGAGGAAGTGGCCACCTATAATGCTTACGAGGCCCTAGATGACGAGCTTGCCCAAGAAACCCCGGTGGCACCGACCGGTTCCACCTTTTCCCCGTTATTTCCCCAGCAGAACCAACAGGATGTTGACGCGGATTCGGACGCGGAGTCGGACGCTGAATCGGACGGCTCAACGTACTCCGCGGTGAGCAGTGTCAAGAGCGTGGCCAGCAGTAAACGCGTTCTCTCCCCCCCGGAAGAGAACTACGCTACGCAACATAAGAAAACCCGGAGTAAAAAGAATAGATAGTTTGACCCGAACTGATTCACTTCATGATTCACTTGATGTTTATATTTCTTGTATTTTTCCAAATGTTTAATTTCACCATTGCATCGTTAAATGTTAACGGTATAAGAAACCAGACAAAACGAAGTAATGTTTTTCAGTTTTGCAATAATCAGCATGTAGATATTTTATTATTACAAGAAACCCATGCTTCGGGCTTCTCTGAAGCCAGGTCATGGTCTCATGAATTTGGTGGTACTGGGTTTTGGTCTTTTGGTTGTAGGAATAGTCGTGGGGTAGCCATTTTGCTATCTAAACGGCATTCGTGGGGTCCTGTAGATAATTTGCGTGACAACAACGGTCGCATTATATCCCTAACCGTAACAATGCCTCATACCAAACAAAGGGTACGCATTGTGAATGTGTATGGACCGAATGATCCTCACGAAAGGCAGGAATTCTTTTCAAAAGAAGTGCGTAAACATCACTGTGGTATGAGGCATGTTGTTTTGGGCGGGGATTTTAACTGCATCGAAAATAAGGATTTAGATTCTAAAAGTGGGAGCAAAACGTACATGTTGAAAGCCACAAAAGGAAGTTACGAAGTTAAAATTCTGGCCAAAACGGGAGGTTTACAGGACGTTTGGCGTCTTCAAAACCCTCATGATAAGCGTTTCACTTGGCATTCGAACCAAAGTGCCTCCAGGATTGACCGTTTGTATGTGTCACGTGAATTATCAATGGAATGTCAAAGTGCAATCACTGCTTGTCCTTTCTCGGACCATGATATGGTCTCCTTTACGACTTCTGATGCCGTTTCAAACATTGGGCGGGGATTTTGGAAAATGAATACTTCCTTTCTGGGGAGGGACGATTTCAGACTTGTGGTTAAGGAAGAATGGTCGAACTGGGTTCAAAACAAAGGGAAATTTGATAATTTGGTTGAATGGTGGGACAAGGGAAAAGCCCGATTGAAACGAGCGGTGATTGCATTTTCCGTGGGTGAATCTAGACAGCGTAAAATTTATCGTAGGGAGCTTCTAAGTAAAATTAGTATTCTTCAAAAACGTATTAACAACCAAGATTTTGCATGTGTAGACGAACTACGGGGTTTGCGGGCAGATTTTGATAATTTGTGTAAATCCGGCTTTCCTATTTCAAGCCCCGTAGTGCGTGGAGAAGGGGGTGTTTTTAAGCCAACAAGTAATGACCCAGATCTCAAAAGAATGCAAAGTCTTCACGACCTTTCCGGTCGACTGGTCACGGACCAAAACCAAATGACTAACGTCTGCAGAGACTACTATGACAATTTGTACACTGAAGGCAACATAGATCAAAAGGAAATCGATTTTTTCAAAAGCACCATTGATAGATCGCTGAGCCCCGAGGAACAATTGTTACTCGAGGGGTCAGTGACCGTCGATGAAGTAAAACGGGCATTGTTTAGTATGCCAGCGGGAAAGTCTCCGGGCTCGGACGGCATACCCGTAGAGTATTATAAAGAATTTTTTGACGAAGTGGGCCAGGATTTGTGCGACGTAATCAATGCAGTTTTTATTGACGGTAGCTTAAGTACAAGTCAAAGATCTGGCCTGATCACATTGTTGTTCAAAAACAAGGGTAGTCGTGACGATATTGGCAATTGGAGGCCTATATCGCTATTGAATGTTGACTATAAGGTAATAGCCAAAATTCTTGCAAACAGAGTTAGACAAATTCTACCGTCAATCATCCACGAGGATCAGACTTGTTCTGTAGCCGGGAGAAGTATTACTGACAATGCACATCTGCTCCGTAATATCCAAGATTACGTAGATCAGAAAAACATGCGCGTTGCGTTCGTATCTCTCGATCAGCAAAAAGCGTTTGATAGAGTTGACTGGCGTTATCTTAGGCAAATTCTTCAGAAGTTTGGCTTTGGTGATACGTTTTGCAGATGGGTTTCAATTTTGTATACGGACATTTCAAGTTCGGTAATATGCAATGGCAATGTTTCCGACCCATTTTCACTCTCCAGAGGCGTTCGGCAGGGCTGCCCGTTGTCCCCATTGCTTTACATCCTTGCCCTTGAACCTCTGGCTTGTGCAATTAGGGCGGATCGGAAAATCCAAGGTGCCAAATTGCCCGGGGGCATTGAAGCCAAAGTTTCGATGTATGCTGATGATATGACTCTCATCTTGTCGGATGATGCGTCTATCATCAATAGTTTTAAGCTTGTCGAGAGATACGAACGCGCATCCAACGCTAAACTTAACCCCCAGAAAACTAGCGGTGTTTTTCTTGGCTGTTGGAAAAATCGTAGTTCTGGCCCAGTTGACATTTCCTGGGTACACTCCACAAAAATAGTTGGTGTTATGTTCGGGTATGATGATATTTACACTAGAATGTGGAAAGACAAAACAAACCAGCTCAGGGCGTGTATTAATGAATGGGAAGACTGTAATTTTTCAATGAAGGGTAGAGTTAATGTTGTAAATATTTTCATTTTGTCTAAAGTTTGGTTCCTAGCAGAAGTTGCCCCACCTTCGAAGAAAGTTATTCAAGAAATTAACAAAATAATTTTTGGTTTTGTTTGGGACAACAAGGTAGAAAATGTTAGTCGAAACACCATGTTTCTCCCTCTATCTGAAGGTGGAATGGGTGTACTAAACCTTGAAAATAGAGTAGCCGCTATGCTGGGCGTTCATATTTCAAATCTGCTAGATACAAAGCCGGCTAAATGGCGAGTTCTTGCGCGCTATTGGTGTGGTCTGACGCTGAGAAGTGTAGATCCGTCATTAGCACGTGACAATCTACCTCACTCCGACACACAGCCGAAATTTTATCGACTGGCTCTGGGGCACTTTCGACAGTTTCAAAATCATGAGGCAGATTGGAAACATGTCAGATTCAAAGAACACTTGGCCACTATTTCAGACACCATGAAATCCGAACCCAAAATACAAAGGGTTTATCCAACCAAAGATTGGGCTACCGTGTGGAAGCGCACATTGTGTGCTAAACTGAGCAATAAGCAGGTTTCCTTGAATTTTAAGATAGTTCACGATGTTCTTCCTATTGGCAGCCGAACTAGAAAGTTATTTAATGCCAAGGGACTTTGCCCACATTGTCACCAATTCGAAACCATTCAGCATGCCTATGTACAGTGCCGTGTTGTCCAGCCTGTTGCAGAATGGTTTGGTGCACACGTGAGCAGAATCAACCACACTGCTGCCGACACAATTGACACGAACACATTGGTCTTTTCATTGTTTCAAATGCCCAATTTGAAGAAAATGGAAACTAAACTGGCCCAACAATACAGTGTGTTTCGTACAACTGTTTGGTTAGTACGAAATGAAGCAAAGTATAATAACAAACGGTTTACTTCGAACGAAATAATTTCTCGTTTAAAACGATGCCTAAAGTAAGGTTGTTCTGTAACTTAAATTTAAAGTGTACCGTTTTCATTTTGTTACCTTTTGACAGTCTAGCATTTGGTTTGACATAATGTTTAAAAAGCTGGTTTATTTTTATCGTTTGTAAATAGCAGTATTGTTTATTGTAAAATAAAACAATTTCAAAAACTGATTTTGGTCAAAGTGTGGTCCAAACGTCGGCAAATTTGGAGGTCGAAAAAATTTCCGACGAACTTCAAATTTTGCATGCTCCAAACACTCTATATTGCGCACTTGTCCTAAAAAATTGACAGACTTTCGCAGGGAAATGGCAGAGAAATTTCAGAGTTTAGGAAAAAACGGGGTTGGGGCTTCCTGGATGCTCCCGCAACCTGTGGCTGTCTGTACACACCTCTTTGGTGTACTCCTGACTCGTGCGCATGCTCAGTCCTTCGGACTGTCGTTGACACGGCCTTTGGTGTACTCCTGACTCGTGCGCATGCTCAGTCCTTCGGACTGTCGTTGACACGGCCCCGTTTGGGACGGGATTTTGGTCAAAGTGTGGTCCAAACGTCGGCAAATTTGGAGGTCGAAAAATTTTCCGACGAACTTCAAATTTTGCATGCTCCAAACACTCTATATTGCGCACTTGTCCTAAAAAATTGACAGACTTTCGCCGGGAAATGGCAGAGAAATTTCAGAGTTTAGAAAAAAACGGGGTTGGGGCTTCCGGATGCTCCCGCAACCTGTGGCTGTCTGTACACACCTCTTTGGTGTACTCCTGACTCGTGCGCATGCTCAGTCCTTCGGACTGTCGTTGACACGGCCCAGTTTGGGACGGGATTTTGGTCACAGTGTGGTCCAAACGTCGGCAAATTTGGAGGTCGAAAAATTTTCCGACGAACTTCAAATTTTGCATGCTCCAAACACTCTATATTGCGCACTTGTCCTAAAAAATTTACAGACTTTCGCCGGGAAATGGCAGAGAAATTTCAGAGTTTAGGAAAAAACGGGGTTGGGGATTCCTGGATGCTCCCGCAACCTGTGGCTGTCTGTACACACCTCTTTGGTGTACTCCTGACTCGTGCGCATGCTCAGTCCTTCGGACTGTCGTTGACACGGCCCAGTTTGGGACGGGATTTTGGTCAAAGTGTGGTCCAAACGTCGGCAAATTTGGAGGTCGAAAAATTTTCCGACGAACTTCAAATTTTGCATGCTCCAAACCCTCTATATTGCGCACTTGTCCTAAAAAAATTGACAGACTTTCGCCGGGAAATGGCAGAGAAATTTCAGAGTTTAGGAAAAAACGGGGTTGGGGCTTCCTGGATGCTCCCGCAACCTGTGGCTGTCTGTACACACCTCTTTGGTGTACTCCTGACTCGTGCGCATGCTCAGTCCTTCGGACTGTCGTTGACACGGCCCAGTTTGGGACGGGATTTTGGTCAAAGTGTGGTTCAAACGTCGGCAAATTTGGAGGTCGAAAAATTTTCCGACGAACTTCAAATTTTGCATGCTCCAAACACTCTATATTGCGCACTTGTCCTAAAAAAATGACAGACTTTCGCCGGGAAATGGCAGAGAAATTTCAGAGTTTAGGAAAAAACGGGGTTGGGGCTTCCTGGATGCTCCCGCAACCTGTGGCTGTCTGTACACACCTCTTTGGTGTACTCCTGACTCGTGCGCATGCTCAGTCCTTCGGACTGTCGTTGACACGGCCCCGTTTGGGACGGGATTTTGGTCAAAGTGTGGTCCAAACGTCGGCAAATTTGGAGGTCGAAAAATTTTCCGACGTACTTCAAATTTTGCATGCTCCAAACACTCTATATTGCGCACTTGTCCTAAAAAATTGACAGACTTTCGCCAGGAAATGGCAGAAAAATGTCAGAGTTTAGGAAAAAACGGGGTTGGGGCTTCCTGGATGCTCCCGCAATCTGTGGCTGTCTGTACACACCTCTTTGGTGTACTCCTGACTCGTGCGCATGCTCAGTCCTTCGGACTGTCGTTGACACGGCCCAGTTTGGGACGGGATTTTGGTCAAAGTGTGGTCCAAACGTCGGCAAATTTGGAGGTCGAAAAATTTTCCGACGAACTTCAAATTTTGCATGCTCCAAACACTCTATATTGCGCACTTGTCCTAAAAAAAATTGACCGACTTTCGCCGGGAAATGGCAGAGAAATTTCAGAGTTTAGGAAAAAACGGGGTTGGGGCTTCCTGGATGCTCCCGCAACCTGTGGCTGTCTGTACACACCTCTTTGGTGTACTCCTGACTCGTGCGCATGCTCAGTCCTTCGGACTGTCGTTGACACGGCCCAGTTTGGGACGGGATTTTGGTCAAAGTGTGGTCCAAACGTCGGCAAATTTGGAGGTCGAAAAATTTTCCGACGAACTTCAAATTTTGCATGCTCCAAACACTCTATATTGCGCACTTGTCCTAAAAAATTGACAGACTTTCGCCGTGAAATGGCAGAGAAATTTCAGAGTTTAGGAAAAAACGGGGTTGGGGCTTCCTGGATGCTCCCGCAACCTGTGGCTGTCTGTACACACCTCTTTGGTGTACTCCTGACTCGTGCGCATGCTCAGTCCTTCGGACTGTCGTTGACACGGCCCAGTTTGGGACGGGATTTTGGTCAAAGTGTGGTTCAAACGTCGGCAAATTTGGAGGTCGAAAAATTTTCCGACGAACTTCAAATTTTGCATGCTCCAAACACTCTATATTGCGCACTTGTCCTAAAAAAATGACAGACTTTCGCCGGGAAATGGCAGAGAAATTTCAGAGTTTAGGAAAAAACGGGGTTGGGGCTTCCTGGATGCTCCCGCAACCTGTGGCTGTCTGTACACACCTCTTTGGTGTACTCCTGACTCGTGCGCATGCTCAGTCCTTCGGACTGTCGTTGACACGGCCCCGTTTGGGACGGGATTTTGGTCAAAGTGTGGTCCAAACGTCGGCAAATTTGGAGGTCGAAAAATTTTCCGACGTACTTCAAATTTTGCATGCTCCAAACACTCTATATTGCGCACTTGTCCTAAAAAATTGACAGACTTTCGCCAGGAAATGGCAGAAAAATGTCAGAGTTTAGGAAAAAACGGGGTTGGGGCTTCCTGGATGCTCCCGCAATCTGTGGCTGTCTGTACACACCTCTTTGGTGTACTCCTGACTCGTGCGCATGCTCAGTCCTTCGGACTGTCGTTGACACGGCCCAGTTTGGGACGGGATTTTGGTCAAAGTGTGGTCCAAACGTCGGCAAATTTGGAGGTCGAAAAATTTTCCGACGAACTTCAAATTTTGCATGCTCCAAACACTCTATATTGCGCACTTGTCCTAAAAAAAATTGACCGACTTTCGCCGGGAAATGGCAGAGAAATTTCAGAGTTTAGGAAAAAACGGGGTTGGGGCTTCCTGGATGCTCCCGCAACCTGTGGCTGTCTGTACACACCTCTTTGGTGTACTCCTGACTCGTGCGCATGCTCAGTCCTTCGGACTGTCGTTGACACGGCCCAGTTTGGGACGGGATTTTGGTCAAAGTGTGGTCCAAACGTCGGCAAATTTGGAGGTCGAAAAATTTTCCGACGAACTTCAAATTTTGCATGCTCCAAACACTCTATATTGCGCACTTGTCCTAAAAAATTGACAGACTTTCGCCGTGAAATGGCAGAGAAATTTCAGAGTTTAGGAAAAAACGGGGTTGGGGCTTCCTGGATGCTCCCGCAACCTGTGGCTGTCTGTACACACCTCTTTGGTGTACTCCTGACTCGTGCGCATGTTCAGTCCTTCGGACCGTCGTTGACGCACCCCAGTTTGGCACGGCAATTCGGTCAAAGTGTGGTCCAAACGTCGGCAAATTTGGAGGTCGAAAAATTTTCCGACGAACTTCAAATTTTGCATGCTCCAAACACTCTATATTACGCACTTGTCCTAAAAAATTGACAGACTTTCGCCGGGAAATGGCAGAGAAATTTCAGAGTTTAGGAACAAACGGGGTTGGGGCTTCCTGGATGCTCCCGCAACCTGTGGCTGTCTGTACACACCTCTTTGGTGTACTCCTGACTCGTGCGCATGCTCAGTCCTTCGGACTGTCGTTGACACGGCCCAGTTTGGGACGGGATTTTGGTCAAAGTGTGGTCCAAACGTCGGCAAATTTGGAGGTCGAAAAATTTTCCGACGAACTTCAAATTTTGCATGCTCCAAACACTCTATATTGCGCACTTGTCCTAAAAAAATTGACAGACTTTCGCCGGGAAATGGCAGAGAAATTTCGGAGTTTAGGAAAAAACGGGGTTGGGGCTTCCTGGATGCTCCCGCAACCTGTGGCTGTCTGTACACACCTCTTTGGTGTACTCCTGACTCGTGCGCATGCTCAGTCCTTCGGACTGTCGTTGACACGGCCCCGTTTGGGACGGGATTTTGGTCAAAGTGTGGTCCAAACGTCGGCAAATTTGGAGGTCGAAAAATTTTCCGACGAACTTCAAATTTTGCATGCTCCAAACACTCGATATTGCGCACTTGTCCTAAAAAATTGACAGACTTTCGCCGTGAAATGGCAGAGAAATTTCAGAGTTTAGGAAAAAACGGGGTTGGGGCTTCCTGGATGCTCCCGCAACCTGTGGCTGTCTGTACACACCTCTTTGGTGTACTCCTGACTCGTGCGCATGCTCAGTCCTTCGGACTGTCGTTGACACGGCCCAGTTTGGGACGGGATTTTGGTCAAAGTGTGGTCCAAACGTTTGCAAATTTGGCGGTCGAAAAATTTTCCGACGAACTTCAAATTTTGCATGCTCCAAACACTGTATATTGCGCACTTGTCCTAAAAAATTGACAGACTTTCGCCGGGAAATGGCAGAGAAATTTCAGAGTTTAGGAAAAAACGGGGTTGGGGCTTCCTGGATGCTCCCGCAACCTGTGGCTGTCTGTACACACCTATTTGGTGTACTCCTGACTCGTGCGCATGCTCAGTCCTTCGGACTGTCGTTGACGCACCCCAGTTTGGCACGGCAATTCGGTCAAAGTGTGGTCCAAACGTCGGCAAATTTGGAGGTCGAAACATTTTCCGACGAACTTCAAATTTTGCATGCTCCAAACACTCTATATTGCGCACTTGTCCTAAAAAATTGACAGACTTTCGCCGGGAAATGGCAGAGAAATTTCAAAGTTTAGGGAAAAAGGGGTTGGGGCTTCCTGACTGCTCACGCAAACCGTGGCTGTCTGTACACACCTCTTTGGTGTACTCCTGACTCGTGCGCATGCTCAGTCCTTCGGACTGTCGTTGACGCACCCCAGTTTGGCACGGCAATTCGGTCAAAGTGTGGTCCAAACGTCGGCAAATTTGGAGGTCGAAACATTTTCCGACGAACTTCAAATTTTGCATGCTCCAAACACTCTATATTGCGCACTTGTCCTAAAAAATTGACAGACTTTCGCCGGGAAATGGCAGAGAAATTTCAAAGTTTAGGGGAAAAGGGGTTGGGGCTTCCTGACTGCTCACGCAAACCGTGGCTGTCTGTACACACCTCTAGTTCTTTGGTGTACTCCTGACTCGTGCGCATGCTCAGTCCTTCGGACTGTCGTTGACGCACCCCAGTTTGGCACGGCAATTCGGTCAAAGTGTGGTCCAAACGTCGGCAAATTTGGAGGTCGAAAATTTTTCAGACGAACTTCAAATTTTGCATGCTCTAAACACTCGATATTGCGCACTTGTCCTAAAAAATTTACAGACTTTCGCCGGGAAATGGCAGAGAAATTTCAAAGTTAGGGAAAAAGGGGTTGGGGCTTCCTGACTGCTCACGCAAACCGTGGCTGTCTGTACACACCTCTTTGGTGTACTCCTGACTCGTGCGCATGCTCAGTCCTTTGGACTGTCGTAGACGCACCCCAGTTTGGCACGGCAATTCGGTCAAAGTGTGGTCCAAACGTCGGCAAATTTGGAGGTCGAAAAATTTTCCGACGAACTTCAAATTTTGCATGCCCCAAACACTCTATATTGCGCACTTGTCCTAAAAAATTAACAGACTTTCGCCGGGAAATGGCAGAGAAATTTCAAAGTTTAGGGAAAAAGGGGTTGGGGCTTCCTGACTGCTCACGTAAACCGTGGCTGTCTGTACACACCTCTTTGGTGTACTCCTGACTCGTGCGCATGCTCAGTCCTTCGGACTGTCGTAGACGCACCCCAGTTTGGCACGGCAATTCAGTCAAAGTGTGGTCCAAACGTCGGCAAATTTGGAGGTCGAAAAATTTTCCGACGAACTTCAAATTTTGCATGCTCCAAACACTCTATATTGCGCACTTGTCCTAAAAAATTGACAGACTTTCGCCGGGAAATGGCAGAGAAATTTTAAAGTTTAGGGAAAAAGGGGTTGGGGCTTCCTGACTGCTCACGCAAACCGTGGCTGTCTGTACGCTCCTCTTTGGTGTACTCCTGACTCGTGCGCATGCTCAGTCCTTCGGACTGTCGTTGACACACCCCCAGTTTGGGACAGGAAATTGGTCAAAGTGTGGTCAAACATCAAAAAAGGATAAAAGGGAGCAAAATCTGGAGTAAAATCGAAAATGTTCAGCCAGCGTGGTACACAGACTTCATGCTTGGCCGCGTCAAAAGGAAAGTAGTCCCACCAACGCGGATGGATTTTGTTTAGCCTAGACTGGCCTCCTGTCCACATATTTACTTCCCCACGCGTTGTATATGAGCGAGAGCAGCGTAGCGCACATAGACAGGGGCCAGTCTAGGCTAAACAAAATCTATCCGCGTTGGTGGGACTACTTTCCTTCATTCACCAACCGCACAGTGGCACGCTAAAACAAATCCCCCCCTCGTCCAAAAATGGTACGTGCTGGGTCTGGTCTGGCGCTTGAAATTGTTAGAGGCGAGCGCCATTGCGCAGGCGCGCAATAGTCTTGGCCCAAGACTACTCTAGTCGATATTAGTTTGTGTACGCGTTGGCCATTCCCAGTAGTGGGCCCTCTTGCAGCACTAACTGGACAACCCTTTGCTCACTAGAGCAGTCTTGGGAATTTCTCCCGGAAGTTCAGCATTGGGGGCGGTACCGTTTTATGTAAATAGCTGCAGAGGGTTTTATGATGGCACACAAGGGACATGGCATACCACAGATATCTTTGCAAATATTTGCAATGTCGCAATTATCTTCATAAACAAATGTATTTAAATTTGCGATGTCATACGCCTTTGCAAACACGTTTGTAAATATATTCGCAAACATTTGCCAAGAAACTTATGCCACCGAAAATATTAGCAACGATAAAACGGTCATGTTCGATGATTCTTTTAAGCCGCCTTATATTTTTCAAACCATTCGAAGCGCGTGCACGCGGTGTAATTGGGTCACGCTCTGCGGTCGACGCGCTGTATTTGGGTCACTCGCTGCATTCCCACGCTCTGCTGTATTTGGGTCACTCGCTGATTGGTTCCCTAGGAAAGCCTAGGCAAAAACAAAGAAAAAGTTAAAACTTCCGGGAGAAATTCCCAAGACTACTCTAGTGAGCAAAGACTGGTCCGTTAGTGCTGCAAGAGGGCGCACTATATGGCCAACGCGTACACAAACCAATATCGACTAGAGTGGTCTTGGGCCAAGACTAGCTCGGCAATGGACTCTGAAAACAACGATGCCACGCGCGCGTTGGACTTTATGAAGTTGAAAATGATCGTCAAATTGTTAAAAACGGAGGTGTGTACGTAAGTTTTGAGAAAATTACGGCCAGGGATCGGTATGTAGAACGTGTAGAGATTTTGATTTTACCAAAAATTGCAATTTCCTGTAAAATTACCTTCCTAAAGATTCCATTTTGAGCAACGATTTTGATGGAGAAAAAAACGTGCTCATCTTGAAAGTCATACTATTACTGGGTTGTCGGTTCGCTCGCGACGATGCTCATTGTGATTGTCCTGTGCACAGTCTGGTTCGCACACTTAGGCTGCGTTCGGGCGTGCAGTTCTCGTTACTCGGGAGTAATGCGTGCGCATTGCACTCGGGTCACATAACGCGAACGGCAAATCCGCAGTCCGCGTGCGCGAATGGCAATCAGTGAAGATGGCCGTCTCTTGCCATCACTGCACAACAAAATGCCGTTTCATTGTTCACAAGAAACTGAGGAAATACAGGCCGTAAGTCGTGAGAACCTTTGATGCCGTCTAAAACAAACCTTAGTGAGTTATTGTTTCAGTTATTGAGTTGACACGTTGAGCAAATTCACCAAAAATCCCACCCATATTCCACCATCTTCGTACAAATCACATGACGCTTGACATCGACAGGAGTACGAGCACACTCCCTATTTGTTGGGGAGTAGTGAGAGCATACTCTCACTGACCCGAGTGTCGTTATTCTTGCCGTTCACGCGCGCAGGAGTATACTCGTGTTAACACGAGTACACGCCCGAACGCAGCCTATAGGGGCGTTCACACTATCGCGGAAAATTCACACTTTCGCGCTGCGCTCACCGCATTGCATGAGTTCCTAATCGCCGATTATTCCAAAATAGAAAATTCCACTCTGGTAACTTGGGGCTTCTCTGATGATACCTCACTGGCTGTGCGTTGGAAAGGTCAGCGCACCGCGGTCAAAGTTCAACAAATTTGAACTTTGACCCAGCTGAAAAACGTTTTGCGCATCGCGATAGGCCGCGCACAAGCGGCAAACCAGTTTGTGTACAAACCAATGGAACAGTGTGATTTTTCCGCGATAGTGTGAACGCGCCTTTATCCGGGTGTGGGTGAAAAACGGACCCTCCGGATCCTTCCGGATCTTCCGGATCTTTTTCAAAAATGGCTATTTAATGAACAGGAAGTGCTTAGTTTGACTTCTTAATACGCTTCCATACCTTTTACCGCCATGTACAGGCCTTATTTTTAAAGATCCGGCGTGAAAAAAAAACCATGCAATTTCTTTTTTCTTAGTGTCCTGCACTTCCTACGCCTATTTCAGTATTTCTTCGAAAATTTAACCTTGTGGATAGTCGATGTGGTGTATGATTACAAATTAGTGCAATACATGGTAATAAAAGGTATGTAAGCGTATTTAGAAGTCAAACTAGGTACTTTCTGTTCGTTAAATATAAATTTTTAACAAAGATCCGGAAGATCCGGAGGGTCCGACTTTCACAGACTGCCCACTTATCCGCACCAACACTGACCAACCGACAGAAGCGCACACCCGCGTCTCGGATGTACGCAGTGCGGGTGCAAACCGGTCTGTGCACAAAGCAACGACTGTCGTCCCTAGCGAAACTGACAACCCATAGTATGCCTTCTTTTTGCGCTGCAATTGTAGGCTGAATCTTCATCCTGGCTTATTTTCTTCAAGGACAAGCGTAGTGGTTATTATGCCTGACAAGGTGTGGGTGAGTCTCGGGGGGAAATTATGTGTATCACGGGGAGAAAATGACACATTTCGGATTTCAATTTCTTGAGATATCGGGTCCATGTTGACAAGTTTCTCTCAGCCCTACACAGATGCATACCACATGATAAAGTTAGGGTTGATGAGGTAGCCTATTTCTTCTTAAATTGCGTGCTATATACTTTATTTTATAGTCCTGCTGGATTCCTTAGTTGTCTGTCGTATCTCCAGTAGTCAACCATGAAAAATGAAGCACGTCCAAATGACATTTTCGCACAAAATGTCTGCTCACGACCTTAATCTGAAATAAGACTCGCATCTTTACACGCCAAATTATGCACTTCGCTGTGGATGGCGTTGCCCAGTTTCCCGTACCCCATGGGTGCAAATCAACTCGTCTTGAACTAACTCGATCAACCGTTGTGCCAGCTTAATTGATCATTTTACCAACTCGACCGTTGTGCATCATTCGACCTTCCGCGTCAAACTCTTGTTGGTGTCTGTATGTGAGACACCCGATTTGTGGGCCCCGGGCTACACCATCTGTGACAAAATCCCCACCCCTGGGGCAAAATTAAGGTGACACAAATCCCCACCCACAGCTGCAAAACATGCGCGTCCTAATAGACAGTATAAAATAGCTGCCATTTTGTGGGGCAGTTTCTTTGTTCCTGGAGGACATGCATGGTTGCACATATTGTGCTTCCACCATTGTTGAATGGTTGAAAGGCACACACTGTTTACATCATTTAGTGCTACAGCATCCTTGACAATAATTTTTTGATGGTCCTTGTGAAAAAAGACCATCAAAATGTCCCGTAATTAACCACAAAATGGGGAAGGGGGAGGGTGGGTATCTTGGTTCTACTTATTACACAGTATTAGTCCAATACAGGTATATTTCTGTCATTTAATATTCAAAATGTTTATTAAAGGAGCGTGACCAGAGTGTCTGGAAAATAGTTTTCGATGTAACTTACCAATATTATCAAGTAAGTCCCATACACACCTCCCATGTCCCAAAAACCCGAAAACATTCGCAATTTCCAGTAAAAAATTGAACAAAACTATCGAGTATGCTTTCAGCGGATAAACATTGATACTGGAAAATTAGTTTACAAATAATCGGTGGATTTTCGACGATATCCTCGGAAATATGCGGCCTAGAAGCGCGGGAGTTTCAGTTTCGTAATCAGAAAAATATAACGGATGTTATGATATAAAAATCTCATGACCCATAAGGTAAGTCCCGGGGAGTTATGGGTAAAAAAAAGTGATCTGGTCACACTCCTTTAATATTCAAAATTTATTTCTCGTTGATTATCTCTTTCAGATTTAAAACACCATGGAAGGCATAATTTCTCCGACAACATCACTAACCAAGGCATTACCAGCAGTCTTCTTTGCCATTCTGGTGATTCTTAAATCCTCAGCACAAACTTCGTATCCTACATGTACTTCTTTTAGACATTCAACTCCGTCTGGCAAGCAGATTATCGTTTTGGACGGCATTGTATGCCCGAGCTACCTTACCACTTTGCGCAACTACGTGATGACGTTTTCAAATTGGCAATTGTGCGATACTGTGCCAGACAAACACCTAAGCGCCACATCCTCTGAAAACCACACGCATAAAAATCACTGCATTTTTCCTTGGTCTGCAAAACTAAACCGTTCTCTCTTCGAAGAGACACATTTTTGGAAGACGTTTTCAGATTTTCCAACCGTGCAAAACTTCTATTCTTGTGAACTACGCTCCGAGATTTTAAGACGAGGTGATCCAGTACAACTCCAACAAGGATTGGATAAGTCAGCACATGATGAATATTCATGGAGGGTTTTCCTGACTCCTGAATGGCGAATCAATGATTATGGAGATTTGACGTTTTATGAGGGGAACGGAGAATTGGACCGAGAGGTGGTTTTGACCGTGTCGCCTCGTTTTGGAAGAGTTGTTTTGTGGCATTCCTCTCTGTCTGTCATGTATCATCCACCTTCAATGGGTTACATACAGGGATTACTATCCATCAGTGGCCAAATGACATACAAGACGGAACCAGAGGTGTGTACATGTAGCCTACATATATGCTAAAAAATGCATTTTTGCAGCTGCCAATATTTTGCAAAGTAGCCTTGTGCATGTAAAATTTGCATAATGGCTGATGACACAAATTCACTTTTCAAATGGAGGTGTTGTATATTTTTAATACAAATGTTTCAACACCTTTCACCATATTGCTTTTTCATCTCTATAGGAACAGGTGCATACAGAAAGCCAGGCCAAGACACAGCACTCATTTCCTGCCCGCTTGTCTGATCCTGCTAAAAATGTGGACCTGGATAGCAAACGCACCAGGCCGTTTCAAGACAACAAAGGGAGGTACAATGCCTGTTAGTCATTTAACCCAAATGCCACTTTGACCAGGCGCCACTTTTGCCAGGGCGTCGCTTTTTCCCGGGTGCCACATTTGCGTGGGTGCCACTTTTGCCTGGGGGCCACTTTTGACTGGGAGCTTCTTCGACCCAGGTGCCACTTCGACCCAGGTGCCACTTCGACCCGGTGCCATTTTTGCCCGGGCACCATTTTTGCCTGGGCACTATTTTGCCCATCCTGAGATCTCAGGGAATTTCCACTTTGCAAAGCGACGTGACAACACCCTGAGGAAATACACGCAAATCTGTGGAGCGAGCCGGCTGTTGTCTTGAGCCAATTCACGCCCGAGTCATTTTGATGTAATTTAATCAATTCGGTCATGTTATGCCGAAAAGAAACAATTTCTATACTTTCCATAAATTGTATTGGGTTCCGTACCTTATGACTGTCCCATTCCTACCAAACTTTCAAACGACGAACCTTATTTACTCCGCAGTTTTTCAAATTAATAACAGGGATGCATGCTGACGAATGTAATGGAACGGATTCCCCAGTATGCTTTAAATAGCAGCCAATCGCCGACGAGGACAACGGCCAGCATTACCGAGTACATGTATCACATGCGTGCACGGTGTTTACAATGTGCGCGCGTTACATTTGAATGCCTGCAATCGTGTTGCAATGCACTGCAGGCGTCCTGATTGGTCCAGCAGAGGCTACAAGATTTCTGTCGCTAGTCCCACCGCCAAATGGGGCCTTTTTCAACAGGGCCACTATACGCAGGAGTTGGGGAATGCGTTAAAGGGGCACTGTTGCAAGAGGATGTATTTTGCCAAAATTCTTATTTAATTGCCTATATGCCACTTTGATCAAACTTAGGCTAAAACATATTTTCCTTAAATTTATTCTGCTAAAGTTTGACTCGATGAGATTTTAGTGTATTCTGCAATCAAACATTATCTAAACAACACAAATTGTGAAACAATTTGATTATTGCTATGTTTTCACTCATTGTGCACTATTGTTATTTACAACTGCCAGACATTATGTTTTTACATTGCAGGACAATTGCTGTTTACGACGACATATTTTCAGACACAGACCTACAACAAATCCAAAATGCTTTACAAGGCCAAGGCAAGATTACGTATAATCCATACGACTTGGAACCTGAGGAAGATGCTGATAATGCTCAGTGGATAAAGATGTTTGATGTGAGTTGATTTAAAGCTGGATGGAAATCTCCCTTCACTTTCATGGTTTTCAACAGTATTCCTTTCTTTATATAGTCGAGTCCTTTACGTACTAAGAACATTTTATTCAGAATTTCATCCTGGAAAAGTCAGAAATGTTTTTTTCCCGAGACTCTTTTCCCGCGAAACTGAAAACGAAAGGTCACGTCAATCAACTCAAGCTATGTGTGTGACGTCATAGCGAGGAGACACACAGAGCTGCTTCACTGACTGTGGTCATGTACCTACATGTAGCTCCTCGCAGCAAACACGTACACGTTGTATGCATGTACGGAACCGCGGATTTTCCACAGAGTTGCAAGTGTTGCCGCTGTCTTCCGGAGTTTCCCGACCGTGACGGTCCTCGCACACTGCTCCCGTCCCGATTTGTAAGCTGTTTCGATTTCTGTGGACGGCGACGCAACGCGTGACAGTACAGATATATACGGCTCCGTCCTGTTTATAGGCCGGACGCTATTTCGGCCTAGAACCGTTTCAGAAATCAACAGGACGGAGATATGTTCGGTTTTGTGCATGCGCAGATTGATTTTTCGCTCGACTTACCGTTCTCTGTGTCTACCGTCCTCAAATCGAAAGCTCCGTAATAACAATGGTACCAAACACCATATTAATTTATGTCCAAAATTGTATTTTGTGAGAAATTAACAACTGAAGGTCGTTTTCTAAAAAAAAATATTTTGCAAAATAATGTTTTACCATTTAACTCGACACTAAAGCCATGAATGGATTTTTCAAGTATTTTGCAGTATTGCTACCTTTCTGTGGCTGAAATTTCTACAGGGCAGTTTTATGAACATGGGCTTTTAATCATAAGTGGAAATAACGCCCTTCGTAACTGTTTACCAAACATGTACCTTTAAAATTAATTACCTGTACGCTTTTTACGACAAGGATTTGTTTATTTTTGGTAAAATTTTTATCAAAGGTTTTTTTTTCTCCCAATTTTTATAGCCGGAAAAGTTCACAGACTCAGCTGTATGGAAGATTCTCTCACAAATCATGAGACACGCCAGTAAGAATCGATCATTGTGGCATCCGTACGATGTGTCATTAAACATTGTACGCACCGCCGATCACACAAGAATCCACCAAGATTGTGAGGAATGGGAGGTAAAGATAGATCCTGTTCACATGAGAGAAATCGCTTTGTTCAACTAAGACTACGGTTAATTATCGTTAGTTAAGGGTGGATTCACACTTAAATATTTCATAAGTAAATTTGATACGTGTCGCTTTCAGAAAAAAAGCAGTGTGGTGGGAATTCAGAATGAAACAATGTACTGAAAAACACAGAATCCCAAAAAAATTCTAGACCTCGCCAAAAATAACGATTTATTTAAACTAGTCGATAGTCTATGGAATTTGTCTCTCTAGTAACCGAGGATCAATACAATACCTTTTTATTCTCGTGAAAAGTGGAGAAATAAACTAGGATTCCCCTTTAAGTTTCTTTTTTAAAGGGTATAAATCAATCGAGGGGAAAATTTATTTACAGGATGAGTATACCATGGTTCTCTACTTGAATCACGACTGGCGTCCAGAATTCTATGGAGAAACAGTCTTCTTTGAAGCCAAACCAGGCAGTGAGCTTTCCAAACGGGCATTTGGAGCAAACGGTGAAATTGATTACCAGCCGTTTGCTGCGGTACTTCCAAAGTATGGCCGGCTGGCAGTTTTCCAAGGTACACTCTTATCTTAGGATCGATCCTAGAATTTAACAAAAGTTTGAGGTGAAGAGTGATCTTAGCTAAGGGGCGTCCTGAGATAAATTTCATAAAACGCATGTTTTACAAGACGGCACGCATATATTTCCACTCAAAATGGCTGACGTTGTAGTGTCTGCAAGACGTACGAGGCGTATTTGCCCATTTTAAATAATTAATTCACTAACTAAGGACTCTTTTCCTGTATTTCTGCCATCGAGTGCCATGATCTGTGCATTCTATGTGTTGTTAAATTGAACCGCATGCAACCATGACAACGGACCTCTTTGCGTACTCGGGGCCCCAAAACCACTTTGTCCTGAACCACGGCCTGCGCACGAAGTGGTTTTTGGGTGAAGTGACCGACATCTAAGACTATTGATCACGTTCACATGACGTCACTTCCTACAAATTGCCATGTGCATCGTATTTTTTTGTGACGCGCATCGGTTGCGCCGTATTTTGAACAAATGTTCCAGCGTGTGCGTGCGCGTACTTTATGGCGTTCAATACGCAGTAGCATTTTTTCCTCTGAAGACGGCGTCTGTGAACGTGATCAATAGCACTTCAGACAAAACCATTTCAGGGGAAGTTTACTACCGTCATCATGTTTATATTGTGTAAGTTATGTGTAAGTTATGTGTAAATCAGTAAACATTTATGATTTTCGAGATACCAATCATGTGTTCTACCTTTACAACAAAATGCACAGTTCATGGCAACTATGCACAGTTCATGGCAACTATACACAGACCTATGGCAGCGGTAATAATGGCATGTATGCAACACAAAAATCCACAATTATTATCTTCTTACAGGCATTATACCACATTCGGCTCGCCCACCGAGCAGTGCATTCTCCGGTGTACGTTACACATTTGCTGTGAAAGTTGCGGTGACGAGAAAAGTTGCTCTTTCCAAAAGACTTCGAGAGGTAATCAAAATTAGTTTCTCAATTCCTACTTTTGTAAATTTTTGATTTTGGTGGATACTCAACCAGGGGTCGAATTTAACACTGGTCCTGTGGTCCGAGACCAGTAAAAAATCATCAGGACCACTAGATCTCCTGGAAACATTCCCTGATGCCCAATCCACAGTAAACATTTCTTACTCAATGCGAAGAATTCCTGGTTACCACAAACAATTCCTGATCGCTTCAGACATTTTCAGATAACTAACATTTCTTTCTCCGATCTCTCCAGACATGCCCCAGTGTTGGATCAAAAAGCAATCCCATCCATTCAACACTAAATGACCTTTAAACCAGAAAATGTTGCAGTATCCCGGTACCATTTTGAAAAGCACCAGTAGACGACCAAACTTTCAGCAGAACCAGTAGAGTTCTCAAATCTACTGGTCCTTCTGACCAGTATAAAATTCAGGTTAATATAGACCCCTGTTTCTCTTTTTTTTAGTTATTAGTGAATAAGAAAATTAACCACTTGACGCCGGTCACAGGGGCGGTTGACGAGTTAAAATGTCATATTTGCCGCTGTCTTCCACGGTTGACGTGTAAACATTTCCATTGTCCACCATTTATTTGTACACACCGTAACTTGAACTTGACGGCTGTGGATGGCCTGTCAGTGTAGCAAACCTCACTCCATGGCGGCCATCTCGGAGTGTTGCAAAGTATGATCTTTTGGTGAGAAGATTCATACAATGAATGTAGAAATGACTCGAGAGAGTCATTATTTCTGGTGGTTGACTTGGTTGTGCTCAGTCAATTTTCGAGCAGATCCTGTTCGAGATCAGGAAATCTGGGATCCCTCGTCTTAAGGTGTTCGCAAAAATGCAAGACCAAAAATTGGTGGCGGAAACCTTGCAAAGATTTTTGTCTGAGTAAATTGTGTTGTTTCAATTCTCAGTCACAGTACACTATACAAAAATACTGCATTTGTGATGAGTGCCATGGGTGAATTTTTGTTCAGATATACGCCAAATTGACTAAATAAATTGCTGTTCACGTGACCTAAGATTCTCGTTGAGACATTTTGGGATTTGGATTTAGATCTGCGATGCGACAAACATACCCAACAATTCTATACTTTTTGTACAGACATTGGAAGATAAATTTGACGAACGTTCGAGTGAGCAGGAAAATCTTCTTGAAGAATTGATCTCTGGAAGTTATAAACACGATTTGGACATGAAGTCAGAGCAGTGGTTAGACCAGAAACTGCAAGAAATGCTGAAGAAAGCAGATGCGGTTAGACAAAGAAAAAAAGTTCATATGCAGAGGGCGCTTTGTACTGGATGCGGGGAGTGACGGCACGATGTGTAGACAAGGTAACGCCCAGCTTCTTCATTGTACGCCATTATGGGTCCAATTGAGTACTTTAGACAAAGGCTATAGTGCACATACTGAGAATCTGGCCCAGTAAGAGCTGCTGAGGCAGGGTGTACCACTCTGCCTGAAGTGCCTCCTTGAACGCCTGCATTTCTAGGCCAGTTTGAGTAAAGAGGGGGTGGTGGCGTTCTCCCATTCAGAGACACATGCGTTCCGGTTGACTTGTTTTGATTGTTTGAAATAAAATATATTAAATAATATTTTTTTATTTCACAGTTTTATTTGTATCCAGTTTGTACCGTTATACTGGGTTTTGTTTGTCATTGTTGGTATGGGAATGGGGTGTGGGTGGGTTTTTGCGAGTAAAAGAACGTTTTTCAGTTCCTTTGGATTAAGCAGGAGCTAGCTTTCTAGGCTTCCGTATGCCCTTCATCAGCTGCGGGTTGGATTCGGGAGAATCCGGGTGTCTCGCTTTTTGTTTCCTTGAGCGGAAAGATCCAGCTTTATTTATGAGGTTATTTGTTCTTCAAGCAGTGAGATACATGTAAGGATGTTTAAGGTTTCATCCGGTTCCTGGCTGTTTTCGGCGTAATCTGATAGTGGTGGGGGGAGCCGTTTTCTGTTGTTGGGTAATTTGGCTCGGATCAGTTTTTGTTTCAGGTTTTCCGCTTTTTTGAAAGCAATGAGTGGTGGTTTAGGAAAAATTTCCTTTAGTGGTTCAGAGCTTTCGATTAGGTGCCAGTGTTTGTTTATTGCTTTTTTCAGTTTGTAGTTGTTTATTGCTGGATTGTAGGTTGTGGAGAAAATGAGTGGGGTTTGCTTTGTTTCGTTTTCCCTTTGTTTGTTGATAAGGTTGGCCCTTCCGGTATGTTGTACCTTTGATGTTGCCGCTTGGATTTCTTCGGGTGTGTATCCTCTAGGAGTAAGTTTCTCTGAGAAATTTTGGACTTTGTTTAGGTAGTTGTTTTCGTTGTTTGTGTTCCTTGCGTATCGGAGGGTTTCTCCGTATATGAATGCTTTGAACACGTGGGTTGGGTGGGATGATGTTTTGTGGAGATATTGGTATGTTTCCGTAGGTTTCGTATAGACTTTTGTGTCTAGGATGCCTGATTTACGGAAGCGTTCTCCTTTGAAGATGGTTAAGTCCAGGTAGTTGATTGAGGTTTCTGAAGCCTCGTATGTGAATTTGAGGGTTGGGTGCATTTGGTTCATTGTTTCGATGAGTTTTTGGAAATCGTTAATTTTTCCGTCATAGATAACGAGTATGTCATCTCTGTAGCGCCACCATGTTAGGATATTTTTGGCATCTTTTAGGATTGTTTTCTCCAGTTCATGTAGGGTTATGTCGCAGATTTCGGGGCTTGAAATGGAGCCCATTGCGCAACCGATTTTTTGGAGGTAGAATTTGTTCCCAAATTGGAAACAGTTTCGGCCAAGGATTAATTCCAGAAGTCTCCGGATGTATGTGGTTGGTGGTTTGGTAACGGCATATTTGTGGTTGGATCGGTTCAAGGTATTGCAGACGCAGTTTATTGCTTCTGTTTGTCTGACGTTTGTGTACATAGATATCACGTCGATACTGGTTATGAGGATATTTTCTGAAAATTGTTTGCCTTCCAATTTACGCAAAATTTCTGCTGTGTCGCGGACATATGTTGGTTGCGTAGTTACGATTGGGAGAAGGAAATAGTCGATATATTCAGATATCCTGGTTGTGGGGCTTTTACAACCACTGATTATTGGTCTTCCAACAAAAGGTTCCTCCGCGGGTGGGGTTTTATGTATTTTCGGGAGGAATTACATGGTTGGGCATTCGCAATTTTGTGGTAGTGGTTTTAGGTATTCGAGCGTGGGTTCGTCTATGTAATTGTTGTTTCTCATTTCTGTCAGTACGTTTTGAACCAGGGTTATTGTTTGGGGAGTTATGTCATGGTCCAATTTAGAGTAATGTATGGACTCAAGGTGTTTGTTTCCCACTTTTAGGTAGTCGGTTCGGTTCATAATGCAGATACCTCTTCCCTTGTCATAGGGTTTGATCACGATTTCTTCGTTTTTCTTTAAGGTTCGTTATTGCGGCTAGTTCTGGTTTGGTCATGTTTGTTGACCGATTTTGTAGTCGGATATGGGCAGTTTCATATTTTGTGGCTTACAGATAGGATTCCAGCGTTGTGCTGGGGGTAGTTGTTGGTTGCCATTTTGATGGTGGTTTAAATGGGTGTGGTTGGGATTGTTTTTTGTGCATTAGAAATGACACTCTCATTCTTCGGGTGAAAGTTTTGAAATCGCTCAGTATGGATTTTCGTGTTGGTTTAGCAGGTGTAGGTACGAAATTCAATCCTTTGCCCAATGCTATTTTTTCAATTTCTGAAAGTTTGGTTTTGGACAGGTTGGTTATGAATTGTTCGCAATTTTCTGCTAAGGATTGTTTGTGTACCCCTTGGGCGTTTATTTCTTTGGTTCTGCAACCATATGAAAACCGTTTTAATTTTGATTGGGATAGTGATCTCTTTTGTTTTTTTACATTTTTGTCTAATTTCCTTTTGGCCATGACCTTTGTTTTATTTGGTGACGTTATATTTCGGGTGGTAGTATAACGTTTTATTTATTTAGGTGTATAGGCATACAGAAATTTCTTTTTGGAAATTGTGGTGGTCCTGAAAAGGACCGTTGGTTTTGTTTTAGTTGTTACTGATCACTGTGCTTTCTTTTTTTGCCTCTGGTTGGTCCACTCGTGAAGAAGGTGTAAAGCTGTTGTGCCGTTTTGTGGTCTGAGTCTGGGAAGTTGGCGATCGTTTCTTGAGCTGTTCGGTGTGCTGCGGTGACTTGGTTGTCGATATTCTCCAGTTGTTTTTGATATTCCCTGAGTGTTAGTTCTGCCAACCGGAGTGATGCTTTCCTCTGTAGGTTCTCGAAACGTTCTTTGTAGGTTTCTGAGAATATGAGGGGTTTTGGTTGTTTCGGTGGCTTTATTTTGATTGTCAGGTAGGGTGGTGCTTGTCCGTCTGATTTACCCTTTGAGAAGAATCTGATTTGTTTAGTGATATGTGTTTTGGCGGTTTTTATGTTGGATACGTCCTCCGCCAAAAATTTCACTAGTTTGAAACTCTCTTCTGATAGACGGTGTCGCGGTTGTGTGCTGGAGGTTGATGGGCCTGGAGAGTTGTCAGACTCGCAGGTTAGCTGGAGGAGATCCTCGTTGAAGATCGAGTTGTCCAGGTTTCCTTGTCCGCAGGGGATGCTTGAAACGGATGGCGTTGGGCTCGGTGGTGATGACGGCAGTTGTTCTTGCTTGGGCTTGCTTCTCTTGGTTTTGCTGAGTTTTGACATTTTGTCAGGAGTGATTTGTGTGTGCTGTGGACCGGGTTAATATAGCACTTTTGTGGCCACGGTATGGATCGCTGCGTGGTGAGTCATGGATGCTATTGTTCGCCGTGTGGGCTCCCATTGGTCATTTTCGTCCAATGAGTGTTCGTGTTCAGTAAGCGGGAAATACCTGCAGGTGCGCTTGATCCCGGGTAGGAGATTGTATCATCGGATTTGTTTTTTGTAATGGAGAAAGACTTGATATTGATATTTGCAATTCTGTGTGGTTAATTGCAATTTTTTTAGTCTTTTTCAGTTGGCGTGTATATGTAACGATGTTTTATTTTATAGTGTTTTTTCCTCATTGGGTTTTCCAGTTTTTCGTTTATTTTTAGTCGTTTGGTTTATATTGGGTGTTATTGGGTGGGATAGTTGTTGGGTAGTGGGTGGTATTGTATCTGTACCCTGATTCGGGTGTTTTTATAGTTGGTACCACTTTTTAAAAGTTTTTTTAATTGTTTTTGTTCTTTTACTATCCGTATATTGTTTTTCGTATTCAAACGAGAATTTATTGGAAGAATAAAATGTGGTTTAGGTAGATATCACGTCGATACTGGTTATGAGGATATTTTCTGAAAATTGTTTGCCTTCCAGTTGAAAAACCCAACAAAATTCTGGTTTTTTCCAGAAATGGGAAATGTCAATTTCTGTGGGAATCTTTTTATTCAAACAGGTCCACTTGGACCTGGAGGAAATAACTGAAGTGGAACAGTCTTGAAAGTGATTCCAAAGTGATTGGTCGATCAGTGCCTTGTTACCCACAAGTTAACTGATTTCATTACTTCTGTTCTGATTATAAACCTTTACGAATAGTTTTATCTCCCTGTTTCACTGAAGATATGCATGATTAAAACCAACCTGAGCAAAAATCAGCTCTGTACTTCGTCTAACTTTTGAGAAAACAGTCAAAAGGGGTTTACAGTCATTCCTCGCCCTTAACCACTTCGCCCTGAACCACTTCGCCCTGAACCACTTCACCCTGAACCACTTCGCCCTGAACCACTTTGCCCTAAACCACGGCCTGTGTACAAAGTTGTTTTAGGGTGAAGTGGCTTTTGGGTGAAGTAGTGTTTGGACGAAGTGGTTGGGGCGAAATGGCACTTGGGCGAAATGGTTATAAAATGGTTTTGGGACGAATTGAATTTACTTCTCGCGAGACGAACAATTATTGTTTCGCTCATTTCTCTAAGACTATACCACTTCAGACAAAACCATTTTCAGGTGAAGTTTTCTGCCGTCATCTAGTTTATATCGTGTAAGTTATGTGTAAATCTGTGAACATTTCTGATTCTTCGAGATACCAATCATGTATACTACTAGCCTTGTCCAAGGCCGTCTGCAGGTTTTTTTGCTGTACGAGGGAATATTTAGTCTAGCGCATGCAAACTGCACACGGCATCAAAACGAGCCACTTTGAGATAACGACTTCTGTAGTAAACCCGTACGGCAATACATACTGCGTACTAGCTGCGTACGGCCTGGTCTAGCTCGATAGACAGCCTTGTGGAGTCTGTAACTTCCGGGTTTAATGTGTTTCTTTATATTTTCGGCCGAATGGGCGGGCTTTGGATATGCGGGTATGCAAGGTATGAATATTTAACATTTGTCTTCAGCCAATCAAGAGCTTCATGAGTAGCACGTAATGCCGCGCAGCATGCATTATGCATGTCATGGCGTCCTCATGTTACGAGAACCGTGGCATGATCGATGGACGAAAACAACAAATATTCTCGGGTTCGTAGCATTTATTGTGCTTGTCTGTTTACGTATTTGATTACACTTCTGGGGGACAACGGTCGTAATATGACAGCTTTCCTGAATGATTTTGTGGGAGTTCTTAATAATACTGCCTCGGATAGCTCCATGGATGAACAAACTGGGGATCGCAGATCATAGCGTTTTTCAAACATAGCCTGGCGTGCGTCGACCAATGAAATCTCAGCTCACGCTGGGGTGGTTTCCCTATTACTGTAATGAGTTTCGCTGGCTGAATGCAGAACCATCAAGGCTTTGGGTTTAGGACCGTACCTATACGTGTACGTGCATGTGTGCATAGTCGTAGCGCGGCGCGTTGTGAGCCAATATACGTGCAACAGATTCCGTATAGCTCGTTAGCGCTTTGTTCAGTTTTATCTTCAGCGGGCCGTCTAGAAGACGGGCCCAAAGCCTTGGTCAAGGCTAGTATACTACCTTTAAGAATTAATATTTTAAGAATTTTTTTTTTTTTAACTGAATATATTGCATCACTTTTACTTTACAGACAAAAGTGCACTGTTTTGAAGTGCATAACGTGTTTAAAGTTGGACAAATCTAGTTTAAAACAAATATTGCAAAATACACAGTGCCTTACACCATATCCGGTGCACATCTGCAAATCAGAAAATAAAATTATCTACCAGCAAAATGTTGTATCATGGACAACTTTTATTGGGGCAATAAAGGAATTTGTGATAAAAAAAACCTTAGGTCTCTGTCGGTTGATTTCTTTATTTGCATCTTCTACTGCTTGTCTCAGATCCGTATGTTCCCTAAAAGAAAAGGAACGGAATGGAATTATTGTAAAAAATTACCAGGCTTTAGAAAATGATGGCCCTCTTATAAACAGTATACAAATATGGCTTTGTGAATCGAACAACACCTTCATATCAACCTACCCAAAACATAACGAAAACGATTCAATAAACTAGTGCTGCAAGTGTGACATTTTTAAAACGTTTTGCTCAAAATGTAATTTGAATCGATAAAGTCCAGGTTCTACAGCTGGGTAAAATCAGCAACTACCTTTTCTAGAATGAAACTGGTCAAATAGACATGAAATGTAATGCATAGTTCCGACCTGTCAATCAAGCCGAACCCGCGACCAATCACAACAGAGCTAGCAGACGGCGCCCACATAGGTCAAAGTGATGCAATCACCACACAATAATATCACGCGACTGCCCATACAGTTTGTATGTTGTACGTGCCAGTGACCGGGTGAATTTTGGTTTCAATGTCGGGCGATTCGCTGTTCAAAGGTAGGAAAGCGCATTTTTATGAAATATATGTCATCCCTGTATTACTAGCCCTTCGCTCAGTGTGTGCTACGGTAACTGTCGACCCTAAAACATAAATACCTTTGAGTTTTCTCCAATGAATCTGTGCTTTCCATGCCGAGTCCCGTTGCTTTGTACGTTAATGTCGCCATTTTTTTGCGATGGCTTGTGAGCACATAGCAACAATATCTAAGGGGCGGGGTTAACTGGGCAATCTCGGAACTATGCAATGCAAGAGTTGAAAAATGCCTTGCAGTCCCATCTTACGTTGTGAAACAATTTTGTTGAATATTTTCAAGACTATGATAATAAGACAATATTCTACGTTATTTAGAAATTGCACAGAAATTTCTTTAAACAATTTTGTTAACTTAAAAAGGCCATTTTTACAAATGCATAAAAATGGCAAACTTTGGCTCCTGTTTTTTATGGAAAGACCAATTTAAAAACTGGCATTAAACAAAAACCGAAAAAGAGTGCATGTATGTATGTATAAAAAAAAAAGATAGAATATCAGTTCTCATCCAGAATTTTTATTACAAAGTCGTAATAAATTCTTTTTGAGAATAAAGCTTTCCCCCTCCGGGGGGGGGGAAAAAACGACAGCTTGTCATCAGCCATGAGGCATAACGTCCAACAAGTTTTTACAAGTCAGAACTTCCACGATAAAATTATTTTTACGTCTGTCATAAAGCATTCATTGATCTAGAACGTATTGATTGGAAATTGTGAATTGTAAAAAAAGTACCAGCAAGATTATAGAAGATATATTTTAAGGGCGGCAAGTTAGCACAAGATTGTCGACTGATAACAAGCTTTATATAATAGAGTGGTTGGTCCCGAGATGATCACAAGTTTCGGACGTCGTTGATATTCGCTTACAATTCGTGTTGAAGTTGCTCATTCTTCTACTAGAGATTATTGGTAAGTATTTCCATGGTAGATTTTAGACCGTCTTACATGTAAGTCTAAGATCCTGCTCATGTTTGGAAAATGCTTCGTTTATTGAAGGTTATGATGATTATTGCATTTCTATAGCGCACATTGCCGATATACCCGTGCCTTTTTAATTATTTTATTTTTAATTTTTTTAATTTTAATTTTTTTAATTTTATGAATTTGCCAACTGAACCATGAATTTGCCACACACCCCTCTAGCTACATTTGTACGTCGCTGGTTGCCAGAATAACTGAGTGTAAACATTTGCCAGTAATCTAAAACGTCCAGCGCAGGGAAACAGTTAACTGGTTTTAGTGTAGACCCAGTAACCTTGGCAACACACACAGGGTAACATTTTCACTATAGCCTATGCCTAGTTTGAATTACCTTCAACAAAAGTTGGTGACAGGAATAAACTTTTGTTTCAAACTGCAAATTGCTTTAAGACCTTTCAGGTGTCTTAAATTTTGTCTTAAAATATGTAGTACATTTATGGGCAACTTGTTTTCACATAGAAATTTAAATAACCGGTTTTTTTTTCTCCAGAATATTCTCCAATTTTGACGAGGCTTGGTAGAAGAAAAGTAACAATATGTCAGCGACTAGCGCCGGTAAAAAAGTGCCACCCGAAAACTTCTTTCCTATTGCTGTAGTCGGCATTGGTAAGTCACGTAAACTTGTTACTTTTTTATGCATCTGGCAATACATTGGTCATATTTTGATTAAAGTCGTCGATAACGTCAAACAAGTGTTGCCCTCCTTTTAAACCAAATTTTCACATGTAAACGAGGCCTGACAAATTTTATTGAGCGAGTTTCATAAAACAAAAACCTAAATTTAAGAATTTTCCACTTTTGACTTTGCATCCTCCATAGTCAAGCAATTGTAAATGTCTGAGGTCCCTTTGCACCTCTTGTTGAGTTGCGCGAAACGATCAAGATGGTTTGCAATAACATTAGCCATGATCCTGCATTTCTTCAAAAGCATCGGGCTCCAGCACACACATTCCACCAGTCTCCGTCGGTGTATCGACAATGGAGGAGGCCAAGTCGAAAGTGGTGAATTCTGAAATTGAAATCTTTTTTGCATGGCTAAAAATTTTCACCCTCTTAGTCAAAACTGATAAAACTCACTGAATAAAATTTGTTAAGCCTTGTTTGAATGATGTAACATTTTGATTAAAATCTGTTGGAAAATGACCAAGGTTATTTAAAATTAAAAGTAGGACACGTAGTAGGAAATGTGAAATAAATGAAGGGCATGACATTTTCACAACTGAAGGCATCACATAATTTTGTTTCACCCAAATGTTAGACTGCCTAATGGTGGATTCACACTTGGCCTTTTCGCACGCAAAATAGACCATATTCCTGAACGCGGGAGGGCGCTCGAACAAGGTGATTTGGGGGAAAATGTCCATAGACAACAGTAGAAAAGTGGGGGTACGTGCATACGTACGAGGGGAAAAGTCGCGTACGCGGAGCGCGCAGACCTGTGTCGCGCGCACAGATTTCCATTTGTGTTCGAACATAACGCACGATGGGCGCGGACCACTTGACAGCGCCCTCCACGTTCAGGAATACGGCCTATTGACGCGTGTCGCTTTGAGAAGAACCGGCGTGGAGAAAATTACTTTCCAATTTCCCTCCACGCCACTTTTTCCAAAACTTTGCGTGCGAAAAGGCTATTAGGGCAACGCCACTTTTACAATGAAAAACACTGCAGACTTTTATAACCAGAAAAGATTTACTTCTTCGTTCAATATAGATACCGGTACAGCAAAATGCACACTGTTTCGGAAAGTGTGTTATTAGATCTTTAAAGCTGGTTTATACTTTTGGTTTATATAAAATTGGGTTTGGCCAGTCTTTAACATACATTTAAAACTGGCTAGCTGGGCCTGGAGGAGTGATAATGCCCCAAGCCACAGTTAATTGTTAATCGGTAAAACTCACCAAAATTCTTTGATAATCTTGTCGTTTTGCATCACTTTCCTACATACATGCATGACATCGCGCATACCTGCCAACGAGTTCGATTTTGTCGTATTTGTTCGTTCTTTTAAGTGTTAATAGTGTTGAAAATCGAAGCAGTTGGTAAACGGTCGACTTGACCTTACACCCGGCACGCGTCGCATGTGTTGTGTACATGATAACGGGTGCAGTGCTAGGTCAACTTGACCGTTATACCAACTTATCCGTTGCAAGTTTCACTATAGTCCGATTTTTTACTCGGCAATGTTGGCAGCTATTCATGTTTTTGTTCAATGCACACGTTATGCAGAATGCAGGCGTGTTGTACGCGCACGCACACGACCGGGTACTTGTCACAGTGCACATTTTTCTTTCGGAAGCGTGCAGTTTTCTGTGTGCGTGGTAAAAAGTGTTTAAGACTGGCTGGTCTTTATCGTCCGTTTAAGAGTGGCCGCGTGACGTGCTCTCGGCCAATGATGCGTAAACTGTCTAAGGTATAAAAAAGGAATTATTGCTACATAGTACTCGGGCTCATTATTTTAAACTAAGTTAATTCACTACTACATACATGTACTTCAAACCCAATGGTCACTATAGACAGCCGAAGTGTGACGTGCGTTGCCATGGCAATTGGATCTAAACTATCATGGCTTTTGGGAAAAGTACCATTGGAGTGATTTTTAGTTTAGATCCAATTGCCTAGGCAACCAACAAAAGGTGACGTATTCACTTCGGCAGTCTATAGTGAATGGACTTTGTGGTTTTGTTTGTTTGGTTTTCCCCTTTTTTACACACTGATAATTAGTCATTGATAAAAAAAGTATTGCACAATGCCCAAGTTGTATTACTTAACTTCATTCACCAAAACTACCAGCAACTTATGGAGTTTCATTTATCAAAATAATGAATGAAATATTACAGATTTTTGCGTTTTATATTTTTCTCTACTACAAATGTATTCCGTAAGGATTGTGAAAGTGTAACTCGTGCATCGGGCTTATCTCTTTATCGTCTTTGTTTATCTATTTTAAACAAATATTGTAAAAATTTACAATTTCCTCCGAGTCATTAGTAGTACAATACCAAATTTTGTATACTAACAACCTTTACACTGCTTAATATTTCAAGTGTCTGCACAGTCATTTAATTATTGTATTTTAGACAAGTTTGTGTTCACTGCCACACCCCTTAAAGTATACAAGAAAATGCTGATTATAAAATGATGCAAGCTACCAAAAATTAGAAACTGATATAAGGCCATCAAAAAAAAAAGTATAGCATATTAGTTAAAGTCTTTTAAAATGATGCGTTGACGCATTTTTTTGGGGGTGGGGGGGGGGGGGGGGGGGGGGGGGGGTGGTAAGTGGCTTCAGAGCAATAAAATCAAGTTGACATGAAGCTAACAGGCATGTTTTTAATCGAAACATTTAACAGTCGGTGCGTGTCTAAGTTGAAAAACCTTTGACGCCCAGGGTTAAAGTGATGCGCGCGCTAACGATAGTTTTTTTTCTTTTGTGTTTTTGAAATAAAAATCTTTGACGCGCAGGGTGGAAAGTGACGCGCGCTAACACTAAACATAGTTATTTTTTATGGCCTAAACTTGTACAAATGTGTACATAATTTGTCTAATTTGAATTTTTGCTTAAATATGTCCAAGGAAGCATACACATGTTTCACATACTGATGTACTTCCTTTCACATGCACACTTAGTATCCACTAGACCAGACTAAATTTTTGTTGCTATGTGGTGCACGTCTCTCAGGTGTGAAGTACAGAATCAATACTGTGTTCACTGTAGGATAGAATGGCATTTAAAGCAACCAGGTTGTTGATTGCTGGACAATGGCATGCACCACGTAGCAATAATAGCATAGTATGTGACATTGTATATTTGAAAGTAAAGAATTTGGAGCATCAGTCATTATGCAAATGTTACACACAAAATGATAATTGGACCTAGACGAAAACATTGAAGTGAAACTTTTAAACGGGAGAGGGGGCATTTTGGCAACACAGACCATATTTTACAGTAAATACCTTTTGTTTGGTCTCAAAATAAAATAATTATATTTGAGTTGTTCTAAAGAGATAACTTACCATAGGCCCAAAAAGGGTTACATGTACAAATAGTGTGACAACATGCCTTTCTAAAAACCCTGTGTACAAATTTCCGAATTTCCAATATACGCTCGTAACCGGGACGGCATAAAATGTAACAAGTGTCCGTCGCGGTTACGAGCGTATATTGGAAATTTGTACACAGGGTTTTTAGAAAGGCATGTTGTCGCACTATTATGTAACTCTTTTTGGGCCTAAGTTATCTCTTCAGAACAACTTAAACTTATTTCTTTTATTTTGAGACCAGACAAAGGTATATCCTCGAAAATACGGTCTGTGTTGTCAAAATTCCCCCTTTACTGTGGAAAGACTCTTTTTCTTCGTGCTGTATTATATACCGAGCAACAAAAGTAATGCAAAAATGTTCTCCATGTTTTTAATTTAAAAAAGAGGCAGTCATTCTAAGAGTGGGAAATTTTCAGCACACAGAAGCTTTAGGCAATTGTTTCATGAATATTTCGATGTCAACGTAATTTAAAAAAAACAATTTTCTCAAAAGTGGATTGAAATGAATTTTTGCATTTATGTTATACAGGATGTCGTATGCCGGGAGACGTGAATTCTCCCGATGATTTCTGGCACGTCATTCGCGATGGCAAGGACGTTATACAGGACATACTACCAGAACGTTGGAACCTGGATCACTTTCACGATCCTGACCACACACAAATGGCCAAGCACTGCATGCGAAGGATTGGCATGATTAAAGGTAATCAGCATAAACATGGTTCTATAAACCTGTGGGAATCGCAATTTCATGTGGTCCTCATTGGGATTTAACCCAGCGTCCTCTAACACACTGGGCAGATGCTCTACCAGCTGAGGTATGAGGCACAGTGGTATACTTCCTTAGGTTTTCCCCAAGACCTGACACACCGGGCAGATGCTCTACCAGCTGAACTATATGAAGCACAGTAGTATACTTTTCAGGTTTTTCTCTACTACTTTTGTTATTTTACTCAATTGTGCAACCATGCCACACCGGGAGAAAAGTTGGGTTCTTTGGGAAAACCTGAGGAGTATACCACTGTGGCTCATAGCTGGGCTGGTTAGAGCATCTGCCCGGTGTGTCTCGAGGTTTTTCTGAAAACCATTTATACAAAAATCCACTATATTTTTGTTTCCAATTCTCTCAGACATCGACAAATTTGACAATGGTTTCTTCAAAATTTCCCCCCGTGAGGCTCTCAGCCTGGATCCCCAACAGCGACACTTACTGGAGGTCACTCACGAAGCGTTTGAAGATGCTGGTAATTATATTAATGACTTCAAGATTTTTACATTGACTCCGTGGACTGAGACGTGATTTTGTTCAAGCTATTTTCAAAATTATTTTGAACGCTGAAACTTGCATACATTTTATGTATGTTATTTTTTATTGTTCTGGCCAAGAATGCGCCATGATTAAACAAAGCTTAGTCTGATGAAGTACAATTCGGTCCTCAAAATGACAACAAAAAATTGCATAAAAGTTGAATTTCATTCTAGTCAAAAAAATGTTCAAGTCCGAGTCGAATCAAGTCATTTCCAACAGTGACTCCAGTCCAAGTCAAGTCATTTGAAGTTCGAGTCTCAGTATAACACTGGTATAATGCCCCTATGGGCTGTCCATAAAGTACGTATGCACGAAATGCCGACTTAATTCTAGACCCCCACCCCCCTCTCCCCCTGTACGCATATTTCATGATGTCACCCATATGCTTTAACGTTGGGTGTACGTACGCATTGGCTCCATCCCCCCTAGCTCCATGCGTACGTACTGTATGGATGGCCCTCTATTGCATTACATGTCGAATCACCTTGTCAAATAAAGGAAGCATACAGTTTACACATTACAAATTTGCTTCATCAAATAGGCTGTTTTCATCAGACACTTGAATGTATCTAACTATACCTTGTAACATGTGTTCTTGTTTTCAGGTATACTGTCTGACGAGCTTGGGACAGACGGCGGTGTGTTTGTTGGTATCGGTCTTTTTGACTACTCCATCTACATCACTGATCCCTATCTCATGGACCCTTACGTCTTGACTGGCAATGCCCACAGCTGCGCAGCCAACCGAATCTCGTTTGCTTTTGACATCAAGGTATGTATGACCTCGTTCACATTTAGGAAATTGCTTCATTTAACGAAGATTAGTTAATTATCATTTAATGAAGCATGCGTTCACATCTCACTTAACGAAGTTTGTGGCTTCGAAACCACTACAGGTACTTGCGCCCTTGAGAAAAGCTGATGGGATGGGATGTAACGCCAGAGGGTCCAGTGTTATGTAATGCAATGAAAAATCACAAAATATTTCTCCCCAGTGTTTCTAGCTTGGCTACCGAAGGTGCCACCCGCCTATACATGGGTCTGTCCACAGTAATGGGGTACATTTGAAAAATAAGTCAATAATTCCTTTCAGATGTCTTTAGTTTATCTCAGAATTAAAGAAATGTCCTTGTTTTGTTCTCAGGAGATAACTTTTGCCCAAAAAGGTAAGAAATTGCTGCCACAACATACATTTTTGAAAAGCAAGTGTACAAATTTTCCTATTACGTAGGTAACGTGGACAGACAATTTTTTTTGACATTTTTTTCCGTCTTTGTTACATGCGTAATAGGAAAATTTGTGCACGAGGTTTTCACAAATGTATGTTGTAGGACTATTTTTCTTACTCCTTGGTGAAAAAGTTATTTCCTCAGTTTAGCTTGATAATTTAAAGATAAAATTAAGACATTTGAAGTGAACTGGGACCTGAGATCTTGAATGTTACAGAAATGTACCCCATTACTGTGGACAGACCCACATACACTACTTACAATAAGTTTTGGATATTGGTGTGGTTAAATTTTGGAATTTGGAATGACTGTTTTCACCTATTCCTGTGACAAGGTGTGTCTGTCATGCAGATACAATTGTCTAATTATATACAAAATCATTCAAGCGGAATGCATACCCTCAATAAAATATCTGCATACACCCCACAATATCCCTAATAACTTATTGTAAGTTTATAGTCGATTCCACCGCAAGTCCCTGGGTCTTTATTCAAGTCACAAGCTATTCAAATGAACTCCAACAAAGGCATTCTTTTGTGCGTGTTCATCTCTTGCTTCTTGTTACTGGACTTTTGACGGACTTGAACGGGACCTGTCATGGACTTGTGATTTTATCGGCTCTGAACTTGTGAAAGACTAGTGATGGACCGGGATGCATGGACTTGACTACATCCCTGTTTTATTGAGAGTAGTGTATAAAGGCTTACTTGGTTCCTGAAATTAGAAGAGTGACATTTAAATTGCAGGGCCCCAGCTTTGCCTGTGACACAGCCTGCGCCAGTGGCCTCACTGCCTTACATCTGGCTGCATCATCCCTATGGAACAAGGAATGCACTACTGCGGTAGTTGGTGCCTGTAATGCTATCCTGATACCGGAGGTTGCTATAGGGTTCAGTCAGCTAGGAGTGGTTTCGGCTGATGGTAAAAGTTGCCCCTTTTCAAAGTCTGCTAGTGGGTAAGTGCTTAAGAATATGCCATTATTGTTAAGCCTAGCGTACATCGACCTTGCAAATGAAAGCAACTAGAAGCAACTCGTGGCAACTGGGAGCAACTGATCAGTTGCTTTAAAAGGTCGATGTACGCGTACTTGCAACTACTGGCAACTCAAAAAATCCCAGTTGTCACGGGTTTCTCATGTTGTATTCAGTTGCGTCTGTACTTGTACTTCTGTCAGTTGCACGAGTGCGTCTGCATGATCACATGGGTGCACATCGACAGCATCTGCAAGCAACAGTCGCTTCCAGTTGCAAGGAATGTACACTAGGCTTTACCAGTTTGCCGTGTCCAGAGCTGCCAACCCTCCCGGATTTTGCAACAGATTATTCGGGAAATTACTCATTTTGTGAGTCCTGACATGGATAAAAACCCTCCTGGATTGTCAATTAACATTCTTGGGGATTTTTAGATGTGTTTGGAGTCACGAAATGAACCTGTTTTCCCAGATGTCTTCCCCAAGATCCGGGAGGGTTGGCAGCTCTGCGTGTCGATGTGCGCGCTCTGGATATGTAGACTTGGCCGGATACTCCTAGTTGCTGCAAGTTGTGCAACTAATCAGTTGCTGTCGATGTGCGCGCTACGCACACATTGGCAGCAACTGATCAGTTGAGTTGCTTCCAGTTGCAAGCTCGACGTACGCTAAGCTTTATATTGTAGCTAAAGAGCTCTAGTAAAATGATTTCTGCAACAGGTTTGAATTCACTTTTTAATATGCGATGCAAAAAGAAGTATATTTTTCCTTGTTAAAGTATATGTACAGTTTTTCGCTGTGTGGCAGTCTGGCTTTTTGTCTGTCACGGAATGAAATCATTCAGTGTATTTAACAAATTTTAAACATTCATTATTTGCTACTTGCTTCATTGAATGAAGAGATTCTAATCTTCGTCAATTTACATGTTGAACTACATGTTATATACCAATGCTTAGCAACGAACGGGTCTGGTCTCTTTATGTCATACCCTCCTACAGTGAATACGGTATTGATTCTGTACTTCACGCCTGTCATGAGCACTCTGTCACATTACATAGCAACAAACATTTGTTCTGGTCATCTGGATACTAAGTGTGCATTTGAAAGGAACTATGCTAGTACTACAGACACTATTCATTGTCAAAGGTGCAAAAGGCTTAAAGACTGATCCAGAAATGTCCACCAACCAATCATTTTGAAAGACGATGGTGATCTATGTGCTCTTTTAGTGATCCAAACAGTCTGCATCTGTTGAGTACTGTGCAACCTCCCACAAGGGATATCCCGCACAGGGTACAGACGTGGTGCTGGCAGCTTCTAGTCAAGGACCCCCCGCGTAATTTCAAGAAGATTAATTTTGTCAATTTGTGATTTAAAGTCCTCCAGGCTCTGAGAGTCTTTGGCAGTTAGAGGCAGAGAGTTCCACTGAGCCACAGTTCTTGGTAGAAATGAGAATTTGTAGCAATCTTTGTTTACTTGGGGACGTATAAATGATAATCCTGTGTTTTGCCTTGTGTGTATACGCC
Organism: Henricia sp. BOLD:AAB3569; assembly: GCA_037783545.1. Taxonomy (NCBI): domain Eukaryota; kingdom Metazoa; phylum Echinodermata; class Asteroidea; order Spinulosida; family Echinasteridae; genus Henricia; species Henricia sp. BOLD:AAB3569. Next base: position 113,688 of record JBBELK010000402.1, read on the forward strand.
GATGGTTGACAGGAAACTTTTGGAGATCAATTGAGGCGATATAATGATGAGCTTTGTACAGAAGTGTGAATCTCGCTCCAAGCCTTCTTTCCTCAAGTCGTTTCCACTGAAGATCCTGCACCATAGCAGAAACACTATTATCCCGGGAGAAATCTTTCATCACGAATCTGGCAGCTCTGTTTTGCCACGAATCTGGCAGTCTAATGATTGTGTGCACATTGAAGTTGCTATACACATTTCTACGTGGGCGGGGCTTACTGGATCAGTCTCTTCCATAATTTGTTATCAACTGAATTATTCCTTGTAAAACTACAGATACGTACGTAGCGAAGGCTGGGGCACCATGATACTCAAACCACTAGACAAAGCCATGCAAGACAAGGACCACATCTACTGCACCATACAAGGCACAGCCATTGCTGCTAATGGCAACCACAATAGCCTGACCATGCCTTCAGACACCGCTCAGCAGTATGTCATGGGACAAGCTTACCAGCAGTTTGGGATTGATAGGTCCACGGTTGGGTACATCGAAGCTCACGGCACGGGCACGCCTATTGGGGATCCCATTGAGGCCAGAGCTATTGGATTGACGTTTTCTCCCTATCGGTATGTGTACTATTAGCACAAGTTGGTATATTTTTTATTTATTTTTTAATTTAATGGGTTTAATGAACTTCAATTCGCAGCCCATATGCTGAATTGCATGAAGCTTACAAGTGTGTTCCACCTAAACCTCGAGATACATTAGTGGGTGGTGCCATTAGCAGCTGCCGTCCAGATATACCAGGTGATCCCCTTAGTCATCACAAAAGAATGCGCTGGGATCTGCGTTACACAACACGCTAGATTAACGGCTTTACATCTCTTCTAAAGGATGGAGCAATTGTGGTTAAGTGCCTTGCTGAAGGGCACACATACTACGGCTAGGTATTAAACCTGCAACACCCCATCTTCACCCCTGTTGTGAGTCAATGGTTTAAACCACTCGGCTACAGTACCCCATTGATCTGAACAGAAGTTTGTTGACTACAGTGAACTTGTGGATAACAAGGCACTGATCGACCAATCTCTAGATGCAGTCATTTTGTTATATCTTTTTAGGGATTCGCCTCTGAAGATTGGTTCTGTTAAGAGCAACTTTGGCCATCAGGAGTGTTGCTCTGGCATTGCCAGTGCCATCAAAGTGGCCCTAATGCTGGACAAGAAAATGCTGTGTCCAACCATCAACTTCCAAGGAATTAACCCGGAGATTGATCTTCAGCAACTGAATCTGGAAGTCCAACAGTCCTTGGAACCTTTCACGCCCAACTCAAACTTCACCATTGCACTGAATAGTTTCGGTTTTGCCGGGGCGTTGGCACACATGATATTTAGAGAGGCGTCTTACAAGGAAATATGTGATAGGAAGACACAGAGCTCTTCTCATAAGGCAGGGTGGAAGTTTGGAGGGTCAACGAAGGGAGAGTACGTCCTGGTTCCACTTTCTGCAAGATCTTCTGATGCCCTGATAGATCTGGCCAGAAAATGGATAGAGTTTGAACACAAGAACGATGCTCTCAGTGTTGTATCTTGGCTTGCTACGAGGAGAAGACACTTTGAATGTAAAGTGGCTGTTTTGGCCAATTCAAGCGAGATGCTTCGAGAGAGACTAAGGTCCTACGTAGAGATGGGCAGTGGAGAGGGAATCTTTACAGGGTCAAACTACAGCACCGAGGAAGCCAAAATTTGTTTTGTCTTTCCTGGGCAGGGGCAGCAGTGGGCAAACATGGGACGACGACTGTACCACACGGAGGACGTATTTCGGAAAGTTGTGGATAAGTGTGATGTGCTTTTTCGTCAGTTGAGTGGATGGTCTGTTCTGGCAGACAAGGAAGTCTTCAATGGTACTCGTTGGGATTCTGCGATTGTGGAGGAAAGATCCGATGACATTGTGAATGAGATGGAAGTTGGCCAACCTGCCATTCTCTTCTTTCAAATTGGCTTATACGAACTGCTGCGTCACTGGGGCATCAAACCAGATGCGTGCGTCGGGCACAGTCTTGGTGAAATCGCCGCAGCTTATGCTTGCGGTGGTCTTAGCTTAGAGGAAGCTGTGGCCATAATATTTCATCGGAGCCATAAGCAGAAGATGCTCAAAGGAACAGGAAGTATGGCTGCACTTCGAATGCCCTTAGAGGAGGCTGGAGCATTGTGCTTGAAATATGGCAACCTCTACGTTGCCGCTATCAATGCACCGAGCAATACGACCATCGCTGGTTCAGTTAACTCCATCAAGAAGGTATGCCAGGAGAATCCATCCTTGGCTAAAGAACTTCGAGTCCAGTGTGCCTTTCATTCCCCGTACATGAACCCAATGGAAAATGTTTTCCGCAAAGCCATGGCTGGTGTGGTGAGGACCAAGGAAAGATCCACAGAAATTCCATTCTACTCCACTGCTTTTGCAGAGAAGTATGAGGGTATCTTTTCGATGGACTACTGGTGGGCCAACATTCACGGACATGTTCACTTTCAGGAAGCCATTGAAAGCATCCTTGACGAGGTTCAACCTGGAATATTCCTGGAAATAGGAGCTTCTAGTACACTGGTTTCTTCCATAAACCAGATTACAAAGGCAAGCGACAACGGAAAGGTCATGACTGTCACCTGTGGCCAGCGAAAGCAAGATGATAGGGTTGCGATCTTTAAAGCTCTTGCGACGTTGTACACATCGGGCATCAAGGTCAACTGGAAGAATGTCACACACAACACGGCAGAGTGGCTAAGACTTCCTACATACCCTTGGCAGAAGAACTCCTTCTGGATGGAATCTGAATACAAGAAAAACACACGACTTGTCCTGAAGGAACACACTTTCAAAAGTGCAGATGGGTGTCTCAGTCTAGAAGAATTTCCCTTCTTGTCAGATCACGTAGTTCAGGATAAGGTCATCTTTCCTGGTGGAGGTTTCGTGGAATACATCCTTCAAATGTGCAAACCAGATGGAAAACCCATCATTCTGAAGAACGTAAAATTCATGAAGGTGCTTGCCTGGCCGGAGAAGGCAAAAAAGTTAGGAGACAAAACGAGGGTGCAGCTGTCTCTTCAGAAGGACGGTGTCGTTGTGGATGTTTTGGGAGATAAGCTGAACGTCTGCGCTGCTGAAATCGATGAGATTACTCCACATCAGAAAAGCAGGCTTATTCTACCAGTTGAGGATATCCTGAGGACTTGTACGGTTCACGTGTTGGAAGTAGAACTCTACAACTCCTTTGCAGAAGTTGGCATGAACTACGGTCCTGCATTTCAGATCTTGGAAAGCATTGCATTAGGAGACAGAGAAGCTGTTGGATACCTGAAACCAGTGCAGAACAGCGCTCAATGTTTGGATATTGCCACACTGGATGGATGCTTTCAGCTTCTTCTTGCATCGCTTGGCAAAACCACCTCAATGTATCTCCCCACAAAAGTAGAATCACTCCAAATGCTGGTTTCCCATCTTCCAATAGGGCTTCCCCTCTTGGCCCATGCCAAGATCACAGACTGTGACAGCAGAAGCTTAGTTGGCGATATAACTCTTGCAGGACCAGAAGGTATTGTTCTAGTCAGAATCCTTGGTTGCCGTTGTACTAATGTCAGTGGCACTCAGAGTGATGTTGATTTGGATTCCTGTCTGTATGTCACAGAGTGGCAGCCTTCTGCCTCGTGTCTGCCGTCTACCGATCTACTGGATCACATATTCCAAAATGACTATCTACGTAACAATTTTCCGGAAGAGATGCATGCGGTGAACTTAGGGGAAAAGAGCCTTGGCCTACTCCGCAGGGCATCATTGTCTTACATAAGGCATGCTCTGGAAGAGGTACCTCAAGAAGAACGAAGCATCAATGATCGCTACCTCTCCCGTCTCGAGGTCATAGCTTCGAGCAGTGAAGAATCCCTACCACTGGATGACATCCCAGGCTGTCTTGATGAGATATCAAAGCTTGCTCCAGAATCGGCCATAGAATGTGACATGATAAAAACGCTGGGAGAGAACCTCCCAAAATGCCTGCGAAATCCCCTCTCCTCTCTCAAACTTCTCTTCTCCTTTCTTGGAGAGTATTTTCAGAGTGCCTCTACCATAAACATATATTACAGGGCTATCATCGACCTTCTCACCAAAGCTATACAAGAGCTTCGTAAGAAAAAGCAGGTCGTAAGGATTCTCGAAGTTGGTGCCAGAACTGGCGGGTTTGCTCGGCTTTTCTTGGAGCACCTCGACAATTTGGGTCTGTCAGAATGTCTCCAGTACATCTTCACCGACATCAGTCAGACGTTCTTCCCTGCGGCTAAAGAAAATCTAGCAGACTACCAGTTTGTGAAGTATGCTTGCTTAGACTTCCAGGAAGACCCAGAGTGCCAAGGGTTTGTGCCCAACTCGGTGGATATTCTCATTTCACTCGATGCACTGCATTCAGTGGCCGACTTGAATGTTGGCACCAGAAATTTGAAGCGGTTGCTCTGCGACGGTGGGTGGTTTCTTGTGATGGAGACGACCAAGGGGAATTACTGCCAAGACTTGATCTTTGGCTGTCTTGAACTCTCGTGGACATTCCAAGATTTCCGCACGGTGAGTTGTTGGATGGCTCAACCGGAATGGGTGAATTTGCTCAGGGAGAATGGGTTTGACTCCGTCACAGGGTGCTCAACTCCCAACGAGTACTTCCACAGTGTCATGCTCGGACGAAAAACATCCAGCTCATTTCCCAAAGAGCTAATAGCTTCAGGCGCAGCCAAACCCATCAAATTTCATCACATGGTGCTGATCTCAGACAAAAAGCACAGTGCTTTGAACCAGGATCTGCAGCATTACCTTGGGTCACCTGAACGCGATCTCCCTCTTTCCGAGGAAATCGACTATCTCTCTGCATTGCAAGAACTAAAACATCCAGTAAATGTTGTGTATATTTGGAGCCCAGTAGATGACCAGGCACACTGCTTGCTAAAAGTTATACAAGCAGTGGCTCAACTGTCGGAGACTATTTCTCGATTATGGGTAGTGACCGAAGGTGCATCTGTTGAATGCCACAACACAAGTGCCCAGCTTGCAGTTGGACTCGTGAAAGCAGCCAGCAACCAAGTAACAGTCCCAGTGATCTCTGTTGATCTTGATCCAAACATCTGGCCTCAAGAGAGGGCTGTTCATTTGGCAGCATTGTTGCTTGATCCTGAAACTCCAGAGACAGAATTAGCCATTCGCAGTGGAGAAACAAGGGTACCACGGATCATTCCTCTTGAATCGTTGGAGAATTATCGTTCAGGAGACAGAAACAGCAAATATTGGAGTTTAGAAAGTTCCAGTGGGTCCACTGTAAATGATATGGGATTTGTGTATCATCCCGACGTCCATGTTGGTGCAGATGAGGTTCTTGTCGAAGTAAGAGCCGCAGCCATGAATTTCAAAGATACCATGATGTCCTTGGGTATGCTGGATGGGTTGATGATCTCAGATGAAGGACCACAGTTTGGGTTGGAGTGTGCCGGCACTGTTTGCAGCATTGGAAGTGACCTATCTACCTGGAAAGTTGGAGATGAGGTGGTGGGGTTCGGAAAGAATTGTTTTGCATCGCATGCAGTGTGTAAGGAGGAACTACTAACCAGGAAACCGAAAGATTTGACGTGGACTAACGCCGCTGGGACCAGCATTGTCTTTGTCACAGCCTACTACTGCCTGGTTCATAAGGCAAGCCTTCGGGAAGGAGAGATGGTTGTTATTCACTCGGCATGTGGTGGATTAGGTCTTGCTGCAATACAGATTGCCAAGATGATAGGTGCTAGGATCATTGCTACAGCCGGCACGGACGAAAAAAGAACCTACCTTCGAGAAAATTTTGGAGTACACTATGTCACAGATTCCCGGTCAGACAAGTTCTACACTGATATCATGGAATGGACCGAGGGAAAGGGTGTCGACGTGGTAGTCAATTCACTTGCAGGCAAGCTGCTTTCAAAGAGTGTTGCCCTACTCAAGCCGGAAGGCCGATTCTGCGAGATTGGCAAAAGGGATATCTTACAAAACTCCACTCTTCAGATGGGCCCTCTCTTGAACAACATAAGCTTCATCAGTTGCCAGATTGATGTCTTGATGCAGTCCAACCCATTGCTAGTTGGTGCCCTTCTGGGAGATGTTACAGCTCTCATCGGTTCGAAGAGGTTAAGACCTTGTCGCACGGAAGTCTACGACATCACAAGTTTCGCGGATGTATTCAAGCTCATGTCAAAAGGATTGCATATTGGAAAGATTGTCTTTGAGGTCCAGCAAAACTTGGAAATTCCTCCTCATCTGGTCAATCCGTCATCAAAAGTTTTCAAGAGCATGGGCACGTACCTGATATCTGGAGGGTATGGTGGAATAGGCCAGGCTATGGCGCGCTGGTTGTACGCTGCAGGGGCCCGCCACATTGCCCTGGTATCACGAAAAGGTTCCACCAATGCATCTTCAAGGAGTACCCTAAGTTATCTTCATCAGCACGGAGTCAATGTCTACCAGTTTCATTGTGATCTTTCTGATCATGTGCAGACATCCAAGATGCTAACAGAGCTACGACAACAAGCGCCGCCTCTTAAAGGAATCTTCCATCTTGCAGGCATAATTGCTGAGGAGTCCCTCGAAACACTCAGTTCACGTGATCTAGACACAATCGTAAACAGCAAAGCTGTCAGTGCAAAGAATCTCCACAGTCTGACCCTGTCAGAAAGTCTGGAAATGTTCTTCCTTCTGTCCTCCGTGACCACGACATGGGGACATGCTTCTCAGCCAGGCTATGTTGCAGCCAACGCGTACCTCGATGCTTTAGCAGTGTACCGACATCGCCACGGGCTACCGGCGTTGTCAATACAGCTGGGACCGATTCGAGGAACGGGTTACTTGGAACAAAACCCTGAAACGGCCAAGTTCTTTGCCAGCAAAGGCAACAGATCACTTCATGTTGAAGAATTCTTGAAGGTCCTGAAGAGACTCATAGCAGATGGATTCCAAAAACCAGTCTTATGCTTGGCATACCAGGTAATTATGAGCATTAAGTGTTGGAAAATGTTGGTCTTTAACCCTCTGACATACCATGGTTTGCTTTCGGAAGGCACATTTTTGAAATTGTTATAATTACTTTGTGCTGCATCTAGCGTGCGCACCGAGTTCATGAAATCAATACAAAGTCAGTATGTCACTCCTAAATGCCGATATAATCTCAGAACAGATATACAGTAGGTTGAATCTGTATCTGAGCTCTATATTGCCTGATAACACTTGTCAAAACCACAAATTCGCCACGTTTTTACGAGTTTGAAGCGGCCAAGAGCTCCACTCCCCTGCAAAATCCAATTCGTTTGTACACGATCAAACTTGTGCGGTAAGTGGCGTACCGATAAATTTTGCCGGTGGGGGTGGGGGGAGTGCATTTGCATTCTCTCTTTCCTCCCCCCATATTTTTTTTATTAGGCATGTATTTTAATTGGAGCATCGTGTTTTATGACAATTAATATCCGTCACCGACAGCTATAGAAAGATATAGATGTATTTGTGTTATCTCTGTGTCCGACTTTTTTTCAATCTTTTTTTCCTATTTGTTAAGGACTGGGGTACCACCATCCAGTTCTGTCACAGAAACACAATGAAGTTCCGACACCTTGCCGAGTCCAGTCACCAGACCTCCAGCAGAGACATGACCAAAGCAACGGACATGATGGCCAACGACATGGAAGGCGCCCTCAAGAGTAAACTGGCCGAGCTGCTGTTCGTAACGGCTGATAGCATCGACACGCAGCAACCGATGATCAACTACGGAGTGGATTCGCTTATGGCCGTGGAACTGGTCACGTGGGTGGCTAGGACACTTGCTGTTAATGTGTCGCAGCTTGACATTTTGAGCGGCATCACAACAGCGGAACTTCTTAAACGGGCTGGCAGTGATTAGTTTGTTTTTGTCGACATTTGTACAAGAAATACACACTGTGCAATATCCAATCGCATTTTGTTGGTAGAGTATCTGCCCGGTGAGTCAGAGGTCTCAGGTTCGAATCCCGATAAGGCCCTTTCGATTCTTCTCTCATCCCAAGTTTGGTTGCTTCATTTGCAACACCAAGAAAACAAACTGGGTTTGTAGAGTCAACCTGAGGGAGTATACCACTGTGCCTTATAGCTCAGCTGGTAGAGCATTTGCCCGGTGAGTCAGAAGTCTTAAGTTTGAATCCCGATAAGGCCTCATAATTTTTCTGTCATCTCAAGTTCGGTTGTTTTATTTCAATGTGATTGGTCACCATAACAAATATTGCGTTTTGTATTTATTTATTTATTTTTCTATATATTTTTTTGATGAGGACTCTATCGTAGCCAGCGTTCTGATTGTACACGATGTGTGCGGAGTGGGTTGGGACTTGATCTCATTTTGTATGAAGGCACTCAGCAGACCTAAACATGATTGACATCACACTTTGTTACACGTGTGCTTTTCTTTGACAGCTCGGATTCTTATTCATCAAAGCCGAAAGAGGTGTGTAATTTTAAAGTGGCACAGGATACAGGGGTGGGGTCAATGGCTTTGGTGTGTTCCCTAAAAGAGTGCCTACTTGTGGCAATTTGTAAAATGAGCAAAAATGTGTATGTTGACCGATCCAACTAGAAAGCCAACATACAACATGTGATGTCATTCTGTAAATATGCACTCGGTATGTTTTTTATTAGGGCTTTCTGCTTTGAAAATTTCCAAGGGGGTGTACAACCCCTTGGCTACATCATTTTAACAGGTCACGTAATGCTGAGGAGACGTGGTCTAGTGGATAGCACGTCATACTCTCGGTCGAGAAGTCCATGGTTCAAGGCCTGGTCATTGCACCGCGTTGTGTCCTTGGACAAGACACTACACGTTGTCTCTCTCTACCCAGGTGTATACATTTGTAAATGGGTACCAGCAAATACGGTTGGGGAAACCGAACTAATTGCTGGGGGTATACCTGCGATGGACTGGCATCCCATCCAGGAGGAGTAGCAATGCTCCTAGTCACTCCATGCCACAGAAACCGGGGATGAGTACCGACCATATGAGGCCAGCATGGGCTCATAAACGACTAACCGACATAACCCTTAATAGGGAGGGTGCATTGTTTGAATCAGTACATTGTATCTAAAGCCCCTTTCACACCGGGCCATACGTAGAGTTGCATAGTGTTGCGTACAAACTACGCCGAGCGTACACTGCCCTACGCTGGCCTACGTAACTATACGCTGAGGGAGGCAAAGGGGTACACGAGATGGACGCAAAAAATTAAACATGTTTAATTTTTTTTCGTACTTTCGGCGTAGACACTAGACGCAGAAAGTACGCAAGTCTACGCAACACTACACTACTGTACGCCATGCCTACGCAATAGTACAGTACCCTACGCCAGTCCGACGAAGCAGTAAAAGCGTATAAAGGCGTCCTAGATCCTACCTGCGCGCAGCCTTAAGGCGCGTTCACACTATCGCGGAAAAATCACACTGTTCCATTGGTTTGTACACAAACTGGTTTGCCGCTTGTGCGCGGCCTATCGCGATGCGCAAAACGTTTTGAGCTGGGTCAAAGTTCAAATTTGTTGAACTTTGACCGCGGTGCGCTGACCTTTCCAACGCGCAGCCAGTGAGGTATCAGAGAAGCCCCAAGTTACCAGAGTGGAGTTTTCTATTTTGGAATAATCGGCGATTAGGAACTCATGCAATGCGGTGAGCGCAGCGCGAAAGTGTGAATTTTCCGCGATAGTGTGAACGCCCCTTTATAGCCACAGTGACTGCTTGATCCCTGCTGGACTTTTTATCACTATTCCTGCAGTGCTAGATTTTATTCTACGCCGAAGCAAAATTTTTTTCATGAATACGCAGCCAAATTTTGGCGTAGTCAGTACGCCACACTACGCAACTCTACGCAGATCCAGTGTGAAAGGGGCTTAATTAAGCTATAAATTCTTTGTCAGAAAATATCTACAAACTTCTGCATACGTGCTTATTTTATTTTCAAGGATATACATTTTTAACAAATAGATACAGTCGGCATCATAACAAAATATTTATTAAATCAAGCACATTTTTTTATCGTATTGCAAAGTCTTAAAATAATAAAAATACTAATTTTATTTTGCAACATGATTTTAATGCTAAGTGCACATAAAGAGGTACAATGTACAAGTTATTATTATTCCTTTCTGGTATTCATACCAAGGATTCCTCTGAAGTGCCCATTGCACTGTCACGCGTGAGGAAACCCATGAAGAATTAGACATTAGAAATGGCCAGAGACACCGGGGAATCCCCTTGCTCTTCCCGAAAGAATGCTCTGAGATCTTTAAAGTGTGTTACTTAACACACTGGACCAACGGCTTTACATCCCTTCCGAAGGATGGAACAAGTGTAGTTGAGTCAAGGGCAGAGGTACCGCAGCCGCGGGGAGATTCTAACCCGCAACCCCAAGTTTTCACCTATGATTGCAAGTCAATGACCCAAACCACTCGGCCACGGTACCCCACAAAATACTTTACATGCAATACCCTGTTTTCCCCCAGATGCTTTGTAAACACTACCAAATAGATAATGTAAAATGCACACAAAAACATTACATTGTTGCAGTTTTGTTTGATTATGTATTGACCTTTTCATGTTATATTTATTGTATCATTCTGTGAATTGCTTGCATAGGCTGTGCGTCCACTTCAAAATATTGTCATTTCCCCTCGGCCTACGGTCTCAGGAAGGACCCTACCGTCTCAAGATCACTTCGGGACAACAGTTTGCACCATCACCTGTCATGTAAGACAATATTTGTATATTATAACAGGATTCAGCCTCTTTGTTTTTGTTTAAATTAAATCAAACGTATCTTAGCTTTAGCAACATCCAAAAACCCGTAGAAATAGTTTTGCACTCAGTACCGTACAAGAGATTATTATCTCAGTCACTTTAATTCTTACTGTGTATACAAGGCTGAAGATATTCTAGAAACTGAAATATTTCATTATCATAATTGGCAATAAAACACAGGTGAAGATATACATGTGCCCATGAGGATAACCCTTTTTGTAGTAGAACTAGTCATCTACCTAAAACCCTAAAAAAAACCGTGGATTTTTTAAAGCGTATTTTCATTCAAAAATGCTGCACGCGCGCGTCGCGATACGTTCAAATTATTGACCATGTAGTCAGCTTGTAAAAACGAGTGTTTTTACTTGATCACGATTTTTAGCCTGAAGAAATACATTTTTATCTTTCTCGAGACAACGGCTATGGTGCAACAACATAAAGCAACAACTTCCCCGAGACACTACAAGAAAACGTCATAGTGTACCCAGGTGAGACTCGAACCCACGACCTCCTGCATACTACATGTAGGCAGACGTCTTTAACATTCGACCACCTGCACGACACGGTTTCGTTTGTTGACTTTAGCACTGGTACAAAACCATGCAATGTCTCGGGTTTAAATCCGCCAAACATCATTGCTCATCAATTGATAAACATAAATATATTGTCATAATTCGTATTTGCCTCATGGAGACGGCATGCATTTAAAGCGCTCAAATGCAGCTTTCTCCAACGTCTCCCTGTGGTCCGGATGTGCAATGTTAATAAGTGCATGTGCTCGCTGTCGCAGGTTCTTGCCGAACAAGTACGCAATGCCGTACTCGGACACTATGTAGTGGACATGGGCTCTCGTTGTGACCACACCTGCACCTGAATCCAAAGCAAACAATAATATAAATATTAATTCCGGTTTGTTTTGCCCTGGCCAACGTAACTTGATTAGCACTGTATACTCGGTGTTTCCCCGAGACACTACGAGAAAACTTCATAGCGTACTCAGGTGGGACTCGAACCCACGACCTCCTGCATACTAACTAAGCAGATGTCTTAACCACCAAGCTGGCCAGTGTTGAGCAGCTGGTTTGAATCATAACTCACAAAAAACATGTTTAGAGAGTCCCAATTTTCAAACACTTTATTTTCCCGATTTGACCACACCCCACAAGCACCCTTTATTTGCTATGGGTCAGCTCATATATGCCCAACTATAAAACACGAACTACGTTTTAGCAAGGGTCATCAAACGTACCTGTTTTGATGAAAGGGGTTATTTTGCTTTCCCCTCGCTTGGTGGTCGAGGAAAGTGCCAGAATTGGTTTTCCTAAGCCATCGAATCCCAGCGTTGCACCACGGATAAAGTCAACTTGGCCCCCAACACCTGTGTTGATGTGAAAAGTGGGAACAAAATCTGGCTCTAAGTTCATAGTGAGGTATTTATAAACAGAGCTGCATAGTCCAGTTCCCACTTTCTGAGTCCTGAGTCCTTGTTTCAATCTCAATTCATAAATAGTTTACACATGATTGGCTGAGAACACATCACGTGGCCGGTTTTAAACGAATGATAATAACTACTGTTTAAAACTAGCTGGCTCATATTTCTGCCTGCGCCCTAGTAAGCGTATGGAACTCGCACACGCACGCAGAAACTGCACGCTTCCGGACAGCAAAATTTGCACTGTGCATGCGACATCTACTGGGTCGTCTGCGTACACAACACATCTGCATTATACGCGTAACGCACGCGATCGAACAAACAATTCGATGCACAGCTAGCAGTTTGAACGTACAAACAACAAGATGAAGCTAAAAAGTGAATGCAACGACAAGCTAATTTTGGTGAGTTTTACCATTTACACAAAAAGGGTATTTGTGAATGGGATTAAAAGTGGGTTTGAATGGTCTTAAACATACGTTTAAAACCGGATATGGGCCTGGACGCTGATAATGGCCTGCGCCTTCAGCTTGGGCCATTATCAGCGTCCAGGCCCCTATCCGGTTTGAAACGCATGTTTAAGACCATTCAAACCCACATTTAATCCCTAAATATTGTAGCAATTTTGTTTTCCTTTCCTTTTTTTTATTTGGCCTTTTATTTGATAATTATACCCAGCAGGATGTGACAAAGGGACTCCCCTACAGCCTCTATACCTGAACACACCAACCCCTTAAAAACATGAAAGACATATTCCTTTAAAATTCCTTGGATGTTTGAGACACAATGGGGGAACAATGGAATGGGGGAGTACCCTTTGTCACATATCGTGCTGCATATAGGCCTGTGTATTTGATAGTGTTTGCTGTTCTGCCTTATTCATGAAGGTTTGTTCATTAGAACATTCTTGAGGCCATAAGCTTAAGGTGCATGCCTTAAATCACTGCTATATTGTTTGGCTCTTTTATGTACCTCAGGAATGGCAGTGTTTTGCCTGGGGGCTCTGTAAACGCCTGGAATTGTTGTGGCATGTTTGGCTTTTTGTTAATTGAACACTATTAGCAGTCTTAACATTCTTTTACAAGGTATTTAAGGGCATACGTTGTCTCTCCAAACCTTCAGTCTGTTGCTTGGGTTTGGAGCGACAACATCTTGTGGAGGACTCGGCACCCATGTTTTGAGAGTATGTAAGTTGTAAATTTATTTCACTCTGCATAAGTACTATGTCCTACCTTTGATCTTAAATAACTCATTTTCCAATGGATTTAAACCAAAATTTCAGATTATGTTGACGAGGCCTGACAAATTTTATTTGGCGAGTTTCATCAGCTTTGTTTAAGATTTAAAAGCCATACGAAAAAAAATTAATTTCAGAATTCGCCGCTTTCTACTTGGCCTCCTTTAATACATCGATGGAGACGGTGGTGGAATGTGCATTCTGGAGCCGAAATCTTCTAAGGAAATGCAGGATCACCCCTGTTATTGCAAACCATCTTGATCGTTTCGCGCAACTTGTGAAGAGGTGCAAATGGACCTCCTGCAGCAGACGCACACATTTTCCTCAACAATGGAAAGTGGCAAATTCTGAAATTTAGGTTTTTTTTGTATGGCTTTTAAATCTCGGACAACTGAAGAAACTCGGTCAATAAAATTTGTCAGGCCTTTTATTATTTTATTTTATTTTATTTATTCACCACATCCAACAGCGGAGGACCGCCAATTACAGGAATGGGATAAATTAACATAGATATTCGGATAACTATCAATTTCTAAGTTGAATTAGAAACGGCCAGAGACACTGGGAATCCCTCCCCTTGCTCTTCACGAAAGAATGCTCTGGGATCTTTAAAGTGCGTTACCGAAACCTAACACACTGGACCAACGGCTTTACATCCCTTCCGAAGGACGGAGTAAGTGCCTTGCTCAAGAGCAAAAGTGCCACAACCCGTCACGGAATCAAACTCGCATTCTAGTACTGGCACAGGAACTCGAGTTCGACGCACTAGACCTCTCGGCCATAATACCCCCGATCATGTTTACATGATCTGAAATTTTGGTTTGAAGGTAGTATACTTGTTTGGTAAAGTATTAAAAATGTCATGATTTCCACTGGTAATTGAAAGCATAGGTTGCAAAAACTACCTTGTAGAAATTTCAGCCACATAGATGCAGTGATACTTCAGAAAACTTGAAAAATCCAAGTACGGTTTTTGTGCATGAATGAATGGTTCCAAAGATTGCCTACAGGTGATCTTTGGAGATTCAAATAGTTGTCATTTTTCTCATGAATGGAGGCAATTCAGACGAAATAATTTCACAGGATGATTACTACATTTACCATCTTGATAACAAGTAAGCTTAAAGGTAATATTTCAAAAAATTTTGGGAGGGTAATTACCAAACACCTAGACTACCTTTAAATCCATTGGAAAATGAGTTCTTTAAGATCAAAAATAGGACATGTTTTTTGTTAACCCGTAAAGTTGTTCTTTCTTTATAAAAAAGCGACCAAGGTCTCCATTTGTATAATTCATAATAAATTTCAGTACCAGAACATTATTACGGCTGTCTTTTTGTAAGTCTCGGCTACGGTACGTTAAAATATATTCACTGCTAAAACCAAGTCGTGCTAAAACGTACCCGAGTACATTCTTGTTCCGATAGAATCGGACACAACCTGCCCAGTCAGATCCACTTCAATGCAAGAGTTTATAGCCGTGACCTTAGGATTCTGGGATATGATGGCCGTGTTGTTCACGTGTGCAATGTCCATCATTACTAGGAAAAATAAAAGTTACATTTAAAGGTCAGTGAAGCTTTAAGGTAATGTCTAGTCAATGTCATACTATGGGGATTTTTTTGGGGGGCGGAAAACTGAGCAATTAGACATGGTTCGTTAAGGCCGTATTCATGCAAACATTTCAGGTGCTCTATACATTCTTATTGGCTGCCACCTTACGTAATGATTGGTTGTCGTCCATGTAGTCGTATAGTTCTTGCGATCCTATGGCAAAGCTGCAGACTGTCTTCCCCGTGTGGATGCGCTTCTTGGCGTTGGTGACGTTTCCGTTATGCAACAGCGGTAGGACGCCATTGCTGAACATTTCAGTGTGAATGCCCAGGTCTTTGTGCTGTGTGAGACAGGCAAGGGTTGCGTCTGGAATTTCCCCGATACCTAAAGCCAAAGGTAAGAAAATGCAACATAAAAAAAAATGAGTTAAAACATTAAATGGCCACTGACATTGTATTTTTTCAATAAAATCTATGCTATGCAACTACGTACTTCATTTATTTAGTCATAAAAACCCCAACTTGGGAGTTGTTTTAGAGCCGGTTAAAAATCAAAGTTTGATCTCTATGCTAATGAATTTACATATTCATGAGCAAAGTTGTGATGTCACATTAAGCAAACACAGGAAAATCTCATTCAATTGTGCACAAAAGATTTTAGTATTTTCTCCAACTTTCGTAACCCTTGGTTGTTTGAGTTTGATTGACAAGTTGCCTGTTGTAAGCCATGACAACTAAGGCTGCAAGCTGCAGCAATTTTCCAAAATTTTAGTTAGAATTCCTATGTTTTTTAATTTGTTTTTCCGTTGTGTTCCTAAAGCAGTTAGGAGGAAAAATTGCAATGATCCTTGAACGTATATTGGAGGTCGTAAAATACGGTCATTAAAATGAAACGTGTCAATTGAGGTAAGTCCGTCATGTCTGTGCACCGCATATTCGCTTAAATTTTGCGTAGGGGTCTAAGTGAATGAAATATTTCTTGTAATTTTACCGAGAAAACAACTGCATTGGTGACTTTCACTCGTATGAATTCAACCTGCTGCACACCAGTTCACCATCTTTTACCATTATTTTTGTGTAATTTTGTCACTAGTTGAAAATCGGTAATTTTCGTACTCCGTGTTTTGTGTGTGACCAAACTGGTTGTTAGGAGTGCGCGTGAACCGTTGCCAAGGCTGCATGCGTGACCTGGGCGGAAGCTGACATCACACTCTGTCAGCGAATTAAGTTTAACAATTTTAACGGACCAATTAAATGTCTCACCCATTTGTAAGGTGGCGCCATTGTCCACCAAGTTCTCGGCAATATTTTTGCCAATCGCCCGTTGCTCCTCCGAGATTTCGAGCGACTTCTTGTTCACAAGTGGGGTGTTGACTTCTACCACGGAGTTGAAGTGTGAGATGTGAATAAGCCCATCTCCCAGTGTACGTGGCATTTTTGGATTTATCTGGCCTGCAGAGAATTTACAAGGTTAAATACGAACTAAACTTTGGAATACTTGGTTTTGATTTGACTATCCAGTTTCTCATTTGGAGACCAAATATACTTTGTAATTTGAATTAATTTCAGCCTTCCTTCTAAAGAAGAAATTCTAGAGAGTAAAATATTTAATATTTAAATGCTTAATCACTAAAAAACTAACCAATGATATACTTGGCATTCTGTGTCGCTGCTCGAGTGACATCAACGCTCACCCCCATTGAGCAGAAGCCGTGTTTATCAGGTGGACTAACGTGGACCAAAGCCACGTCTAGACTCAACACACCACGACGGAACAGCAAGGGGATCTCGCTCAGAAATATTGGGATAAAATCGCCTCGGCCCTCGGCAATAGCTTGGCGTGCGTTCGCTCCGATGAACATTGAATTGTCACGGAACATGTCTGTTAATCCAAAGTAAAAATAGTTTTAAAAAAGAAACGCAATTTTCTTAAAATATCGGAAGACAACACAGTTGAATGCAGTGAACTTGTGGATAACAATGCACTGATCGTTTTTAAGACGGTTCCTTTTTAGTGATTTCCTCCAGGTCCAAATGGACCCGTTTGTGAACGAAGTGATTCCACAACAAAATCTGACATTTTCCGTCAAGAATCCTGCAGTTTAAAGGCACAGGCTCGTCAGCAATGCGCGCCCGCCAAATGTGTGCCACGCAATACGCAGCTCCATAGCAAAGGCATGGAGCTGCGTGTTTCGAGCACGAATTTGGCGGGCGCGCATTGCTGACGAGCCTGTGCCTTTAATGTTTAGTTTTCAACCTGATTGAATCCACATGTGATGATCTTGACCTCTGGATCGGCACGTCTTCCAAATAGACCTAGCAGTGCAGGAGCTCAGGAAGGCACTTCAGGCAGGGTGGCGCACCCTGCCTCAGCTGCTCTCACAGGGGCTGGTACAGCCAGCCTTGCCACAAATGTTAGATCTCTCAGCCTCCTCGAGGGTCAGAGTATACTTTGCATTTATTTATTTTTAAAACAAAAGTTAGCAGGAACTAGGCTTGAATGAATCCATGCGATGTTGTCTTTTTGAGGAATAAATTGTCATTGTCTTACCAATTCCAGCAAGTACCCTTTTGAACGTTAATGGTGCAGAAAATGACAACATTCCAGAAAATTGTTAGTGTTTTTTTTTTTATCAGGTTTCCAACTCTTGAAAATGAATCTGAATGAAATATGTTCCTAGGTGGAACCAGAATCGTTGAGACCTCCCCATCTATATAGTTAGGAAAGAACGGTAGTTGGGGCTTAACAAAAGCATAGCTAGGATTTTCTCCAAACCTGTGTATTGAGACTGCATATGCTCGCCTGGCCCTTCAGTGTGTATGTGAATCACTTCCACATTCCTCAACGATGCATTTCGGCCATGCGCGACCATAGCTTCAAGTAGCACTAACGGTGTTGCACCACCACCTTGTACAAACACACGGTCACCTGAAAAAAAGATTTAATGTTTATTACTAAAAGGACCACTGTCATATTTGCAGATTTTTTTTTTTTGGACTGTTAATTCATGAATTTCCTAAAAAAATATTGGTATGCATCAATGATTTTTTTGCGGTCGGTATTTGCAATATATACCTTATGGCTTCAGACCTTGTGCACAAAATATGAGTAAATACACAATTTCTAAAGTTTTCTAAGAAAATGTTTAATTTTTCCCACTCCTAAATTTGGGTTTTTATAACAAATCTACACTTACTTACAATAGTTACATGACTTACTGATGCTTGATTATATCGGTAATAGTCATTGTAAAGAAAACTATTCATGATCAACTTTATCATTTTTAATTTAAACCCCAGTGTTTATACCATATGCTTACCCGATTTGATAACTTGCACGGCCTCTTCCGCCGACGTCCATACCGGGGGTTCACGGCCGATTGTCGGGTTGAACGGCTCTCTCGGAACATCGAACGGTTGACCATGAATTCGGCGAGAAAAGTGTTGAAGGAAAGGGTGTCTTGGATGAATTGTTTTCCCTACGTGTCGAAAAATGTTCGTCAACATTTCTTATAAGAAAATTCAATACGCAATCACTTGATTTGGAAAATTTCCAGAGACAATTTCCAGTTTTGCATGTGCACTGTTTTGTTTTGGGGGCATTTAAACATAGACTGCTTCCTAGTCTTACCCTTATTAGAAGACTGTGTTTAAGCGTTGTAGTCATTGTTCTCCATTTACGTTACGTGCAGCGATAGCTCACAAGATAACGAAGGACTTGGACTTAGTCTAAGTGCACAATCCTGTGGCGGGAAATGCAGGTCAACTGTGTAGGTGGACCGAGTTGACCCGAAACCGCTCTCGCAGCTGCTTGATTTGGAGAAGTTTTAGGTGTTTTAATCTTTAAAACCTGAGTCAGTCGTGCCCGTAGATAAGCGTCACGTACAGAACGTGCTTTTGACACGGTTTCAGTTTCTAAAGAGTGAAGTTCTGGTCAACTATTTTCGTAAGTAGGCCTGGCAAAGCCAAAGCAGCAGCGGGCATGGTGGGTGAGCACGGCGCACTGTAACTTTTCCGGGTGCAGGCCAACTCGACCGTCGTACCAACTCGTCTGTCGTGCGGTCGACCGAAGGAGTCAACTCGACCGTTGTCTAACTCGACCGTTGTACGTATAATTGCAGAAGTCAACTCGTCCGTTGTCCAAAATTTTTCACACTCAACATTTTGGGTTTTTTCCTTCAAATCTGCACATTCCAAATCCAATGCTAGAATAGTCATTTTAAAGAAAACAAAATAAAGAAAAAATTATGATCAACTACCCAACTCTTTAATACCTAGTTGGCCTATTTTCGTCTCGTACAGTGCAGCGGTCGAGTTGGTAAACGGCAGAGTTAGCAAACGGTCGAGTTGACTTG
Organism: Henricia sp. BOLD:AAB3569; assembly: GCA_037783545.1. NCBI lineage: Eukaryota > Metazoa > Echinodermata > Asteroidea > Spinulosida > Echinasteridae > Henricia > Henricia sp. BOLD:AAB3569. Next base: position 133,111 of record JBBELK010000402.1, read on the forward strand.
ACTGTAAAGTCGAGTTGGTACGACGGTAGAGTTGACTGTAAACAACTTTTCCTCGCATAGTACGCAATGAATGGTTCCACTGCCTGGCAGTACGTGCACTGTAGAACCAGTTGGGAACTTTCACTAGATTGAGCGTAATCGCTGCATTGAGCGATTTCGCCCAATGGAAGGGCGCGGTTGTTCTAGACCCGTGAAAAAGGCGTCATATCCTCCGCCCTGGAGCCGTTGCCAACCCCAAATCTATGGCAAACACACACAAATGAAATTTGTCCCTTGGCTCTGGTATTTGCTCAAAAGGTGCACTCGCCCCAACGTTAAAATATTCTGAAGAGTACGCGTCGATCCGATGTCTAGTTTCGGTGAAATTGTGGGGCAACATTTAGACGCTCCATGAGATAAAAAACTACAGGCCGTTATTGCCCAAAATCAAATATGCGCATGCATGAGAGCGGAGAGGTCAACACAAGCTGGGGTACCGTGGCCGAGTGGTTAGGGGCCATCAACTCGCAATCATGGGTGAAAACTTGGGGTTGCGGGTTCGAATCTGGCTGCGGTACCTGTGCCCTTGGGCAAGGCACTCAACCACACTTGCTCCATCCTTCGGAAGGGATGTAAAGCCGTTGGTCCAGTGTGTTAGGTAATGGTAACGCACTCTAAAGATCCCAGAGCATTCTTTCGTGAAGAGCAAGGGGATTCCCCGATGTCTCTGGCCATTTCTAATTCTATTTCTTCATGGGTTTCCTCACGTTTACGAGTGACAGTGCAATGAGCACTATTGAGGAATCCTTGGTATGAATACCAGAAAGAAATAATAATAATAATAATAATAAGCCTGTCCTCGTATTTACTTCCCCTTTAATTTGTCATAATTTTGTATTGTGGCCTGTACCATTTCCACTGTGAGGGATTGTACTCTTGAATTTTGATTATTTGTAGGTTATGAATGGAAGTACTGAACACAAAGACGGTGCATTGTCATCAATGGAGAAGGTTGCAATCCTCGATGCTGGCGCTCAGTATGGGAAGGTACAGTATTTCCTTAAATGGGAGTACCCTGGATCGTAAATGTCGGCTTATTTGCAAGGTCTGTGACCTCGCCACCCTATTCATCAGCAATTGTTCATCAATTGGCGATGGTCACGGAGTGGCGAGGTCACGGACCTGAGGCCAATTTTATAAAACATGTTACTCTTAATTGAAAATTTTGGATTAAGCATACGGTAGCACAAATTTTTACTGACCAGGCTAATAAGAGTCACTTTTGGAGTCACTTTTAGCCTAATTAAAGTATACTTTTATAGTCCACAGTCGGTGACTCAAATCCTTATTTTGTTATCATTTACTGTAACAAGAAAAGAGGGGAGGGAAATTCAAGGCCGAATGTTTTTTTGAAATGTTAAGAAAATTTAGTTTGAGTCTATTTTTTTTGGTAAGCGGTGTACATTTTTCTTCCATATATTTTGTGTTTACAACCAGGTGATTGACCGTAAGGTGCGAGAGCTCTTGGTGGACACCGATATTCTGCCTCTGGACACACCAGCTTACATTCTTAAGGAGAAAGGTTACAAGTACGTGTGCTGATTTTTAGGGCTAAATTCACACATTTCCAGTTTAGTCCCAGTGGCACTACGATTGGACTTCATAGTTAATCCTAGTCGGACCTAGTCACTCGTAGTCAATCCTTAGAAACTGTCTACAGTGGAGTTTTGCATTTGCAGTTTTGCAACATTTACATGTACATGTAGCACCTAATTTTCCACCCAGGACTAACTGGGTACCTGCAAGGGTTGTAGCCTCTGAGCACTTGTGTCAGACTGCTGGGGCTGCATACTCCCCAGGGAGTCGTGCCCAATGACCAGGGGTAATAATGCTGTAAAATGACATGAGTATCCTACAGCCTATGTTGTATGATACATGTATGTATGCTATGGGTATTATACACCATTGTTAAAATGATTTAGCACTTTTTGTCAACTCTTTCAGGGCTATAATAATCTCCGGAGGTCCAAACAGTGTGTATGCTGAAGATGCCCCTGTGTATGATTCAGCTATCTTTCACTGCGGTCTGCCAATACTGGGGATATGCTACGGTATGCAGGTATGTTTTGCCCGTCACATGATATGAACAAAAATGCCGGATGTCGCGCAGTCTGGTCAGAGTTTTTGCGACCAGTTTTTTTCGTTGCTCGGTTTTGTGTTCACATTATGGAAGTAAAGAACACTGAAAATATTATGATTTTTTTTCTTACTTTTTCAGATGATGAACAAAGAGTTTGGCGGCACAGTACATAAAAAGAGCGTCCGGGAAGACGGCCAGTTCACCGTCAATGTCAACACAGACGTCACACTATTCAAGTATGAAATTTAGATTTTTCTCTTAACCACTTCGTGATGGGGAACTGCATATGCAGTTCTGAGTGCGAGTGTCTTGGGGGTGGTTATACAGAATTAGCCCATGAATTAGACCAGGGCAGAGCTGGTGACTATTATCTTGTTAGCTTGGAGTCAAGTCAGTTTTTGGTTTTTGACCTGTAACTTGACTCTGGAGAAAATGACTTGTGACTGGACTTGGGAAATAAGATTGATTTACAACTTGAAATAAAAACTAGTCATCAAGTCTCCAGCCCCAGAGACATGATACATGTATACTGCATAACCAAAACTGCTAGTGCAGTCTCCCGCTCCAGGGGAATGAATTTGAAAATGCCTAGCCGTCGCGAAGTGGTCAGCAAAATTTGGTTTATTGTCTTGGTACCTGAATAAAATGCTTATACAAACAGAATAGAAATTATCAAATATTCATAAATACCTCGGACAGTTCACGCCTTGCTATTGGCTTAGTTTTAAACGGACGATAAAGACCGGCTGGCTGGCTCGCGTTTGTGCCAGCGGACTAGTCGGCGCGTATGAAACGCGCACACAGAAACTGCACGTTCCCGAAAGCAAAATGTGCACTAGTGACAAAATCTACCCGGTTGTGTGCGTGCGCGTACAACACGCCTGCGTTATGCGTAACGCCCGCAATCAAACAAGCAACTTGACGCACAGCTAGCAGTTTGAACGAACAATGCGATGAAGGAAAAAGTGAATGCAAACCATGGCAAAACGACAGGCTGATTTTAGAGAGTTTTACTGATTTACACAAAAAGGTATTTATGAATCTGTTTGAAAATCGGCTAGGGGCCTGGATGCTAATAATGACCCTCGCCTTGTGGCTCGGGCTATTATCCATTATCAGTGTCCAGGCCTCAGAGCCCGTTTCAAACGTATATTTATGACTGGCCAAACCCACTTTTAATCCCTAAAAAAAATTAATCTTAAGCATAGTAAAAGTTTTGGAAGAAAGCAAAAAATAAAATGGAAAAATAATAAGTAGATTTTGTTTATGTGTCTGTTTGTTTTCAGGGGCTTAACTAAGGAGCAGACAGTACTCTTAACACATGGAGATAGCCTGAATAAAATAGCTGATGGTTTTAGTGTAGCTGCGACATCAGGCAAGATTATTGCAGGTGGGTGAAAAAAAACAGACTCTGTGCATTTTGATGTTGGTGGGGTTGATGCACCATGGCGTAATTTTTAATCTCTTTCTAGCCAGCCCATACTGCATGTGTCCTTGGGCAAGGTACTTTGCCATAAATTGCCTATCTCTACCCAGGAGGAAATGGGTACTGGTACCTGTGTGGGTCGTGAAAAGGGATATGTATAATTAGTCTCTGTGTGCATAAGCTGCAATAATTATTATTATTGATAAAAGTGCCCCAGGAATCAGACTTGAGGAATTATATTATTGAGCCTAATGACCAGGGGTAATATGTAAAGTGCATCAAAGACTGGTATAGAAAAACGGTATTGTTATCCCTCGACTTTGTGTGGAATTATAATTTGTTTTCTTCTTTTCAGCCATAGCCAATGAAGAGAGACGGCTGTACGGGGTGCAGTTCCACCCCGAGGTTGACTTGAGCGAACATGGCAAGGACATGTTGCGTAATTTCCTGTACCGTATCGCCGGCTTGACTGGCACATACACAATGACGAGCAGGGAGGATGCGTGCATTGCAGAGATCAAAGAAAAAGTGGGCTCCAGCAAAGTCCTGGTAAGAGTCGTGATTGCGGCAATCTTAAAAATTCCACCAATATCATTTTTCTAATGCGGGCATCGGCATTAAATGACTCTATTCCGATTTTTCCAGAAAATGGATTTTGTTCTAACCTAACAATCGTCTATAATACCTCCTCAAAATACCATCCATGGGAAGAAAACAGGAAATTTGCAATCTCCAATTTGGACGTGTAAGCAAAAAGGTTGGTGTAATCACTGCACTGCTTTATGGAACTGGATCAATTAGTTAATACAAAACATTGGTGGTTTTTAACGATATCGTTAAATGTACGGATTGAGAGTGTGAAATTTCAGAAAAATGTGACAAAATGATATGGTATCAAAATCTCAACACTCGTTGGAGGAAAAAAGGGCGGCGGTCAAAAACGTGATTTGGACACGTTCTTTTAAAATCCGTAAACAAGATTTGCAATGTCCTAAAATTTTAATCGACCATTTGATAAAAAAAAAAAACTTGCTCAAATTGACATTAAAAGTGTTTTCAGCTGTACAATGCAATGTTTCCGCCTAAGAAGATATTTTCTTACGATAGAACAATAATTATAAGAATTTATTTTTTTTCTTGCAGGTTTTGGTTAGCGGTGGAGTGGACTCCACAGTTTGTGCTGCACTTTTGTCAAAGGTACACAGAATATTTCTCAAAATTAACTTTCCATTAAATTTGCAAATATTTTGTGAATTAGTCAAGCATATTATTTTTCTATCAGTCCTTTAGGCATGCATGTAACTTGCGATTGTATTTATTTTCAGTTGAACTTTTTACGGTACACCCTAGGGAACATAGCTGAAAACTGATTCTGGTACCTTTTTTGTATTAGGCGCTTCATAAAGATCAGGTGCTGGCCGTCCACATTGACAATGGATTCATGCGTAAACAGGAGAGTCAACACGTACAGGAATCATTGGAAAGAATTGGACTTCGCCTCAAAGGTATGTGCAAAGGGCATGTTATACGTGTAACATGAAATATCAAATTCATGCCCAACCAGTGTTGTAATGACTCGGGACTCGACTCGAGTCGGAGTTTCACTGACTTGGCGTGACTTGACACGACTCGGACTTGACTTGACTCGGACTTGTACATTTTTTTACTCGGGTCTGCCAAAAATAAAACTGAACTTCTCATTTTGACGACCGAACTGTATTTCAGCACTAAGCTTTCTTAAACATGGAGCATTCTTGGCCATAACAAAAAAAAATACCCTACATGAATGCAAGTTAGACTCATTTTGAAATTAGCTTTCAAACAAATTTATTGACTTGAACTGACTTGACCAACATGCTTGACTTGACTTGGGACTCGAAGGCAGTTTGACTTGACTTGACTTGACTTGGGACTCGAAGGCAGTTTGACTTGACTTGGGACTCTAGCAGAGGGAGACTCGTTACAACCGTGTCGGCCCAACAAGAGCGTGAAGTAACTGATAGTTACTGCTGAGCAGCTTCGAGGACATGAATTTGAATTTTCATGCTATTTTGAAACGCCCCTAATCTGTTTTCTTCTTTCTTTTTTAAACTTTTTGTTCAGTCGTGAATGCCTCCCAGTCATTCTACTGTGGAACAACCACAGTTCCGGTGAAAAAGAACAACCCGAAATCGGCCAAAAGATTGACGAAAATGCTGAATACGACGACCCAGCCGGAGGAAAAACGCCAGATTATCGGTGACACGTTTATGCGGATAGCGGAGGAGGTGTGCGTGGAGTTAAACTTGAAGCCGGAAGACACACTATTAGCTCAAGGTTTGTATGTCGGTTCAAAGACATGATTAAAAAAAACTTTTTAAAACGGGAAAAGCAGCATTACATAACTAAAGAATGATGTTGATAAACTGCCTTGTAGAAATTTCAGCCACATGGATGCAGTAATACTTTAGAAAAACCTGAAAAATGAATGATATAAAAAATAGTCTGTAGACAATTAAAAAAAAAAAAAAGCACATTAATTCGGCAATTTCTCCCACTCAGGTACCATTTTACACGGGAAAAAAACAACAAATGCAATTAAAATAATCCCTGAAAATGCACGAGATTTGACAGGCCACTTCTCCAGAGGGTGCGTTGTATGTTGCGCATTACAAACCAAACACGGGAAGTCAGACTTGAGCAAGGTGCAAAAACGGGCATATAAAAAAGGCCTTTTTTCACAGGGTTACCGATATCTAAAATACAAAGTGTTTTTTCGTTAAAATGAACTAAATGTTTTAAAAATTCGTTCGGATAAAAAACGATAAAATTTGCTGAGAATCACGGACAATATAGCTTAAAATGTGCACTTTCTTGAAATGGTCCTATCCCCTTTTTAATATTATTACCCCTCAGGAACTTTGAGACCAGACCTCATCGAAAGTGCCTCTCACATTGCAAGCAGTAAAGCCGAAGCAATCAAGACGCATCACAACGACACAGAGCTTGTACGTCAATTGCGACGCGACGGCCGTGTCGTAGAACCACTCAAGGACTTCCACAAAGATGAAGTGCGCGCACTCGGCAGGGAATTAGGGCTTCCAACAGAATTAGTACAACGACATCCATTCCCCGGTAAAGATGAATCATTGAATGTGGTTTATTTGGAGCTTGTTCAGATTTTTCCAGAAAATGGATTTCGTTCTAACCCAGCGGTCATATAAAATACCTCCGTAAAATACTATTCAGCGGGAGAAAACAGGAAATTTGCAATCTTCATTTTGGATGTGGAAAAAAAAGTTGGTGTAATTACCAGGGGAGTGGGGTATCGTGGCCGAGTGGTTTGGGTCATCGACTCGCAATCACAGGTGAAAACTTGGGGTTGCGGGTTCGAACCTCCCCCGGCTGCGGTACCTGTGTCCTTGAGCAAGGCACCAACCACACTTGCTCCATCCTTCGGAAGGGATGTAAAGCCGTTGGTCCAGTGTGTTAGGTAACGGTAACGCATTTCAAAGATCCCAGAGCACTCTTTCGTGAAGAGCAAGGGGATTCCCCGGTGTCTCTGGCCATTTCTAATTCTTCATGGATTTCCTCACGCTTGCGAGTGACAGTGCATTGGGCACTTTTGAGGAATCCTTGGTATGAATATCAAAAAGAAATAATAATAATAATAATATTTGTATAATCTGGGCTTTTAAAGGTTGAATTGTCTTGTTTCGTTGTACAGGTCCCGGACTAGCTATTAGAGTAATATGTGCTGAGGAACCATATATGGAGAAAGACTTTGCAGAGACAAATTCAATCTTACAGATACTGGTAGACTTCAATGCAGCCGTTAAAAAGGTTAGCGAGTTAGTCAGCAATGTTTCGGTTGTAAGCAGCCATACTTGATTACAAAACAAGCAACAAAAGAAACACAAATTTTCAGTTGAATCGAAACTTTAAAATTTCTTTTGTAATTAAGTAACGAACGCAACATGTGGTATGGTGCCTAATCACCATTGAAATGAAACAACCAAACTTGGAATGAGAGAAAAATCCTAAGGGCCTTATCGGGATTCAAACCCGAGACCTCTGACTCACCGAGCAGATGCTCTACAAGCTGAGCTATAAGGCACAGTTGGTATACTCCCTCAGGTTTTCCCTATGGACCCAATTTTTTCTCGGTGTTGCATGGTAGCACAACTGGGCAAAGTAACAAATGCAACATCTGGTATGGTGCCTGATCACCATTGAAATGAAACAACCGAACTTGGGATGAGAGAAAAATCGTAATCGTAATTGTAATGCATAGTTCCGACCTGTCAATCAACCGATCCCGCTGACCAATCACAACAGAGCTAGCAGATATCACTGACATAGGTCAAAGTGCACTGTCTCACAACAACATGATCACGCGATATGTTCTGCCGGCCCCATATAATTTGTACAGTGTTGTATGCGATGATCCGGGTCAATTTTTGGTATTAAGGCCAGGCGTTTCGTTGTTCAAAGGTACGAGTCGAAAGCACGTATGTCATGATATGACATCCCTGTATTACTGGCCCTTTACTCTTTGTGTTCTAAGATAACTGTCGACCCTGAAACATAAATGCCTTTAAGTTTTCTCCAATAAATCTGTGCTTTCCGTTGAAAGTCCCATTGCTTTGTGCGTAGTGTGTCGCCATTTTGACGATAGCGTGTGAGCCATAGCAACAATATCCACGGGGGCGGGGCTAACTAGGCAAACTCGGAACTATGCATTAAGTTGACATCAAATGGAAACTTTGTGCAATTTTTTTTTCTTTTCATTATTCAAAATACTAGCACAGGTAATCAGTTGATCTAGCCTCTGTGAACTGTGCAAATACTTTTTAAAACATTTAAACAAAAAAAATTCTCAACATTTTGTTTTTTTTCCCCATCAGCCTCATGCATTAATGAGCCGAGTTACGTCTTCCATGACAGAAGAGGAACAAGCACAGCTCTGTTCTGTCACATGCTCCGCCAAATACAATGCCACGTTATTACCCATCCAAACGGTTGGCGTGCAGGTAGGTTTATCTTATTTGCACAAATCAGTAGTTCTTTTTTTATTGCATGTCAAATTTGAGATGCCAGGGCCTCTAGGTGCTTTACAGTATAAAAACAAAAAACAAAGCGATAACATACATATACATGTACATGGATAAAAAAGATTAAACATTAAAACCAAAGAGCATCATCAAGAGCATCAAGTCTGGTAATACTGAACAAAAAGATGTCTCTTAAGCTGGGACTTGAAATTACTGAATAGTGATGGAATGAATTTGACGCATGCTGTTAGGAAGACCGTTCCAGAGGTGTGCCGCTGAAAAAACAAATTATCTATCGCCATAGAATTTTGTTGATGAGCGAGCAGGTACCCTCAATTGACAGTCCGAAGATGATCTTAGAGAAATAAGCATATGTGGGTAACTGGAAGATTAGAAAGAAAGTCAAATTTCACCGAATACAAATGGTTGATGCTAGATTCAAGCTTTTTTTTGTTGAAAACTCTGAAATCTTTAAAAGACAAATTGGTCTTTCCACAGTAAAGGGGGCATTTTGGCAACACAGACCATCTTTTCGAGGAAATACCTTTGTCTGGTCTCAAAATAAAAGAAATGAGTTTGTTTTTCTGAAGCGATAACCCAAAAAGTGTTACTAATAGTGTGACAACATGCCTTTCTAAAAACCCCGTGTACAAATTTCCAATATACACTCGTAACCGGGACGGCCTAAAATGCAAGTCTCGGTTTGGCCAATCTTAAACAATGCGTTGAAAACTTGGTAGGGTCCTAGGTGCTGATAAAAATGTTTTATTGTGTTTTTGCGTCACTCGTGTTGAAGTTTGCCGTATCTCTGAGGACTCGGGTCACCAAAATGGAGATCCACTTTTTGGTTACCTCAACCTGAGGCTGTGATTGGTCAATTCCAAAATGGGCAGAGCTTACTGGATCGGTCTATTAGTGCTTTTCTGAAGAATCTGTTGCAAAATTTGGGAGGGTTGGCAGCTCTGCTTAAAGGGCCCATGATATGCTAAACAACTTTTTGCCTAATCTTTGCTTCATATGATGGGTTACTTGTTCAGCAAGACATGCTATTGTTCGTTTGGATGTAAAATCAATAAAAGGTAGCCTTTTTCAACTTTGAAGATTTCATTGCAATAAACTACAGACAGAGGGCGCTGTTTGGAGTGCATCACGTAAGGAAGACGGAAGGGAAAAGTTAAGAAAAAACCTAAGACTTCAAGTTGGACTTGTGGCAAATTGATGCAGTTTTCTCCCCCAGTTTCGTCATGGCTTACAACAGGAAACATGTAGAACAAACTGAAACAGTCATGGATTACAAAAGTTCCAGGACGTTTGAGAAAAATAGGTTAAATCTTTTGTGCACAGTTGAATGTGATTTTCCTGTGTTTGCTCTTGTGACATCGTGACCTTGGTCATGAATATGCATATTTTCATTAGCATAAATACCTAAAAACCTTTGTTTTAACCCCCAAAACAAGCACAAAATAACTGAGTAGATTGGTTTTATAGCATAGATTTCATTGATAAAAATCCCAAATAAGGGGCCCTTTAAACTTCTCTTCAATTTCTCACAATACATTGAATACCGTTCTTCATTAATATAGGGTGACGGCAGGACATACAGCTACGTGGCGGGGATCAGCAGTGAATCGGACCCAGATTGGGAAAAACTCTTACAACTCGCTAAGTTGATACCTAAGCTGTGTCATAATATAAACAGGTGTGTACCCGGTCCTAAGGGGGCGTTCTTATTATCGCGGAAAGGCTTTGCGTGCGCCTGTGCCATTCGTTTGTACAGCAGCCGATTTTCTGCTTGTGTGCGGCCTGTCACGACGCGCAAAAGGTTTTTAGCTGGGTCAAAGGTCAAATTTGTTGAACTTTGACTGCAGTGCGCTGACCTTTCCAACGTGCAGCCAATGAGGTATCGGAGAAGCCCCAAGTTTACTGGAGTGGAATTTTCTATTTTGGAAGGTTTGGTGATTGGGATTTCAAGCAGTGCGGTAAGCTCAGCGTAGAAGCGTGGTTTTTCCGCGATAATATGAAAGCGCTTTTATAGTAAGCTGAATTCAATAGCATAAGCTGAATTGTTCTTTTTCGTGCGTTTCACTTGACTAGTGTTTAGTGTACTGCGTGTTTCTTTTCAGATGCACACCTAGTATCCATATGACCAAACTAAATTTGTGTTGCCATGTAATTTGATTGGGTGCAAGCACCTGGTGGGTAGTACAGAATTAATATCGTGTGTACGTTAGGAGAGACTGGCGTAAAGCAACCAGGCTGTTGGTTGCTAGCCATTGGCTTGCACCACGTAGCAACAACAGCATAGTATTTGGACTTTCTAAACTGCACTTCCATTTCAAGAATTTTGGGTGCCAGCCATAACTAGTGCAAAAGTTACATGCAAAAGGTTATCGGTATTAAATAAAAAATGTAGGGATCCTTCAAAAGTGTGCACGCTCTCACAAAAAAAAGTCCCATTTTTGAACTTGAATAACCTTATTTTTTTACGGATTTAAACAAAAATTTCACATCATGTAAACAAGACCTACAAATTTTATCAGTGAGTTTCATCAGTTTTGTCCTAGAGAGTGAGATTTAAAAGCCATACGAAACAAAATTAAAATTTCAGAATTTGCCACTTTTGACTTGGCATCCGCCATATGTCTGAGGTCCCTTTGCACCTCTTGATGAATTGCGCAAAACGATCGAGATGGTTTGCAATAACATTTGGAGTGATCCTGCCTTTCTTCAGAAGCTTTCGGCTCGGCTCACAGATTTCACCATCGTCTCCAGCGACGTATTGACATTGAAGAAGGCCAAGTCAAAAGTAGCGAATTCTGAAATTGACTTTTTTTTTCGTATGGCTTTTAAATATCACCCTCTAGGACAAAACTGATGAAACTCGCGCAATAAAATTTGTCAGGTCTCGTTTACATGATGTGAAATTTTTGTTTAAATCCGTTGAAAAATGACATCCTATTTTTTTTACACGTAGTAGTACCTGGTAAATGTTTATTATGTGAACATAGCGATAATCGAAAGAAAGATAAACTAGCACAACACGGGTTCTAAAATAGGTTTACATTTGTGCGTCTGCATTTATTTTCCCACCAGAGTCGTTTACATATTTGGTGAACCTGTGAAAGATGCAATCACGGATGTAACGCCGACCCTCCTCACGCCGGGCGTACTGGGCACGCTCAGACAAGCCGACCATCTCGCTCAGACGGAACTTATTCGAAGCGGTAAACACACACATATATAAACAAACGTACAATGATAGGAGAACTGTTAGACAGAATACATGATTGGAAAAACTTTAAAAAACAGGAACAGCATTACATATTAAACTAGAGAATAATGTTGATAAACTGCCTTGCGGAAATTTCAGTGACATAGATGCAGTAATGCTTCAGAAAACCTGAGAAATTCTGAGCAAGATCGGGCGGGGACTATAGTTAACTAGACTAACCATAGTCGATCTAGATGTGGTTTGACTAGTTTAAGTCCGACAAGAGGAATCAAGCCCTGGGGTAAGTTCATCTCTAGTCAGTTGGAGGGGGAAAAGGTTGTCAACAGTTGCTTGTATTTCTTGTAAACCGTTGGCCAGTGCAGACGATTTTGGCCATGTTTGACTAGATTTGCCTGACGACACAAACGAGTGAAAAACAAACTACGCACGTGCGATAAAAATCGCAAATTGACTAATCACTATGAACATCTTTACCCCTTAAAAATTCGTGAACGTACAACTTTTCCCTTAATCTGCCGTGATCTTCTTTTCCATGGACATTTAAGCCGCTTAAAGTGCCCTGAAACATCCCTTGCAATCTCCTATTGTGTACGGATCTGTAAACACCCGTGAAAACTTAATCCCACCCGGGCGCAGTGCTCACAGTACCGTTATATTATAATGAAGCAGTGAAATTCCCTAATCTTATCAACAACTTCGCCAAGGGCATGTACCGTTAGATTTTTCACGGCGTTTTACAGTTCAGCGCTCGTAGGCCCACATTGGTTTTTTTCCACAGGTGTTTTTAGTTTTTCGTTTTTGAGGGTGGCGTTTGAAGGTTGAGGGTGCTGAATTTGCTGTCATAAGTAGACTTTGTCGATATTTGCTGTGGTGTAAACATACGATTCACATCGTCAACGTTTTTTTTACCTGCCAAGAATCGCCGGACATCCCCGGTGGCAATTAACGGACAAAGCCTGGAAAGTAATCTTTTCAGTAGGCTACCTAATAATCTTTAAACATTTTAAACATTTGTATACACTTCTTAGACGTAAGTTTGCAAAATATCTGTTCCCCCACTTCTCTTATTATTCATTCCAAACCGTTATTTTCTTCGAAAAAGTGATAGGGCCTAGATTTGTTTTGTCATTTGGGTGTTATAGTTCTCGGCGGCGGCATTTTAATTTTTTTTCTTCTAGACTTTTTGTTTTCGGCAGCTGATCCGTAATCCAACGAATTTTTATAAATTTTAGGGTATAAATACTCTTGGAATGTTGGATTTGAAACGCAGACTGAAGCGTATTTTGAGTGATCAATTTTAGCGGATGCATGCCGCATTACATTCGCTATCGATATGGGACCATCGCGCGCATCGCGCGGTCGGCTTCAATCTAGGTGGACACGCGCTGCTAGCGATGCCATGGTCAAACCATCTCGACTGACTGTTGTGCGACAGTTTTACCTGGTCGACTTCAAAGTCGAGTTGACTCGTTCGTTAACCAACTCGTCCGTTGACCAACTCGACCGTTGACCAACTCGACCACTGTGCGTACACAATTCGATGTCAACGTTGGTGAACGTGTCGGTTGGTCACGCATTGATTGACCGCGCCGCGCAAGGCAGAAGAATACACAGGGAATTTGTTTTTGCACCGCAAATTTGAAGAAATGTTTACTTGTTTTAAGCGCAGCTTGCGCTAAGATTCAACGTCGATTGGTTGAACCATGGAGGAAGGAAAGACCTTCCTCCATGGTTAATGCATGCACAACAACATGCGTGACCTGCACAGCGGTAGGGGTGGTAGGCAAACGGTCGAGTTGACCTGCACCGGTCACGTCACCCCTTTTCCATGTCTGTTTATCAAAATAGGACTTTTTAGCATAAGATTTGTAAAATTAATTCAAACTTAACAATTTTTTGATATTTTATCCAAATCGTCAATGTGACCTCATACGTAAAGTTTCTGTCAATTCTTATGTCGCATCGTCATTTTTTTGCCAAATATGAAAAATTTCATTTTACACTTGTGCACAAGCAAATTAATCCATCAAAATAGCACTTTTTAGCATAAGATTTGGAAAATTTATTCAAACTTAACAATTTGTTGATGTTTTATCAAAATTGTCAATGTGACCTCATACGTAAAGTTTGTCAATTCTTATGTCGCATCGTAATTTTTTGGCCAAAAACTAAAAATTTAATTTTACGCTTGTGCACAAGCAAGGTCCATTAAAATAGCACTTTTTAGCATAAGATTTGAAAAATTTATTCCAACTTTACAATTTTTTGATGTTTTATCAAAAATGGAAATGTGACCTCATATGTAAAGTTTTGGTCAATTGTTAAGTCGCATCTATTTGGGGTCAAAAAGGGAAAAATGCTTTTTACACCCTATTTTCACATGAATTGTGGCTGTTTTTTAATTTTTTATGCAGCTTTACGTCGTCAGCATATAGTGCGCTGTCATCTTAGCTGGGCGGGCCGCCGCGTCGCTAGCGCTAAGGCGCCAACCTCGTGAAGATCATGTTCGAGTCCAATCTGTGGGGGAAACAAAACGTTAGCGTTAATAGCGTTTAATAAAAAAATTATATTGACTTGATTGAGGGTCCAACCATTATAGCTCCATGGTCCAACTTACCAGTTTAACAGTGGGAATTTTATTATTAAATCCCGGTTCTCACACGCCGGTCTAGTGCGTCGAACTCAAGTTCCTGTGCCAGTACTAGAATGTGGGTTTGATTCCGGGCCGTGACGGGTTGTGGCACTTGTGCTCTTGAGAAAGGCACTTAATCACACTCGCTCCGTCCTTCGGAAGGGATGTCAAGTCGTTGGTCCATAGAGAGAGTGTGTCAGGTTTTGGTAACGCACTTTAAAGATCCCAGAGCATTATTTCGTGAAGAACAAGGAGAGGGATTCCCCGGTCTCTCCGGCCGTTTCTCACTTAACTTTAAGTTGATAGTTATTCGAATATCTATGTTAATTAATCTCATTCCTGTAATTGGCGGTCCTTCCGCTGTTGGATGTGGTGAATAAATTTAAAAAAATAATGAAACAGTTTCACCTTTAAAAAGGTAACAAAATACACTTGACGGACCATGCGAGGTACAATATATCGAAATATCAGCTGAGGTACATTGACTTATTTCAAAACCTTTAATAAAAAAGCGCAATTTTCCGTCCGGTTTTCAGACCGGTTTCCTTCCGTTACGGATGCCTTGCGTAATGCACGCTGCAGAGTTCGCATCAACTACATGCTGGTGTTGTGTACGGCATGCCATACACTGCATGCACCCAAGCGTGCATCACACCAGACAGTACAGTCCAGTGTACGCACCACACAGCGTGTAGTTGATGCGATTATGCAACGTGCATCAGGCAACTTTGCATTCGCAACGAAAACGAAAAGAGAACTTTTTTTACTAATTTTCACGAAAACCAAAAAGAGTTCAAGAATCAACCTGTTATCACTTTTTCTTTGATAAATATCAAACATACTTACAAACATGTCCCGAAACAGAAATGTTGCAAATGCGAGAAATGATGGGGCCGGGGTCCCCGAGTACCGCGCTCGCAGTACGCCCAATGCATCTCGGCACGGCGCCGTTGGATTGAGTGTGCTGCACTGACTCCCCCGCAACGATGATTTCTCGCATTTGCAACATTTTGGTTTCGGGACATGTCTGTCAGTGTGTTTGATATGTATCAAAGAAAAGGTGGTGAGATGTTGCTTCTTGAACTGTTTTTGGTTTTTGTAAAAATGAGTAAAAAAATTGCCGACTTGGCGGCCCGCCATCGGAGTTTATGACACTGTGGTTTATATTTGTCATAGAAAAGTGGCATCGCAGATTGTCACAAACGCGTCGCTTTTTGCGATGCGATACGGGGAAAATCGCAGTGAATGATTTCGTTCTCAAATATTGGATAGCAGATTTGTTTTCCATTTTTTGTTTTGCGTAGCAATTTTAAAATTTTGTTTAGCAATCCAGTATTTTTGTATAGCAAATTAAAAATGGATGATTAAACGCTGCATATAGGCCTAAGGGCTTCTTTTGCGAGTTGTTTTAAAGACCATAACAATGTTCCTAATGTATGTATTCACATTTTAAATTTGATGAAAAAAAATGACCCAGTGATGATTAGAGGTAGCGTTGCACCGTCCTCGAAAACACTCGCGTGTACTCGATACACGCACGCAATGTCGAGGGCGGTCGTGGGCGGACGAGGGCGGACGAGCACGGACGTGGCGGTCGTGGGTGTGTGCTGTGAACGGCAACACACACGAACGAGTGCTTGCATGGATCATTGACGCGTGACAAAATTACCTCATGGTTATAGCACGAACTGTAAGTTAAAAAAATTTTGTCCGGTTGCAGATTCAAGAGGGCGTGAACGAACGACATGTACATTTCCATGTAGCGTACATGTACATTTTATCCCCAGGATATAACGTACAATGCACATATAGTCGTGTGTAATACAATACCCGAGTGAGTGTACAACATGGTCAAGATGTGGGCGTACGGCCTTTTCGGGTATAGACCGTATCGAATAGCCACCATTTCGTGGGGCACCTTTTGTTACTTAAATAAACCGTTCAACAATAGAAGCACAATTTGTGCAACCATGCATGCCCGGTCACGTGGTTATTATTCAATTTGTTTATTATTAAAATTATTTTTAACGACGGCCGCACACACGGTGATGTCGATGTTTGGCGGCTTAAAAATACGGCAAACAGTGCGATTCAAAGTAAAAAGTAATGCATCAGGACATCCTGGACGTTGACAAGTACACCACTGCCAAAATTACTAAAGAAGAAGGGATGGCAAAGATTGAATAGGATATGCAAAACCTGGCGACAAAACTTGAAATACAGTTAATTGCCCGGTTCCGCAAACGGAAATTGTCCGAGGCGCCCGGCGGCACAAAAACTTACTTGTATGGAAAGGTTCCCAGCCAGAAATATCCGGAATTTGTTCAGCTATCTAACACACTAAACATTTTATGACAGTCAGTTGGCAGAAAAATGCTTCCGAGCAATTTTCAGAGGTAGGAAGATTGCCCGGTTTCGCAAAAGTTTGCCGGTTCCGCAAATAGTGCCTTAGTATATTGAAAGTCCTGTATTCCCGACACGTCAGGCCGCGTGTGGTGCGCGCGCGTGTCACGCCAGCTCAGAGTGCATTATTTGCAGCGATATGTGATTCCTCCGGTTTTTTTTCCCCCGGAATCAGTGGATTGTGACAAATGCTTTTCTGGGGAAAAAACGGAACAAATCACATGCCTGATTCTATTCATGGACCTTAAATTGTTTAGTGGTTCTAAATAAACTCTTGAAAACATGTCCGGTTCCACGCCGATGGACATGATGGATGCTTTTTGTCGACATTCAGATTTGGTTGCAACTTTGGGGTTTCCAAAACACAGGGATTTTAACAAGCCTAAAAGTAAAAGTGCAAGTCATGTGGCCTAAACTTGTACTTCATCCATGCTTTATCTCTGTTTTATTCCAGACCATCCTTGAAGAGGAATACCGAACATCATCAGGATTTGGTGCATTTTGCCAACTGCTTTCCTGAAATTTTAAAGATTTATCAGTGGTAATTTTCAATCCAAAAACAGGGGGAAGAGGCTGTCTGAATTAGCCATTTACATGTTTCACATGTACTTCATTTTTATACATGTACGCTAAACATGTACGCTAAACAACCACTTGACCAGACTAAAATTGTGTTGCTATGTGGAGGCGATGCAAACACACAAAAGGCCAATTGGATGAACTGAAAGTTTTGTTTTGGGACGTGTGCATATTAAGTACATGTATAAGCAATGTTTTTTCTTCTAAAACTACTGTATGTATGTAAACATAAAAATACAGAATTATTCACTGCAGTAAGCAAAAGCATTTAATACAGCAAGACAAAGCGACACATTAACTGAATTTATAAATCAAGAAACGGTGAACATCTGTAAAATGGAATTTAATACATGTGTCTTTAATAGCGGTTTAAAGTATTTAAATGTTAACACTTGTACATGTAGGCCTATAACAGCACTCTGAAATAAATTTAAAAGCGTACAGAGGAACATTGTTTAATTTTTCTGGAGTCGACCTATTGACGGATTTGTGATTCTTTGAACATACTACATGATGTGTGAACTTCTTCAATCAATCACACTCGTCTTAAGGGTAATGATGTTTATCTCTCCATCAGAAGTAGCTATGCTGTAGGTCTATTCATCTGGAATCTGAAGGAAAAAAAATAATAAAATGCTTAATAAAATTGCCAATTTTAGGCCAATTTTATTCAGGTCGCACACGTGTTGTCATGATAAATGAAACATTGGTTGTCCAAGTTAATTATTACAAACACAATTTGTAATTTACCTTTTTTCACAGAAAGGCCTGGGCAAAACCTTTAGGAATCTTTAGACAAACCTGCAAAAAAAATACAGAAAACTTGAGATGCAGGCGAAAAAGTGTGCGGTCTGTGATAAAGATAAAAATGAAAGAATAATGTCAAATTATACCCTTTTTTTTGGATTATCATTAATTTTTTTGTTAAAATATAGAGGCTAAATAAATAACCACCATCCCACTTGTCAGAAAGAAAAATGGATAGCACAGCACATCACAGCACAGCATGTAACTAGTTGGACAGGATACCACAATACACGTACACGTACATATAGCTTGCCTTGCCCATCACGAAAAACCGCATACAATAAGTCGTTTGCGGAACCGGACAAATATTTGACAATTACTTTTATACCAGAAGAGCAAAGATTTAAAAGCATACATACTTCACACTTTTCTGGTGGTATCGTCAACATTTTCCGACAGAAATGTGGTCGGTGGTTTGGAAAAAATGACCCTGACGATCGTCCCGTAGAACGACAAACGCGGGACGCGCGTAATGCACACGCGCACTGTCGGTGTAGCACGGTCGGCCAACAACGGTCGAGGCCGATTAATTTTCGCTAAATTTTAGCTGTTGTTCGTTAAGTAAAATACGTTTCCTTTAAATACGTTTCATAGCCTTTCAAACAGTATCACGACCCAAGTCGACGGTGCTTTCGTCTTTCTAGAAACGAAGTCCACTTTCTCGATTTTGCGCGGGCAATTTGCGGAACCGGGCAATCAACTTTAGTTAGCCACATTTTTTTCAAGTTTTGCTGCGCATGCGCAAACCGTGACATAGCCCCTTTAAAGCAAATGGCTTCGCTAATTTTTAAATATTAAGCTCACAATGCGCACGCGCAAAGACGACCAATTACAGATAAAGCGCCTTTTACCTGTCCCTATTATATTCTCCTATGTGGAATATGTGGACGGGAAAACGTGCCTAGAAAACGTAAAATACTTTCTGCCACGCTCAACAAAAAGCGGATGCCCCAAAAAAGGCGCATTAAGAAACTTACAAATTTGAAAATCCACGGAGACTTTGAAAATTTAAAAAACCACCGACATTCCACCGTGTTTTAACCGTGCCTCTTCTATGCCTTAAATGACAGTGTTTTAACCATGCCAGGTTTGCCTCGATTTTCCATTGTTATGCAGAGAAATGCGCCAGGCTAATCAAATTAAGAAAACACAAGTTTTAATATATACCGGGTATGAGCCTAGCGGGGTTCCGTTATAAATAAATATAATACGTCGCAATCAGCGACCCGAGCATGATCGACACCGGGGTATATTAAACAATTTTTATACCGGCGATCGGTCAAAGTTCTGACTTTTCTACGAATATTACGGCCGTGCAAAAGCGGGCTTATTTCCCCCCGCTGCCATTTCCACGGTTTCTATCACATATAGGCCGACACTAGCGTTCGTTTTTAGAAATTTTAGGGTATGAATACCCTTGGAATGTTGGATTTGAAACGTATTTTGAGTGACAATTGTCACTTAAGTGATCAATTTTAGCGGATGCATGCCGCATACATCCGCTATCGATATGGGACCATCGCGCGGTCGGCTTCAGTCTAAGTGGACACGCGCTGCTAGCGATGCCATGGTCACCGCTATTTCAGCACGTGTCTACGTGGACTGTTAGCTGATCGTTTGCCAAATCGAGTCAAACCATGAAGTAAGGAAACATGAGAGGAGTTAGAACGAGGCACAGATCAAACATTTCGTCAGTGTTACTGCGCTCATAAAACCAGCAGAACAAAACTGCAAAATTTCGCACCACGCACGCTCCCGGCGTGAGCTTCAACTCCCATAACAAGCCTATGACGTCACCGATCTAGCCTGGCATGGCTGCGCATGCGTAAGAACCAAAACGGTAGTTAGACTGGTTCCCGCTCCACATATTCCACATACAACTGAATATGAGGACCGGCTATACTGTCATGTTTAAAATAGCACTTTAAGCATTACGTCATGCATTTATTTTTAGGAGCACATAACCGTTAATTGCGCGCTATATGGCATGAGTGTACAACAATTTGAAAGGGGTTATTCCATATTTGACCAATACAAATTTAATATATTAACCTTAAAATATTAAATATGCCCATTTTAATATACATGTAGGCTAGCATCAAAAAGAAAATTCAAACCTTGTCTGCATCACCCAGTGAGCTCCATGTTGTACATGTAGTTTTAATCTGCTGTTGCAATCCTGTAACTATAGCCATTCATACGCGGTTACCGTAACTATAGCCACTGTATAGCCACTGTGTATTTTTAAATCCGTGGCATCACCAAAAATACACACGCAGCGGCACACATACGTACGTATGTACGTGCACGCGACGTCAATTCAGATTCTTGAAACAATGACGAACTGTACCCGACGAATAACGGTAACTTCCGGACGACCGGACGTGCATTCGGGTAACTTCGGGAACCTTCGGAAAAAGGAGGAATTCCTCCTGTTTCAAAATGGCGGAATTGGCGGCTGCCGGACCTTAAATTCAGTCTAGTCAAAGAATTTTTGGTCCGGGTACCAGACTACGGTATAGTTTGGTAACGCATCTCTCGATCAGATCGATCTGGTTCGAACCAGTTTTTTCTCACATTATCATGCCCAAATTGGCTAAAATGTCGGATACGGCAAGCAGAAGAATTAAATCGATGATCGGGCAAAGTTTCGACGAACTTTATCCGACTTTATACGAAATACGGCCCTGCAAAAGTGGTTGTTTTTAGAGCTGCTGTTTTCAAGGGTTTCTGCTGCTTATATATCCAAGAAAATAACGCCAATTTCTAGGGTTTTTATAGTGTATAAATCAACACAGACTGTGGCGTTTTTGTTGAGAAAACACCTTAATTTATAATTGTTTTTAATGTCGACGTTTTCTTTTAGTTTGCTGTCTTATCTAGCATGCATGCTGATGTATAGACTGGTTCCCGTCCACATATTCCACACAGGAAAATATAAGGACATGTAAAGGGCGCTTCATCTTGCTTTTGGCAATGTACTTTATTTACATAATTGGATATGTTCGACACGCACGGCCAAGTTACAAATGTCAATGCAAAATCTGCGCACTTACTAACAAAATAAAAAATAATAATAACCATGCACGTGACGGGCAGAATTCTGCCCGTCATGGCTGCCCTTTACCGATCCCTATTTTTTCGCAATAAGCGAACCAATATATAGGGATCGGGAACCAATCTAGCTGATGTATAGTCCAGCCTGTAATTGTAGAAAATTCCCAAATACCAGTAATAAAATTTAGCACTTTTTTCTTCCCTTTAAGATTTAGAAAAAAGTCGCCTTTTTTTTCTTTCACCAAACCTTTACATAAATTTTACATGATTTACTGGCCATAAACCAATTAGGATAAACCATTGGTCAGATATGGATTTCGATCCAAAAATTTAATACAATGTAAAGTAATTTTTTGCAAGTGGTCAAATGAAATTTCCTAAACTTAAACATGTTCCTTTCGTTATACAGAACATATGTTATATTTTATAATTGCTTTTAAAGGAACACGTTGCCTTCAGATTTCACGAAATCTCACGTTTGAGGGTGTTCCTTATACTTATTAAGAGTTGTTCTTGCAATAAAACACATTTAATGTGTTATAATTAGTGAATGGTAATTTAAAAAAACAAACACTGACCTCTGACCCCCACTACATGTCCCGCGAAATGTATACGTATTTCAAGCCGTCAATACGATCGTCCGGGTAGTGGGCAAAATGCAGCGACGAACAGGAGTTAGGCTGGCGCCGTAGCCAGTGGTCAGGTAAACCTAGTATCAGATGAACGCAAGGTACCATACCATTCTCCGCCTCCCGAGACATGTGTGAAATGTAAACACATACACACACACACTCCCCGACTGGCTGTCAAAAAATGGATCGTCAAGAGAACACAGCAGACGCGTCAAAAAAGAAAAAAAAGAAAACCTCGCCAATCAGGGTAAGAATATTGTCATGGGACAAACCGATAGAAAGGACTTGGATGATTTATACCCAATGGTTATTGTAGACACGAATTTAAAAAAACAGGCACATCACACGCAACGGAGGAAGGAAAAATAATTTATTTCTCCAGGCTGGAAATAAGACTAATATAATTTCTCCGCCATTTATGGGAGTCAAGATTTTGACTCCCATAAATGGCGGAGCGTGCTGCTTCGAGAAATTACGCAAAATTGAAGCATTTCTAAGGCACGTTTGTGTGGATCATTATATTCTACTTTTTAAACATCTTTCAGATCGTGCTCATTATACTTCAAACGCTTGTAATAGCCCAAAAACGCCCAATAAAGCGCAACCCGAAGGCAACGTGTTCCTTTATTATAGTGACAATTTAAAATTTACAAAATTGCCCAACTTCATTACAAAATGCAAACCACAGACACGACGATAGGCCTAATAAACAGTTAACTTCCATTGTGCTAAAGACAGCCCCGGAAATAGTTCACATTGCAATTAAAATTTCAACTCCAAGATACTCCGATTTCTTGCCAAGGATCGACTTTGCAATGCATAGGCCTAAGGTTCAATTTAGGTTCTCTTAAAGGAGTGTGACCAGATCACTTTTTTTTACCCATAACTCCCCGGGACTTACCTTATGGGTCATGAGATTTTTATATCATAACATCCGTTATATTTTTCTGATTACGAAACTGAAACTCCCGCGCTTCTAGGCCGCATATTTCCGAGGATATCGTCGAAAATCCACCGATTATTTGTAAACTAATTTTCCAGTATATCAACGTTTATCCGCTGAAAGCATACTCGATAGTTTTGTTCAATTTCTTACTGGAAATTGCGAATGTTTTCGGGTTTTTGGGACATGGGAGGTGTGTATGGGAGTTACTTGATAATATTGGTAAGTTACATCGAAAACTATTTTCCAGAAACTCTGGTCACGCTCCTTTAAAAAAAAAACACTTCGGCCAGTTTGTGTTTTGTACACAATTAGGTACAACCATGGAGGTAGGACATTTTTGTACAACGTACCGGTACTCAATTCTTTCCAAAAAATGAAAAAGTAAAAATCATTTACAACATTGTAAAACTGCATAAAATGCCAGGAAAAACAATCCACCACATTCGGTACTTTTGTTGTCGAGACACAACCCGGAAGTAAAAAATCGCAATCACGCACGCGGAAAAAAAACATCACTTTACTCTGCAGCTACTCGTGCTGTAGATGTTGCAGGCACACATTGCACATAGTTGGACTGCGCATGCGAAATAAGAAAATCGTTTGTTCGTTCGTTATAGCCCAACTATCGATCACGCACGAACGTTTCATTACTCCAGTGATCGGGAACAAAGGGCTGTAATCCCGGTCGTAAAATCGATCGAGCAGCAGCGCGTTCGCATGGTTTTCTGCAGTCCAGCCAGAGGTGATAATTGGCTGTAATTGGATTATCAGATAGCGGAGGAACCGTTCTAACTCCTCTTGTTTCCTTTCCTTCGAATCCTCCATGGTCAAACCATCTTGTGCGACCGTTGTATGGTCGACTTCAAAGTCGAGTTGACTCGTTCGTTGACCAACTCGTCCGTTGACAAACTCGACCGCTGTGCGTACACAAATCGATGTCAACGTGCATAAACGTGTCGGCTGGTCACGCATTGATTGACCGCGCCGCGCAAGGCAGAATAATTCAAATGTTTTTTTTTTGCACCGCATATTTAAAGAAATGTTAACTTGTTTTTAGCGCAGCTTGCGCTAAGATTTAACGTCGGTTGGTTGAACGCACAACAACATGTGTGACCTGCACAGCGGTATCTATAAAGAGTGGTAGGCAAACGGTCGAGTTGTAGGGCCAAAATTGTCACTTTTTTATTTCCTGAGCTGTGCCGCGGTGGCATTCAAAAGCACTAATACAAACAATTTCATATTAGCAGGAATTTTTCCGCAATTCATGTAACTTGGCTATATGTGATAGAAATAGATGTCGCGACACATGTTGCTAAGTTTGGGGACATTTCGCAAATAGGTTTTATTTTTAGGGATGCAAACGTGTTCCTGAGTTTACAGCCTATTCTGTATTCAATACATGTAGCACTAATACAAAAACATTTTCGCAAAGAGGGAATTTTTCTTGCATTATGTGACTCAGATATTTGGTTCGCAATCTCAAACCAAATTTTGCTGAATTCCATCAGAGCGTTTGGATTTTGGGTCCAAACAGCACTTTTCCACTCTTAGCCCGTTTGTGCACAACTCAGGAACTCAAAGTAAAATTGTTAGCCCTTATATGAACATGTTTGCAAAGAGGGAATTTTTCTTGCATTATGTGACTCAGATACTTGGTTCGCAATCTCAAACCAAATTTGGGTGAATTCCGTCGGAGCGTTTGGATTTTGGGTCCAAATAGCACTTTTCCACTCTTAGCCAATTGTCACAGCTCATGGAACTCAAAAGTGACATTTTTGGCCCTTACATGAACATTTTTGCAAAGAGGGAATTTTTCTTGCATGATGTGACTCAGATACTTGGTTCGCAATCTCAAACCAAATTTTGGTGAATTCCGTCGGAGCGTTTGGATTTTGGGTCAAAATAGCACTTTTCCACTCTTAGCCCGTTTGTGCATAACTCAGGAACTCAAAGTGACATTTTTGGGCCTTACATGAACATTTTTGCAAAGAGGGAATTTTTCTTGCATGATGTGACTCAGATACTTGGTTCGCAATCTCAAACCAAATTTTGGTGAATTCCATCTGAGCGTTTGGATTTTGGGTCCAAACAGCACTTTTCCACTCTTAGCCAATTGTCACAGCTCATGAAACTCAAAAGTGACATTTTTGGCCCTAGTTGAACATTTTTGCAAAGAGGGAATTTTTCTTGCATGATGTGACTCAGATACTTGGTTCGCAATCTCAAACCAAATTTGGGTGAATTCCGTCGGAGCGTTTGGATTTTGGGTCCAAACAGCACTTTTCCACTCTTAGCCAATTGTCACAGCTCATGAAACTCAAAAGTGACATTTTTGGCCCTAGTTGAACATTTTTGCAAAGAGGGAATTTTTCTTGCATGATGTGACTCAGATACTTGGTTCGCAATCTCAAACCAAATTTGGGTGAATTCCGTCGGAGCGTTTGGATTTTGGGTCCAAACAGCACTTTTCCACTCTTAGCCAATTGTCACAGCTCATGAAACTCAAAAGTGACATTTTTGGCCCTAGTTGAACATTTTTGCAAAGAGGGAATTTTTCTTGCATGATGTGACTCAGATACTTGGTTCGCAATCTGAAACCAAATTTGGGTGAATTCCGTCGGAGCGTTTGGATTTTGGGTCCAAATAGCACTTTTCCACTCTTAGCCAATTGTCACAGCTCATGGAACTCAAAAGTGACATTTTTGGCCCTAGTTGAACATTTTTGCAAAGAGGGAATTTTTCTTGCATGATGTGACTCAGATACTTGGTTCGCAATCTGAAACCAAATTTGGGTGAATTCCGTCGGAGCGTTTGGATTTTGGGTCCAAACAGCACTTTTCCACTGTTAGCCAATTGTCACAGCTCATGAAACTCAAAAGTGACATTTTTGGCCCTAGTTGAACATTTTTGCAAAGAGGGAATTTTTCTTGCATGATGTGACTCAGATACTTGGTTCGCAATCTGAAACCAAATTTGGGTGAATTCCGTCGGAGCGTTTGAATTTTGGGTCCAATCAGCACTTTTCCACTCTTAGCCAATTGTCACAGCTCATGGAACTCAAAAGTGACATTTTTGGCCCTTACATTAACATTTTTGCAAAGAGGGAATTTTTCTTGCATGATGTGACTCAGATACTTGGTTCGCAATCTCAAACCAAATTTTGGTGAATTCCGTCGGAGCGTTTGGATTTTGGGTCAAAATAGCACTTTTCCACTCTTAGCCCGTTTGTGCATAACTCAGGAACTCAAAGTGACATTTTTGGGCCTTACATGAACATTTTTGCAAAGAGGGAATTTTTCTTGCATGATGTGACTCAGATACTTGGTTCGCAATCTCAAACAAAATTTTGGTGAATTCCGTCTGAGCGTTTGGATTTTGGGTCCAAACAGCACTTTTCCACTCTTAGCCAATTGTCACAGCTCATGAAACTCAAAAGTGACATTTTTGGCCCTAGTTGAACATTTTTGCAAAGAGGGAATTTTTCTTGCATGATGTGACTCAGATACTTGGTTCGCAATCTGAAACCAAATTTGGGTGAATTCCGTCGGAGCGTTTGGATTTTGGGTCCAAATAGCACTTTTCCACTCTTAGCCAATTGTCACAGCTCATGGAACTCAAAAGTGACATTTTTGGCCCTAGTTGAACATTTTTGCAAAGAGGGAATTTTTCTTGCATGATGTGACTCAGATACTTGGTTCGCAATCTCAAACCAAATTTGGGTGAATTCCGTCGGAGCGTTTGAATTTTGGGTCCAATCAGCACTTTTCCACTCTTAGCCAATTGTCACAGCTCATGAAACTCAAAAGTGACATTTTTGGCCCTAGTTGAACATTTTTGCAAAGAGGGAATTTTTCTTGCATGATGTGACTCAGATACTTGGTTCGCAATCTGAAACCAAATTTGGGTGAATTCCGTCGGAGCGTTTGGATTTTGGGTCCAAATAGCACTTTTCCACTCTTAGCCAATTGTCACAGCTCATGGAACTCAAAAGTGACATTTTTGGCCCTTACATGAACATTTTTGCAAAGAGGGAATTTTTCTTGCATGATGTGACTCAGATACTTAGTTCGCAATCTCAAACCAAATTTGGGTGAATTCCGTCGGAGCGTTTGAATTTTGGGTCCAATCAGCACTTTTCCACTCTTAGCCAATTGTCACAGCTCATGGAACTCAAAAGTGACATTTTTGGCCCTAGTTGAACATTTTTGCAAAGAGGGAATTTTTCTTGCATGATGTGACTCAGATACTTGGTTCGCAATCTCAAACCAAATTTTGGTGAATTCCGTCGGAGCGTTTGGATTTTGGGTTCAAATAGCACTTTTCCACTCTTAGCCGATCACAGCTCATGGAACTCAAAAGTGACATTTTTTGCCCTTACATGAACATTTTTGCAAGGAGGACATTTTTCTTGCATTGTGTGACTCAGATACTTGGTTCGCAATCTCAAACCAATTTTGGGTGAATTCTGTCGGAGCGTTTGGATTTTGGGTTCAAATAAGCACTTTTCCACGCGGCCAATTGTGCACACTGCGGCACAAGCAAAAGTCCATCCAAATATCACTTTTTAGCATAAGATTTGTAAAGATTGATAAGATTTATTCAAACTTTACAATTTGTTGATGTTTTATCAAAATTGTCAATGTGACCTCATACGTAAAGTTTTGGTCAATTCTGATGTCGCATCGTCATTTTTTGGCCAAAAATTAAAAATTTCATTTTACGCTTGAGCTCAAGCAATTAGGTCCATTAAAATAGCACTTTTTAGCATAAGATTTGTAGAATTTATTCAAACTTTTAGATAACATTTTTCGATAATTTATCAACATTGTCAATGTGACCTCATACGTAAAGTTTTGGTCAATTGTGATGTTGCATCATTTTGGGGTAAAAAAGGGAAAAATGCTTTTTACACCCTCTTTTTACATGAGTTGTGGCTGTGGTTTTGTTTACAGCTTCACCTACGTCGTCAGCATATAGACTGCAGTGGTTCCCGTCCACATATTCAACAGGAGAATATAAGGACATTTAGTAGACTGCCTCATTAACCCATTGTGCGTATGCAGACACGTACAGGCATATCATATAGTCGTGATCAATCGATAATGTGGTCGTTGACTGGCCGATATGTTGCAGTCGATGACTTCAGGACACACTGGACATATTTTTAAAGGGTCAAACACTATTCCCTGTAGACAGCCGAAGTGTGACGTTTGCCATGGTAATTAGCTCTAAACATATAGTAGCCGTCGGAAAAAAGAACCATTGCAAAAGCACAGGGACATAGGGTACGGTTCATCGATTTTTAGTGTGGAGCCTTTGCCTAGGCAACTAACAAAAAAAAAAAAGGATTCACTTCGACAGTTTATTACCTCAACACACTCTTCCCTACGCACGAATTCCCCCTAAAACCTGAAAGGAAATTCCTTGGATGGGAACAATGACAGGGGAATTACTCGGTGTCATATACCGTGCACATTATTGATTGATCACGACTAATGATGCCTGTACGTGTCTGCATACGCACAATGGGTTAATGAGGCGGTCTACTAAATGTCCTTATATTCTCCTGTTGAATATGTGGACGGGAACCATGCAGTCTATATGCTGACGACGTAGGTGAAGCTGTAAAAAAAACCACAGCCACAACTCATGTAAAAAGAGGGTGTAAAAAGCATTTTTCCCTTTTTTACCCCAAAATGATGCAACATCACAATTGACCAAAACTTTACGTATGAGGTCACATTGACAATGTTGATAAATTATCGAAAAATGTTATCTAAAAGTTTGAATAAATGTTACAAATCTTATGCTAAAAAGTGCTATTTTAATGACATTATTGCTTGAGCTCAAGCGTAAAATGAAATTTTTAATTTTTGGCCAAAAAATGACGATGCGACATCAGAATTGACCAAAACTTTACGTATGAGGTCACATTGACAATTTTGATAAAACATCAACAAATTGTAAAGTTTGAAAAAATCTTATCAATCTTTACAAATCTTATGCTAAAAAGTGATATTTGGATGGACTAATTGCTTGTGCCGCAGTGTGCACAATGGCCGAGTGGAAAAGTGCTTATTTGAATCCAAAATCCAAACGCTCCGACAGAATTCACCCAAAATTGGTTTGAGATTGCGAACCAAGTATCTGAGTCACACAATGCAAGACAAATTTCCTCCTTGCAAAAATGTTCATGTAAGGGCAAAAAATGTCACTTTTGAGTTCCATGAGCTGTGATCGGCTAAGAGTGGAAAAGTGCTATTTGGACCCAAAATCCAAACGCTCCGACGGAATTCACCAAAAATTTGGTTTGTGAGATTGCGAACCAAGTATCTGAGTCACATAATGCAAGACAAATTCCCTCTTTGCAAACATGTTCATGTAAGGGTCACTTTTGATTTCATGAGCTGTGCACAATCGGCTAAGAGTGGAAAAGTGCTATTTTGACCCAAAATCCAAACGCTCCGACGGAATTCACCAAAATTTGGTTTGAGATTGCGAACCAAGTATCTGAGTCACATCATGCAAGAAAAATTCCCTCTTTGCAAAAATGTTCATGTAAGGCCCAAAAATGTCACTTTGAGTTCCTGAGTTATGCACAAACGGGCTAAGAGTGGAAAAGTGCTGATTGGACCCAAAATTCAAACGCTCCGACGGAATTCACCCAAATTTGGTTTGAGATTGCGAACCAAGTATCTGAGTCACATCATGCAAGAAAAATTCCCTCTTTGCAAAAATGTTCATGTAAGGCCCAAAAATGTCACTTTGAGTTCCTGAGTTATGCACAAACGGGCTAAGAGTGGAAAAGTGCTATTTGGACCCAAAATCCAAACGCTCCGACGGAATTCACCCAAATTTGGTTTGAGATTGCGAACCAAGTATCTGAGCCACATCATGCAAGAAAAATTCCCTCTTTGCAAAAATGTTCATGTAAGGCCCAAAAATGTCACTTTGAGTTCCTGAGTTATGCACAAACGGGCTAAGAGTGGAAAAGTGCTATTTGGACCCAAAATCCAAACGCTCCGACGGAATTCACCCAAATTTGGTTTGAGATTGCGAACCAAGTATCTGAGTCACATCATGCAAGAAAAATTCCCTCTTTGCAAAAATGTTCATGTAAGGCCCAAAAATGTCACTTTGAGTTCCTGAGTTATGCACAAACGGGCTAAGAGTGGAAAAGTGCTATTTGGACCCAAAATCCAAACGCTCCGACGGAATTCACCCAAATTTGGTTTGAGATTGCGAACCAAGTATCTGAGTCACATCATGCAAGAAAAATTCCCTCTTTGCAAAAATGTTCAACTAGGGCCAAAAATGTCACTTTTGAGTTTCATGAGCTGTGACAATTGGCTAAGAGTGGAAAAGTGCTGTTTGGACCCAAAATCCAAACGCTCCGACGGAATTCACCCAAATTTGGTTTGAGATTGCGAACCAAGTATCTGAGTCACATCATGCAAGAAAAATTCCCTCTTTGCAAAAATGTTCATGTAAGGCCCAAAAATGTCACTTTGAGTTCCTGAGTTATGCACAAACGGGCTAAGAGTGGAAAAGTGCTATTTGGACCCAAAATCCAAACGCTCCGACGGAATTCACCCAAATTTGGTTTGAGATTGCGAACCAAGTATCTGAGCCACATCATGCAAGAAAAATTCCCTCTTTGCAAAAATGTTCATGTAAGGGCCAAAAATGTCACTTTTGAGTTCCATGAGCTGTGACAATTGGCTAAGAGTGGAAAAGTGCTATTTGGACCCAAAATCCAAACGCTCCGACGGAATTCACCAAAAATTTGGTTTGTGAGATTGCGAACCAAGTATCTGAGTCACATAATGCAAGACAAATTCCCTCTTTGCAAACATGTTCATGTAAGGGTCACTTTTGATTTCATGAGCTGTGCACAATCGGCTAAGAGTGGAAAAGTGCTATTTTGACCCAAAATCCAAACGCTCCGACGGAATTCACCCAAATTTGGTTTGAGATTGCGAACCAAGTATCTGAGTCACATCATGCAAGAAAAATTCCCTCTTTGCAAAAATGTTCAACTAGGGCCAAAAATGTCACTTTTGAGTTCCAAGAGCTGTGACAATTGGCTAACAGTGGAAAAGTGCTGATTGGACCCAAAATTCAAACGCTCCGACGGAATTCACCCAAAATTGGTTTGAGATTGCGAACCAAGTATCTGAGTCACATCATGCAAGAAAAATTCCCTCTTTGCAAAAATGTTCATGTAAGGCCCAAAAATGTCACTTTGAGTTCCTGAGTTATGCACAAATGGGCTAAGAGTGGAAAAGTGCTATTTTGACCCAAAATCCAAACGCTCCGACGGAATTCACCCAAATTTGGTTTGAGATTGCGAACCAAGTATCTGAGCCACATCATGCAAGACAAATTCCCTCTTTGCAAAAATGTTCATGTAAGGCCCAAAAATGTCACTTTGAGTTCCTGAGTTATGCGGCACAAACGGAGGCTAAGAGTGGAAAAGTGCTATTTGGACCCAAAATCCAAACGCTCCGACGGAATTCACCCAAATTTGGTTTGAGATTGCGAACCAAGTATCCGAGTCACATCATGCAAGAAAAATTCCCTCTTTGCAAAAATGTTCATGTAAGGCCCAAAAATGTCACTTTGAGTTCCCGAGTATGCACAAACGGGCTAAGAGTGGAAAAGTGCTATTTGGACCCAAAATCCAAACGCTCCGACGGAATTCACCCAAATTTGGTTTGAGATTGCGAACCAAGTATCTGAGCCACATCATGCAAGAAAAATTCCCTCTTTGCACAAATATCAAGCCTAAAATGCAATTTTTTATTTTTGGCCAAAAAATGACGATGCGACATAAAAATTTACCGCAACTTTACGTATGAGGTCACATTTACAATTTTGATAAAACATCCAACAATTGTAAAGTTTGAATAAATTTTACAAATCTTATGCTAAAAAGTGCTATTTTGTGCACACAAAGCATAAACTAAAATTTTTCATTTTTGGCCAAAAAATGACGATGCGGCATCAGAATTGACCGAAACTTTACGTATGATGTCACAGTGACAATTATCACATTGTATCATAACATATCCAATAAATTAAAAGTTTAAATATATTTAACAAATTTTATGCTAAAGAGTGACATTTTAGTGGACTACCGCATACTTTCGATAAAAAAGACAACTCGACCGTTAATTATAACATCATTTGACCGTGATTTCTCTTTTTTCGACAATTATACCAGTACATGTACTTTTATTGTCCTGCATGCTGCCACATGAGAAAAGAATGCTTGCCAACGCAACGCGTGTCAACCGATACGGCTCAACGTATCGCGAAATCTCACCAAGTATATCTTCCCAGTCATTTATCATTAATAAAATTAATGTCAAGCTGTCATTATTATTATTATTGTTTATTCATGCCATTTCATATACAACACAAACAAGATGGGCAAAGGAGAGACAAAAGCGATATCAATCACTGTGGCCAAAGACCTGCCACTCCACATCAAGTAGTGAATTAAATAAACTTAGCATATATACATGTGTTTTTTTTGTGTTTTTTTTTTTATTTAAAGAAATTACATTTAAACCTTTAACATACGAGTTGTCCTGGTGGCAAATGGTCGACTATGCACTGTATGTGCAGGTCAAATCGACCGGCTGCTAACTCGACTCGAAACAACTCGGCCGTTGTATCAGCTCGACCGTTGTACAAGCTCGACCGTTGTACCATGGAGGAATGTGTTGTGTACTCGACCGCTGTACCAACTAGGCCGTTGTGTGTTTTACACGGGAATTTAATTCCAACTATTCACAATTGCAATTTCGCGGCCCAAAAAGAAATCGCGTGAATTTACACGCCGGAGATTCGCATGAAGATAAGCTTTAGCAGCGTTTCAATAAGTTTGGTCTTTTTTCTTTCCTGATTGATTGTTCGCTTGACACAAATTTAACAAAATCGCGTGTTGCGAGATCAGAAAAAGCGCTACGCAAAACGGTCGAGTTGGTACATGGTTGCGGTACATGTACGAGTCCAGCTTGCAAACGCTCCAGTTGACATAATTAGGTGCTGAATTACTGCTAGCCTTTTGACAAGGCCTTATGGCTTTGGGGTTTGGGCGTCTTGAGCGGAGTATACGAAGGCTGTGCAAACGCTATGCCTTCTGTTTTGCCATAAGGCCTTTTTCGAACTGGCAACTGCTACATTATTCATTACATGCAAGCAGTTGACCCGAATGTGCAACGTCACAACATTACCCACGCCCCACTCTGCACGTAAAGATTTTGAAAACAGAAATCGAAAACAAACATTCAACTGAGCCAATGGGCGCTAGGAGCTTGTTTTGCACGCGCGCGTGTGATGCAAGTCACGTACAGTTCCCGCAGGACAAATTGACCAATCACATGGCTTGCGGCGTTATGGCCTCGTTCATTACCAACGTAGGTACGGCACTTATATTTACTTCGACACAAAACCATCGAGCTTCATGAAAATACGTTTATATTTGACATAAATTGTTTATTACATCAACATTTTATACGGAACTAATATAATTCCCATTTGATTTAATTTATTTGCCGTTTAATGTACCCAGTAAATTCAAAAGCGTAAGCCTACCTCCCTTGTTTGTAGGAGCTCCCTGCGTAATTTGCATGGAGTGACCTGCACGTGACTGGCTGATTTCTGCTACCACTTTTGGTAGCAAAAATAAAGAAAAACATAAGAATTGCCTGTCAGTTCGAAAAAGGCCAAGTGAGTAATTCACTCTGCGCGTATAGACTCTACTCAAGTCACCAAATCGCCCAAATTCACGAGGCCTTGACAAAAGGCTAAATTACTGCCTGAATCGCGATTATTTCAAATTTGCGATTAAAATAAGCACTGGTCCGTACGCGTGCAAAGTAGTCGAGGGCGAAAAAACCTTTCGAGGTTCGCAATGCTACCTAGGGCGGACCATGGAGGAAGGAAAGACAGGAGTTAGAACGGTCCCTCCACTATCAGATAATCCGATTACAGCCAATTATCACCTCTGGCCTGGCTGGACTGCAGAAAACCATGCGGCCGCGCTGCTGCCAATCGATTTTACGACCCGGATTACAGCCCTTTGTTGCCGATCAGTGTTACCGCACGACTGTGCATACTGGAGTAATGAAACGTAAACGGTTCGTGCGTGATAGTTGGGCCATAACGAACGAACAAACGATTTCTTCTTTCGCAGTCCAACTATGTGCAATGTGTGCCTGCAACATATACAGCACGAGAATCGCGACAAAATTCCCGATCGATTGATATAAAACTTCGCTAAACTTCTGAAATATTTCACCAAAGATCGTCCAACCTAAGTGTGGATTACTCTGAAAGGTTGCCAGGGAAAATATGATATAATATTTATGTATTTTTGGGGCTGTTCCTAGCTGTTCCGAGTGTTCCGAGTGTTAAAAAATGAGGGGTTTATGTGACGGGTATTCTTCTTACGATTCGTGCGTGGCATTTCATGGAGCACTTGGGAGCAGCAGAGTAAAGGGATGTTTTTTCCGCGTGCGTGATTGCGATTTTTTACTTCCGGGTTGTGTCTCGACAACAAAAGTACAATGTGGTGGATCGTTTTTCCTGGCATTTTATGCAGTTTTACAATCAATGTTGTAAATTATTTTTACTTTTTCATTTTTTGGAAAGAATTGAGTACATTACCTTGTGTACAAAACACATATGAGACATGAGTGTTTTTTTTAAAGAGAGCCTCAATTTGTTTTCCTCTCTTTTTCTCAACCAAGATCGACCCGCCGGAACAGTACTTCACTGAGCAAAATAAAAAAATTATGCATGACGTCCCTCAACATTGTATCTGGTCAGGTGAAGGCAAAAAAGGGGCAACACACAAGTCGACCTACCCATGATGGCTCCATGTATTTATTGAAGTACAGTTGAACCTCATTGAAAGTCCTCCTTGAGCTTTCATGATTTGGGAGTGAAAACGATGAAGAGCAAGAAATCGGAGTATATTGGAGTTGAAATTTTACTTGTGAATTGTTTCCGGGGCTGTCTTTATTAGCACAATGGAAGTTATAACTTACGTGTCTGTGGTTTGCATTTTGTAATGAAGTTGGGACATTTTGTAAATTTTAAATTGTCATTATTTATAAAGCAATTATAAAATATTACTGTATAACGAAAGGAACATGTTTAAGTTGAGGAAATTTCATTTGATCACTTGCAACAAAATTGTTTACATTGTATTTAAATTTTGGATCGAAATCCATATCTGACCAATGGTTTATTTTTATTGGTTTATCTTATGACCTGTAAAATTGATGTCTTTCCTTCCTCCATGGGCGGACGCGAACTCGGCGACTTTTTTGCTAATTTTCACGAAAACCAAAAAGAGTTCAAGAACCTACCTCCCACCACTTTATCGTCAATACATATCAAACATACTGACAAACATGTCCCATTTAAAACAAAAATGTTGCAAATGCGAGAAATCATCGGGGATTTCCTTCGTAGTATGGGAGTCCGTGTACCGCGCTCGCAGCTCGGTATGCGCAATGCAACACGCGCCGTATAGCTACGGCGTTGTTGGATTGCGTGTTCTGCACTGCGAGTCCGTGTTTAATACACGGACTCGCCAGCCGGGGAGGGAATCCACGATGATTTCTCGCACTTGCAACATTTTTGTTTCGGCACATGTTTGTCAGTATGTTCGATATGTATTGAAGATAAAGTGGTGGGAGGGTTGGTTCTTGAACTCTTTTTGGTTTTCGTAAAAATAAGCAAAAAGTTGTCGAGTTCGCGTCCCCCCATTGGTTTATGCACAAATAACCGGGTAATTTTGTCATCCAATACCATGATGCATTGCAAACATCATGGACACCGTTAACCCGTTTTTTCTTTACAAAAACATGCATTTTTATTTACATGGCATTCTTTACATTGTTTTTTTATGACCATCTACAGCTGATGCCCCTGCCAGCTTATTTTAAAAGTCCATAATAAATAAAAAAAAGAACTCAATTAATTCAAGACACGGCATGCAGAGAAATATTGTATCTCCAGTTTCGAAGAAGCAGCATGTTTCGGTTCCAAACGTAGTGAATTAAATAATCCCTAAAAATAATCACTTATTCGGTCACGTACTGTGGTCATGTACATATTGTACAACCCACAAACCTCATCCACTATGTACATTATTTTATTATGGTGCCGAGTACAAGTCAAGTGTACGTGTAGATGGCGTAATTGAGCTCTCCGGCATCACGGGTCATATGCACACCGTACCCGCAAGCCCTCGAAGGATATCGCAAACAATATGCGGCATTACGAGGGCGGCCGAGCGCGCGCGAGGGCGGTCGCCTCTAAACCCTCGAACACGCTCGAGGGTTCCTGCAAAGCTACCTCTAATCATCACTATTTTGCTTGGGTCTTATTGCCAAAATAAAAAGGTGGCTATATATAATGCACGTGGGTCCGACAGCACAGCAGGAAAACAATATGCATAAACTGGTACCCATCTCCATAGGCATGATAGGCAGATTACCAGTTGCACAAGTTTTTTTTTCCCACTAGCTGTCCGGACAGGGTGGTTCGCGTCGCGGCGTTTTCCCACCCCCTAAAAATGTACCAATTACAATGCAGAAATTTCAACAAAAATCAAAGTTTTAAGCAATGCCTACCGACTTGGGGATACATGTATAAAGGAATACTGCTGCTTAAGCTGCAGGGAGATGGGATTGATTTTTTTGCACCTGTGGCCAGGAAAACCGGGACAACTCTGACAAATTTTCCCCATGGAATACATCGCACCACGTGCACGTATACTTGCAGTACTTATCCCGGTTTTTTAATTTTCACAAGAAAGTCGCGATTATAATATTGGTCTCCATCGATCCACTTCCGTTTCTAGCCGAGAAAATATCCAAGGATTTTTATTTCCAGCGTACACTGAGAGATCTCCTCCATCGATAACTTTGTGCGCCATTATTTGTGATTTAGGGTGGTTGTCAACGACACGATTTGGAACAAAATAGCGCCAGGACCGCATCAATGTTTACATGCCGTGCATAACGAGCTACTTGCGGCGTTCGGGTTTTTTTTGGGATCGGCAATTTTTCATGTGTGTCGGCGGACCGGAATTTCAGCGTATCGGACGGATAGGCACGTTTGTGCGTGGGGCCGTAAGCCGTCATTATTATGGTCATTATATTACGTTATTCTGGTCATTTTCCCATTTCCGTTTTTTTTAACAAAACTAATCTGGAAGGACAGGAACAAGGACCAGATGTTGAAAAAAGTGTCGCAAATTGCATCGTTATAACTCGAGTCAAAAACTGCGATGCACTTTACTTTGCAAAGTGGCATCGCAGATTGTCAAAAACGCGTCGCATTTTGCTGAATTTAAAGTTACCGTGACTCCGACTAAATTCGGACGTAGATCGGAGAAAATTTGACTGATATTGGGGACAAACGGGGTAATAATAATTTTATTCAAAGGGTGTAATGTCAACGAAAGGATTAATAACTCGGAATCAAAAACAACCGCTTCTCAAAACTATCGACGATAAACCGAAAGGAATGTCTGACACTTTACAATATACGCGGCCAGGCGAGTCCAATCTAGCAAGGGCGTAATGCAAGCTGCTGACAGGTCATGACAGGGACCGTTATGTTTACCGACCGGCGTGAATTCGCCGTGGAATTAAAGCCGCGCTAATTGGGGAGACCGTTATGTCTGGCCATTGTTAATGTACCTTGGGTCACGCCGTGAAACGTCCCTGAAACATCCTTTGCAGGATTAGGCTGATAATCTCCCCTTAAACTTCTCTTAAAAAGCACTTGTTTTTGCATTTAAGGGAAAAGTTGTACGTTCACGAATTTTTAAGGGGTAAAGATGTTCATAGTGAATGTCGGCACCCAAACTTGCTCCATAGTTTGTGTTAAATGAATAGAAAATTTTCAATTCAGTTGGCAATTTCTCCTACAAAGGTACCATTTTACACAGGAAAAAATCATGTGGTGTTTGTTACCATTGCTGTCAATACTTTCAGTCTGGTTTTTCTTGTCAACTCGTGAAGTTAAATTTCGGGGCACTGCAAATAATTGGTCTTTAAGTATGTGCATGCTTTGAAATGGGCAAATTTTGTCTTCGTAAGAACAAAATCGGCTTGTAAACAGCTCCATGAAATTGGCTTCAGAATGCTAGAACATACATGTAACTCCAAAATAAGACATTTTTCGGATGAATTCTCCACTGCAGGTTACTACAAGAAGATAAGCCAAATGCCAGTAATCCTCGTGCCGCTTCATTTTGATCGTAATCCCATCGTCCATCAGCCGTCGTGCCAACGTAGCGTGGTCATTCGCACGTTCATTACGAACGACTTTATGACGGGGATTCCGGCCCAGCCAGGAAAACACTTACCAGAAGACGTAAGTATGCAGGATGTCGTGGTATACAGTGCTAATCAAGTCACGTCGGGCAAGGACAAAACAAACCCTAATTAATATTCATGCTGTCTTTGTATACAGGCCCTTGGGCGCATCGTAGAACGCGTACTGACAGTGCCTGGTATATCCCGCGTCATGTACGACTTAACGGCAAAACCACCGGGAACAACAGAATGGGAATAAAAGAGCGCCACCAATTTGCTGTGTAAGTCTAGTCATATTGCTCAGTTTGGATTTTCTTTTATGCGAAATTTTGGGTACTAAATACAAATTAATCTAGTAACGGGCTTTTAATCAGGTTATCATGTCCCACTAAGTATGTAAATTAATGATTTTTAAAACAAGGTCACATTTGTCATCTGGTTGCAAATTGGAGGTTTTTTTTGGGGGGAGCTGCACTGCCTCACATTTTCTAGACTGATCGCCAGCCTGTAGACTTCATAGGGAATGGGAACAAGTCTGTGTATTTTCCCTGGCAGCTTCGATCAAGCAACTATAGTCGACTAGAGTCCCTCGAACAACGGAGATAGTCCCTTGAACAACGTGTCATTTCTGCTGTTAGAGGGACCTAGTCGACTTTATAACACGCCTCTTTCTGATTCTCATTTCTGACTGGCTGAAACGCAGTCACGTGAGGTTCACTAATCTAGGCTAGTGCGTGAAATTTGCGCCAGCGTGAACTAGACGCGCATATGAAGTTTCGGGCGCTAGCGTTATAAGACTTCAAGCATGCGTGTTTCCCTGCTAGTGTTCCTGACCGGTCACTAGTCTCAAACTAGTGACCGGTTACTGCGCCCTCTGGAGGTTGCTTGTTAATGTATTAAATTGAATTTCATCTGTATGTGTGTATTTTTGCCTGAGGCATGTTATAAAACATAAGAACTAGCATAATTCGGTCTCTAGTGCACGTCTATGTGCCCCTCGTGACTGTGAGTGACCACAAGAGGGTCCTATTTCCTTCGGCCTTGGGAAATAGGACCCTCTTGTGGTCACTCAGTCCCTCGGGGCCCACAATCGTGCACTGGTGACCTCATTGCCAGTCCATATGTGTATAATAGTTGCTTGATCGAACTTGCTCAATGGCGGCTAATTCCCACGAGACACGACAAGGACAATGAAGGAATCGTGATTGTGAATTAGAGCATGTCTGAGCTGAACACTGAAATATGCCACTTATTTCCATGTCCATTGTTTGTGGAGTGTAAACTCTCAGACAGTTCGGTGTTGTGTCATGTGACGGCTCTGTAAGTTTACTAAAAAGCAAAATGGTAAAAAACACCTGGTCTGTCAAATCCAAGCTTGGGGAAGAGGGAGGGGGAAAAAACCAAAAAAACAAAACCGCGTCGCCACATTTCCGGAACTTCGGTCTGACCAGAGACAGATTATTATTTTTGTTTGGCCTTACCCAACCTCTCTCCAGTAGAAACATGCAGAGAGTGTTGTTTTAAGATATAAGAACATTTAATTATGTGATTAGGGTATGGTACTGTTATGTTTGCGGTGGTTTTGTATATTTAAGGGATTTAAACCAGTTTTATATCAATCTTGGAATCGGTAAATTGTTGGGCTTGTCTATTTGAAGTTTGACGAACTCCTTGCCTTTCTGAAGAATATCTGAATAACTCTGTGAGGTACATGCTAATTTAAATTATACTTATTACAATTGTTCGCAACATCTTTGAACCTCGCACTAATAATTTAGGTCCTTATAAATAATTTATTCTTGTCCATAATATTCCTGGGGTCGATTTCACTAACGTTTACGATCCCTCGTAACCCGAGATGGGATGGGTTACCGCTCCGTAACTCGCGATGCGCCCCAAGAATGTTTTCAAGAAACTTGCGATGAGTTTATCGATACATATCTGCCATGGCAACACACCGTAAGTTACGATGAGGCAATGGGTTTTTGGAAGACAAGACAAACTCTGGCTCCCCCGAAAACTCACTTTTGATAGATTCTATATAAGAGATATAAGCAAGAGAAAATGTAGAATTTTGTACGTACGATTTTAACAAGTGTCGCTTAAACTGTTCAGTGTCCGATGTTTTCACTGCATGCAAAAACACGGAAGCTACGCTGCAGTTGGCCATCCATTGTCTACGTCGACCACAACGTCGCGTGCGCGTGGAATAAAAAGTTCAATGATGCTACTGTGTTCTACACATGTCCTACGCGCGCGACGTAAAATCGTGCAAAACAAAAAGCACTCGCTCACTTGATATGGTACCAGTCCCATAAGCTTCGCACCACATTTAACGCGCACACTTGCATCAAGCAGAATGGACTTAGAAACTATTTGAATTCATGTAGCCGACGACCGTTTTATTAAAAACAATTTAGCACAGCAAACGGCATTAAAGCAAATATATGAAAATGTCCCCCAATCGATAATCAAACGCATGACATCCATTGTAGCCACGATTCATCGCAGTCCCAGGATCCATCACAAGTCTTATTATCGACCTTAATTTACGAAGAGTTTGGTGAAATCGACCCCTGGACTAGCTTTCTAAAGCCGGCCGTATACCTTGCGTTCCGACTCTGTTGCGATTGCTCGAAATTCTGTGATTGCGTTGCGACGGACACGTACACAAAATCATCACCACATCGCCAAACCCGTACACCTTGTGATGCGACTGCACAACATGCGCTATCGTGATCGGATCAGGGACTAAATGCAAGCTAGGTGTACGGCCGGCTTAAATGAAACATATTTAATATTGTGAAATGAAATGTTCATTTCAAAACATTTTGTGCCTGAACACAATGGCGATTGTGTTCACCTGTTGACAGTTCAACGTTGTAAAAATAGTCGGGCAAAAAGACATGGCACTTAAAGCCACGGGGTCGTCTGCAATGCGCGCGCGCCAATTTCGTGCCACGAAATAAGCAGCTCCATAGCAAATGCATGGAGCTGCGTATTTCGTGGCATGAATTTGGAGTACCCGCATTGCTCAGGCTGACGAGCCTGTGCCTTTTAAGTTTCTAGATCTTTTTTAAATTGTTTGTTTTTTTAAGTCATCTTATCGATACTGTAAACATGAATGAACATGCAAATATAATCACGTGTGGTGACGCGGACGAGTAAATATTGAGGACTAGTCCTGTGGGCTACTTAAAATTCAAGTTAATTTTGACTTCTGAGAATGGGTACAAATTAGGCTTGACTGACATTGTTATTTTTGACAATACATTTTTGTTTTATTTTTTGAGTTTGTGGAATACAAGTGAATTCTGTGCCTTGCTCTTTGTGTATCTTTTATTGTGCATTTGACAACTTTTGGCTAACAATAATGTTGCATCTCTTGACTTAGCAGTACTGAAAACGGTGATGTAATGGTGACATCATTTATTACCATACCTTATACATATATATTCATAAATGGAGCCTCAATGAACCATGTTTTTATCACCACACGGACAAACTAATTGTGGAAATCTTACAATGCAAAAAAGGTAAGCTTCATTTTATTATTATCTTCAAGCAAACTTGAATCCGTGGTTCTGATTGCTGGATCCATAGCAACCAACAGTGCGATGTTTATATACTACTTCCGATTATCATATTGCACTCTGCGTAAAGGGGCGTTCACACTATCGCGGAAAAATCACACTTTCGCGCTGCGCTCACCGCATTGCATGAACCCCCAATCGCCGATTATTCCAAAATAGAAATTCCACTCTGGTAACGTTGGGCTTCTCTGATACCTCATTGGCTGCGCTTTGGTAA
This sequence comes from Henricia sp. BOLD:AAB3569, assembly GCA_037783545.1. Taxonomy (NCBI): domain Eukaryota; kingdom Metazoa; phylum Echinodermata; class Asteroidea; order Spinulosida; family Echinasteridae; genus Henricia; species Henricia sp. BOLD:AAB3569. The sequence continues at coordinate 175,140 of JBBELK010000402.1, forward strand.
GGTCAGCGCACCGCCGTCAAAGTTCAACAGATTTGAACTTTGACCCAGCTCAAAACGTTGTGCGCGTCGCGATATGCCGCGCACAAGCGGCAAACCAGTTTGTGTACAAACCAATGGAACAGTGTGATTTTTCCGCGATAGTGTGAACGCCCCTTAATGCACCGTGGTATTCCAAGATAACTACATCCCTACACATATGCGTGGAGTGGTACTTTGATCTTGCGCAGAGTGCGCGCATTATTATAGTGCGTCAGGTTTGCTTGAAGAAAAATTTGTTATCCCATTCGCGTCCCATATCCCACGAGGCCGAATGCTCGTGGGAATAGTAATAATATTGGATGTCTTTTTCCGGTGATGAGAATATACCGAACTCGCCTTAAAGGCATAGGCTCGTCAGCAATGCGCGCCCGCCAAATGTGTGCCACGCAATACGCAGCTCCATAGCAAAGTAAAGTTCCCGCGAGTCACTGTTAACATTCCATCGTGGTAATTCTTCCATGGGCCGTACGTGGTTTATTTTTTGCCCACAGAATGTCCTCCGCCACGTAAAACCTCGAAATATGTCGCCCTTATCATTCAGGTCCACAAAGAAGTTACATGACCACAACGTGTGTTCTATTTGTTTTACATTACAATGCCCGTCTGCTTTCCAGCGGTGTAAAATCTACAATGTAATTCTTCCACGACTCGGCTCGCCCCGTAGAAATTACAGCGACGGAGCATAACAATTACAATCGACAGTTGACACTTTACAATTTCGGGTGTTTTCCAGCCATCCGCATTGGACTAAATTTACGGAGATCTCCATAAGTTTTACAAAAATTAGTCCAATACAGACAAGGCTATAGGCATTTTCACGAGTGCGGTTATATTCTCATGTCGCCCTCAAAGCCATCCAATATTATATAATTACTGTATTAAATAGTAATACTATAATAAAGTTGTGACTCCAGGCTTAATGTTATTTATGTTGATTAATTCCTGGGAAGTTATGTTAAAAACTCTACATGTATTTTTTTTTTTGCCTTTCATACTGTGTGGTGTGCTGTGAATGTTTCATTTTAATGGCGAGTTTGTTTAGGGGTGACTCTAGGGATAGTTGTTTAAATAAATCAAGCTGAACTAATTTTTAAATGTTGTGCATTTTTTGCCAATGTGTATGGTTTTGACATCAAACGTTTTCTCATGTACTTTTTTTCAGATGAAATGGAGGTGAAACTTATTCTTACTGTAGGAGCGCAAGAAAATAGACATGTCTTTTGGTGCACGTTTGGACACCCCCTTCTGTTGTTCCCCATTGTGTCAAACATCTAAAGAATATCCTTTTTGGGGGGTGGGGGGAAGGGAGTCGCTCACTTGCAACATATGTAAGACCCGTCATGACAAAATAAGCGTAAAGTCGCACTCTGCTCTTTCCTATAACAACGGTTCAAAGTAAAAATTGAAGGGGTGGTGGGGCGGGGGGAATTGTCAGTTTGAGGGTTTTGTAATATTTGGAAAGAGTAACTCTTATTCTATTTGATTCCAAATTAAAAAACATCATACCAATTTCGACGATAGCTTTCTTTGTGCCTCGTAAGACATTTTGTTTGTAAGATTTATTTAAACACTACCACTTCTCCGAGCTGTGTTATATACCTTTGGAAAATATTGTTTCCTGCTCAATACAAAAATACCAATATCCAATTTTTAACAATTCTGACTTTCGGCTCATTTTGTGGTGACAAGTCACATGTGCACCAATGACTTTTTGTAAAGCCTCGCATTTATTTTGCTGTTAGACTTTCACCCCAATGTTTTGTACTCGACGTGGATTCACAGACATTCGGGAATGTCTGGTTTTGCGCGTACATATAGTACATGCGCGCGCCAAATTAAAAAAAAACATTCCTGTTTTTTTATTTTAAGAATGCCGCACGCATGCGATCCGTTTAAATTTTTGAGCTTATATACTCGTCTTGTAAAAGCAGAAGTGTTTTATTTATTTGATCACGGTGTAGCCTGAAAAAAGGTTAGGCAACAGATCCAAGTGCAATCAATACACTTTTATCGCTATTGTTGGTTAGCAATCCAAAATGGTGGAAGGCATGACGTCACCATAAAGCAGTCCATTGTTTTTCAGGCACGTCTGTATTTTTTGCCAAAAAAGCATTATTGGCTTTGTTACGCGTCAAGCACTTTTGACGTGCCCAATAGAAAACCATACAGCATTGTTTCTACAGCATCCTTGAAGCCTCTTTTCAGATATTTTTAGAGTTGATAAAAGAGCCTGTAAGTTCAATGTAGAATTTGTCACCGTTGGCTAATTGTTTTTATTAGAACCAGATCTACAAACACAATTTAACATTTTTACATATAGTTTTTGCTTCGTTCTGCATTGTTTTGCAGTTAGACATACATATATGTACATGTACATGACTTGTAAATGTCGAGTTGCAAAAAGCCTGTAAAGCCCGTCACAGGGTATTTTTTATCGTACGAAACTTTTGGGCCACGATGTTGGGGTGGGCTCTTACGATGCTAGAAGCATCTTAGGCTACAATCTTAGCCGCAGTCACAAAGGAAAATCATGTCGTGCGTAAAAATTTGCACTTTATCGTAGGTAACTCGTACGAATGTCCTGCGTTTGTCGTACGATGTTTTTTCGTCATGCGATTGTCGCAAGACAAAACATCCATCGTACAAGCATCGCACATCAATCGTAAGACTGTCATACAATTTTGAGGGCCTTGGAAGACCCTAAAACCGTACAGTCATACGATTATGCTACGACATGGCCACGAGCGAAAAAAGTGAAAGTACATGTATGTAATGTTCAACTCCCTTTGGCCTGGACCAAATGCTTACAAAATAGTTATTTTTTTCTTTTCAAAATACAAATCTTTGCCCAGCATCAGTTATTTTAAATGTTTTATGATGAAATGTCTTGTGTTAGGCAAGCAGGGTTGCAGTCAAGTCCCTCATAAGTCCACCACAAGTTCCTTTTTTCAAAAAAAAAAACCAAAAGCATTATTTTGTGCTCATCCTTTGCTTCTTGTTACTGGACTTGTGATGGACTCGACTACAACCCTGTGGGCATGCTCATGTGTATCCACAAAATTCATTTTGAAATGGTTTTAATACAAATATATGTACATGTGTATTACACGCGTAATGCTTTCCCCCAAACTCCCCTAGTTCCGTGCGTGACACATTTCGGATATCTAAAAATAACAAACATTTAAAAGCACAGGCTCGTCAGCGCTACTAGCACAATATTGTACAGTGACTGCGTGTTTGTGTACGTGTGCTTATCTGCGTGGCATTTAGGATTGATTGTGCATTCACGTGCGTACATTAGTTCACTTTAGTTGCTTAACACGAAGAGCCTCGTTATTAAACTCGGAAGTGTGCAGACCGGTCTCAAATTGGATTCGTCTAGGACCCGTTCTCACTAGAGAAAAAGCTTCATTCGACAAATTAGTTAATTATCGTTAGTTAATGAAGCGTGCGTTCACATCTCACTTTACGAAGATCGAATGAAGAGCGGTACCGTTCACATTAAAGGCCCTGTAGATGATCTGTTTTTGAGCGATTCTGCGAATAAAACCATTATAAATCAAAAGAAAGACATCAACAAACTCATCCGAAGAAATTTCAGCTTTGTCAAATATACCACGTTTAAAAAAAGCATGAAAATCCATATGCATTTTCCTGGTCTTGGCGGGGTGTTTCAAATATTCGTTCTCAGTTGATCGGGTACTATGTGGCTTGCGTCATGCACTCTGTGGCGCACATACTGCGTGTGCGCGCGATCCATAAAAATGCATCGCGTTGGAACACGCACACGGAGTACACAGCGCCCATGCATTTTGGACCGCGTAGATGCGAACCAAAAATAAGTAAATCGTTTGCAAACGATCTAAATAATTTCATCTTTACGGATTATTTTCTGGTAAAATTATATCATTTTGAGCGAAAACCTTTCATTGGATAGTTGCTATTAATTCAATCTTTACTTTCAGAACTTCTCCCCTGTAAACTCGTCGATTACTTTTTGGGGTCATTGCAAATGATCCACTGGGCCTTTAAAGCAACCGCCAACTAAGATCGAATAAAGCTGTGGTAGGCCACTATGCCTGGTCGCACATGCGCGTCTCGCGCCGAGCTTCAAGCGTCTAGACGCAATGTGGTTTTCCAGTGGCGCGTCAAAAACAGCACCTGCTAAGCACTTGAAACACGACGGCTTGTGCAACCAGGCCTGCCAAATCGCTTCGTCGAACAAAGGGAGCAATTCACATTACAAATTTGCTTCATTGAACGACGAGATTCTAATCAAAATAATACCTCGATCTGCAAAGAAATGTCCATATTTTACAATAATATTACAAAAATTAACACAATAAATTTGACTGGGCACACTGTGCCATCACATTTTCAAGAAATAGTTGAAAATGCATGTAAAAAATTGCCTTTTTTGTCAATTGTATTGATTGTCTGTCCCTCACGCACAATAACCTGTGTGTATTAACATCAGTAGAAGGTAAACAAACGGGTTTTCATTTGTTGTGGACGTGGGAAAGGCATTTGTCTCTTGATTTCTGTCCCTCGCCCGTGAGGGACGGAATTGGATCACGCTCTTTATTTCAGGTCACTTAACATTTTCATGTTATTTTGAAACAGCCCAGGACCTAATATAAAGTTCTGCTACTGAAAGATTATAACAGCGTGAGCTCCGGAGGTAAGTTTATCTTGTGTACGTTGCGTCAATTTGCGTAACGGAAGGGAGGGCTAGCTTGACTTTTCTTCTGTACATGGGGTCTTTGGCAATTGGGTTGTGCTCAAAATACACCGTTTGAAGTTTGGTAGCATTCTTCAATTGGTCCACGTCCGGCCAATGCCCGAGTTGGTTGTTATTGAACTGTTTGAATAAAGACAAAAAGATATAGAAGGACAATTCTAAACAGAGTAATAATTTTGAATTATGCCGATTTAACCATTTTAATTTGTCTATTGTCATAGGAATACATGCATGCAAAAACATCATTTGTCCAGTTTTTGGACAAAATGGCGCTGCCCATACAAGGCACCGCTGCAATTCTTCGTAAAGTTTGTATCCATTTTTTATTTGGTCCTATGATGTTTGTTTAATATTGTACAGGTTGCACTTGTTCACGATTTATTTTGTTTCTTGGGTATATATAGGTCCTTCTATAAATTAGTCCAATGTTGGTGTCCCCCGTTACGTTTTACATCTTGTTTTTGTAAATTCAGGACACATTCTTTAAATACTTTCCATCTCAAAGAGTGAGTACATAAAGTACAATTCATACAAAATGGTTTAAAAGCCATTTTAATGAATTTTGTACGAAAAATAACACATATCAGGTGTAACGGGGGACACTAAATGTCACACTTTTGGACCCCTAATTTATAGAAAGATCCATATATGTACTTTAACCCAGGTAATCTTCAGGATAAAGTCTCGTGTAAAAAGGGTTCAAGTCTAGCACAATTTAACATGGGACTGTGCGAACAAAACTTACCCAGAATTCTTCCAGGTTGGTCAGGTGACCGATATTCTCTAACCGTGATATCCTATTGGATGCTAGGTCCAGGGTGGACAGCTTGACCTTTCAGACAAACACACAAGTCAGTTTATTCAACAGTTGACCATTTTGCATGTGAAAACATGCTGTCCCTGGGAAATCTGGACCTCAAGCCAAGCCCCATTAATATGTGTACCCTGCATAGTAGAAGCTATCGATCACCCTACTTCTGGCCCAGTAAAACAAAAAGAAACAACAGCTGTTTGCAACCAATGGCCTGACGGAGAAACGGCCCCAGGGTACAGCACTTCCGGAGTCTCCCCTTCGAGTTCCCATGTAATTTTATGTGCGGTGCATGTCAAGGGTTAAATATTTGTACGAGAACTACACATGAACTCACTTGTAATTATGTAGTACTTACATTCTGATCTAAATTTTCAATCTTTTGGATTCCATTGTGACTTATGTACAGCTCTTCCAAATCTGTTAATTCCTCGAGACCTTCCAGTTTGACGATACGATTACTCTGTAAAAAATAACAGATTCCATTAAATTGCCGCCATCTTATAGGGGCATGGATGGTTGCGACATAATTTATAAAAGGTGATTACAAATAATTTCCAGTGCTCATAATAATATACTTGTAAAAAGTAGGCCTATCTTATTTCAACTATCTTTTTTATCCACAGGACTCTGATGGACTTGGCCCAAATCTCCGAGTCCGGACTACAGCGCTGCAATTTGATTTGTTCCAAAAAACACTTCTTACCTGTATACTGAGTACTTTTAGCTTTTTCAAACCGCCAAGGTTTTCCAATTTTGTGATCTTGTTCTTCCCCACAAATAAGCTATCCAGGTTCACGAGTGCATCCAAATTCTCAAGTTTCTGGTGGATATTTCAAGAAAAAAAGTGTAAATTAGTCGAGATTTACGACTTTGTAATTGGGTGATATTCAATAATCTGCATCAACTTTTCGAGTTGACAAAAAAAGTGGCGCACCCTGCCTCGGTGGCTCTTAGGGACGCTGGTGAAGTTAGCCTTGCCACAAGGCGGTCAATGCAGCAGTACTTACCCTGATGCGATTGTCTCCTAATTCCAGCATAGTTAGCTGTGTCAGATGACCGACGTTTTCAATCGTCGTTATCTTGTTGTTGATCACAAACAGCTTGACTACGTTGACGAGGTTCTCCAAGTTTTCTAGCTTTTTGATCTTGTTGAAAGACAGATCGAGGATCCTTGCAAGAAAACATGCATAAATGCGAATTTTAAATAATTATTTTCACGTCTGGTACGAAAATTTGCTTGAAATAAAGTGCTTTATCGGCCTGTGTCGAAATCTGTAAGCACAACACTGTTACCACACGACACTGGCTTCAACATCAGCACTATCTAGCACTGCCAATCAAACAACCAGACTGATGGGTCCTCTATACCCTAGGTCCTCTCCCTACATCACCAGTGACATGCATAAGTGAGCGCACCAACAGCCCACAACAGGATAAGGATTCAATAATAGGCAATTCTTATATACATGTAACTCATTTCAGATCCGACGGATTTTTCAATGCGCTTTCTGCATTATTACCCCTGGCCATTGGGCTCAGTAATATCATTCCTTAATCCTTCTTGGCTCCTTGGGAAGTATACAGCCCCAGCTGCCTTAGGCGCTTAACGCGGCTAATCAATCAATTCAACTTCCGCTACCCTCTCGGGTACTCATTTTGCTCCTGGGTGGAGAGAAGCAATACGTGGCAAAGTACCTTGCTCAATTCACCGAGTTGAACATTGACGAAATACAGGGCGATTTGGGGCACTTTGAGGAGAAAGCTGCAGGGCAGTTTGGGCTGCTTTGAGGAATAATGGGTTAATAACATGGTCTTACGTACTTTAGATTAACAAGGGTTTGGAGGTTTTCAATCTTTGTGATGTCATTATCATACACATCCAGTTCAGTCAGTGTGGCAAGTGTCTCAAGGTTTTCCAGCTTTTTTATCAGATTCTGACGTAAACACAGGTTCTATATAAGAAAACAAATCGGAGTTAATCGAAAAAGGTACTTCGTGCTTTAGAAGAAAAAGAATACAAACACATAAATTTGACATTATAGGCTAAGTGTTGTGGCAAAGATAGGATTGAACCGTGTCCCTGTGCTTTTGCAATGGTACTTTTTCCGACGGCCATGATGTTTAGAGCCAATTACCATGGCAACCCACGTCGCATTTAGGCTGTCTATAGGGCCTATACTACCTCAACTTGTTGGAGCACTTCAAATCCTTGAATTTTGTCGATTCGTCTGTGATTCAAGTCAACTTCCTGCAAAAATGAGAACGGAATTATTTGAGAATTTAAAAAATCTGCCTTTGGCAAAGAGAGAACCCTCATCTTTAGGGGTTCTTCAAGCCCTTTTTTTATTTTATAAGATAAACAAATTATGAGATAGAGCATTTTGAAGTATGATTAGTGAACAGTTGCAGACGGCCGAGTTCTAATTGAACTTGATTCAATAAGAAAATTGGTTGCAAACTTTAGCCTCGCAAAAAAACAAACAACTTACCACATCATCTGGGTTGAGATCCAACGGTGGGATGTCTGGAGCAGGAATCTCCTGCACTCCAAAATTAACGTTAGGCGTCTCTTCCTCGGAATCCTCGTCAGAACCCATCTCGGCTGTTTGACAAGAGGAAAATAAGGTAGGCCTTGGTACGTATACTAACACTAAACGGGGACAATTGTAACCATGGTAACTAGGCCTACAGTAGCCTACATGTATGTAATAACATTTGTCATGTTTGTGTTGTTGCGTCCAAATTTCGCAATGACAAATGTGTATCGTCAGATCCATGGACATGATGATGGAGGGACGTGGGAAAAGTCCACGTCTAAAAATAAAAGCGGTCATGTCTATCAAATTAACTTTCCTGTTTTAAACTAAACATAGATTTGATGTTATTCTCTGTAGCATACCATCCTGCACTTGATCTGCATTGACTTTGCTGTTCGTTGCCATTTCAACTGACGTTTTTAAGCTAGTAAAGTGCTGCAGCAGCTGTCAAAAACTGTAGTCTAGGCACTACAGCGCCCTCAATTGGCTAATTTTGTCTAGTCGTATCGGCTGCATTCGTGTGTTTTGCCAGTTGCTTGGTTTTGTCACCTGTCAAACATCAAGAAACAGACGAAGGATTGGGTCGTAAATTCCATATCCGGCCACTGAGGATTTGTCTTGTGTGTATAAAACCATGTAAAAAAGCTAGTTTTGTGATAAAAACAATTGGGAAGGCAATATGTCAAGATTTTACTGAGGAAAAACTTACAATTTTGGAACTTGCTATCTAAAGACAAGTTGCTCAGTTGCTTCATAGAGCAAGGAACTGCTCTATGGTTGCTTGCAACGCATGCCATATTTTGCAGTTTCCAGGCAGTAAGGACTATGGACTCTATTCTTTCCGTGTGCGTGTTGCGGTTGCCCTATGGACTCTATTCATTCCATGTGCGTGTTGCGGTTGCACCCGTCAGCCCGTGTATGGCAAGCCAGAAGTTTCATAACGTATTGCGACAACGCGTTGCGAAAATATCACAACGCGTTTAACTTGTTGGAATTCCACAACAACGCGTTGTGCTATCAATCCAATCAGAATACTATATTTCTGCAACGCGTTGCTAAAAATAGACTTGCAACGTGTTGCGAGGTACGTGTCCAACAATGCGTTATAAACATAACGCGTTGTGGATATCTGGCAATGCGTAGTGAGATATTCCCAACGCGTTGTTGGACACCTCGCAATATAGACTTAAGGTCAAGTCTCTAGACAGTCGTATTTGGTCCGTCTGATTAGACTTGTTCCCAGTCCATTCACAACTACGCTGCTGCCGTTTACGAAACAACCGGTCTAGTTACAGACTTGACATCAAGTCTACTCGCAATATAGCCCCATTCTGTTGCCAAATACTACGCAGGCTCTGTATATTTGGCCACAGAGGCGTATATATACTTATATAGACCTTTCGCAAACAACTAAGAGTGCGTTTATTAAACTGTAGTTTAAAACTGCAGTTTCAGAAGCTGTAACTCGCACTGTTGTTACCTTACCTCACCCTAAAAAGATAGCATTAAGCATTTGTTAAGTAGGGTATCTTACGATGTCTAATTTCTGAGAAAATACAGCGGGAATTTCACCCAGGTCAGGCATGAGAATCTTCCTGATTTATCAGGATTTCCTGATTTTTCACCTCCAAATATGTGGTCTCCGAGTTCAATGTGAATTTGGATTAAAAATGGGGGGTGGGGGTTAGTAAGGTGTATATGGATATAAAGCTAAGAAACACTAAAAAAGTGAGTGAAAATGAATCTTCTGTGGCAACCTTGAGCAAGTTCGATTCACGACTAGATCGAGTCGGCCTGTTTATTGGTTCCTTCTTTTTATTTCAAAACTCCATTCTCGTTTTTCCGACCTACAAGACTATTTTTGAAAGGCATGTGATCGGAAGCAGAAATTGTGTTTTTTCTTTGCCTTTTTTCTTAATTTGAAACCTACTTTTGATCCATACATTTCCAGTTCAGGAAGTTGTAATGTTTGTGAAATACTGATTCTATTTTTATTAAAAAATATAAAATATCTCCTCTGAATTTTAAGGAAAAATCTACCTTAAACACAACCCCAGATACATGTATGCTCTAAAATGCATCAGAGAGCTTTTAAAGTTCCCACGCCGTGGCTTTGCAGGTTGTTGAAATACAATTATTTTTCCTGATTTTTTACAAATCTCCATTCTCATGCCTGCCAGGTTCACCGTTTGCGTGCAATACTACATGCATTAAGTACTGTACGTACTGACGGTACTGCACATACCCTTCAACGGCGCAATTAATGCGCATGCACAATACCGTCTGCGTACTCAATGCATGGAGTGCTGCAGGAAAAAGGTGAAACTTGGATTTTTAATTATGAAAGTGTATAAATCTTTATTTTATGTTTTTTTTGTTTCAGCACAAAATGAACCCAAAATTTTGAAAGGAGAGGAACCAATTGACAATGCCCCATAAAATCGGTTTCACCGTCCTTCACGTCAGCGGTGCAGACACTGGCATCAGTCTACGTGAACTGGAAGTACACAGTCCGCTAGCGAGGGGTTGGCAGTCGGGGCGTTTCTGTCTGTATCCTCAGGAGATTATCGTTCAGCTGTCGCAGAAAACGCGCATCAGAAAGCTCCAAATACTCGCACACCAGTACCTTATACGTATGTATACAAAACACGCAGGAGGGCCCAATAGACCGATCCAGTAAGCTCCGCCCATTTTGGAATTGATCAATCACAGCCTCAGGTTCAGACCTGAGCCCTCAAAATTTTGTGCACAGAGCTACGGTGAAATGCAGCACGAGTGACGCAAAAACACCATAAACATCATTTTTATCAGCGCAGAGGACCCTAGCCGGTTTAAAACGGATTGTATACTATAAGACTATCCTAACCTACTTTTAATCCCTTCATAAATGTGTTTTGTGTAAACGGGAAAAACTCACCAAAATTAGCTTATCGTTTTGCTATGTTATGCATTCACTACATTCGAGATGTGTGTCGAGATGTTTTTGTTCGATCGCGCGCGTTACGCATAATGTAGGCGTGTTGTACGTGCACGCACACGACCGGCATATTTTGCTTTCGAGCGTGCAGTTTCTGTGTGCGTGTGCGTGTTTCAATACGCGCTGACCAGGGCGCTGACGCACGGCACGGCCACGCGACTCTACTGTCTACTGCACACATGCCTCACATGTGTGGCATGTTGCTAGGCAATTTTTGAATGGGCGGAGCTTACTGGATCGGTCAATTGTGACCGCAGCGCATGCATGGATTCGTCAGTTAAGCCTACCACAGGGCGGGCACCGCCGCAAGGACGCTTAAATTGCCAAATCTGTATTCGGGTAGCGTTTATATTACCTTGACAATTGTGGAGTTCAACCCAGCAATAGCGGGGTTCAACCCTACCCAAAGGGTGACTTGAAAAAGGTGAATCAGACCCAGGTCTTATCCGCCTTTTTCAATTGGCACTGGTGTGCTGATTGTTTTGTAAGCAGATTTCTGGTTTAATATCCTTCACTGGACAACAGCAAAAGTTTTGTTCTGATGTTGGAGTTGGGAAACAAGGATTTGGTATTGACATTGAGAAATATTTAGGGTTTTTTTGGTTATTTTTTACCTCGCATCACAAATTTATTTTTGGGATTTCACAATATCTGAAAACTATTGTCTTTGTTTGTCTGTATCCAGCCACAAAAATAGAGTTTTACATCGGGAGTTTACCACCGGACCACATCACTACATTGCACGGAACACGCTATAAGAGATTGGGGTGAGTTATGATAACTCATCTTTCACGACCTTTTTGCTTTTAATCATTCAAAATAATTAATCATTTTGACGCCAGGATTATTTTTGGAAAAAAATACCAATTATTTTCGGCAAATGTGATTGGCCAAAAGTTGAGACCAGGGGCCAATTTCATGGAGCAGCTGATTTTGTAACGGAGGCTCCGGCTATTTCATGGAGACCGTAACCTTAAGTACTGCCAAACGTTTGCTAGCTTCAGAGGCAAATTTGCTAAACACTCGTGATGCAACAATGCCCGTTTCCAAGCACGCGCATGCTTAAGCACGCCACGGCCGTGACATAGCCTTAAAGTTAGCACAACTTTTCTGCTACAGTAAGCACATGTTTTTAGCTAGCGCTTAAGCAGTGCCATAAAATTGGCCCCAGGTCAAGCCCCAAAAAATACTGACTCTTGAGAGCCATTTTTTACATAAATTGTATGAAAAAATTCTCACCAAAATATCATACTTTGCAAACACTCTGAGGCGGCAACCACAGAGTTAAATTTGCTACACTGACAGGCTGTCGAGTTCAAGTTCAAAACACGGTGTGTTCGAATGAATGTTGGAGGATGGACGTGTTTACACGTCAACCGTGGAATATGGTAGCAAAGCTGGCGTTTTAACACGTCAACCGCCCCTGTGACTATATGTTGCCAGAATGTCTTCACACGTCCTCCAGCGTCAAGTGCTTTACATATCTAAAGAAGAATGTTGCTATACTAGCCTGCAGAAATGATTCAGAAAACCTGCATGTTTTTTGTTAATTAATGCAAAACAAATGAGCACGCACACTAATTTTGTTTTGTTTTGAAAAGGTACCATATTGGGCAGAACAAAATTGATGTGGTGTTTGTTACCATTGCTATCGACACTTTCAGTTGTTCCAACTATATGCGCCAATTATACAGGGAAGGTTTCCATGGTTATGGGAATAGTCTATAGAAAACCAGCTTTGCTATTTGTTTTAACTGTGACATTTTGTGGCAGGTATGTCGGTATGTCTGACAACTCCAAAACAGGCTTCAAAGCCAGAGAGTTGAAGTCAGTTCACGTGGATGCAGTTGGCCAATACGTACGACTTGTCATCCACAAAAACTACGTCAACAAGTACAATATCTATAACCAGGTAAGTGTATATGGGTAAATCCCAAAATTAGGGGTCCAAAAGTGTGATATGCTTTTTAAGATTTCCAAGTATTTCTAGTGATTGAAAGTGGTTTCCCAGTAGAAAATATTTATTTTTATTTGAACAAATGCCACTCAAATTTAATGTTTGTGTGTAGATATGGTACCAAGGTTAATGCAAACTCATTCTACAGTCAATTTTCAATGGCGTAGGTAACTCGGGACACCAAACTCCTGTCCAATACCATGGAACAAATTATAAGCCTTTATGGTCTTTTGTTTTGAATATTTCTTAGGAATCAGAAAACGGAATATTGTAGAAAATGATGCTGCCCCCTATAATCACAGGCCACAGTCCATTACTGAGAATGTGTGGTCATAAGTGGTGATTTTTGAAGCAGAGAGTGTCGTACGTAACTGGGATACCAAACATTTCGGACCCCTAATTTTGGGAATTACCCACATGTTTCAAGCCGTACGGTAGGTTGTTACAAAACAAACGGCGTTATCTCCATGCGTGATTGAGGATGTGTATGATAAAAACCACCGTTTGTATGAGCCAGTTCAGTACCTCATCTACATTCCTAGAAAACAATGAAAAACTGTGCCCACGCTTTAATACAAGAAATTGTGCAAAGCCACTGTGCTGTTTAGGCTTTACTGCACAGGAAACGTAGCCACAACACCACGGCCATAGAAGGTGTAGTTTCTCTCATATGAGGGCGCTCGTGTAAAAACGTGTGCGCACACACATATGGGTCACGTCATGAAAACAGGACACAGTGTTCCCCTTACGTCGTGACACTTATAGAGTTGATTTTTTATAATTACCAGACTTCAGAGAACGATTACCCTTGGCATATAAAAAATATATGACCTCATGAATCGAACACCACCTTTATCTGTTGATACTACCCAAAACATAACGAGAACGATTCAATAAACTAGTGCGATCTTCTAAATGCAAGTGTGACATTTTTAAACTTTCACTCAAAATGCAACAAATTTCGCTCATAATGTAATTTGAATCGATAAAATCCAGGTTCTACAGCTGGGTAAAATCAGCAACTACTTTTTCCAGAAAGAAACTGGTCAAAAAGACTTGAAATGTAATCGCAAGATTTGAAAAATGCCTTGGAGTCTACCCTTATGTCATGAAACGATTATACGCTGCAGGTGAGCTTAATAGCAATCAACGTGATCGGTGATGAAATCACGTCGGATGCGGACATGAGAATGTTTGAAGAAGACAACACCCTGCGTGTTAATCAGGTCATTAAGGAGTTTATGCCTGAGGGATACTACAACGAGGACCTTAATGCAAACAGTAATACGGATCCTGCTGTGCTCGCTGCATTCAACAGGTAAGACCTCTCTTCACAAATGTAGCCAATTGGTTGGCATTGATTTGCCCCACTGCATTGTTGGAAAAAGAGTGGCAAGCACGAGATTGTTGTGGTGCTCCGGCGGGATGCCCAGATAGCTCAGTTGGTAGAGCAATTGGCAATGTAAAGCGGGCCTCCAACTGTGCGATTTCTGCCACGAAATTCCAACGATTTGGTGAGATTACCAGAGACTGTCTATAGACTCTATACACAATCGTACCTTATCGTTGGAAATTCGTGGCAAAAATCGCACAGTGGGAGCCCTGCTTAAGCCAAGGACCTGGGTTCGAAGCACTGCAATTTTCTCGTGTTTCTAAATTCATCTTTCAATCCTGTCATATATACAGTTGTAGTCGGAAGTTTACATACAACTGTGTTGAAACTGGTGTGCTTAAACTTGCGTTTTCACCATTTTTGTAACAGATTTTGTGGAATTCCTAATGTGATTGCAGTACTTAAAACATAGCTTGCACACCTTGCAATGGTTCGGGTAGTCCTGTTTACCATTTTAGGTGATGATGGTAATGGTGTACGTAAACTTCTGACTTCAACTGTATATACCTTCAAAATATGATATATAAATTTGATCTCTTTATTATGAACATTTTGTGAAGAAACTGAAGATCACTTGTCAACTTCTCAAAAATAAGAAAGAAATTGAACGTTATCATGTCCACAGAGCCTCATAGGTCTGTGTGTAAATTGCCAGCCTTGTTTGTCATCTAATCCCATGATGCCTTGAGAATGTACACTACCCATCAAAACTTTGGAAACACCTTGAAAGTTTCAGGTTTTTGAGAAGAAAACGTATAATTTTGTGAAAGCAAATGTAGGTGTATTCTAACAAAAAGCAATATATACATGTTAATTTTAGTACCATCTTCGGCTTCAGCAGTGGGCTTTATCAACAAATTGAGAGCATGCAAAAAGAAACGGCTAAACTTTATGTTCATCAAAGAATTCCCCCCTTAGCAGCTATGACGGCTACACACAATCTATGCATCCCGATTGTCAGTTTCTCCAAACATTCAGTGAAAATACGCCTGTTTTAAGACACTCCAGAGGTTTTCTTGGCTGGTTGGGCATTTCTTCCTGACCTTACGATCCAACTCCTCCCAGAGCAGCTCAATGGGATTGAGATCAGGTGACTGGGCAGGCCATTCCATGATGGACAGCACTCCAGATGACTGGGTTATCTCTCCAGATACATCTTACACCTCCGTTTGTTTTAATAGCTTGGTTTATTATGAATAAACAAAATAATACTTCCTTCTCAAAAACCTAAAACTTTCAAGGTGTTTCCAAAGTTTTGATGGGTAGTGTAGATGAGGTTTATTGTGTATACTCTACACCTTATCCTTTTTAATGAACTTGGTTTTCCGTCGTACATTTAATTTGATTTCAGGAAGGACTACATTTCTCCAATGGATGATCTTGCCTTTGATATGTACCAAGACCCGGAGGTTGCTCAGGTCATCAGAAAACTAGACCTCAGGAAAAATGAAGCCGTTTTACGTAAGACAACCCTCCCCCCACCCCCCCCCCCCCCCCCCCCCAACTTCCCAAAACACTATCCATGGAAAGAAAACAGGAAATTTGCAATCTCCAATTTGGATGTGGAAGCAAAAAGGTTGGTGTAATCACTGCACTGCCTGAAACCGGAAAAATTAGTTTTAAAAAAAATTTGTTTTTTGATATCCTTCAATTTATGCGGATTGAGAGCATAAAATTTCAGAATAGTTATAATGAGAAAACTATGATAAATGTTATGGTGTCAAAATCTCAACACTCATCGGGGGAAAAAAAGGGGGACGGGTTTAATGCTTGTTGATTTTTGCCTAATAATCCTTTTAATAAGTCTTTTATTTATTTAAAATACAAATTTGTACTCCATTTTAGCATTAATGTATTAATCCTTTTTCAGAAGAGCGGTACGATCTGGCAAAAAAGTTAAAGCAAGCAATCGTTGATTTGCAGAAGGTTAGTAAACTAAACTATAAAGATCCCTTCAGCAAAAGTTTGTACTACACTGTACGTGTAAAAAAGTCTGTCTTTTAATCATGAGTAAATTTGTCATTTGCCGACGGATTTCAACTAAAATTTCAGATCATGTAAACACGGCCTGACAAATGTTTTGAGTGAGTTTCATCAGCTCTGTCCAAGAGGGTGAGATTTAAAAGCCATACGAAAAGAAAAACTCGATTTTAGAATCTGCCACTTTCGACTTGGCGTCCTTCAATGTCGATACATCGCTGAAGACGGTGGCGGAAAGCGCGTGCTGCAGCCAAAAGCTTCTGAAGGAATGCAGGATCACCCCTAATGTCATTGCACACCACCTTCGACTGTTTCTCGCAACTCATCAAGAGGTGCGAAGGGACTTCTGACAATTTCCTTGACTGGAGGATTTCAGTCGAAAGTGGCTGATTCCGAAGTCTAGTGTGTTTTTTGGGGGTTTTATTTTTTTTGTGGCTTTTAAATCTTACCCTCTCGGCCAAAGCTGATGAAAGTCTCTCAATAACATTTGTCAGGCCTTGCTTACAAGATCTGAAATTGGTTGGAACTTATTTTTAAAATATAATATTTATCTTTTAAAATATTATGGTTTATAGAATGTATAAGCCCCAGCTTCTGATAATTTTCTGTAAAATATTAAAGTCAAACTATTAATTTAAAAAAATCAAAATAATCAAAACTGCAGGTAGGAGAGAAGCTCGGACGTTATGAAGTTGAAAAACGGCGTGCCATTGAAACCGAAGACTACGATTTAGCCAAAATAAAGAAGATTCAAATGGATGAATATCGGCAACAAATCTACCAACAGCTGGAACTGAATGATGTGTTGGAACATAGCAAGGTAACCAATTAATTTCACTAATATTACGGAAGTTTTGTTATTGTTGTAGTACGCACATGAATCAGCATCGTCAAGACCAGGGGCTGTTTAGCAGAAAATTGTGCTTAATCCAAAATTTGTTTGCTTTGTGAAAATGGGTTTACATGTAAGTCAAAATTGTATGTCAATTTGTGTCAATTGTAATACACATCACATACGATCTTGACTGCTAACCCATTTTTTATAAAGCAAACAAATTTTGGATTAAGCAAATTTTTCTGCTAAACAGCTTTATGAAATTGGCCCCTGGCGATCTGAGCCCAAGACCAAAACCGAGACTCGGACAGAGACTGGCAACCCAAGACCAATATATTCAATACCAAGACTGATTATTATTATTTCTTTCTGGTATTCATACCAATTAAGGATTCCTCAATAGTGCTCATTGCACTGTTACTCGCAAGCGTGAGGAAACCCATGAAGAATTAGAATTAGAAATGGTTAGAGACACCGGGGAATCCCCTTGCTCTTCACGAAAGAATGCTCTGGGATTTTTAGAGTGAGTTACCATTACCTAACACACTGGACCAACGGCTTTACATCCCTTCCGAAGGATGGAGCAAGTGTGATCGAGTGCCTTGCCCAAGGGCACAGGTACCGGAGCCAGATTCGACCTGCAACCCCAAGTTTTAACCCATGATTGCGAGTCAATGACCCAAACCACTCAGCCATGGTACCCTTATGCAATATCTCATGTTAAGCCCCTGTCACAAATTTGAGCAGTGAGTGACCACAAGTTTGTAACTCATGAAAACTCATGGTAACTCATGGACCATATTGTAGTACATATATCTCTTGATAACTCGTGGGTCATCGTAACAACTCGTCCTACATCGTGAGGCAGCACAAGAATTTTGATGATATTCAGATTTCTTGTGGTGCAGCCACGATGTACATGTATGCAGTTTTTGTAAGCTATTATACACTACTAAAAACATTTTGGGATATGTGATCAGTTTTGGAATTTTTTCCAGTTGAATATTTTCACCTATTTCAGTGACAAATTGTGTCTGTCATGCAGATACAATTGTCTAATCATATTTATATACCTCATGCGTAGATTCCAGTCATCTGATTGGTTAAAAGTGGGGGCATTGAATCGGCTAGACCCGGCGCGTATATGCCCACCGGGCAATAGTCTTTGCCATGCCCCGGGCATAGTCATTTAGCGGGTTCCGGACGCGCGCATTACATGTGTTAGCATAGCTATAGCTGTGCACCAACTATGCAGCTGTGCGCTTCACGTAAACATTCATCAGGACGGTAATGGCGGAATTCCGACGTCATTTTGTCGTCTGTCGTAGATGATGAAGTCCTTAAGAAAGTAAGAGAAGTGGCCTACAGTGAAAACTGTGTCAGGTGAAATGTGCTACTAAAGTGCCAGGTGAAATGTGCTACTAAAGTGCCAGGTGATTATGCTACAATGTTTGCTGTAAATATACAACTTTTCCGCCGTAGACCAGCTTCCGAAACCGAAACGCGAAGGACCATCATGACTGTATGATGTCTCGTTACTTTTAACCAACCAGATGACAAAAATCTACACATTCGGTATATAAAACAAATATTGACTGCTGTTTATTCGGGTCATGGTTAAGATTATAGGCCCTCGGTGATCTCGAAGCCATGACTATGCCCCTCGGCTTCCGCCTCGGGGCATAGTCATGGCTTCGAGATCACCTTGGGCCTATAATCTTAACCATGCCCCTCATTGCAGTCAATATTTGTATAATATACAAAATGCATACCCTAGTATAGTTATTAGGGTATGTTTGCATGTGTGTTTATGTCACAAATGTTTCTGCATGTGTGGCTAGAACATGAATGTTTGCCTGTTTTGTTTCCTTTTTGCAAGAATCTATTTTGGCCTCCAAAGAATGTACATGTAAGTACTTCATTCTCCCTTGTGTCCCAAGCTTACTAGGGTGGTGGTATGCTAATTTCTCGATTTCAAGCTGATCATGCAAATCCAAGCAGAACAGGCATCCACAGAATAGACCGATCCAGTAAGCTCTGCCCATTTAGCAATTGACCAGCAACATGGCACACGTGCGAGGCACATGTGCAGTTCCGTCAACACTTTGAGCCTGGCACACGCAAGTCTGCACGCTCCCGAAAGCAAAATGTGCATTGTGACAAGTATCCGGTCGTGCGCATGCGTGTACAACACGTTTGCTTTAAGTGTTACACGCGCGATCAAACGGAAACAACTAGACGCACAGCTAGCAGTTCACATACGAACGCGGTGTAGGAAAGTGAATACAAAACATGGCAAAACGACAAGCTAATTTTTGTGAGTTTTATCGATTTACACAAAAAGGTATTTATGAGTTGATTAAAAGTAGGTCTGGCCAGTCTCTGTTTAAACCTGGGCGCTGATAAAAATGATGTTTATTGTGTTTTTGCGTCACTGGTGCTGCAGTTTGCCATATCTATGTGCACAACATTTTGAGGACTTGGGTAACCAAAATGGGGATCCACTTTTTGGTTACCTTAACCTGGGGCTGTGATTGGTCAATTCCAAAATGGGCAGAGCTTACTGGATCGGTCTATTTCTCGGGATGAATTCCATTGTGATAAGCTTGTGCTGATATACATGTAACCCCCCCTCCCACCCACCCACCGCCCCACCCTGCACCCCTCCCCAAAAATGCAATACTCAATATTGTCATTTTTTCCAAGCTTAGTACATGCATTATACCACAAGCATATATCCATCACGATATGTGGCCTAAGGACTCCACCCCTCGCCCCCTCCCCCCACCCCCTAACGCCCCTATGACTCGACACACTCTTCCCTTTTGTTAATGCACTAAACTCACTCCCATCCTACCCGCACCCCGAATGTTTCCTGTTGGGTTACTTTTCCTGTGTCCAGTGGTCAGAAAGTTAGGATTTTCACATGATGATCTAGCACATGTCAAATTTGCTGCCATCAGCTTGCAACAACTTTGCTACCATGTGACTTGTTTTTATGAATCTGATTGGTTGATGTCCTGTTAAATCTTGTCCTCGCATACATCCGTAAGGCCAAAGATATAAAAGCCGTTTCCTATTACCCGACCCACCCTACAAAAATCATGCAAAACCTATATCTTTGTGTTAAACAAATTTGTAAAAATAAAAAACAAAGGTACCTTCTGGCCCTAGAATAGACTACTAAAGTGTGTCGTCAGTTGCCATGGTAATCGAGTCTAAACATTCGCTGGCAATCTGAAATGTCCATTGCTAAAGCACAGGAAAACAGTTTACTGGTTTTAGTGTAGACCCAGTAACCTTGGCAACACAGCTCTTTCATTACCATCTGGGCGACTTGGAAATACTAAAAACAAATTGCAGTGTTCCTGAATTAACATGTTTGCTGTGAATACTTTCTTCTATACACAAGATACTAACTTCATGAAGCAAACTCATATTTCCACTCTCAATCCTATATTACATGTTACTTGGACCCTATTCTAAATATCACTGTTTTAACATGGGGACGTGACGGACTATTTGGGGTCCAAGTGGTTTAAGCCCGCCGCACACCTTTGCGATTTACCGGATAATCGGACACCAGATCATCGGATCCGGAAAAATCAAACAAGTTTGATTTGCTCCGGTCTATGGTGTACGGTTAGACCGGCCCGAATTGTTTCAGCGCACACCCAACAAAGCCAACAGTTTCCACCCTCAAAATTGCCACAAATACACTTCACAAACATTTGAGGTAGATATCGAGGTTTAAACCGAGGTGTAATGACTTACTTACATTCTTTTTGAAAGTGCAATTTTCCGTCCGAATTCAAGACCGTTTCTTTCTGTTATGAATGTCTTGTGTGTTGCATGCCGCACACACACGCTGTAGAGTTCGCATCAACTATATGCTGTGTTCGGCACGCACTGCATTCAAATATTGTGCGTGCATTACGCCAGACATTCGTAACGGAAAGAAACTTTCTGTATGAGAATTGCACTTTCTGTATGAATGTAAGTCATTGTACGTCAGCTATTTGTTTTATATTTTGAATATACAGGTTTTTGTCTTCTGATTGGTTTAAGTTTTCTTTTTATATTTTTTGACAGCCGGCTGAAGTTGACGCATCCCCACCGCAGCAACCACCTGCAGCACCGGCCAAAGCTAACAGCCCAGTGCCAATGCAAGACCCTGTCACTGATACTGACCCACCGACTGCTGCAGACGACAGACCACTGCCGGCCTTAAAACAGTACGTTAAGAAAAAGTCACGCTGTTGCTAGACCGAAAATGTATCTTATGATGTCTTTCATGGGTTTAAAGGAGCGTGTCCAGATCACATTTTTGAACCCCCACCCCCCCCCCCCCCTCCCCCTCCTCCCCCGCCCCCATTTTCCCATGGGTGTTGAGATTTTGATACCTTATCATGTGTCATCTTTACCATTCTGAAATTTGGCGCTCTCATACCATATATTTTCAAGGATATTGAAAAGAAACACCAATGTTTTGTAAACTAAATTATCCGGTTACACAAAGCAGTGCAGTGATTACACCAACCTTTTTGCTTCCACATCCAAATTGGAGATTGCAAATTTCCTGTTTTCTTCCCATGGACAGTATTTAGGGGAGGTATTTATTATATTGAAATCCTTTTTTCTGAACACGCCCCTTTAATGCAGTACGATCAATCAGTACGGTCAAATTATTATTTTTATTTTGTTTTGGTATTCATACCAAGGATTCCTCAAAAGTGCACTGTCACTCGCAAGCGTGATGAAACCCATGAAGAATTAGAAATGGCCAGAGACACCAGGAAATCCCCTTGCTCTTCACGAAAGAATGCTCTGGGATCTTTAAAGTGCGTTACCATTACCTAACACACTGAACCAACGGCTTTACATACCTTCCGAAGGATGGAACAAGTGTGGTTGAGTGCCTTGCTCAAGGGCACAGGTACCGCAGCTGAGGGGAGGTTCGATCCTGCAACCCCACGTTTTCACCTATGATTGCGAGTCAATGACCTAAACCACTCGGCCACGGTACCCCACACGCATACATTGTAGTCTGTATGCATTTGGAGCACCATTGTTAGACCAACTAAAAGAAAAAAAACACTCTTGTAAAAAATAAAATAAAATACATTTTGTTTCTGTCACGAATTTAATGATCAACTCCTCATTCATCAACCTTTTCGAATATTCAAATACAAAAATCATTATTTGAATTATCAAATGTTCGAATATTCAAATAATTGGCACATACTACTCACAATTAGTTAGGGATATTGGTATGTTGTCAATTGGTTATTTTTTTTGGGTCAAATGACTGTTTTCACCTATTCCTGTGAAAAGGTGTGTCTGTCATGCAGATACAATTATTTAATCATATACCAAATCATTCAAGCAAAAATGCATAACCTTGAGCGATAAAATATCTGCACCCCACAATATCCCTAACTTATTGTCAGTAGTGTATTATACCAGACTGTTTTTGGTGACGTTTATTATTTTGTTTGTCTTTCCCATAATACAGTTCACCAAGGAATAACCCACCCGAACCAACCCCACGACAACCAGAGCAGGATATTCCCACAACAGGAGATGAAAACGTTGGTGATTCCGTGACAGAAGAGGCACCGACGACCGAGCACGCAGAACTAATGAGTGAGAGCGCCCTCAGACACTCGGCTGCGGCCATTGACGTTTTCGGTCAGGAAGTGGTGAGGACTTATTGACATACTGGACGAGAGTCCAGAATGAGAAACATAAGGGCTTATCTTCCTTTTTAACCATTTTGCTTCAAAACATATCTTTGAATTTCTTTCCGGATTCTTTCTGGAGTCTTCCTATTCAAAATACATAGCGCCACCAATACATAGTGCCACCAATAGATTGTGTATTCACTTATTGCACGGACGGTTTAAATATAAAAGAGCAGAAAATGGATCTTGTTCTAACCTAACAATCATATAAAATAACTCCCCAAAATACTATCCACGGCAAGAAAACAGAAAATTTGCAATTACCAATTTGGATGTGGTACCGAAAAAAGTTGGTGTAATCACTGCACTGCTTTATGGAACCAGATAAATTAGTTTACAAAAATCAGTGGTTTTTTTGACGATATCCTTGAAAATATGTGGATTGAGAGCGTGAAATTTCAGAATGGTAATGCGAAAAATATGACAAATTATATGTTAAAAAAACCTCAAACCCATGGGAAAAATGGGTGGGTCAATTGTATTATTATTATTATTTCTTTCTGGTATTCATACCAATGATTCATCAATAGTGCTCTTTGCACTGTCACTCGCAAGCGTGAGGAAACCCATGAAAAATTAGAATTAGAAATGGTCAGAGACACTGGGGAATCCCCTTGCTCTTCACGAAAGAATGCTCTGGGATCTTTAGAGTGTGTTACCATTACCTAACACACTGGACCAACAGCTTTACATCCCTTCCGAAGGATGGAGCAAGTGTGGTAAGTGCCTTGCCCAAGGGCACAGGTACCGCAGAATTCAGAATTTGAGTTTATTCCCATAGGAGTGTGCTGCTAACTTTACAGTAATTTACTAAAATGCCTTTTACATTTACATGTATGCTGTGTAATTTATCGCAGATCGCCAAACTGTTTTCCAAGACGTGGACGCTCAGAGAAGAAGCCTTGGCTGAAATCAAACAAAAATTAGAGACGGAAACGAGTTCTGCTGACAAAGAGGAACTAAGAAATATTCTAAGGGCGTCGGCTTTTATATCCTCCAAAGGACTTAAGGACAAGGTCTTTGCTGTAAGTTGCGTCTCGGTTTATTCTTGAAGAATTAAGGTGCTTGACCAGATCACTTTTTTTGTACTCCCCTCCCGCCCACCCCCACTTCTTGACGAGATTTTGATACTACATGTGACCTGTCACGACGAAATTAGCGTAAAGTCGCACTCCGCTATTTCCTTTAACGACGGGTCAAAGTCAAAAATTGAAGGGAGGGCGAGGTAAATTTTAGGGCTTTGTAATATTTGGAAAAAAGTAACTCTTATTCTATATGATTCAAAATTTTCGGCGTCATTCAACAATTAAAAACATAATTGTTCAGAACAATTTTTACTATAGCTTTCTTTATGCTGTGTTGCATTGGGGGAGTAGTTTTACCTTATGTGTTATATACCATTGGAAAGCTCTTTTTCTGCTGAATTAAAAAAATACCAATATTCAATTTTAGAAAATTCTGATTTTCAGCTTATTTTATGGTGATGGGGCCACATATCAGGTGTCCTATTTTTCTCATTACCATATTAAATTTCGCAGGTATTCATGGCGGCGCTTAGTCTAGTGAGGGCGCTCTACGAAGACTGGGTCCCGAAGCACAAACCTCACCGACCGGACGTCGGTCATTCGTTGGACGTCATCGTGCCGGAACTCATGGCTAGAATTGGAGATACGGTAATTGATACCAAACAAAAGAAACGTTAAAAATATCTCAATTTTTTTATTTAAAAAATGGACTGCATAAATCTGACACAGGCTTTATGCAGTCACGCATAATGAAGGCGTCAATGAATATTATTATATGAATATCATTATTATAATGTCAACATAATTACAAAATAAATTTTCAAATTTTGATTAAACTGAAAATTTGCGTTTCGGTATAATATAAAATCTTGATAATTCAAAATCTGCAGCAAAGAGGCCCTTTTTGCATCAGAGTCAATGTTAGGGGTAAATTTATTTTGGGTTTTTTGTTCCTTATTTAAAGCCCCAGTACATCATTTGCAGTGACCCAAAATTTGACTTCATAGTTGACAAGAAAAACCCGACTAAAAGTGTTGATAGCAATGGTAACAAACCACACGTTTTTTTGTTTCGTGTAAAATGGTACCTTTTTGGGAGAAATTGCCAACTTAAGGTGCTTTTAAAAAATGGTTTTTAAACCATTTTTTTACCATTCATTCAACACACAAAACTGCATGGATTGTTAAGGTTTTCAGAAGTATTACTGCATCTATGTGGCTGAAATTTCTACAAGGCAGTTTATCAACATTTTTCTTTAGTTATGTAATGCTGTTCCTGATATTTGTAAAAACGTTTCATCTGCGAATTTTATAATGGGCCTTTAAAATGGTGTCGAGTGTACCCGGGTAATTCCCAAAATAGGGCCCAAAATTTTTGGTTTCCCAGTTATGTATGACACTCTGTGCTTCAAAAATCGCCACTCATGATCACAAATTCTCAGTAATTGACTGGCCTGTGATTGTGGCCTGTGATTATAAGGGACAGCATCATTTTCTTGAATATTTTGTTCTCTGATTCCTGAAAAATATTCAAAACAAAAGACCATAAAGGCTGCATAATTTGTTCTATGGTATAAAATAGGAATTTGGTGTCCCGGGTTACGTACATTGTACGCCAATGAAAATTGACTGTAGAATGAGTTTGCATGAAACTTGGTGCCATATCCACACACAAACATTAAATTTAGGTGGTGTTTGTTAAAAAAAAAAATTTATTTTCTACTGGGAAACCACTTTTAATCACTAAAAACACTTGAAAATCTTCAAAAGCATGTTACACTTTTGGACCCCTAATTTTGGGAATTTCCCACCCATGAGTGTGGCTGTGCACAATAGCTTTGAGCCCACTGTTCTTTGATATTAGAATGCTCGCCTGAAAGCAGCTAACATTGACTTCATCAAGGAGCTAGCGCTGTACAAGGAGGTGAAGCCACTACACACCGTACCTCATCAGTTTGTAGCACCATTCAAACCAACGACGCAAGCTAGGATCGCTGTCACAAGGGTAGACATTGTGGAGAGACATCTGAAAGACATGGGCATTGATAAACACAGGTTGGTTGCTACTGGCTGGGTATGTAAAGTTGTTTTAAATCTATAATTAGTTTAATAAAAGTCGCATCACAAGTCAGATTTGAGTCATAGGGCATGATGTTACTTGTGAAGAAAGGTAGCTTAATTTTCAAAATTCCTTGTTGACAAAAAACAGAAACATGGGGCTTGCTTCAGGTTTGCGCCTTCGTGGTGCATTGGGACGCACTCGTGACGCACTCACAAAGCACTCGCCACTCACTCGCAAAGCTCTCGCCACGCACGCACTTTTAAAGGACGCACTCGCGACGCACATCTAAAGGACGCACTCGCGACGCACATCTGAAAAAGTGTTCTCCGCAGGTTCAAATTTTGTCCGGGCGCGCCAAAGTCGCTTTGAACCTAACTTTGAAATGACATGGCTGTACTTTCATAGTGTTTTAGAGGTTTTTTTACCGGGCGGCAAATTTGTCTGGGCGCTAGTGGTACCTGTAATGATTTTGTCCGGGCGGCGCCCCCGAACATAACCGGCAGTGGAGAACAATGCTGAAGGACGCACTCGCGACACACTTCTGAAAGACGCACATCTGAAGGACTCAACTGCAGCACCGATTTTGACACAGGTCTAAGTTCACCAAAATTGAGTTTGTTTGTTTTCTTCCACAGCGGCCTTAACGTTGATAACATCATGGCCTTTGCCAAGCGATCCTTGGAGCACATTGCAGGCGAGGTCCGGGAGGCTTCCGTACACCTGATCTTAGAGCTGTATCGACTAAAACCAGCTGCAGTGCGCTCCCATCTACCCTCAGATGAAGACCCCAAGGCCATGAAGAATCCACTCTACATCAAGATATTTGATGGCATGGATCGAGTCGATGGTAAACCAACCAAGGCTGAAAGAAAGGTATGCACATTTTCAGTGATTAATTATTGAATTTATATAGCACACATTTCATTTGGATATGTTCACGTGCGCTGCACATTATAATAACTTTCTTGACAACCGGTTGCTATCCGCCATTACTGTGTCCATCCTATGGCACGCCAAAGTGAAAATAATTCAACACTGATAATTTAATGTTGACGCATATTTTCGCAAATGTTGCGCAAGAAAAACAAATTGGCATGACTTTTAAATGTTGATAGACTATTTGAAATTAGCACACGCATGACCGCAACAACTATCATATCCACCATTACTGTGTCCATACTATGGCTCGCCAAAGCGGAAATAATTCAACACTGATAATTCTGCCATCAACCCTAACAAAAAGTCTCAACATTTTTAAAACTTGCCAACAAAAGCACGGTATGCTAATTTCAAACAGACGATCAACATTTAAAAGTCATGCCAACTTTTTTTTCTTGCGCAACATTTGCGAAAATAATGCGTCAACATTAAATTATCAGTGTTGAATTATTTTTGCTTTGGCGTGCCATAGTATGGACACAGTAATGGCGGATAGCAACCGGTTGTCAAGAAAGTGAAACCCAAGAATACCTCGGGGAACTAATATTGACTTTTCACCCTCGAACCATGGTTATAGTTATGTACTGTTTCTGTATGCTGTTAACTGATAGGCCAAGGCACTTAGCGAGAAGGATACTGAAAAGAAACATAAAAAAGCTGAAATTGAAGAACTTCAACTGCAGTTAGCTGATCTACGGGCAGCCGCAGTTGCTCAGAGCAAGAATGTAAGTGTTTCAACAGTTTCAAATACACATTAGTGCTAATTCATTTCTATAAAAATAGTGTACCATTTTCTTTAAAGCCGGGCTGAAAGCTTGAAGCTACTTGGCGAGGAAGAAAGTTATTTTATAAAATGGATGTTACTTGATAAAGTTGTGTTTTTCTTTTCTTTATTGCTGACTTTATATTAGAGAGAAAAATTAAAAACTTGACCGTGTTCGTCAACCGGCAACAGGCCAAAATGAAAAATGGGGTGTTGACATCATAATGATATGCATTGACCCCGCTACGTCATAGCGAGGAGACAGTCGCTATTTTGCAAAGCAAGTTGCATGCTTTTCTATAGCATAAACCACCAGTCGTTATTTTTCTGTAAAATTTTCGGTGTATTTTCTCGGTGGTTGTTACACTGAATTCTTTTTTGATATCAATAAAATGCCAGCTTCGTGCCTTGTTGGTGGTGGTACCTCTGTGGAAAATCCGCGGTTCCGTGCGTGCATACAATGTGTACGTGTTTGCTGTGAGAGCTAGGTACACGACCACAGTCAGTAAAGCAGCTCTGTGTGTCTCCTCGCTATGACGTCACACACATAGCTCGGTTTGATTGACGTCACCTTTCGTTTTCAGTTTCGCGTAAAAGAGTCTCGGAAAAAGACTGAAATTTTCTGACTTTTCCAGGATGAAATTCTGAATAAAATGTTCTTAGTACATAATTGACTATATAAAGAAAGGAATAATGTTGAAAACCATGAAGGTAAAGGGAGATTTCCACCAATCTTTAATATTGGAATTTGTTTGTTCTTAAAGGTAACACTGAACCTCTTTCAACTGCTGCAATGAAAATCGCCAAAAAACGCTTGACACTAGAGTTCATTTTGTGGAATTTAATGCATCGTTTCACAACAAATTTCCCACCGTGCTGCATTTTTACGAGGTGACAAAAAACAAACCGACTGAAACATGTAGTTGGACATATCTGTTTAAAAGGCTCTTGGATTTTAAAAACACAGAAACTGAACATTTCCCTTCATTTTTGGTTTATTAGCCCAATGAGATTGCGGCGCCTTCGGGAGCAAAAACAAGCAAGACAAAAGCCAAAGGTATGTATACTGCCACATCTTCCACCTTTGAAATCCTGTTTAACCAAAATCTCTTCAACCAACATTTTGTTGCAAAATTCGTACACTCGGGGATGCAAGTCTTCCGGCTATAGCCGGAATTCTGGCTTTTTCTTATTTTGGAAAAAGAAATTTGGCAAAGCCTTTTTTTAAGGCCGTAAAAGTAAACGGCAGGAAATATAAGGAGAATATATTTTCAAGTCCAAAAAAACATGGAAAATTGTCTCACTTACTGATCAACGATGTCCGGATATGCCATGTACATGTATGTACATCCTATGTACACGCACGTAGCACGTTCTCGCAATGATTTGCACACATGCAGTATGTCTGTATTCCGGCCATAATCATTCACGGCTAAAGTATCGCGAAACCAGACTATCGATCAGAAGTACATAGAGGGCGCTGTATCCATCAACTCTTCCATCATTCGTCAATTTGATGTACAAAACAATCAAATACGTTGGTTTTTCTACTCGACGTACATAAATTTAGCTGATCTTTGAGACGGTTCATCATCAGACCAAAAACTGACAGACTGGAGATGACGTAAGTCAATTTTACGTACGTCTGACTAACGAAATAAGTAAAGTGTGAACCAACCTTATTAAGTGTGTTTCCTCTAGATCAATTACCTAAGAGGACGCCCAGAGCCCCAAGTATTGCCGAGCATTCGGAATTTGGGGATGATATCGACAAGCAATGCATCTTCTGCTCGGAGGAAGATAGGACCTTTAAAGATGAAGGACTCGACATGCACTACTGGAAATATTGCCCTGTTCTCAAACGATGTACTGGCTGCAAACAGGTACACAATTTATTTATTTATTTTGTTTTTATTTCAACCCTCCTTAAAGGTACACACCGGCCTACTGTTTACGTAATTTAGTGATGCAGCATCATTGACAATTTTTTGATAGTCCTTGTGGGAAAAAAGATCATCCAAATGTCCTGAAATAATTTTTACCATTTATTCATGCACAAACACCATGAATAATCTACATGTATGTGGCTGAAATCTCTACAAAGGCAGTTTATCAACATTATTCTTTAGTAATTTAATGCTGTTGTAACTGTTTTGTTTTTTTAAGTTTTCCAAATTCCACTGAGTCAATTTTGAGAAGAGCCCAAGAAAAAAAATGACGTCTTTGTCCAGTAAAAATGAAATTAGCCCCCGATCGTAATTTGTTTCAGGTTGTTGAGATTTCGGCTTTAAATAACCACCTACTGAGCGAGTGCGAGGGACGCGCCAAATACGCCAAATGCCCACGGTGCACGGAGACCCATGAAAAGACTGAAATAGACCGATACGTTCGGGAGAAGATTTGCCAACGTAAGTAAAAAAAATCTTCTTCCAATTTCAACTCAATTTCATAAAATTACTTAACACATGTCTGACAGATCCTAAAAGGGCACCGTTCTCACTTGAGAAATTGCTTTGTTTGACAAAGATTAGTAAATCATCGTTAGTTAATGAAGCGTGCGTTCACATCTCACCTAACGAAGATTAAAACGAAGATCGAATAAAGAGTGGTACTGTTCACATAAGGCGACCGTTAACGAAGAACGAATGAAGCTGTAGGATGCCACTATACTATGCCTGGTTACACATGAGTGCCAAGCATTGAGCTTCAAGTATCTGATGCGCTGTGTGGTTTTTGAATGGTGCTTCAATAAACAATGCTTGCTAGGTGCTTGACGCAGGACATGCTTCTGCAACCAGGCCTGCCAAATCACCACGTCGAACGAAAAGAGCGTTCAGATTACAAATTTAGCTTCATCAAATTAAGTGATCTCTTCGTCAAATTAAGCTATTTTGCTTCGTCGAACGAAAAGATTCTAATCATCGTCGAATGAAGAGGCGTACGTTCACATCAGGAAAACTCTTTGTCGAATCATCGTCAAATTTTCGTAAAACGAAGTGATTTCTCCAGTGAGATCAGGTTAAAGGCAGGGGCTCGTCACGAAATACGCAGCTCCATGTAGTAAAGGCACGGAGCTGCGTATTTCGTGGCACGAATTTGGCGCGCGTGCATTGCTGACGAGCCTGTGCCTTACAAGCCTAAACAATAATGGTGCATAGCAGATGAAATTTACAATGCTTCACATGAATGGTGTGAAATTTCACACCATAGCACTTTGTTTTTTTGTTGAGTACATGTATGCTTAATATTCGTTCGGTTTTTTTCCAGCTCTGAGACCCGGGATGAGTAAATGCCCGATGTGTCACGCGAGCATCGCAACGGACAATGATAAAGACAAGAATTGGAGAAGGCATCTCATGGGCACGGGCAAAGACGCCTGCCCCAAGAACCCAAGACGAGAACCAGCGCTCAAGAGGGGTCAGATTCGGATTGTTTCGTACCTTTTATTAGATTAATTTTTAATGGGTTTAATGAACTTTAATTCACAGCCCATAGACTGAATTGAATGAAGCTTACAAGTGTGCTTAACCTAAACTGTGATACATGGGTGGGTGGTGCCATTGGCAGCCGACGGCCCGAGACAATAGGAATCCCCTTACGCCTCACGAAAGAATGCTCTGGGATCTTTTAAGTGCGTTTCACATCACACTGGACCAACGGCTTTACATCCCTTCCAAAGGATGGAGCAACCCTCAACACCAAGTTTTCATCCCTGTTGCAAATCAAAAACCTAAACCTCAGCCACGGTACCCCACAAAGTTGTAACACACTTGTGTTACATTTTATGCCGTCCCAGATATTGGAAATTTGTACACGGGGTTTTTAGAAAGGCATGTTGTCACACTATTTGTAACCCTTTTAGGCCAAAGGTTATCTCTTCAGAACAACTGAAACATTTGTTTTATTTTAAGACCAGACGAAGGTATTGACTTGACTTGACTTGACTTGAGACTGGAACCTCAAATGACTTGACTTGTCAGTGTTCAGTGTGATGAGTCCACTCTAATTGTATTACCTCTCCACATCCCTTCAATAACAAAAAACTATGAATTGTAGGTTAGGGCGACAAATCGTGTGTAAAAAAGGTATATTAGGGCGACGTGCTCAATAGGGCGACATTTTGGTGTCGCCCTAATATTTTTGAGTTTAAAAATCCTTTTTTTTGGTCAAAAACCATTTTTGTTTAATCGAGAACCATTTTTATTAGGTCTAGAACCGATTCTCTTAGGTCTGGAAGCATCTCTGGAAGCTTTGGGTAAAAAAATAAGGTGTCATTTTGAGTGACTCTTGCCGAAATTTCGGTGGTCCCCGGTGAGAGTCTTCCCGAAATGTCGCCCTATTGCGGCATTCAGCATTGTTTAAACATATATTGTTATTAATTTCAAATCATACAGTGAAAGAAAAGAAAGGACAAGGTACCTCCGACAGAAGCAAAATACCCGGCCGGGAAAAGAAAGCCAAAAGCAAGACCCCAAGACCCAAGTAGGTACAAGAGATGACGTCATACTGCACATTGCTTGAATGAACTTACCAAGCAGACTGAAGCTAGCTTAAGGAGAGCAAAGAGCAAGACCCAAGTAGGTACAAGATAGAGATGACGTCATACTGCACATTGCTTGAATGAACTTACCAAGCAGACTGAAGCTAGCTTAATGAGAGCAAGACACCAAGACCCAAGTAGGTACAAGAGATGACGTCATACTGCACATTGCTTGAATTAACTTACCAAGCAGACTGAAGCTAGCTTAATGAGAGCAAAGAGCAAGACACCAAGACCCAAGTAGGTACAAGATAGAGATGACGTCATACTGCACATTGCTTGAATTAACTTACCAAGCAGACTGAAGCTAGCTTAAGCTAGGAGAGCAAAGAGCAAGACACCAAGACCCAAGTAGGTACAAGATAGAGATGACGTCATACTGCACATTGCTTGAATTAACTTACCAAGCAGACTGAAGCTAGCTTAAGAAGAGCAAGACACCAAGACCCAAGTAGGTACAAGATAGAGATGACGTCATACTGCACATTGCTTGAATGAACTTACCAAGCAGACTGAAGCTAGCTTAATGAGAGCAAAGAGCAAGACACCAAGACCCAAGTAGGTACAAGATAGAGATGATCATGACGTCATACTGCACATTGCTTGAATTAACTTACCAAGCAGACTGAACCTAGCTTAAGGAGAGCAAAGAGCAAGACACCAAGACCCAAGTAGGTACAAGATAGAGATGACGTCATACTGCACATTGCTTGAATGAACTTACCAAGCAGACTGAAGCTAGCTTAAGGAGAGCAAAGAGCAAGACACCAAGACCCAAGTAGGTACAAGATAGAGATAACGTCATACTGCACATTGCTTGAATGAACTTACCAAGCAGACTGAAGCTAGCTTAAGGAGAGCAAAGAGCAAGACCCAAGTAGGTACAAGATAGAGATGACGTCATACTGCACATTGCTTGAATTAACTTACCAAGCAGACTGAAGCTAGCTTAATGAGAGCAAAGAGCAAGACACCAAGACCCAAGTAGGTACAAGATAGAGATGACGTCATACTGCACATTGCTTGAATTAACTTACCAAGCAGACTGAAGCTAGCTTAAGCTAGGAGAGCAAAGAGCAAGACACCAAGACCCAAGTAGGTACAAGATAGAGATGACGTCATACTGCACATTGCTTGAATTAACTTACCAAGCAGACTGAAGCTAGCTTAAGAAGAGCAAGACACCAAGACCCAAGTAGGTACAAGATAGAGATGACGTCATACTGCACATTGCTTGAATGAACTTACCAAGCAGACTGAAGCTAGCTTAATGAGAGCAAAGAGCAAGACACCAAGACCCAAGTAGGTACAAGATAGAGATGACGTCATCCAACTACTGCACATTGCTGGAATGAACTCGCCCAGGTCCTGTCATTTTAAGACTTATTTCAAGTCTGAGATCACATATTTCACCAATTATGGGAAGTATCCTATGCATAACTGGTACATTATACACGAAGTCAGACTTGAAATATGTTTGTGAAATGTCAGCAATGGGTTTGCGGTTATGTTACAACTGTCTATCATAATTGTTGCGCTCTTATGCCACACCGAGAGAAAAATTGGGTAAACCTTAGGGAGTATACCACTGTTCCTTATAGCTCAGCTGGTAGAGCATCTTCCCGGTGAGTCGGAGGTCTTGGGTTCCAATCCTGATAAGGCCCTTACGAAGTTTGGTTGTTTCATTTCAATAGTTTTTAGGCACTATACCAGATATTGCATTGCGAAAATGACCTTAATCTGACTCAAAGTTGGAGAAAGATTAATAGCTAGGCATTCCTCTTATTTTCGCATTGAATTTGAATAAATGATTGTAATGTTCAAGAAAGATTTCATCACAGAACACATGATTGGTAAACCGTTACAAATGGTTTTATCTCCCTGTGTGATTGAAGATATGCATGATTAAAACCAACCTGAGCAAAAACCAGCTCCGTACTTGTCTAACTTTTGAGTAAACGGTCGCCCTGAACCACGGCCTGTGCACGAAGTGTTTTGGGGTGAAGTGGCATTCGGACGAAGTAAATTTTCGTCTCATGGGACGAAAATGTATTGTTTTACTCATTTCTCAAAAACTATAGCACTTTAGACAAAACCATTTCAGGGCAAGTTTACTACCATCATCATGTTTATATTGTGTAAGTTATGTGTAAATCTGTGAACATTTCTGATTTTAGAGATTACCAATGATGTGTTCTAACTTTAAGTAGTGATGCATTCCCTTTATCTTTTTGAGCACTAAAATTGTACATAGAAGTGACTGCCATTTTTGCTGTGCAATGTACATGAATTAGTAAGCGTTCATTTAATTAGTTGTACCTAATTACATTCCCAAGTTTAAAGCATTTATGTATATAATGTACACATGTATATTTACCGAAGATTGTCAAGAGTATGTTTATATAAGGGGCGTTTGAGATGCTACACCGTGTAACAATGGGTTTACACCAGGGAAAGCCTCCAGAAGATGCAAAACGAACGACACACACTATGAACATCTAACAATAGAAATTGGGCACACACCATTGTTACTAACAATGGGGTTACAATGAACATGTACATGTTTTTGCTCATAGTGACAGAGGTTTCGCCTTGAATTCTGAGAACACGGGTCAAAGGTTGTTGCCGGGCAGGCCTGTTATCGTTTGACTCGCGATAAAAAATTAAGCTGGCGCTATGCAAAAATAGTTGTCTTAAAGTACCGCAATAAATTTTGTCAATGCCGACAGACATATACTGATTAAGCAAAATGTATTTACAGCTCTATTCCCTCCTATTTTGTGTCATAAATCTGTATTTTTCTTCGTACTCACGTCACGATTCCAAACTGTCTGCCATGTTTTACCGCTCATGGTTACTAGGTGACGTCATTACAACACAAGCTTTACACCACAGACCCGCTGGAGTGGTGGCTGCCACCGGAGCAGTCTCGTGTATCACGCGATGGCTAAAAGAAAAAGTTGGTGTTAAAGGAGCGTGACCAGAGTTTCTGGAAAATAGTTTTCGATGTAACTTACCAATATTATCAAGTAACTCCCATACACACCTCCCATGTCCCAAAAACCCGAAAACATTCGCAATTTCCAGTAAAAAATTGAACAAAACTATCGAGTATGCTTTCAGCGGATAAACGTTGATACTGGAAAATTAGTTTACAAATAATCGGTGGATTTTCGACGATATCCTCGGAAATATGCGGCCTAGAAGCGCGGGAGTTTCAGTTTCGTAATCAGAAAAATATAACGGATGTTATGATATAAAAATCTCATGACCCATAAGGTAAGTCCCGGGGAGTTATGGGTAAAAAAAGTGATCTGGTCACACTCCTTTAATTGTTAAACAGTGTAAGCATCTAGAACGCCTCTCATATTTGTTTGGTTTTTAGAGTTTTATGACATTGTCAGGTGTTTATATCAAGATTAAAGATATGTATACTAACTGTGCTGGAGGCCAAATACACATTGCCGATTAAAATTGAATAATTTAGTAATTTTTTTTAACTGACAAAATTATCAATTTTCATTTAAAAATATTGAAGTTGTCCTGAACACGGACAATATGTACCTTGTACATATTGTATATGTACCTTTTAAAGGCTTGTTATCATTTACGATGAGTTGAAAAAAAAAAAAATTACTCGAAGTATCGATTGCAATGGTAATAAACACCATATCGATATATGTCCGTCTATGATGCCTTGGTACATACAATGATGGTACATACATCATTTACATGTACATTTACTGCAGTGTTGTAGTCGAGTCACTAGCCTCGAGTCTGACTCACGGGTCACTTTGCTCGAGTCCGAGTCACTTGTTCGCCAAATTAATAAAACTGAATCTGTTATATTTCGTTCACACAATAATGTGAAATTACGTACTCACGCGCTCCTTGCCGGCCTGGTGGGGCAGTGTACATAATCGCGCATCGGACGTTTTTTTCGCCAAGGTTTAATATATTTTTTTATTTTTTTGAAATATGTGACTCGTGAGTCACGAGTCACCATGTTCGAGTCCGAGTAATTTTTCATTGTGACTCGAGTCGGACTCGAGTCAGAGTCCTGAACTCGAGTACTACATGTACAACACTGACTTACTGTAAGAAATTCACAATATAAATTGTTGCTTGTAACTCGAGTTAAATTTTAATTTTGGTCTTTTCAAATGATTTAACACTGATAATTTAATGTTTTTCGCATATGTTGCGCAAGAAAAAAAGGTTGGCATGATTTTAAATGTTGGGACTTGTTTGTTAGGGTTGATGGCAGAATTATCTGTGTTGAATTGTTTTCGCTTTGGCGTGCCATAGTATGGACACAGTAATGGCGGATATGATTGTTGTTGACATTACGCGTATTAGTCTGGTACCCGGACCAAAAATATTTTGACTAGACTGAATTTAAGGTCCGGCAGCCGCCAATTCCGCCATTTTGAAACCGGATTCCTCCTTTTCCCGAAGGTTTCCGAAGTTACCCGAATGCACGTCCGGACGTTACCGTTAATCGTCGGTACAATTCGTCATTGTCTCGAGAATTTGAATATTGACGTCGCGTGCACGTACGCGTGCCGCTGCGTGTGTATTTGTGGTGATTTATGGTGATGCGACTCAGTCGCTATCGGTGGCTATAGTTACGGGATTGCAACAGCAGATTAAAACTACATGTACAATATGGAGCTCACTGGGTGATGCAGACAAGGTTTGAATTTTCTTTTTGATGCTAGCCTACATGTATATTAAAATGGGCATATTTAATATTTTAAAGAGGAAGAATCCCCCTTGACGAAAATCCAGCATTTAGGCTTTTTTAGATAGTTCAATTATCCCTCTTGCCGACGTGGATTTTTATTATTCTTTAATTGTCGGTTTTAAGTGAATAAATTGCAAGCAAAAGTGCGCTTTTCGAAAATGAGATTTTCGCGATTTATGAAACGCTCATTAGGTATTCATGATATGCGCGTGACCCCGTGACGCAATCCTGAGAAAGAGAAGTCAACACGATAGTTGGCTCCATACGTTTACACGCAAAAAACTTAGAAAACCGTCTCTTTTAGATGGTGTTTTTTAAAGAATTTTCTTGTTCCAAAAAGCCGGAGATATGCCCAGTATAGCTGCGTGGTTGCATGCTCAGTCCTTCGGACTGTCGTTGACGCACCCCAGTTTGGCTCGGCAATTTGGTCAAAGTGTGGTCCAAACGTCGGCAAATTTGGAGGTCGAAACATTTTCCGACGAACTTCAAATTTTGCATGCTCAACTCTCTATATTGCGCACTTGTCCTAAAAAATTGACAGACTTTCGCCGGGAAATGGCAGAGAAATTTCAAAGTTTAGGGAAAACTGGGTTGGGGCTTCCTGACTGCTCACGCAAACCGTGGCTGTCTGTACACACCTCTTTGGTGTACTCCTGAGTCGTGCGCATGCTCAGTCCTTCGGACTGTCGTTGACGCACCCCAGTTTGGCTCGGCAATTTGGTCAAAGTGTGGTCCAAACGTCGGCAAATTTGGTGGTCGAAAAATTTTCCGACGAACTTCAAATTTTGCATGCTCCAAACTCTCTATATTGCGCACTTGTCCTAAAAAATTGACAGACTTTCGCCGGGAAATGGCAGAGAAATTTCAAAGTTTAGGGAAAACTGGGTTGGGGCTTCCTGACTGCTCACGCAAACCGTGGCTGTCTGTACACACCTCTTTGGTGTACTCCTGAGTCGTGCGCATGCTCAGTCCTTCGGACTGTCGTTGACGCACCCCAGTTTGGCTCGGCAATTTGGTCAAAGTGTGGTCCAAACGTCGGCAAATTTGGAGGTCGAAAAATTTTCCGACGAACTTCAAATTTTGCATGCTCCAAACTCTCTATATTGCGCACTTGTCCTAAAAAATTGACAGACTTTCGCCGGGAAATGGCAGAGAAATTTCAAAGTTTAGGGAAAACTGGGTTGGGGCTTCCTGACTGCTCACGCAAACCGTGGCTGTCTGTACACACCTCTTTGGTGTACTCCTGAGTCGTGCGCATGCTCAGTCCTTCGGACTGTCGTTGACGCACCCCAGTTTGGCTCGGCAATTTGGTCAAAGTGTGGTCCAAACGTCGGCAAATTTGGAGGTCGAAAAATTTTCCGACGAACTTCAAATTTTGCATGCTCCAAACTCTCTATATTGCGCACTTGTCCTAAAAAATTGACAGACTTTCGCCGGGAAATGGCAGAGAAATTTCAAAGTTTAGGGAAAACTGGGTTGGGGCTTCCTGACTGCTCACGCAAACCGTGGCTGTCTGTACACACCTCTTTGGTGTACTCCTGAGTCGTGCGCATGCTCAGTCCTTCGGACTGTCGTTGACGCACCCCAGTTTGGCTCGGCAATTTGGTCAAAGTGTGGTCCAAACGTCGGCAAATTTGGAGGTCGAAAAATTTTCCGACGAACTTCAAATTTTGCATGCTCCAAACTCTCTATATTGCGCACTTGTCCTAAAAAATTGACAGACTTTCGCCGGGAAATGGCAGAGAAATTTCAAAGTTTAGGGAAAACTGGGTTGGGGCTTCCTGACTGCTCACGCAAACCGTGGCTGTCTGTACACACCTCTTTGGTGTACTCCTGAGTCGTGCGCATGCTCAGTCCTTCGGACTGTCGTTGACGCACCCCAGTTTGGCTCGGCAATTTGGTCAAAGTGTGGTCCAAACGTCGGCAAATTTGGAGGTCGAAAAATTTTCCGACGAACTTCAAATTTTGCATGCTCCAAACTCTCTATATTGCGCACTTGTCCTAAAAAATTGACAGACTTTCGCCAGGAAATGGCAGAGAAATTTCAAAGTTTAGGGAAAACTGGGTTGGGGCTTCCTGACTGCTCACGCAAACCGTGGCTGTCTGTACACACCTCTTTGGTGTACTCCTGAGTCGTGCGCATGCTCAGTCCTTCGGACTGTCGTTGACGCACCCCAGTTTGGCTCGGCAATTTGGTCAAAGTGTGGTCCAAACGTCGGCAAATTTGGAGGTCGAAAAATTTTCCGACGAACTTCAAATTTTGCATGCTCCAAACTCTCTATATTGCGCACTTGTCCTAAAAAATTGACAGACTTTCGCCAGGAAATGGCAGAGAAATTTCAAAGTTTAGGGAAAACTGGGTTGGGGCTTCCTGACTGCTCACGCAAACCGTGGCTGTCTGTACACACCTCTTTGGTGTACTCCTGAGTCGTGCGCATGCTCAGTCCTTCGGACTGTCGTTGACGCACCCCAGTTTGGCTCGGCAATTTGGTCAAAGTGTGGTCCAAACGTCGGCAAATTTGGAGGTCGAAAAATTTTCCGACGAACTTCAAATTTTGCATGCTCCAAACTCTCTATATTGCGCACTTGTCCTAAAAAATTGACAGACTTTCGCCGGGAAATGGCAGAGAAATTTCAAAGTTTAGGGAAAACTGGGTTGGGGCTTCCTGACTGCTCACGCAAACCGTGGCTGTCTGTACACACCTCTTTGGTGTACTCCTGAGTCGTGCGCATGCTCAGTCCTTCGGACTGTCGTTGACGCACCCCAGTTTGGCTCGGCAATTTGGTCAAAGTGTGGTCCAAACGTCGGCAAATTTGGAGGTCGAAAAATTTTCCGACGAACTTCAAATTTTGCATGCTCCAAATTCTCTATATTGCGCACTTGTCCTAAAAAATTGACAGACTTTCGCAGGGAAATGGCAGAGAAATTTCAAAGTTTAGGGAAAACTGGGTTGGGGCTTCCTGACTGCTCACGCAAACCGTGGCTGTCTGTACACACCTCTTTGGTGTACTCCTGAGTCGTGCGCATGCTCAGTCCTTCGGACTGTCGTTGACGCACCCCAGTTTGGCTCGGCAATTTGGTCAAAGTGTGGTCCAAACGTCGGCAAATTTGGAGGTCGAAAAATTTTCCGACGAACTTCAAATTTTGCATGCTCCAAACTCTCTATATTGCGCACTTGTCCTAAAAAATTGACAGACTTTCGCCGGGAAATGGCAGAGAAATTTCAAAGTTTAGGGAAAACTGGGTTGGGGCTTCCTGACTGCTCACGCAAACCGTGGCTGTCTGTACACACCTCTTTGGTGTACTCCTGAGTCGTGCGCATGCTCAGTCCTTCGGACTGTCGTTGACGCACCCCAGTTTGGCTCGGCAATTTGGTCAAAGTGTGGTCCAAACGTCGGCAAATTTGGAGGTCGAAAAATTTTCCGACGAACTTCAAATTTTGCATGCTCCAAACTCTCTATATTGCGCACTTGTCCTAAAAAATTGACAGACTTTCGCCAGGAAATGGCAGAGAAATTTCAAAGTTTAGGGAAAACTGGGTTGGGGCTTCCTGACTGCTCACGCAAACCGTGGCTGTCTGTTTTGTACACACCTCTTTGGTGTACTCCTGAGTCGTGCGCATGCTCAGTCCTTCGGACTGTCGTTGACGCACCCCAGTTTGGCTCGGCAATTTGGTCAAAGTGTGGTCCAAACGTCGGCAAATTTGGAGGTCGAAAAATTTTCCGACGAACTTCAAATTTTGCATGCTCCAAACTCTCTATATTGCGCACTTGTCCTAAAAAATTGACAGACTTTCGCCGGGAAATGGCAGAGAAATTTCAAAGTTTAGGGAAAACTGGGTTGGGGCTTCCTGACTGCTCACGCAAACCGTGGCTGTCTGTACACACCTCTTTGGTGTACTCCTGAGTCGTGCGCATGCTCAGTCCTTCGGACTGTCGTTGACGCACCCCAGTTTGGCTCGGCAATTTGGTCAAAGTGTGGTCCAAACGTCGGCAAATTTGGAGGTCGAAAAATTTTCCGACGAACTTCAAATTTTGCATGCTCCAAACTCTCTATATTGCGCACTTGTCCTAAAAAATTGACAGACTTTCGCCGGGAAATGGCAGAGAAATTTCAAAGTTTAGGGAAAACTGGGTTGGGGCTTCCTGACTGCTCACGCAAACCGTGGCTGTCTGTACACACCTCTTTGGTGTACTCCTGAGTCGTGCGCATGCTCAGTCCTTCGGACTGTCGTTGACGCACCCCAGTTTGGCTCGGCAATTTGGTCAAAGTGTGGTCCAAACGTCGGCAAATTTGGAGGTCGAAAAATTTTCCGACGAACTTCAAATTTTGCATGCTCCAAACTCTCTATATTGCGCACTTGTCCTAAAAAATTGACAGACTTTCGCCAGGAAATGGCAGAGAAATTTCAAAGTTTAGGGAAAACTGGGTTGGGGCTTCCTGACTGCTCACGCAAACCGTGGCTGTCTGTACACACCTCTTTGGTGTACTCCTGAGTCGTGCGCATGCTCAGTCCTTCGGACTGTCGTTGACACACCCCAGTTTGGCTCGGCAATTTGGTCAAAGTGTGGTCCAAACGTCGGCAAATTTGGAGGTCGAAAAATTTTCTGACGAACTTCAAATTTTGCATGCTCCAAACTCTCTATATTGCGCACTTGTCCTAAAAAATTGACAGACTTTCGCCAGGAAATGGCAGAGAAATTTCAAAGTTTAGGGAAAACTGGGTTGGGGCTTCCTGACTGCTCACGCAAACCGTGGCTGTCTGTACACACCTCTTTGGTCTACTCCTGAGTCGTGCGCATGCTCAGTCCTTCGGACTGTCGTTGACGCACCCCAGTTTGGCTCGGCAATTTGGTCAAAGTGTGGTCCAAACGTCGGCAAATTTGGAGGTCGAAAAATTTTCCGACGAACTTCAAATTTTGCATGCTCCAAACTCTCTATATTGCGCACTTGTCCTAAAAAATTGACAGACTTTCGCCAGGAAATGGCAGAGAAATTTCAAAGTTTAGGGAAAACTGGGTTGGGGCTTCCTGACTGCTCACGCAAACCGTGGCTGTCTGTTTTGTACACACCTCTTTGGTGTACTCCTGAGTCG
The DNA here is from genome assembly GCA_037783545.1 of Henricia sp. BOLD:AAB3569. NCBI lineage: Eukaryota > Metazoa > Echinodermata > Asteroidea > Spinulosida > Echinasteridae > Henricia > Henricia sp. BOLD:AAB3569. Next base: position 217,328 of record JBBELK010000402.1, read on the forward strand.
TGCGCATGCTCAGTCCTTCGGACTGTCGTTGACGCACCCCAGTTTGGCTCGGCAATTTGGTCAAAGTGTGGTCCAAACGTCGGCAAATTTGGAGGTCGAAAAATTTTCCGACGAACTTCAAATTTTGCATGCTCCAAACTCTCTATATTGCGCACTTGTCCTAAAAAATTGACAGACTTTCGCCGGGAAATGGCAGAGAAATTTCAAAGTTTAGGGAAAACTGGGTTGGGGCTTCCTGACTGCTCACGCAAACCGTGGCTGTCTGTACACACCTCTTTGGTGTACTCCTGAGTCGTGCGCATGCTCAGTCCTTCGGACTGTCGTTGACGCACCCCAGTTTGGCTCGGCAATTTGGTCAAAGTGTGGTCCAAACGTCGGCAAATTTGGAGGTCGAAAAATTTTCCGACGAACTTCAAATTTTGCATGCTCCAAACTCTCTATATTGCGCACTTGTCCTAAAAAATTGACAGACTTTCGCCGGGAAATGGCAGAGAAATTTCAAAGTTTAGGGAAAACTGGGTTGGGGCTTCCTGACTGCTCACGCAAACCGTGGCTGTCTGTACACACCTCTTTGGTGTACTCCTGAGTCGTGCGCATGCTCAGTCCTTCGGACTGTCGTTGACGCACCCCAGTTTGGCTCGGCAATTTGGTCAAAGTGTGGTCCAAACGTCGGCAAATTTGGAGGTCGAAAAATTTTCCGACGAACTTCAAATTTTGCATGCTCCAAACTCTCTATATTGCGCACTTGTCCTAAAAAATTGACAGACTTTCGCCAGGAAATGGCAGAGAAATTTCAAAGTTTAGGGAAAACTGGGTTGGGGCTTCCTGACTGCTCACGCAAACCGTGGCTGTCTGTACACACCTCTTTGGTGTACTCCTGAGTCGTGCGCATGCTCAGTCCTTCGGACTGTCGTTGACACACCCCAGTTTGGCTCGGCAATTTGGTCAAAGTGTGGTCCAAACGTCGGCAAATTTGGAGGTCGAAAAATTTTCTGACGAACTTCAAATTTTGCATGCTCCAAACTCTCTATATTGCGCACTTGTCCTAAAAAATTGACAGACTTTCGCCAGGAAATGGCAGAGAAATTTCAAAGTTTAGGGAAAACTGGGTTGGGGCTTCCTGACTGCTCACGCAAACCGTGGCTGTCTGTACACACCTCTTTGGTCTACTCCTGAGTCGTGCGCATGCTCAGTCCTTCGGACTGTCGTTGACGCACCCCAGTTTGGCTCGGCAATTTGGTCAAAGTGTGGTCCAAACGTCGGCAAATTTGGTGGTCGAAAAATTTTCCGACGAACTTCAAATTTTGCATGCTCCAAACTCTCTATATTGCGCACTTGTCCTAAAAAATTGACAGACTTTCGCCGGGAAATGGCAGAGAAATTTCAAAGTTTAGGGAAAACTGGGTTGGGGCTTCCTGACTGCTCACGCAAACCGTGGCTGTCTGTACACACCTCTTTGGTGTACTCCTGAGTCGTGCGCATGCTCAGTCCTTCTTACTGTCGTTGACGCACCCCAGTTTGGCTCGGCAATTTGGTCAAAGTGTGGTCCAAACGTCGGCAAATTTGGAGGTCGAAAAATTTTCCGACGAACTTCAAATTTTGCATGCTCCAAACTCTCTATATTGCGCACTTGTCCTAAAAAATTGACAGACTTTCGCCGGGAAATGGCGGAGAAATTTCAAAGTTTAGGGAAAACTGGATTGGGGCTTCCTGACTGCTCACGCAAACCGTGGCTGTCTGTACACACCTCTTTGGTGTACTCCTGAGTCGTGCGCATGCTCAGTCCTTCGGACTGTCGTTGACGCACCCCAGTTTGGCTCGGCAATTTGGTCAAAGTGTGGTCCAAACGTCGGCAAATTTTGAGGTCGAAAAATTGTCCGACGAACTTCAAATTTTGCATGCTCCAAACTCTCTATATTGCGCACTTGTCCTAAAAAATTGACAGACTTTCGCCGGGAAATGGCGGAGAAATTTCAAAGTTTAGGGAAAACTGGGTTGGGGCTTCCTGACTGCTCACGCAAACCGTGGCTGTCTGTACACACCTCTTTGGTGTACTCCTGAGTCGTGCGCATGCTCAGTCCTTCGGACTGTCGTTGACGCACCCCAGTTTGGCTCGGCAATTTGGTCAAAGTGTTGTCCAAACGTCGGCAAATTTGGAGGTCGAACAATTTTCCGACAAACTTCAAATTTTGCATGCTCCAAACTCTCTATATTGCGCACTTGTCCTAAACAATTGACAGACTTTCGCCGGGAAATGGCAGAGAAATTTCAAAGTTTAGGGAAAACTGGGTTGGGGCTTCCTGACTGCTCACGCAAACCGTGGCTGTCTGTACACACCTCTTTGGTGTACTCCTGAGTCGTGCGCATGCTCAGTCCTTCGGACTGTCGTTGACGCACCCCAGTTTGGCTCGGCAATTTGGTCAAAGTGTGGTCCAAACGTCGGCAAATTTGGAGGTCGAAAAATTTTCCAACGAACTTTAAATTTTGCATGCTCCAAACTCTCAATATTGCGCACTTGTCCTAAAAAATTGACAGACTTTCGCCAGGAAATGGCAGAGAAATTTCAAAGTTTAGGGAAAACTGGGTTGGGGCTTCCTGACTGCTCACGCAAACCGTGGCTGTCTGTACACACCTCTTTGGTCTACTCCTGAGTCGTGCGCATGCTCAGTCCTTCGGACTGTCGTTGACGCACCCCAGTTTGGCTCGGCAATTTGGTCAAAGTGTGGTCCAAACGTCGGCAAATTTGGAGGTCGAAAAATTTTCCGACGAACTTCAAATTTTGCATGCTCCAAACTCTCTATATTGCGCACTTGTCCTAAAAAATTGACAGACTTTCGCCGGGAAATGGCGGAGAAATTTCAAAGTTTAGGGAAAACTGGGTTGGGGCTTCCTGACTGCTCACGCAAACCGTGGCTGTCTGTACACACCTCTTTGGTGTACTCCTGAGTCGTGCGCATGCTCAGTCCTTCGGACTGTCGTTGACGCACCCCAGTTTGGCTCGGCAAATTTGGAGGTCGAAAAATTTTCCGACGAACTTCAAATTTTGCATGCTCCAAACTCTCTATATTGCGCACTTGTCCTAAAAAATTGACAGACTTTCGCCGGGAAATGGCGGAGAAATTTCAAAGTTTAGGGAAAACTGGGTTGGGGCTTCCTGACTGCTCACGCAAACCGTGGCTGTCTGTACACACCTCTTTGGTGTACTCCTGAGTCGTGCGCATGCTCAGTCCTTTGGACTGTCGTTGACGCATCCCAGTTTGGCTCGGCAATTTGGTCAAAGTGTGGTCCAAACGTCGGCAAATTTGGAGGTCGAACAATTTTCCGACAAACTTCAAATTTTGCATGCTCCAAACTCTCTATATTGCGCACTTGTCCTAAAAAATTGACAGACTTTCGCTGGGAAATGGCAGAGAAATTTCAAAGTTTAGGGAAAACTGGGTTGGGGCTCCCTGACTGCTCACGCAAACCGTGGCTGTCTGTACACACCTCTTTGGTGTACTCCTGTATGAGTCGTGCGCATGCTCAGTCCTTCGGACTGTCGTTGACGCACCCCAGTTTGGCTCGGCAATTTGGTCAAAGTGTGGTCCAAACGTCGGCAAATTTGGAGGTCGAAAATTTTTCCGACGAACTTCAAATTTTGCATGCTCCAAACTCTCTATATTGCGCACTTGTCCTAAAAAATTGACAGAATTTCGCGGGGAAATGGCAGAGAAATTTCAAAGTTTAGGGAAAACTGGGTTGGGGCTTCCTGACTGCTCACGCAAACCGTGGCTGTCTGTACACACCTCTTTGGTGTACTCCTGAGTCGTGCGCATGCTCAGTCCTTCGGACTGTCGTTGACGCACCCCAGTTTGGCTCGGCAATTTGGTCAAAGTGTGGTCCAAACGTCGGCAAATTTGGAGGTCGAAAATTTTTCCGACGAACTTCAAATTTTGCATGCTCCAAACTCTCTATATTGCGCACTTGTCCTTAAAAATTGACAGACTTTCGCCGGGAAATGGCAGAGAAATTTCAAAGTTTAGGGAAAACTGGGTTGGGGCTTCCTGACTGCTCACGCAAACCGTGGCTGTCTGTACACACCTCTTTGGTGTACTCCTGAGTCGTGCGCATGCTCAGTCCTTCGGACTGTCGTTGACGCACCCCAGTTTGGCTCGGCAATTTGGTCAAAGTGTGGTCCAAACGTCGGCAAATTTGGAGGTCGACAAATTTTCCGACGAACTTCAAATTTTGCATGCTCCAAACTCTCTATATTGCGCACTTGTCCTTAAAAATTGACAGACTTTCGCCGGGAAATGGCAGAGAAATTTCAAAGTTTAGGGAAAACTGGGCTGGGGCTTCCTGACTGCTCACGCAAACCGTGGCTGTCTGTACACACCTCTTTGGTGTACTCCTGAGTCGTGCGCATGCTCAGTCCTTCGGACTGTCGTTGACGCACCCCAGTTTGGCTCGGCAATTTGGTCAAAGTGTGGTCCAAACGTCGGAAAATTTGGAGGTCAAAAAAATTTCCGACGAGCTTCTAATTTTGCATGCTCCAAACTCTCTATATTGCGCACTTGTCCTAAAAAATTGACAGACTTTCGCAGGGAAATGGCAGAGAAATTTCAAAGTTTAGGGAAAACTGGGTTGGGGCTTCCTGACTGCTCACGCAAACCGTGGCTGTCTGTACACACCTCTTTGGTGTACTCCTGAGTCGTGCGCATGCTCAGTCCTTCGGACTGTCGTTGACGCACCCCAGTTTGGCTCGGCAAATTTGGAGGTCGAAAAATTTGCCGACGAACTTCAAATTTTGCATGCTCCAAACTCTCTATATTGCGCACTTGTCCTAAAAAATTGACAGACTTTCGCCGGGAAATGGCAGAGAAATTTCAAAGTTTAGGGAAAACTGGGTTGGGGCTTCCTGACTGCTCACGCAAACCGTGGCTGTCTGTACACACCTCTTTGGTGTACTCCTGAGTCGTGCGCATGCTCAGTCCTTCGGACTGTCGTTGACGCACCCCAGTTTGGCTCGGCAATTTGGTCAAAGTGTGGTCCAAACGTCGGCAAATTTGGAGGTCGAAAAATTTTCCGACGAACTTCAAATTTTGCATGCTCCAAACTCTCTATATTGCGCACTTGTCCTAAAAAAATGACAGACTTTCGCCGGGAAATGGCAGAGAAATTTCAAAGTTTAGGGAAAACTGGGTTGGGGCTTCCTGACTGCTCACGCAAACCGTGGCTGTCTGTACACACCTCTTTGGTGTACTCCTGAGTCGTGCGCATGCTCAGTCCTTCGGACTGTCGTTGACGCACCCCAGTTTGGCTCGGCAATTTGGTCAAAGTGTGGTCCAAACGTCGGCAAATTTGGAGGTCGAAAAATTTGCCGACGAACTTCAAATTTTGCATGCTCTAAACTCTCTATATTGCGCACTTGTCCTTAAAAATTGACAGACTTTCGCCGGGAAATGGCAGAGAAATTTCAAAGTTTAGGGAAAACTGGGTTGGGGCTTCCTGACTGCTCACGCAAACCGTGGCTGTCTGTACACACCTCTTTGGTGTACTCCTGAGTCGTGCGCATGCTCAGTCCTTCGGACTGTCGTTGACGCACCCCAGTTTGACTCGGCAATTTGGTCAAAGTGTGTTCCAAACGTCGGAAAATTTGGAGGTCAAAAAATTTTCCGACGAGCTTCAAATTTTGCATGCTCCAAACTCTCTATATTGCGCACTTGTCCTAAAAAATTGACAGACTTTCGCAGGGAAATGGCAGAGAAATTTCAAAGTTTAGGGAAAACTGGGTTGGGGCTTCCTGACTGCTCACGCAAACCGTGGCTGTCTGTACACACCTCTTTGGTGTACTCCTGAGTCGTGCGCATGCTCAGTCCTTCGGACTGTCGTTGACGCACCCCAGTTTGGCTCGGCAATTTGGTCAAAGTGTGGTCCAAACGTCGGCAAATTTGGAGGTCGAAAAATTTTCCGACGAACTTCAAATTTTGCATGCTCCAAACTCTCTATATTGCGCACTTGTCCTAAAAAAATGACAGACTTTCGCCGGGAAATGGCAGAGAAATTTCAAAGTTTAGGGAAAACTGGGTTGGGGCTTCCTGACTGCTCACGCAAACCGTGGCTGTCTGTACACACCTCTTTGGTGTACTCCTGAGTCGTGCGCATGCTCAGTCCTTCGGACTGTCGTTGACGCACCCCAGTTTGGCTCGGCAATTTGGTCAAAGTGTGGTCCAAACGTCGGCAAATTTGGAGGTCGAAAAATTTGCCGACGAACTTCAAATTTTGCATGCTCTAAACTCTCTATATTGCGCACTTGTCCTTAAAAATTGACAGACTTTCGCCGGGAAATGGCAGAGAAATTTCAAAGTTTAGGGAAAACTGGGTTGGGGCTTCCTGACTGCTCACGCAAACCGTGGCTGTCTGTACACACCTCTTTGGTGTACTCCTGAGTCGTGCGCATGCTCAGTCCTTCGGACTGTCGTTGACGCACCCCAGTTTGACTCGGCAATTTGGTCAAAGTGTGTTCCAAACGTCGGAAAATTTGGAGGTCAAAAAATTTTCCGACGAGCTTCAAATTTTGCATGCTCCAAACTCTCTATATTGCGCACTTGTCCTAAAAAATTGACAGACTTTCGCAGGGAAATGGCAGAGAAATTTCAAAGTTTAGGGAAAACTGGGTTGGGGCTTCCTGACTGCTCACGCAAACCGTGGCTGTCTGTACACACCTCTTTGGTGTACTCCTGAGTCGTGCGCATGCTCAGTCCTTCGGACTGTCGTTGACGCACCCCAGTTTGGCTCGGCAATTTGGTCAAAGTGTGGTCCAAACGTCGGCAAATTTGGAGGTCGAAAAATTTTCCGACGAACTTCAAATTTTGCATGCTCCAAACTCTCTATATTGCGCACTTGTCCTAAAAAATTGACAGACTTTCGCCGGGAAATGGCAGAGAAATTTCAAAGTTTAGGGAAAACTGGGTTGGGGCTTCCTGACTGCTCACGCAAACCGTGGCTGTCTGTACACAACTCTTTGGTGTACTCCTGAGTCGTGCGCATGCTCAGTCCTTCGGACTGTCATTGACGCACCCCAGTTTGGCTCGGCAATTTGGTCAAATTGTGGTCCAAACGTCGGCAAATTTGGAGGTCGAAAAATTTTCCGACGAACTTCAAATCTTGCATGCTCCAAACTCTCTATATTGCGCACTTGTCCTAAAAAATTGACAAACTTTCGCCTGGAAATGACAGAGAAATTTCAAAGTTTAGGGAAAACTGGGTTGGGGCTTCCTGACTGCTCACGCAAACCGTGGCTGTCTGTACACACCTCTTTGGTGTACTCCTGAGTCGTGCGCATGCTCAGTCCTTCGGACTGTCGTTGACGCACCCCAGTTTGGCTCGGCAATTTGGTCAAAGTGTGGTCCAAACGTCGGCAAATTTGGAGGTCAAAAAATTTTCCGACGAGCTTCAAATTTTGCATGCTCCAAACTCTCTATATTGCGCACTTGACCTAAAAAATTGACAGACTTTCGCAGGGAAATGGCAGAGAAATTTCACAGTTTAGGGAAAACTGGGTTGGGGCTTCCTGACTGCTCACGCAAACCGTGGCTGTCTGTACACACCTCTTTGGTGTACTCCTGAGTCGTGCGCATGCTCAGTCCTTCGGACTGTCGTTGACGCACCCCAGTTTGGCTCGGCAAATTTGGAGGTCGAAAAATTTGCCGACGAACTTCAAATTTTGCATGCTCCAAACTCTCTATATTGCGCACTTGTCCTAAAAAATTGACAGACTTTCGCCGGGAAATGGCAGAGAAATTTCAAAGTTTAGGGAAAACTGGGTTGGGGCTTCCTGACTGCTCACGCAAACCGTGGCTGTCTGTACACACCTCTTTGGTGTACTCCTGAGTCGTGCGCATGCTCAGTCCTTCGGACTGTCGTTGACGCACCCCAGTTTGGCTCGGCAATTTGGTCAAAGTGTGGTCCAAACGTCGGCAAATTTGGAGGTCGAAAAATTTTCCGACGAACTTCAAATTTTGCATGCTCCAAACTCTCTATATTGCGCCCTTGTCCTAAAAAATTGACAAACTTTCGCCTGGAAATGACAGAGAAATTTCAAAGTTTAGGGAAAACTGGGTTGGGGCTTCCTGACTGCTCACGCAAACCGTGGCTGTCTGTACACACCTCTTTGGTGTACTCCTGAGTCGTGCGCATGCTCAGTCCTTCGGACTGTCGTTGACGCACCCCAGTTTGGCTCGGCAATTTGGTCAAAGTGTGGTCCAAACGTCGGCAAATTTGGAGGTCGACAAATTTTCCGACGAACTTCAAATTTTGCACGCTCCAAACTCTCTATATTGCGCACTTGTCCTCAAAAATTGACAGACTTTCGCAGGAAAATGGCAGAGAAATTTCAAAGTTTAGGGAAAACTGGGTTGGGGCTTCCTGACTGCTCACGCAAACCGTGGCTGTCTGTACACACCTCTTTGGTGTACTCCTGAGTCGTGCGCATGCTCAGTCCTTCGGACTGTCGTTGACGCACCCCAGTTTGGCTCGGCAAATTTGGAGGTCGAAAAATTTGCCGACGAACTTCAAATTTTGCATGCTCCAAACTCTCTATATTGCGCACTTGTCCTAAAAAATTGACAGACTTTCGCCGGGAAATGGCAGAGAAATTTCAAAGTTTAGGGAAAACTGGGTTGGGGCTTCCTGACTGCTCACGCAAACCGTGGCTGTCTGTACACACCTCTTTGGTGTACTCCTGAGTCGTGCGCATGCTCAGTCCTTCGGACTGTCGTTGACGCACCCCAGTTTGGCTCGGCAATTTGGTCAAAGTGTGGTCCAAACGTCGGCAAATTTGGAGGTCGAAAAATTTTCCGACGAACTTCAAATTTTGCATGCTCCAAACTCTCTATATTGCGCACTTGTCCTAAAAAATTGACAGACTTTCGCCGGGAAATGGCAGAGAAATTTCAAAGTTTAGGGAAAACTGGGTTGGGGCTTCCTGACTGCTCGCGCAAACCGTGGCTGTCTGTACACACCTCTTTGGTGTACTCCTGAGTCGTGCGCATGCTCAGTCCTTCGGACTGTCGTTGACGCACCCCAGTTTGGCTCGGCAAATTTGGAGGTCGAAAAATTTGCCGACGAACTTCAAATTTTGCATGCTCCAAACTCTCTATATTGCGCACTTGTCCTAAAAAATTGACAGACTTTCGCCGGGAAATGGCAGAGAAATTTCAAAGTTTAGGGAAAACTGGGTTGGGGCTTCCTGACTGCTCACGCAAACCGTGGCTGTCTGTACACACCTCTTTGGTGTACTCCTGAGTCGTGCGCATGCTCAGTCCTTCGGACTGTCGTTGACGCACCCCAGTTTGGCTCGGCAATTTGGTCAAAGTGTGGTCCAAACGTCGGCAAATTTGGAGGTCGAAAAATTTTCCGACGAACTTCAAATTTTGCATGCTCCAAACTCTCTATATTGCGCACTTGTCCTAAAAAATTGACAGACTTTCGCCGGGAAATGGCAGAGAAATTTCAAAGTTTAGGGAAAACTGGGTTGGGGCTTCCTGACTGCTCGCGCAAACCGTGGCTGTCTGTACACACCTCTTTGGTGTACTCCTGAGTCGTGCGCATGCTCAGTCCTTCGGACTGTCGTTGACGCACCCCAGTTTGGCTCGGCAAATTTGGAGGTCGAAAAATTTGCCGACGAACTTCAAATTTTGCATGCTCCAAACTCTCTATATTGCGCACTTGTCCTAAAAAATTGACAGACTTTCGCCGGGAAATGGCAGAGAAATTTCAAAGTTTAGGGAAAACTGGGTTGGGGCTTCCTGACTGCTCACGCAAACCGTGGCTGTCTGTACACACCTCTTTGGTGTACTCCTGAGTCGTGCGCATGCTCAGTCCTTCGGACTGTCGTTGACGCACCCCAGTTTGGCTCGGCAATTTGGTCAAAGTGTGGTCCAAACGTCGGCAAATTTGGAGGTCGAAAAATTTTCCGACGAACTTCAAATTTTGCATGCTCCAAACTCTCTATATTGCGCACTTGTCCTAAAAAATTGACAGACTTTCGCCGGGAAATGGCAGAGAAATTTCAAAGTTTAGGGAAAACTGGGTTGGGGCTTCCTGACTGCTCGCGCAAACCGTGGCTGTCTGTACACACCTCTTTGGTGTACTCCTGAGTCGTGCGCATGCTCAGTCCTTCGGACTGTCGTTGACGCACCCCAGTTTGGCTCGGCAAATTTGGAGGTCGAAAAATTTGCCGACGAACTTCAAATTTTGCATGCTCCAAACTCTCTATATTGCGCACTTGTCCTAAAAAATTGACAGACTTTCGCCGGGAAATGGCAGAGAAATTTCAAAGTTTAGGGAAAACTGGGTTGGGGCTTCCTGACTGCTCACGCAAACCGTGGCTGTCTGTACACACCTCTTTGGTGTACTCCTGAGTCGTGCGCATGCTCAGTCCTTCGGACTGTCGTTGACGCACCCCAGTTTGGCTCGGCAATTTGGTCAAAGTGTGGTCCAAACGTCGGCAAATTTGGAGGTCGAAAAATTTTCCGACGAACTTCAAATTTTGCATGCTCCAAACTCTCTATATTGCGCACTTGTCCTAAAAAATTGACAGACTTTCGCCGGGAAATGGCAGAGAAATTTCAAAGTTTAGGGAAAACTGGGTTGGGGCTTCCTGACTGCTCGCGCATACCGTGGCTGTCTGTACACACCTCTTTGGTGTACTCCTGAGTCGTGCGCATGCTCAGTCCTTCGGACTGTCGTTGACGCACCCCAGTTTGGCTCGGCAAATTTGGAGGTCGAAAAATTTGCCGACGAACTTCAAATTTTGCATGCTCCAAACTCTCTATATTGCGCACTTGTCCTAAAAAATTGACAGACTTTCGCCGGGAAATGGCAGAGACATTTCAAAGTTTAGGGAAAACTGGGTTGGGGCTTCCTGACTGCTCACGCAAACCGTGGCTGTCTGTACACACCTCTTTGGTGTACTCCTGAGTCGTGCGCATGCTCAGTCCTTCGGACTGTCGTTGACGCACCCCAGTTTGGCTCGGCAATTTGGTCAAAGTGTGGTCCAAACGTCGGCAAATTTGGAGGTCGAAAAATTTGCCGACGAACTTCAAATTTTGCATGCTCCAAACTCTCCATATTGCGCACGTGTCCTAAAAAATTGACAGACTTTCGCCGGGAAATGGCAGAGAAATTTCAAAGTTTAGGGAAAACTGGGTTGGGGCTTCCCGACTGCTCACGCAAACCGTGGCTGTCTGTACACACCTCTTTGGTGTACTCCTGAGTCGTGCGCATGCTCAGTCCTTCGGACTGTCGTTGACGCACCCCAGTTTGGCTCGGCAATTTGGTCAAAGTGTGGTCCAAACGTCGGCAAATTTGGAGGTCGAAAAATTTTCCGACGAACTTCAAATTTTGCATGCTCCAAACTCTCTATATTGCGCACTTGTCCTAAAAAAAATGACAGACTTTCGCCGGGAAATGGCAGAGAAATGTCAAAGTTTAGGGAAAACTGGGTTGGGGCTTCCTGACTGCTCACGCAAACCGTGGCTGTCTGTACACACCTCTTTGGTGTACTCCTGAGTCGTGCGCATGCTCAGTCCTTCGGACTGTCGTTGACGCACCCCAGTTTGGCTCGGCAATTTGGTCAAAGTGTGGTCCAAACGTCGGCAAATTTGGAGGTCGAAAAATTTTCCGACCAACTTCAAATTTTGCATGCTCCAAACTCTCTATATTGCGCACGTGTCCTAAAAAATTGACAGACTTTCGCCGGGAAATGGCAGAGAAATTTCAAAGTTTAGGGAAAACTGGGTTGGGGCTTCCCGACTGCTCACGCAAACCGTGGCTGTCTGTACACACCTCTTTGGTGTACTCCTGAGTCGTGCGCATGCTCAGTCCTTCGGACTGTCGTTGACGCACCCCAGTTTGGCTCGGCAATTTGGTCAAAGTGTGGTCCAAACGTCGGCAAATTTGGAGGTCGAAAAATTTTCCGACGAACTTCAAATTTTGCATGCTCCAAACTCTCTATATTGCGCACTTGTCCTAAAAAAATGACAGACTTTCGCCGGGAAATGGCAGAGAAATTTCAAAGTTTAGGGAAAACTGGGTTGGGGCTTCCTGACTGCTCACGCAAACCGTGGCTGTCTGTACACACCTCTTTGGTGTACTCCTGAGTCGTGCGCATGCTCAGTCCTTCGGACTGTCGTTGACGCACCCCAGTTTGGCTCGGCAATTTGGTCAAAGTGTGGTCCAAACGTCGGCAAATTTGGAGGTCGAAAAATTTTCCGACGAACTTCAAATTTTGCATGCTCCAAACTCTCTATATTGCGCACGTGTCCTAAAAAATTGACAGACTTTCGCCGGGAAATGGCAGAGAAATTTCAAAGTTTAGGGAAAACTGGGTTGGGGCTTCCTGACTGCTCGCGCAAACCGTGGCTGTCTGTACACACCTCTTTGGTGTACTCCTGAGTCGTGCGCATGCTCAGTCCTTCGGACTGTCGTTGACGCACCCCAGTTTGGCTCGGCAATTTGGTCAAAGTGTGGTCCAAACGTCGGCAAATTTGGAGGTCGAAAAATTTGCCGACGAACTTCAAATTTTGCATGCTCCAAACTCTCCATATTGCGCACGTGTCCTAAAAAATTGACAGACTTTCGCCGGGAAATGGCAGAGAAATTTTAAAGTTTAGGGAAAACTGGGTTGGGGCTTCCCGACTGCTCACGCAAACCGTGGCTGTCTGTACACACCTCTTTGGTGTACTCCTGAGTCGTGCGCATGCTCAGTCCTTCGGACTGTCGTTGACGCACCCCAGTTTGGCTCGGCAATTTGGTCAAAGTGTGGTCCAAACGTCGGCAAATTTGGAGGTCGAAAAATTTTCCGACGAACTTCAAATTTTGCATGCTCCAAACTCTCTATATTGCGCACTTGTCCTAAAAAAATGACAGACTTTCGCCGGGAAATGGCAGAGAAATTTCAAAGTTTAGGGAAAACTGGGTTGGGGCTTCCTGACTGCTCACGCAAACCGTGGCTGTCTGTACACACCTCTTTGGTGTACTCCTGAGTCGTGCGCATGCTCAGTCCTTCGGACTGTCGTTGACGCACCCCAGTTTGGCTCGGCAATTTGGTCAAAGTGTGGTCCAAACGTCGGCAAATTTGGAGGTCGAAAAATTTGCCGACGAACTTCAAATTTTGCATGCTCCAAACTCTCCATATTGCGCACGTGTCCTAAAAAATTGACAGACTTTCGCCGGGAAATGGCAGAGAAATTTCAAAGTTTAGGGAAAACTGGGTTGGGGCTTCCTGACTGCTCACGCAAACCGTGGCTGTCTGTACACACCTCTTTGGTGTACTCCTGAGTCGTGCGCATGCTCAGTCCTTCGGACTGTCGTTGACGCACCCCAGTTTGGCTCGGCAATTTGGTCAAAGTGTGGTCCAAACGTCGGCAAATTTGGAGGTCGAAAAATTTGCCGACGAACTTCAAATTTTGCATGCTCCAAACTCTCCATATTGCGCACGTGTCCTAAAAAATTGACAGACTTTCGCCGGGAAATGGCAGAGAAATTTCAAAGTTTAGGGAAAACTGGGTTGGGGCTTCCCGACTGCTCACGCAAACCGTGGCTGTCTGTACATACCTCTTTGGTGTACTCCTGAGTCGTGCGCATGCTCAGTCCTTCGGACTGTCGTTGACGCACCCCAGTTTGGCTCGGCAATTTGGTCAAAGTGTGGTCCAAACGTCGGCAAATTTGGAGGTCGAAAAAATTTCCGACGAACTTCAAATTTTGCATGCTCCAAACTCTCTATATTGCGCACTTGTCCTAAAAAAATGACAGACTTTCGCCGGGAAATGGCAGAGAAATTTCAAAGTTTAGGGAAAACTGGGTTGGGGCTTCCTGACTGCTCACGCAAACCGTGGCTGTCTGTACACACCTCTTTGGTGTACTCCTGAGTCGTGCGCATGCTCAGTCCTTCGGACTGTCGTTGACGCACCCCAGTTTGGCTCGGCAATTTGGTCAAAGTGTGGTCCAAACGTCGGCAAATTTGGAGGTCGAAAAATTTGCCGACGAACTTCAAATTTTGCATGCTCCAAACTCTCCATATTGCGCACGTGTCCTAAAAAATTGACAGACTTTCGCCGGGAAATGGCAGAGAAATTTCAAAGTTTAGGGAAAACTGGGTTGGGGCTTCCTGACTGCTCACGCAAACCGTGGCTGTCTGTACACACCTCTTTGGTGTACTCCTGAGTCGTGCGCATGCTCAGTCCTTCGGACTGTCGTTGACGCACCCCAGTTTGGCTCGGCAATTTGGTCAAAGTGTGGTCCAAACGTCGGCAAATTTGGAGGTCGAAAAATTTTCCGACGAACTTCAAATTTTGCATGCTCCAAACTCTCTATATTGCGCACTTGTCCTAAAAAAAATGACAGACTTTCGCCGGGAAATGGCAGAGAAATGTCAAAGTTTAGGGAAAACTGGGTTGGGGCTTCCTGACTGCTCACGCAAACCGTGGCTGTCTGTACACACCTCTTTGGTGTACTCCTGAGTCGTGCGCATGCTCAGTCCTTCGGACTGTCGTTGACGCACCCCAGTTTGGCTCGGCAATTTGGTCAAAGTGTGGTCCAAACGTCGGCAAATTTGGAGGTCGAAAAATTTTCCGACGAACTTCAAATTTTGCATGCTCCAAACTCTCTATATTGCGCACTTGTCCTAAAAAATTGACAGACTTTCGCCGGGAAATGGCAGAGAAATTTCAAAGTTTAGGGAAAACTGGGTTGGGGCTTCCTGACTGCTCGCGCAAACCGTGGCTGTCTGTACACACCTCTTTGGTGTACTCCTGAGTCGTGCGCATGCTCAGTCCTTCGGACTGTCGTTGACGCACCCCAGTTTGGCTCGGCAATTTGGTCAAAGTGTGTTCCAAACGTCGGCAAATTTGGAGGTCAAAAAATTTTCCGACGAGCTTCAAATTTTGCATGCTCCAAACTTTCTATATTGCGCACTTGTCCTAAAAAATTGACAGACTTTCGCAGGGAAATGGCAGAGAAATTTCAAAGTTTAGGGAAAACTGGGTTGGGGCTTCCTGACTGCTCACGCAAACCGTGGCTGTCTGTACACACCTCTTTGGTGTACTCCTGAGTCGTGCGCATGCTCAGTCCTTCGGACTGTCGTTGACGCACCCCAGTTTGGCTCGGCAAATTTGGAGGTCGAAAAATTTGCCGACGAACTTCAAATTTTGCATGCTCCAAACTCTCTATATTGCGCACTTGTCCTAAAAAATTGACAGACTTTCGCCGGGAAATGGCAGAGAAATTTCAAAGTTTAGGGAAAACTGGGTTGGGGCTTCCTGACTGCTCACGCAAACCGTGGCTGTCTGTACACACCTCTTTGGTGTACTCATGAGTCGTGCGCATGCTCAGTCCTTCGGACTGTCGTTGACGCACCCCAGTTTGGCTCGGCAATTTGGTCAAAGTGTGGTCCAAACGTCGGCAAATTTGGAGGTCGAAAAATTTGCCGACGAACTTCAAATTTTGCATGCTCCAAACTCTCCATATTGCGCACGTGTCCTAAAAAATTTACAGACTTTCGCCGGGAAATGGCAGAGAAATTTCAAAGTTTAGAAAAAACTGGGTTGAGGCTTCCTGACTGCTCTCACGCAAACCGTGGCTGTCTGTACACACCTCTTTGGTGTACTCCTGAGTCGTGCGCATGCTCAGTCCTTCGGACTGTCGTTGACGCACCCCAGTTTGGCTCGGCAATTTGGTCAAAGTGTGTTCCAAACGTCGGAAAATTTGGAGGTCAAAAAATTTTCCGACGAGCTTCAAATTTTGCATGCTCCAAACTTTCTATATTGCGCACTTGTCCTAAAAAATTGACAGACTTTCGCAGGGAAATGGCAGAGAAATTTCAAAGTTTAGGGAAAACTGGGTTGGGGCTTCCTGACTGCTCACGCAAACCGTGGCTGTCTGTACACACCTCTTTGGTGTACTCCTGAGTCGTGCGCATGCTCAGTCCTTCGGACTGTCGTTGACGCACCCCAGTTTGGCTCGGCAAATTTGGAGGTCGAAAAATTTGCCGACGAACTTCAAATTTTGCATGCTCCAAACTCTCTATATTGCGCACTTGTCCTAAAAAATTGACAGACTTTCGCCGGGAAATGGCAGAGAAATTTCAAAGTTTAGGGAAAACTGGGTTGGGGCTTCCTGACTGCTCACGCAAACCGTGGCTGTCTGTACACACCTCTTTGGTGTATTCATGAGTCGTGCGCATGCTCAGTCCTTCGGACTGTCGTTGACGCACCCCAGTTTGGCTCGGCAATTTGGTCAAAGTGTGGTCAAAGTGTGGTCCAAACGTCGGCAAATTTGGAGGTCAAAAAATTTGCCGACGAACTTCAAATTTTGCATGCTCCAAACTCTCCATATTGCGCACGTGTCCTAAAAAATTGACAGACTTTCGCCGGGAAATGGCAGAGAAATTTCAAAGTTTAGGGAAAACTGGGTTGGGGCTTCCTGACTGCTCACGCAAACCGTGGCTGTCTGTACACACCTCTTTGGTGTACTCCTGAGTCGTGCGCATGCTCAGTCCTTCGGACTGTCGTTGACGCACCCCAGTTTGGCTCGGCAATTTGGTCAAAGTGTGGTCCAAACGTCGGCAAATTTGGAGGTCGAAAAATTTTCCGACGAACTTCAAATTTTGCATGCTCCAAACTCTCTATATTGCGCACTTGTCCTAAAAAAATGACAGACTTTCGCCGGGAAATGGCAGAGAAATGTCAAAGTTTAGGGAAAACTGGGTTGGGGCTTCCTGACTGCTCACGCAAACCGTGGCTGTCTGTACACACCTCTTTGGTGTACTCCTGAGTCGTGCGCATGCTCAGTCCTTCGGACTGTCGTTGACGCACCCCAGTTTGGCTCGGCAATTTGGTCAAAGTGTGGTCCAAACGTCGGCAAATTTGGAGGTCGAAAAATTTTCCAACGAACTTCAAATTTTGCATGCTCCAAACTCTCTATATTGCGCACTTGTCCTAAAAAATTGACAGACTTTCGCCGGGAAATGGCAGAGAAATTTCAAAGTTTAGGGAAAACTGGGTTGGGGCTTCCTGACTGCTCACGCAAACCGTGGCTGTCTGTACACACCTCTTTGGTGTACTCCTGAGTCGTGCGCATGCTCAGTCCTTCGGACTGTCGTTGACGCACCCCAGTTTGGCTCGGCAATTTGGAGGTCGAAAAATTTGCCGACGAACTTCAAATTTTGCATGCTCCAAACTCTCTATATTGCGCACTTGTCCTAAAAAATTGACAGACTTTCGCCGGGAAATGGCAGAGAAATTTCAAAGTTTAGGGAAAACTGGGTTGGGGCTTCCTGACTGCTCACGCAAACCGTGGCTGTCTGTACACACCTCTTTGGTGTACTCATGAGTCGTGCGCATGCTCAGTCCTTCGGACTGTCGTTGACGCACCCCAGTTTGGCTCGGCAATTTGGTCAAAGTGTGGTCAAAGTGTGGTCCAAACGTCGGCAAATTTGGAGGTCAAAAAATTTGCCGACGAACTTCAAATTTTGCATGCTCCAAACTCTCCATATTGCGCACGTGTCCTAAAAAATTTACAGACTTTCGCCGGGAAATGGCAGAGAAATTTCAAAGTTTAGGGAAAACTGGGTTGGGGCTTCCTGACTGCTCACGCAAACCGTGGCTGTCTGTACACACCTCTTTGGTGTACTCCTGAGTCGTGCGCATGCTCAGTCCTTCGGACTGTCGTTGACGCACCCCAGTTTGGCTCGGCAATTTGGTCAAAGTGTGGTCCAAACGTCGGCAAATTTGGAGGTCGAAAAATTTTCCGACGAACTTCAAATTTTGCATGCTCCAAACTCTCTATATTGCGCACTTGTCCTAAAAAAATGACAGACTTTCGCCGGGAAATGGCAGAGAAATGTCAAAGTTTAGGGAAAACTGGGTTGGGGCTTCCTGACTGCTCACGCAAACCGTGGCTGTCTGTACACACCTCTTTGGTGTACTCCTGACACTATGAACATCTTTACCCCTTAAAAATTCGTGAACGTACAACTTTTCCCTTAATCTGCCGTGATCTTCTTTTCCATGGACATTTAAGCCGCTTAAAGTGCCCTGAAACATCCCTTGCAATCTCCTATTGTGTACGGATCTGTAAACACCCGTGAAAACTTAATCCCACCCGGGCGCAGTGCTCACAGTACCGTTATATTATAATGAAGCAGTGAAATTCCCTAATCTTATCAACAACTTCGCCAAGGGCATGTACCGTTAGATTTTTCACGGCGTTTTACAGTTCAGCGCTCGTAGGCCCACATTGGTTTTTTTCCACAGGTGTTTTTAGTTTTTCGTTTTTGAGGGTGGCGTTTGAAGGTTGAGGGTGCTGAATTTGCTGTCATAAGTAGACTTTGTCGATATTTGCTGTGGTGTAAACATACGATTCACATCGTCAACGTTTTTTTTACCTGCCAAGAATCGCCGGACATCCCCGGTGGCAATTAACGGACAAAGCCTGGAAAGTAATCTTTTCAGTAGGCTACCTAATAATCTTTAAACATTTTAAACATTTGTATACACTTCTTAGACGTAAGTTTGCAAAATATCTGTTCCCCCACTTCTCTTATTATTCATTCCAAACCGTTATTTTCTTCGAAAAAGTGATAGGGCCTAGATTTGTTTTGTCATTTGGGTGTTATAGTTCTCGGCGGCGGCATTTTAATTTTTTTTCTTCTAGACTTTTTGTTTTCGGCAGCTGATCCGTAATCCAACGAATTTTTATAAATTTTAGGGTATAAATACTCTTGGAATGTTGGATTTGAAACGCAGACTGAAGCGTATTTTGAGTGATCAATTTTAGCGGATGCATGCCGCATTACATTCGCTATCGATATGGGACCATCGCGCGCATCGCGCGGTCGGCTTCAATCTAGGTGGACACGCGCTGCTAGCGATGCCATGGTCAAACCATCTCGACTGACTGTTGTGCGACAGTTTTACCTGGTCGACTTCAAAGTCGAGTTGACTCGTTCGTTAACCAACTCGTCCGTTGACCAACTCGACCGTTGACCAACTCGACCACTGTGCGTACACAATTCGATGTCAACGTTGGTGAACGTGTCGGTTGGTCACGCATTGATTGACCGCGCCGCGCAAGGCAGAAGAATACACAGGGAATTTGTTTTTGCACCGCAAATTTGAAGAAATGTTTACTTGTTTTAAGCGCAGCTTGCGCTAAGATTCAACGTCGATTGGTTGAACCATGGAGGAAGGAAAGACCTTCCTCCATGGTTAATGCATGCACAACAACATGCGTGACCTGCACAGCGGTAGGGGTGGTAGGCAAACGGTCGAGTTGACCTGCACCGGTCACGTCACCCCTTTTCCATGTCTGTTTATCAAAATAGGACTTTTTAGCATAAGATTTGTAAAATTAATTCAAACTTAACAATTTTTTGATATTTTATCCAAATCGTCAATGTGACCTCATACGTAAAGTTTCTGTCAATTCTTATGTCGCATCGTCATTTTTTTGCCAAATATGAAAAATTTCATTTTACACTTGTGCACAAGCAAATTAATCCATCAAAATAGCACTTTTTAGCATAAGATTTGGAAAATTTATTCAAACTTAACAATTTGTTGATGTTTTATCAAAATTGTCAATGTGACCTCATACGTAAAGTTTGTCAATTCTTATGTCGCATCGTAATTTTTTGGCCAAAAACTAAAAATTTAATTTTACGCTTGTGCACAAGCAAGGTCCATTAAAATAGCACTTTTTAGCATAAGATTTGAAAAATTTATTCCAACTTTACAATTTTTTGATGTTTTATCAAAAATGGAAATGTGACCTCATATGTAAAGTTTTGGTCAATTGTTAAGTCGCATCTATTTGGGGTCAAAAAGGGAAAAATGCTTTTTACACCCTATTTTCACATGAATTGTGGCTGTTTTTTAATTTTTTATGCAGCTTTACGTCGTCAGCATATAGTGCGCTGTCATCTTAGCTGGGCGGGCCGCCGCGTCGCTAGCGCTAAGGCGCCAACCTCGTGAAGATCATGTTCGAGTCCAATCTGTGGGGGAAACAAAACGTTAGCGTTAATAGCGTTTAATAAAAAAATTATATTGACTTGATTGAGGGTCCAACCATTATAGCTCCATGGTCCAACTTACCAGTTTAACAGTGGGAATTTTATTATTAAATCCCGGTTCTCACACGCCGGTCTAGTGCGTCGAACTCAAGTTCCTGTGCCAGTACTAGAATGTGGGTTTGATTCCGGGCCGTGACGGGTTGTGGCACTTGTGCTCTTGAGAAAGGCACTTAATCACACTCGCTCCGTCCTTCGGAAGGGATGTCAAGTCGTTGGTCCATAGAGAGAGTGTGTCAGGTTTTGGTAACGCACTTTAAAGATCCCAGAGCATTATTTCGTGAAGAACAAGGAGAGGGATTCCCCGGTCTCTCCGGCCGTTTCTCACTTAACTTTAAGTTGATAGTTATTCGAATATCTATGTTAATTAATCTCATTCCTGTAATTGGCGGTCCTTCCGCTGTTGGATGTGGTGAATAAATTTAAAAAAATAATGAAACAGTTTCACCTTTAAAAAGGTAACAAAATACACTTGACGGACCATGCGAGGTACAATATATCGAAATATCAGCTGAGGTACATTGACTTATTTCAAAACCTTTAATAAAAAAGCGCAATTTTCCGTCCGGTTTTCAGACCGGTTTCCTTCCGTTACGGATGCCTTGCGTAATGCACGCTGCAGAGTTCGCATCAACTACATGCTGGTGTTGTGTACGGCATGCCATACACTGCATGCACCCAAGCGTGCATCACACCAGACAGTACAGTCCAGTGTACGCACCACACAGCGTGTAGTTGATGCGATTATGCAACGTGCATCAGGCAACTTTGCATTCGCAACGAAAACGAAAAGAGAACTTTTTTTACTAATTTTCACGAAAACCAAAAAGAGTTCAAGAATCAACCTGTTATCACTTTTTCTTTGATAAATATCAAACATACTTACAAACATGTCCCGAAACAGAAATGTTGCAAATGCGAGAAATGATGGGGCCGGGGTCCCCGAGTACCGCGCTCGCAGTACGCCCAATGCATCTCGGCACGGCGCCGTTGGATTGAGTGTGCTGCACTGACTCCCCCGCAACGATGATTTCTCGCATTTGCAACATTTTGGTTTCGGGACATGTCTGTCAGTGTGTTTGATATGTATCAAAGAAAAGGTGGTGAGATGTTGCTTCTTGAACTGTTTTTGGTTTTTGTAAAAATGAGTAAAAAAATTGCCGACTTGGCGGCCCGCCATCGGAGTTTATGACACTGTGGTTTATATTTGTCATAGAAAAGTGGCATCGCAGATTGTCACAAACGCGTCGCTTTTTGCGATGCGATACGGGGAAAATCGCAGTGAATGATTTCGTTCTCAAATATTGGATAGCAGATTTGTTTTCCATTTTTTGTTTTGCGTAGCAATTTTAAAATTTTGTTTAGCAATCCAGTATTTTTGTATAGCAAATTAAAAATGGATGATTAAACGCTGCATATAGGCCTAAGGGCTTCTTTTGCGAGTTGTTTTAAAGACCATAACAATGTTCCTAATGTATGTATTCACATTTTAAATTTGATGAAAAAAAATGACCCAGTGATGATTAGAGGTAGCGTTGCACCGTCCTCGAAAACACTCGCGTGTACTCGATACACGCACGCAATGTCGAGGGCGGTCGTGGGCGGACGAGGGCGGACGAGCACGGACGTGGCGGTCGTGGGTGTGTGCTGTGAACGGCAACACACACGAACGAGTGCTTGCATGGATCATTGACGCGTGACAAAATTACCTCATGGTTATAGCACGAACTGTAAGTTAAAAAAATTTTGTCCGGTTGCAGATTCAAGAGGGCGTGAACGAACGACATGTACATTTCCATGTAGCGTACATGTACATTTTATCCCCAGGATATAACGTACAATGCACATATAGTCGTGTGTAATACAATACCCGAGTGAGTGTACAACATGGTCAAGATGTGGGCGTACGGCCTTTTCGGGTATAGACCGTATCGAATAGCCACCATTTCGTGGGGCACCTTTTGTTACTTAAATAAACCGTTCAACAATAGAAGCACAATTTGTGCAACCATGCATGCCCGGTCACGTGGTTATTATTCAATTTGTTTATTATTAAAATTATTTTTAACGACGGCCGCACACACGGTGATGTCGATGTTTGGCGGCTTAAAAATACGGCAAACAGTGCGATTCAAAGTAAAAAGTAATGCATCAGGACATCCTGGACGTTGACAAGTACACCACTGCCAAAATTACTAAAGAAGAAGGGATGGCAAAGATTGAATAGGATATGCAAAACCTGGCGACAAAACTTGAAATACAGTTAATTGCCCGGTTCCGCAAACGGAAATTGTCCGAGGCGCCCGGCGGCACAAAAACTTACTTGTATGGAAAGGTTCCCAGCCAGAAATATCCGGAATTTGTTCAGCTATCTAACACACTAAACATTTTATGACAGTCAGTTGGCAGAAAAATGCTTCCGAGCAATTTTCAGAGGTAGGAAGATTGCCCGGTTTCGCAAAAGTTTGCCGGTTCCGCAAATAGTGCCTTAGTATATTGAAAGTCCTGTATTCCCGACACGTCAGGCCGCGTGTGGTGCGCGCGCGTGTCACGCCAGCTCAGAGTGCATTATTTGCAGCGATATGTGATTCCTCCGGTTTTTTTTCCCCCGGAATCAGTGGATTGTGACAAATGCTTTTCTGGGGAAAAAACGGAACAAATCACATGCCTGATTCTATTCATGGACCTTAAATTGTTTAGTGGTTCTAAATAAACTCTTGAAAACATGTCCGGTTCCACGCCGATGGACATGATGGATGCTTTTTGTCGACATTCAGATTTGGTTGCAACTTTGGGGTTTCCAAAACACAGGGATTTTAACAAGCCTAAAAGTAAAAGTGCAAGTCATGTGGCCTAAACTTGTACTTCATCCATGCTTTATCTCTGTTTTATTCCAGACCATCCTTGAAGAGGAATACCGAACATCATCAGGATT
The DNA here is from genome assembly GCA_037783545.1 of Henricia sp. BOLD:AAB3569. Classification (NCBI taxonomy): domain Eukaryota; kingdom Metazoa; phylum Echinodermata; class Asteroidea; order Spinulosida; family Echinasteridae; genus Henricia; species Henricia sp. BOLD:AAB3569. Next base: position 240,373 of record JBBELK010000402.1, read on the forward strand.
TGGTGCATTTTGCCAACTGCTTTCCTGAAATTTTAAAGATTTATCAGTGGTAATTTTCAATCCAAAAACAGGGGGAAGAGGCTGTCTGAATTAGCCATTTACATGTTTCACATGTACTTCATTTTTATACATGTACGCTAAACATGTACGCTAAACAACCACTTGACCAGACTAAAATTGTGTTGCTATGTGGAGGCGATGCAAACACACAAAAGGCCAATTGGATGAACTGAAAGTTTTGTTTTGGGACGTGTGCATATTAAGTACATGTATAAGCAATGTTTTTTCTTCTAAAACTACTGTATGTATGTAAACATAAAAATACAGAATTATTCACTGCAGTAAGCAAAAGCATTTAATACAGCAAGACAAAGCGACACATTAACTGAATTTATAAATCAAGAAACGGTGAACATCTGTAAAATGGAATTTAATACATGTGTCTTTAATAGCGGTTTAAAGTATTTAAATGTTAACACTTGTACATGTAGGCCTATAACAGCACTCTGAAATAAATTTAAAAGCGTACAGAGGAACATTGTTTAATTTTTCTGGAGTCGACCTATTGACGGATTTGTGATTCTTTGAACATACTACATGATGTGTGAACTTCTTCAATCAATCACACTCGTCTTAAGGGTAATGATGTTTATCTCTCCATCAGAAGTAGCTATGCTGTAGGTCTATTCATCTGGAATCTGAAGGAAAAAAAATAATAAAATGCTTAATAAAATTGCCAATTTTAGGCCAATTTTATTCAGGTCGCACACGTGTTGTCATGATAAATGAAACATTGGTTGTCCAAGTTAATTATTACAAACACAATTTGTAATTTACCTTTTTTCACAGAAAGGCCTGGGCAAAACCTTTAGGAATCTTTAGACAAACCTGCAAAAAAAATACAGAAAACTTGAGATGCAGGCGAAAAAGTGTGCGGTCTGTGATAAAGATAAAAATGAAAGAATAATGTCAAATTATACCCTTTTTTTTGGATTATCATTAATTTTTTTGTTAAAATATAGAGGCTAAATAAATAACCACCATCCCACTTGTCAGAAAGAAAAATGGATAGCACAGCACATCACAGCACAGCATGTAACTAGTTGGACAGGATACCACAATACACGTACACGTACATATAGCTTGCCTTGCCCATCACGAAAAACCGCATACAATAAGTCGTTTGCGGAACCGGACAAATATTTGACAATTACTTTTATACCAGAAGAGCAAAGATTTAAAAGCATACATACTTCACACTTTTCTGGTGGTATCGTCAACATTTTCCGACAGAAATGTGGTCGGTGGTTTGGAAAAAATGACCCTGACGATCGTCCCGTAGAACGACAAACGCGGGACGCGCGTAATGCACACGCGCACTGTCGGTGTAGCACGGTCGGCCAACAACGGTCGAGGCCGATTAATTTTCGCTAAATTTTAGCTGTTGTTCGTTAAGTAAAATACGTTTCCTTTAAATACGTTTCATAGCCTTTCAAACAGTATCACGACCCAAGTCGACGGTGCTTTCGTCTTTCTAGAAACGAAGTCCACTTTCTCGATTTTGCGCGGGCAATTTGCGGAACCGGGCAATCAACTTTAGTTAGCCACATTTTTTTCAAGTTTTGCTGCGCATGCGCAAACCGTGACATAGCCCCTTTAAAGCAAATGGCTTCGCTAATTTTTAAATATTAAGCTCACAATGCGCACGCGCAAAGACGACCAATTACAGATAAAGCGCCTTTTACCTGTCCCTATTATATTCTCCTATGTGGAATATGTGGACGGGAAAACGTGCCTAGAAAACGTAAAATACTTTCTGCCACGCTCAACAAAAAGCGGATGCCCCAAAAAAGGCGCATTAAGAAACTTACAAATTTGAAAATCCACGGAGACTTTGAAAATTTAAAAAACCACCGACATTCCACCGTGTTTTAACCGTGCCTCTTCTATGCCTTAAATGACAGTGTTTTAACCATGCCAGGTTTGCCTCGATTTTCCATTGTTATGCAGAGAAATGCGCCAGGCTAATCAAATTAAGAAAACACAAGTTTTAATATATACCGGGTATGAGCCTAGCGGGGTTCCGTTATAAATAAATATAATACGTCGCAATCAGCGACCCGAGCATGATCGACACCGGGGTATATTAAACAATTTTTATACCGGCGATCGGTCAAAGTTCTGACTTTTCTACGAATATTACGGCCGTGCAAAAGCGGGCTTATTTCCCCCCGCTGCCATTTCCACGGTTTCTATCACATATAGGCCGACACTAGCGTTCGTTTTTAGAAATTTTAGGGTATGAATACCCTTGGAATGTTGGATTTGAAACGTATTTTGAGTGACAATTGTCACTTAAGTGATCAATTTTAGCGGATGCATGCCGCATACATCCGCTATCGATATGGGACCATCGCGCGGTCGGCTTCAGTCTAAGTGGACACGCGCTGCTAGCGATGCCATGGTCACCGCTATTTCAGCACGTGTCTACGTGGACTGTTAGCTGATCGTTTGCCAAATCGAGTCAAACCATGAAGTAAGGAAACATGAGAGGAGTTAGAACGAGGCACAGATCAAACATTTCGTCAGTGTTACTGCGCTCATAAAACCAGCAGAACAAAACTGCAAAATTTCGCACCACGCACGCTCCCGGCGTGAGCTTCAACTCCCATAACAAGCCTATGACGTCACCGATCTAGCCTGGCATGGCTGCGCATGCGTAAGAACCAAAACGGTAGTTAGACTGGTTCCCGCTCCACATATTCCACATACAACTGAATATGAGGACCGGCTATACTGTCATGTTTAAAATAGCACTTTAAGCATTACGTCATGCATTTATTTTTAGGAGCACATAACCGTTAATTGCGCGCTATATGGCATGAGTGTACAACAATTTGAAAGGGGTTATTCCATATTTGACCAATACAAATTTAATATATTAACCTTAAAATATTAAATATGCCCATTTTAATATACATGTAGGCTAGCATCAAAAAGAAAATTCAAACCTTGTCTGCATCACCCAGTGAGCTCCATGTTGTACATGTAGTTTTAATCTGCTGTTGCAATCCTGTAACTATAGCCATTCATACGCGGTTACCGTAACTATAGCCACTGTATAGCCACTGTGTATTTTTAAATCCGTGGCATCACCAAAAATACACACGCAGCGGCACACATACGTACGTATGTACGTGCACGCGACGTCAATTCAGATTCTTGAAACAATGACGAACTGTACCCGACGAATAACGGTAACTTCCGGACGACCGGACGTGCATTCGGGTAACTTCGGGAACCTTCGGAAAAAGGAGGAATTCCTCCTGTTTCAAAATGGCGGAATTGGCGGCTGCCGGACCTTAAATTCAGTCTAGTCAAAGAATTTTTGGTCCGGGTACCAGACTACGGTATAGTTTGGTAACGCATCTCTCGATCAGATCGATCTGGTTCGAACCAGTTTTTTCTCACATTATCATGCCCAAATTGGCTAAAATGTCGGATACGGCAAGCAGAAGAATTAAATCGATGATCGGGCAAAGTTTCGACGAACTTTATCCGACTTTATACGAAATACGGCCCTGCAAAAGTGGTTGTTTTTAGAGCTGCTGTTTTCAAGGGTTTCTGCTGCTTATATATCCAAGAAAATAACGCCAATTTCTAGGGTTTTTATAGTGTATAAATCAACACAGACTGTGGCGTTTTTGTTGAGAAAACACCTTAATTTATAATTGTTTTTAATGTCGACGTTTTCTTTTAGTTTGCTGTCTTATCTAGCATGCATGCTGATGTATAGACTGGTTCCCGTCCACATATTCCACACAGGAAAATATAAGGACATGTAAAGGGCGCTTCATCTTGCTTTTGGCAATGTACTTTATTTACATAATTGGATATGTTCGACACGCACGGCCAAGTTACAAATGTCAATGCAAAATCTGCGCACTTACTAACAAAATAAAAAATAATAATAACCATGCACGTGACGGGCAGAATTCTGCCCGTCATGGCTGCCCTTTACCGATCCCTATTTTTTCGCAATAAGCGAACCAATATATAGGGATCGGGAACCAATCTAGCTGATGTATAGTCCAGCCTGTAATTGTAGAAAATTCCCAAATACCAGTAATAAAATTTAGCACTTTTTTCTTCCCTTTAAGATTTAGAAAAAAGTCGCCTTTTTTTTCTTTCACCAAACCTTTACATAAATTTTACATGATTTACTGGCCATAAACCAATTAGGATAAACCATTGGTCAGATATGGATTTCGATCCAAAAATTTAATACAATGTAAAGTAATTTTTTGCAAGTGGTCAAATGAAATTTCCTAAACTTAAACATGTTCCTTTCGTTATACAGAACATATGTTATATTTTATAATTGCTTTTAAAGGAACACGTTGCCTTCAGATTTCACGAAATCTCACGTTTGAGGGTGTTCCTTATACTTATTAAGAGTTGTTCTTGCAATAAAACACATTTAATGTGTTATAATTAGTGAATGGTAATTTAAAAAAACAAACACTGACCTCTGACCCCCACTACATGTCCCGCGAAATGTATACGTATTTCAAGCCGTCAATACGATCGTCCGGGTAGTGGGCAAAATGCAGCGACGAACAGGAGTTAGGCTGGCGCCGTAGCCAGTGGTCAGGTAAACCTAGTATCAGATGAACGCAAGGTACCATACCATTCTCCGCCTCCCGAGACATGTGTGAAATGTAAACACATACACACACACACTCCCCGACTGGCTGTCAAAAAATGGATCGTCAAGAGAACACAGCAGACGCGTCAAAAAAGAAAAAAAAGAAAACCTCGCCAATCAGGGTAAGAATATTGTCATGGGACAAACCGATAGAAAGGACTTGGATGATTTATACCCAATGGTTATTGTAGACACGAATTTAAAAAAACAGGCACATCACACGCAACGGAGGAAGGAAAAATAATTTATTTCTCCAGGCTGGAAATAAGACTAATATAATTTCTCCGCCATTTATGGGAGTCAAGATTTTGACTCCCATAAATGGCGGAGCGTGCTGCTTCGAGAAATTACGCAAAATTGAAGCATTTCTAAGGCACGTTTGTGTGGATCATTATATTCTACTTTTTAAACATCTTTCAGATCGTGCTCATTATACTTCAAACGCTTGTAATAGCCCAAAAACGCCCAATAAAGCGCAACCCGAAGGCAACGTGTTCCTTTATTATAGTGACAATTTAAAATTTACAAAATTGCCCAACTTCATTACAAAATGCAAACCACAGACACGACGATAGGCCTAATAAACAGTTAACTTCCATTGTGCTAAAGACAGCCCCGGAAATAGTTCACATTGCAATTAAAATTTCAACTCCAAGATACTCCGATTTCTTGCCAAGGATCGACTTTGCAATGCATAGGCCTAAGGTTCAATTTAGGTTCTCTTAAAGGAGTGTGACCAGATCACTTTTTTTTACCCATAACTCCCCGGGACTTACCTTATGGGTCATGAGATTTTTATATCATAACATCCGTTATATTTTTCTGATTACGAAACTGAAACTCCCGCGCTTCTAGGCCGCATATTTCCGAGGATATCGTCGAAAATCCACCGATTATTTGTAAACTAATTTTCCAGTATATCAACGTTTATCCGCTGAAAGCATACTCGATAGTTTTGTTCAATTTCTTACTGGAAATTGCGAATGTTTTCGGGTTTTTGGGACATGGGAGGTGTGTATGGGAGTTACTTGATAATATTGGTAAGTTACATCGAAAACTATTTTCCAGAAACTCTGGTCACGCTCCTTTAAAAAAAAAACACTTCGGCCAGTTTGTGTTTTGTACACAATTAGGTACAACCATGGAGGTAGGACATTTTTGTACAACGTACCGGTACTCAATTCTTTCCAAAAAATGAAAAAGTAAAAATCATTTACAACATTGTAAAACTGCATAAAATGCCAGGAAAAACAATCCACCACATTCGGTACTTTTGTTGTCGAGACACAACCCGGAAGTAAAAAATCGCAATCACGCACGCGGAAAAAAAACATCACTTTACTCTGCAGCTACTCGTGCTGTAGATGTTGCAGGCACACATTGCACATAGTTGGACTGCGCATGCGAAATAAGAAAATCGTTTGTTCGTTCGTTATAGCCCAACTATCGATCACGCACGAACGTTTCATTACTCCAGTGATCGGGAACAAAGGGCTGTAATCCCGGTCGTAAAATCGATCGAGCAGCAGCGCGTTCGCATGGTTTTCTGCAGTCCAGCCAGAGGTGATAATTGGCTGTAATTGGATTATCAGATAGCGGAGGAACCGTTCTAACTCCTCTTGTTTCCTTTCCTTCGAATCCTCCATGGTCAAACCATCTTGTGCGACCGTTGTATGGTCGACTTCAAAGTCGAGTTGACTCGTTCGTTGACCAACTCGTCCGTTGACAAACTCGACCGCTGTGCGTACACAAATCGATGTCAACGTGCATAAACGTGTCGGCTGGTCACGCATTGATTGACCGCGCCGCGCAAGGCAGAATAATTCAAATGTTTTTTTTTTGCACCGCATATTTAAAGAAATGTTAACTTGTTTTTAGCGCAGCTTGCGCTAAGATTTAACGTCGGTTGGTTGAACGCACAACAACATGTGTGACCTGCACAGCGGTATCTATAAAGAGTGGTAGGCAAACGGTCGAGTTGTAGGGCCAAAATTGTCACTTTTTTATTTCCTGAGCTGTGCCGCGGTGGCATTCAAAAGCACTAATACAAACAATTTCATATTAGCAGGAATTTTTCCGCAATTCATGTAACTTGGCTATATGTGATAGAAATAGATGTCGCGACACATGTTGCTAAGTTTGGGGACATTTCGCAAATAGGTTTTATTTTTAGGGATGCAAACGTGTTCCTGAGTTTACAGCCTATTCTGTATTCAATACATGTAGCACTAATACAAAAACATTTTCGCAAAGAGGGAATTTTTCTTGCATTATGTGACTCAGATATTTGGTTCGCAATCTCAAACCAAATTTTGCTGAATTCCATCAGAGCGTTTGGATTTTGGGTCCAAACAGCACTTTTCCACTCTTAGCCCGTTTGTGCACAACTCAGGAACTCAAAGTAAAATTGTTAGCCCTTATATGAACATGTTTGCAAAGAGGGAATTTTTCTTGCATTATGTGACTCAGATACTTGGTTCGCAATCTCAAACCAAATTTGGGTGAATTCCGTCGGAGCGTTTGGATTTTGGGTCCAAATAGCACTTTTCCACTCTTAGCCAATTGTCACAGCTCATGGAACTCAAAAGTGACATTTTTGGCCCTTACATGAACATTTTTGCAAAGAGGGAATTTTTCTTGCATGATGTGACTCAGATACTTGGTTCGCAATCTCAAACCAAATTTTGGTGAATTCCGTCGGAGCGTTTGGATTTTGGGTCAAAATAGCACTTTTCCACTCTTAGCCCGTTTGTGCATAACTCAGGAACTCAAAGTGACATTTTTGGGCCTTACATGAACATTTTTGCAAAGAGGGAATTTTTCTTGCATGATGTGACTCAGATACTTGGTTCGCAATCTCAAACCAAATTTTGGTGAATTCCATCTGAGCGTTTGGATTTTGGGTCCAAACAGCACTTTTCCACTCTTAGCCAATTGTCACAGCTCATGAAACTCAAAAGTGACATTTTTGGCCCTAGTTGAACATTTTTGCAAAGAGGGAATTTTTCTTGCATGATGTGACTCAGATACTTGGTTCGCAATCTCAAACCAAATTTGGGTGAATTCCGTCGGAGCGTTTGGATTTTGGGTCCAAACAGCACTTTTCCACTCTTAGCCAATTGTCACAGCTCATGAAACTCAAAAGTGACATTTTTGGCCCTAGTTGAACATTTTTGCAAAGAGGGAATTTTTCTTGCATGATGTGACTCAGATACTTGGTTCGCAATCTCAAACCAAATTTGGGTGAATTCCGTCGGAGCGTTTGGATTTTGGGTCCAAACAGCACTTTTCCACTCTTAGCCAATTGTCACAGCTCATGAAACTCAAAAGTGACATTTTTGGCCCTAGTTGAACATTTTTGCAAAGAGGGAATTTTTCTTGCATGATGTGACTCAGATACTTGGTTCGCAATCTGAAACCAAATTTGGGTGAATTCCGTCGGAGCGTTTGGATTTTGGGTCCAAATAGCACTTTTCCACTCTTAGCCAATTGTCACAGCTCATGGAACTCAAAAGTGACATTTTTGGCCCTAGTTGAACATTTTTGCAAAGAGGGAATTTTTCTTGCATGATGTGACTCAGATACTTGGTTCGCAATCTGAAACCAAATTTGGGTGAATTCCGTCGGAGCGTTTGGATTTTGGGTCCAAACAGCACTTTTCCACTGTTAGCCAATTGTCACAGCTCATGAAACTCAAAAGTGACATTTTTGGCCCTAGTTGAACATTTTTGCAAAGAGGGAATTTTTCTTGCATGATGTGACTCAGATACTTGGTTCGCAATCTGAAACCAAATTTGGGTGAATTCCGTCGGAGCGTTTGAATTTTGGGTCCAATCAGCACTTTTCCACTCTTAGCCAATTGTCACAGCTCATGGAACTCAAAAGTGACATTTTTGGCCCTTACATTAACATTTTTGCAAAGAGGGAATTTTTCTTGCATGATGTGACTCAGATACTTGGTTCGCAATCTCAAACCAAATTTTGGTGAATTCCGTCGGAGCGTTTGGATTTTGGGTCAAAATAGCACTTTTCCACTCTTAGCCCGTTTGTGCATAACTCAGGAACTCAAAGTGACATTTTTGGGCCTTACATGAACATTTTTGCAAAGAGGGAATTTTTCTTGCATGATGTGACTCAGATACTTGGTTCGCAATCTCAAACAAAATTTTGGTGAATTCCGTCTGAGCGTTTGGATTTTGGGTCCAAACAGCACTTTTCCACTCTTAGCCAATTGTCACAGCTCATGAAACTCAAAAGTGACATTTTTGGCCCTAGTTGAACATTTTTGCAAAGAGGGAATTTTTCTTGCATGATGTGACTCAGATACTTGGTTCGCAATCTGAAACCAAATTTGGGTGAATTCCGTCGGAGCGTTTGGATTTTGGGTCCAAATAGCACTTTTCCACTCTTAGCCAATTGTCACAGCTCATGGAACTCAAAAGTGACATTTTTGGCCCTAGTTGAACATTTTTGCAAAGAGGGAATTTTTCTTGCATGATGTGACTCAGATACTTGGTTCGCAATCTCAAACCAAATTTGGGTGAATTCCGTCGGAGCGTTTGAATTTTGGGTCCAATCAGCACTTTTCCACTCTTAGCCAATTGTCACAGCTCATGAAACTCAAAAGTGACATTTTTGGCCCTAGTTGAACATTTTTGCAAAGAGGGAATTTTTCTTGCATGATGTGACTCAGATACTTGGTTCGCAATCTGAAACCAAATTTGGGTGAATTCCGTCGGAGCGTTTGGATTTTGGGTCCAAATAGCACTTTTCCACTCTTAGCCAATTGTCACAGCTCATGGAACTCAAAAGTGACATTTTTGGCCCTTACATGAACATTTTTGCAAAGAGGGAATTTTTCTTGCATGATGTGACTCAGATACTTAGTTCGCAATCTCAAACCAAATTTGGGTGAATTCCGTCGGAGCGTTTGAATTTTGGGTCCAATCAGCACTTTTCCACTCTTAGCCAATTGTCACAGCTCATGGAACTCAAAAGTGACATTTTTGGCCCTAGTTGAACATTTTTGCAAAGAGGGAATTTTTCTTGCATGATGTGACTCAGATACTTGGTTCGCAATCTCAAACCAAATTTTGGTGAATTCCGTCGGAGCGTTTGGATTTTGGGTTCAAATAGCACTTTTCCACTCTTAGCCGATCACAGCTCATGGAACTCAAAAGTGACATTTTTTGCCCTTACATGAACATTTTTGCAAGGAGGACATTTTTCTTGCATTGTGTGACTCAGATACTTGGTTCGCAATCTCAAACCAATTTTGGGTGAATTCTGTCGGAGCGTTTGGATTTTGGGTTCAAATAAGCACTTTTCCACGCGGCCAATTGTGCACACTGCGGCACAAGCAAAAGTCCATCCAAATATCACTTTTTAGCATAAGATTTGTAAAGATTGATAAGATTTATTCAAACTTTACAATTTGTTGATGTTTTATCAAAATTGTCAATGTGACCTCATACGTAAAGTTTTGGTCAATTCTGATGTCGCATCGTCATTTTTTGGCCAAAAATTAAAAATTTCATTTTACGCTTGAGCTCAAGCAATTAGGTCCATTAAAATAGCACTTTTTAGCATAAGATTTGTAGAATTTATTCAAACTTTTAGATAACATTTTTCGATAATTTATCAACATTGTCAATGTGACCTCATACGTAAAGTTTTGGTCAATTGTGATGTTGCATCATTTTGGGGTAAAAAAGGGAAAAATGCTTTTTACACCCTCTTTTTACATGAGTTGTGGCTGTGGTTTTGTTTACAGCTTCACCTACGTCGTCAGCATATAGACTGCAGTGGTTCCCGTCCACATATTCAACAGGAGAATATAAGGACATTTAGTAGACTGCCTCATTAACCCATTGTGCGTATGCAGACACGTACAGGCATATCATATAGTCGTGATCAATCGATAATGTGGTCGTTGACTGGCCGATATGTTGCAGTCGATGACTTCAGGACACACTGGACATATTTTTAAAGGGTCAAACACTATTCCCTGTAGACAGCCGAAGTGTGACGTTTGCCATGGTAATTAGCTCTAAACATATAGTAGCCGTCGGAAAAAAGAACCATTGCAAAAGCACAGGGACATAGGGTACGGTTCATCGATTTTTAGTGTGGAGCCTTTGCCTAGGCAACTAACAAAAAAAAAAAAGGATTCACTTCGACAGTTTATTACCTCAACACACTCTTCCCTACGCACGAATTCCCCCTAAAACCTGAAAGGAAATTCCTTGGATGGGAACAATGACAGGGGAATTACTCGGTGTCATATACCGTGCACATTATTGATTGATCACGACTAATGATGCCTGTACGTGTCTGCATACGCACAATGGGTTAATGAGGCGGTCTACTAAATGTCCTTATATTCTCCTGTTGAATATGTGGACGGGAACCATGCAGTCTATATGCTGACGACGTAGGTGAAGCTGTAAAAAAAACCACAGCCACAACTCATGTAAAAAGAGGGTGTAAAAAGCATTTTTCCCTTTTTTACCCCAAAATGATGCAACATCACAATTGACCAAAACTTTACGTATGAGGTCACATTGACAATGTTGATAAATTATCGAAAAATGTTATCTAAAAGTTTGAATAAATGTTACAAATCTTATGCTAAAAAGTGCTATTTTAATGACATTATTGCTTGAGCTCAAGCGTAAAATGAAATTTTTAATTTTTGGCCAAAAAATGACGATGCGACATCAGAATTGACCAAAACTTTACGTATGAGGTCACATTGACAATTTTGATAAAACATCAACAAATTGTAAAGTTTGAAAAAATCTTATCAATCTTTACAAATCTTATGCTAAAAAGTGATATTTGGATGGACTAATTGCTTGTGCCGCAGTGTGCACAATGGCCGAGTGGAAAAGTGCTTATTTGAATCCAAAATCCAAACGCTCCGACAGAATTCACCCAAAATTGGTTTGAGATTGCGAACCAAGTATCTGAGTCACACAATGCAAGACAAATTTCCTCCTTGCAAAAATGTTCATGTAAGGGCAAAAAATGTCACTTTTGAGTTCCATGAGCTGTGATCGGCTAAGAGTGGAAAAGTGCTATTTGGACCCAAAATCCAAACGCTCCGACGGAATTCACCAAAAATTTGGTTTGTGAGATTGCGAACCAAGTATCTGAGTCACATAATGCAAGACAAATTCCCTCTTTGCAAACATGTTCATGTAAGGGTCACTTTTGATTTCATGAGCTGTGCACAATCGGCTAAGAGTGGAAAAGTGCTATTTTGACCCAAAATCCAAACGCTCCGACGGAATTCACCAAAATTTGGTTTGAGATTGCGAACCAAGTATCTGAGTCACATCATGCAAGAAAAATTCCCTCTTTGCAAAAATGTTCATGTAAGGCCCAAAAATGTCACTTTGAGTTCCTGAGTTATGCACAAACGGGCTAAGAGTGGAAAAGTGCTGATTGGACCCAAAATTCAAACGCTCCGACGGAATTCACCCAAATTTGGTTTGAGATTGCGAACCAAGTATCTGAGTCACATCATGCAAGAAAAATTCCCTCTTTGCAAAAATGTTCATGTAAGGCCCAAAAATGTCACTTTGAGTTCCTGAGTTATGCACAAACGGGCTAAGAGTGGAAAAGTGCTATTTGGACCCAAAATCCAAACGCTCCGACGGAATTCACCCAAATTTGGTTTGAGATTGCGAACCAAGTATCTGAGCCACATCATGCAAGAAAAATTCCCTCTTTGCAAAAATGTTCATGTAAGGCCCAAAAATGTCACTTTGAGTTCCTGAGTTATGCACAAACGGGCTAAGAGTGGAAAAGTGCTATTTGGACCCAAAATCCAAACGCTCCGACGGAATTCACCCAAATTTGGTTTGAGATTGCGAACCAAGTATCTGAGTCACATCATGCAAGAAAAATTCCCTCTTTGCAAAAATGTTCATGTAAGGCCCAAAAATGTCACTTTGAGTTCCTGAGTTATGCACAAACGGGCTAAGAGTGGAAAAGTGCTATTTGGACCCAAAATCCAAACGCTCCGACGGAATTCACCCAAATTTGGTTTGAGATTGCGAACCAAGTATCTGAGTCACATCATGCAAGAAAAATTCCCTCTTTGCAAAAATGTTCAACTAGGGCCAAAAATGTCACTTTTGAGTTTCATGAGCTGTGACAATTGGCTAAGAGTGGAAAAGTGCTGTTTGGACCCAAAATCCAAACGCTCCGACGGAATTCACCCAAATTTGGTTTGAGATTGCGAACCAAGTATCTGAGTCACATCATGCAAGAAAAATTCCCTCTTTGCAAAAATGTTCATGTAAGGCCCAAAAATGTCACTTTGAGTTCCTGAGTTATGCACAAACGGGCTAAGAGTGGAAAAGTGCTATTTGGACCCAAAATCCAAACGCTCCGACGGAATTCACCCAAATTTGGTTTGAGATTGCGAACCAAGTATCTGAGCCACATCATGCAAGAAAAATTCCCTCTTTGCAAAAATGTTCATGTAAGGGCCAAAAATGTCACTTTTGAGTTCCATGAGCTGTGACAATTGGCTAAGAGTGGAAAAGTGCTATTTGGACCCAAAATCCAAACGCTCCGACGGAATTCACCAAAAATTTGGTTTGTGAGATTGCGAACCAAGTATCTGAGTCACATAATGCAAGACAAATTCCCTCTTTGCAAACATGTTCATGTAAGGGTCACTTTTGATTTCATGAGCTGTGCACAATCGGCTAAGAGTGGAAAAGTGCTATTTTGACCCAAAATCCAAACGCTCCGACGGAATTCACCCAAATTTGGTTTGAGATTGCGAACCAAGTATCTGAGTCACATCATGCAAGAAAAATTCCCTCTTTGCAAAAATGTTCAACTAGGGCCAAAAATGTCACTTTTGAGTTCCAAGAGCTGTGACAATTGGCTAACAGTGGAAAAGTGCTGATTGGACCCAAAATTCAAACGCTCCGACGGAATTCACCCAAAATTGGTTTGAGATTGCGAACCAAGTATCTGAGTCACATCATGCAAGAAAAATTCCCTCTTTGCAAAAATGTTCATGTAAGGCCCAAAAATGTCACTTTGAGTTCCTGAGTTATGCACAAATGGGCTAAGAGTGGAAAAGTGCTATTTTGACCCAAAATCCAAACGCTCCGACGGAATTCACCCAAATTTGGTTTGAGATTGCGAACCAAGTATCTGAGCCACATCATGCAAGACAAATTCCCTCTTTGCAAAAATGTTCATGTAAGGCCCAAAAATGTCACTTTGAGTTCCTGAGTTATGCGGCACAAACGGAGGCTAAGAGTGGAAAAGTGCTATTTGGACCCAAAATCCAAACGCTCCGACGGAATTCACCCAAATTTGGTTTGAGATTGCGAACCAAGTATCCGAGTCACATCATGCAAGAAAAATTCCCTCTTTGCAAAAATGTTCATGTAAGGCCCAAAAATGTCACTTTGAGTTCCCGAGTATGCACAAACGGGCTAAGAGTGGAAAAGTGCTATTTGGACCCAAAATCCAAACGCTCCGACGGAATTCACCCAAATTTGGTTTGAGATTGCGAACCAAGTATCTGAGCCACATCATGCAAGAAAAATTCCCTCTTTGCACAAATATCAAGCCTAAAATGCAATTTTTTATTTTTGGCCAAAAAATGACGATGCGACATAAAAATTTACCGCAACTTTACGTATGAGGTCACATTTACAATTTTGATAAAACATCCAACAATTGTAAAGTTTGAATAAATTTTACAAATCTTATGCTAAAAAGTGCTATTTTGTGCACACAAAGCATAAACTAAAATTTTTCATTTTTGGCCAAAAAATGACGATGCGGCATCAGAATTGACCGAAACTTTACGTATGATGTCACAGTGACAATTATCACATTGTATCATAACATATCCAATAAATTAAAAGTTTAAATATATTTAACAAATTTTATGCTAAAGAGTGACATTTTAGTGGACTACCGCATACTTTCGATAAAAAAGACAACTCGACCGTTAATTATAACATCATTTGACCGTGATTTCTCTTTTTTCGACAATTATACCAGTACATGTACTTTTATTGTCCTGCATGCTGCCACATGAGAAAAGAATGCTTGCCAACGCAACGCGTGTCAACCGATACGGCTCAACGTATCGCGAAATCTCACCAAGTATATCTTCCCAGTCATTTATCATTAATAAAATTAATGTCAAGCTGTCATTATTATTATTATTGTTTATTCATGCCATTTCATATACAACACAAACAAGATGGGCAAAGGAGAGACAAAAGCGATATCAATCACTGTGGCCAAAGACCTGCCACTCCACATCAAGTAGTGAATTAAATAAACTTAGCATATATACATGTGTTTTTTTTGTGTTTTTTTTTTTATTTAAAGAAATTACATTTAAACCTTTAACATACGAGTTGTCCTGGTGGCAAATGGTCGACTATGCACTGTATGTGCAGGTCAAATCGACCGGCTGCTAACTCGACTCGAAACAACTCGGCCGTTGTATCAGCTCGACCGTTGTACAAGCTCGACCGTTGTACCATGGAGGAATGTGTTGTGTACTCGACCGCTGTACCAACTAGGCCGTTGTGTGTTTTACACGGGAATTTAATTCCAACTATTCACAATTGCAATTTCGCGGCCCAAAAAGAAATCGCGTGAATTTACACGCCGGAGATTCGCATGAAGATAAGCTTTAGCAGCGTTTCAATAAGTTTGGTCTTTTTTCTTTCCTGATTGATTGTTCGCTTGACACAAATTTAACAAAATCGCGTGTTGCGAGATCAGAAAAAGCGCTACGCAAAACGGTCGAGTTGGTACATGGTTGCGGTACATGTACGAGTCCAGCTTGCAAACGCTCCAGTTGACATAATTAGGTGCTGAATTACTGCTAGCCTTTTGACAAGGCCTTATGGCTTTGGGGTTTGGGCGTCTTGAGCGGAGTATACGAAGGCTGTGCAAACGCTATGCCTTCTGTTTTGCCATAAGGCCTTTTTCGAACTGGCAACTGCTACATTATTCATTACATGCAAGCAGTTGACCCGAATGTGCAACGTCACAACATTACCCACGCCCCACTCTGCACGTAAAGATTTTGAAAACAGAAATCGAAAACAAACATTCAACTGAGCCAATGGGCGCTAGGAGCTTGTTTTGCACGCGCGCGTGTGATGCAAGTCACGTACAGTTCCCGCAGGACAAATTGACCAATCACATGGCTTGCGGCGTTATGGCCTCGTTCATTACCAACGTAGGTACGGCACTTATATTTACTTCGACACAAAACCATCGAGCTTCATGAAAATACGTTTATATTTGACATAAATTGTTTATTACATCAACATTTTATACGGAACTAATATAATTCCCATTTGATTTAATTTATTTGCCGTTTAATGTACCCAGTAAATTCAAAAGCGTAAGCCTACCTCCCTTGTTTGTAGGAGCTCCCTGCGTAATTTGCATGGAGTGACCTGCACGTGACTGGCTGATTTCTGCTACCACTTTTGGTAGCAAAAATAAAGAAAAACATAAGAATTGCCTGTCAGTTCGAAAAAGGCCAAGTGAGTAATTCACTCTGCGCGTATAGACTCTACTCAAGTCACCAAATCGCCCAAATTCACGAGGCCTTGACAAAAGGCTAAATTACTGCCTGAATCGCGATTATTTCAAATTTGCGATTAAAATAAGCACTGGTCCGTACGCGTGCAAAGTAGTCGAGGGCGAAAAAACCTTTCGAGGTTCGCAATGCTACCTAGGGCGGACCATGGAGGAAGGAAAGACAGGAGTTAGAACGGTCCCTCCACTATCAGATAATCCGATTACAGCCAATTATCACCTCTGGCCTGGCTGGACTGCAGAAAACCATGCGGCCGCGCTGCTGCCAATCGATTTTACGACCCGGATTACAGCCCTTTGTTGCCGATCAGTGTTACCGCACGACTGTGCATACTGGAGTAATGAAACGTAAACGGTTCGTGCGTGATAGTTGGGCCATAACGAACGAACAAACGATTTCTTCTTTCGCAGTCCAACTATGTGCAATGTGTGCCTGCAACATATACAGCACGAGAATCGCGACAAAATTCCCGATCGATTGATATAAAACTTCGCTAAACTTCTGAAATATTTCACCAAAGATCGTCCAACCTAAGTGTGGATTACTCTGAAAGGTTGCCAGGGAAAATATGATATAATATTTATGTATTTTTGGGGCTGTTCCTAGCTGTTCCGAGTGTTCCGAGTGTTAAAAAATGAGGGGTTTATGTGACGGGTATTCTTCTTACGATTCGTGCGTGGCATTTCATGGAGCACTTGGGAGCAGCAGAGTAAAGGGATGTTTTTTCCGCGTGCGTGATTGCGATTTTTTACTTCCGGGTTGTGTCTCGACAACAAAAGTACAATGTGGTGGATCGTTTTTCCTGGCATTTTATGCAGTTTTACAATCAATGTTGTAAATTATTTTTACTTTTTCATTTTTTGGAAAGAATTGAGTACATTACCTTGTGTACAAAACACATATGAGACATGAGTGTTTTTTTTAAAGAGAGCCTCAATTTGTTTTCCTCTCTTTTTCTCAACCAAGATCGACCCGCCGGAACAGTACTTCACTGAGCAAAATAAAAAAATTATGCATGACGTCCCTCAACATTGTATCTGGTCAGGTGAAGGCAAAAAAGGGGCAACACACAAGTCGACCTACCCATGATGGCTCCATGTATTTATTGAAGTACAGTTGAACCTCATTGAAAGTCCTCCTTGAGCTTTCATGATTTGGGAGTGAAAACGATGAAGAGCAAGAAATCGGAGTATATTGGAGTTGAAATTTTACTTGTGAATTGTTTCCGGGGCTGTCTTTATTAGCACAATGGAAGTTATAACTTACGTGTCTGTGGTTTGCATTTTGTAATGAAGTTGGGACATTTTGTAAATTTTAAATTGTCATTATTTATAAAGCAATTATAAAATATTACTGTATAACGAAAGGAACATGTTTAAGTTGAGGAAATTTCATTTGATCACTTGCAACAAAATTGTTTACATTGTATTTAAATTTTGGATCGAAATCCATATCTGACCAATGGTTTATTTTTATTGGTTTATCTTATGACCTGTAAAATTGATGTCTTTCCTTCCTCCATGGGCGGACGCGAACTCGGCGACTTTTTTGCTAATTTTCACGAAAACCAAAAAGAGTTCAAGAACCTACCTCCCACCACTTTATCGTCAATACATATCAAACATACTGACAAACATGTCCCATTTAAAACAAAAATGTTGCAAATGCGAGAAATCATCGGGGATTTCCTTCGTAGTATGGGAGTCCGTGTACCGCGCTCGCAGCTCGGTATGCGCAATGCAACACGCGCCGTATAGCTACGGCGTTGTTGGATTGCGTGTTCTGCACTGCGAGTCCGTGTTTAATACACGGACTCGCCAGCCGGGGAGGGAATCCACGATGATTTCTCGCACTTGCAACATTTTTGTTTCGGCACATGTTTGTCAGTATGTTCGATATGTATTGAAGATAAAGTGGTGGGAGGGTTGGTTCTTGAACTCTTTTTGGTTTTCGTAAAAATAAGCAAAAAGTTGTCGAGTTCGCGTCCCCCCATTGGTTTATGCACAAATAACCGGGTAATTTTGTCATCCAATACCATGATGCATTGCAAACATCATGGACACCGTTAACCCGTTTTTTCTTTACAAAAACATGCATTTTTATTTACATGGCATTCTTTACATTGTTTTTTTATGACCATCTACAGCTGATGCCCCTGCCAGCTTATTTTAAAAGTCCATAATAAATAAAAAAAAGAACTCAATTAATTCAAGACACGGCATGCAGAGAAATATTGTATCTCCAGTTTCGAAGAAGCAGCATGTTTCGGTTCCAAACGTAGTGAATTAAATAATCCCTAAAAATAATCACTTATTCGGTCACGTACTGTGGTCATGTACATATTGTACAACCCACAAACCTCATCCACTATGTACATTATTTTATTATGGTGCCGAGTACAAGTCAAGTGTACGTGTAGATGGCGTAATTGAGCTCTCCGGCATCACGGGTCATATGCACACCGTACCCGCAAGCCCTCGAAGGATATCGCAAACAATATGCGGCATTACGAGGGCGGCCGAGCGCGCGCGAGGGCGGTCGCCTCTAAACCCTCGAACACGCTCGAGGGTTCCTGCAAAGCTACCTCTAATCATCACTATTTTGCTTGGGTCTTATTGCCAAAATAAAAAGGTGGCTATATATAATGCACGTGGGTCCGACAGCACAGCAGGAAAACAATATGCATAAACTGGTACCCATCTCCATAGGCATGATAGGCAGATTACCAGTTGCACAAGTTTTTTTTTCCCACTAGCTGTCCGGACAGGGTGGTTCGCGTCGCGGCGTTTTCCCACCCCCTAAAAATGTACCAATTACAATGCAGAAATTTCAACAAAAATCAAAGTTTTAAGCAATGCCTACCGACTTGGGGATACATGTATAAAGGAATACTGCTGCTTAAGCTGCAGGGAGATGGGATTGATTTTTTTGCACCTGTGGCCAGGAAAACCGGGACAACTCTGACAAATTTTCCCCATGGAATACATCGCACCACGTGCACGTATACTTGCAGTACTTATCCCGGTTTTTTAATTTTCACAAGAAAGTCGCGATTATAATATTGGTCTCCATCGATCCACTTCCGTTTCTAGCCGAGAAAATATCCAAGGATTTTTATTTCCAGCGTACACTGAGAGATCTCCTCCATCGATAACTTTGTGCGCCATTATTTGTGATTTAGGGTGGTTGTCAACGACACGATTTGGAACAAAATAGCGCCAGGACCGCATCAATGTTTACATGCCGTGCATAACGAGCTACTTGCGGCGTTCGGGTTTTTTTTGGGATCGGCAATTTTTCATGTGTGTCGGCGGACCGGAATTTCAGCGTATCGGACGGATAGGCACGTTTGTGCGTGGGGCCGTAAGCCGTCATTATTATGGTCATTATATTACGTTATTCTGGTCATTTTCCCATTTCCGTTTTTTTTAACAAAACTAATCTGGAAGGACAGGAACAAGGACCAGATGTTGAAAAAAGTGTCGCAAATTGCATCGTTATAACTCGAGTCAAAAACTGCGATGCACTTTACTTTGCAAAGTGGCATCGCAGATTGTCAAAAACGCGTCGCATTTTGCTGAATTTAAAGTTACCGTGACTCCGACTAAATTCGGACGTAGATCGGAGAAAATTTGACTGATATTGGGGACAAACGGGGTAATAATAATTTTATTCAAAGGGTGTAATGTCAACGAAAGGATTAATAACTCGGAATCAAAAACAACCGCTTCTCAAAACTATCGACGATAAACCGAAAGGAATGTCTGACACTTTACAATATACGCGGCCAGGCGAGTCCAATCTAGCAAGGGCGTAATGCAAGCTGCTGACAGGTCATGACAGGGACCGTTATGTTTACCGACCGGCGTGAATTCGCCGTGGAATTAAAGCCGCGCTAATTGGGGAGACCGTTATGTCTGGCCATTGTTAATGTACCTTGGGTCACGCCGTGAAACGTCCCTGAAACATCCTTTGCAGGATTAGGCTGATAATCTCCCCTTAAACTTCTCTTAAAAAGCACTTGTTTTTGCATTTAAGGGAAAAGTTGTACGTTCACGAATTTTTAAGGGGTAAAGATGTTCATAGTGTGAGTCGTGCGCATGCTCAGTCCTTCGGACTGTCGTTGACGCACCCCAGTTTGGCTCGGCAATTTGGTCAAAGTGTGGTCCAAACGTCGGCAAATTTGGAGGTCGACAAATTTTCCAACGAACTTCAAATTTTGCATGCTCCAAACTCTCTATATTGCGCACTTGTCCTAAAAAATTGACAGACTTTCGCCGGGAAATGGCAGAGAAATTTCAAAGTTTAGGGAAAACTGGGTTGGGGCTTCCTGACTGCTCACGCAAACCGTGGCTGTCTGTACACACCTCTTTGGTGTACTCCTGAGTCGTGCGCATGCTCAGTCCTTCGGACTGTCGTTGACGCACCCCAGTTTGGCTCGGCAATTTGGTCAAAGTGTGGTCCAAACGTCGGCAAATTTGGAGGTCGAAAAATTTGCCGACGAACTTCAAATTTTGCATGCTCCAAACTCTCCATATTGCGCACGTGTCCTAAAAAATTGACAGACTTTCGCCGGGAAATGGCAGAGAAATTTCAAAGTTTAGGGAAAACTGGGTTGGGGCTTCCTGACTGCTCACGCAAACCGTGGCTGTCTGTACACACCTCTTTGGTGTACTCCTGAGTCGTGCGCATGCTCAGTCCTTCGGACTGTCGTTGACGCACCCCAGTTTGGCTCGGCAATTTGGTCAAAGTGTGGTCCAAACGTCGGCAAATTTGGAGGTCGAAAAATTTTCCGACGAACTTCAAATTTTGCATGCTCCAAACTCTCTATATTGCGCACTTGTCCTAAAAAAATGACAGACTTTCGCCGGGAAATGGCAGAGAAATTTCAAAGTTTAGGGAAAACTGGGTTGGGGCTTCCTGACTGCTCACGCAAACCGTGGCTGTCTGTACACACCTCTTTGGTGTACTCCTGAGTCGTGCGCATGCTCAGTCCTTCGGACTGTCGTTGACGCACCCCAGTTTGGCTCGGCAATTTGGTCAAAGTGTGGTCCAAACGTCGGCAAATTTGGAGGTCGACAAATTTTCCAACGAACTTCAAATTTTGCATGCTCCAAACTCTCTATATTGCGCACTTGTCCTTAAAAATTGACAGACTTTCGCCGGGAAATGGCAGAGAAATTTCAAAGTTTAGGGGAAACTGGGTTGGGGCTTCCTGACTGCTCTCGCAAACCGTGGCTGTCTGTACACACCTCTTTGGTGTACTCCTGAGTCGTGCGCATGCTCAGTCCTTCGGACTGTCGTTGACGCACCCCAGTTTGGCTCGGCAATTTGGTCAAAGTGTGGTCCAAACGTCGGCAAATTTGGAGGTCGAAAAATTTTCCGACGAACTTCAAATTGTGCATGCTCCAAACTCTCTATATTGCGCACTTGTCCTAAAAAATTGACAGACTTTCGCCGGGAAATGGCAGAGAAATTTCAAAGTTTAGGGGAAACTGGGTTGGGGCTTCCTGACTGCTCACGCAAACCGTGGCTGTCTGTACACACCTCTTTGGTGTACTCCTGAGTCGTGCGTCGTTGACGCACCCCAGTTTGGCTCGGCAATTTGGTCAAAGTGTGGTCCAAACGTCGGCAAATTTGGAGGTCGAACAATTTTCCGACGAACTTCAAATTTTGCATGCTTTAAACTCTCTATATTGCGCACTTGTCCTAAAAAATTTACAGACTTTCGCCGGGAAATGGCAGAGAAATTTCAAAGTTTAGGGAAAACTGGGTTGGGGCTTCCTGACTGCTCACGCAAACCGTAGCTGTCTGTACACACCTCTTTGGTGTACTCCTGAGTCGTGCGCATGCTCAGTCCTTCGGACTGTCGTTGCCGCACCCCAGTTTGGCTCGGCAATTTGGTCAAAGTGTGGTCCAAACGTCGGCAATTTTGGAGGTCGAACAATTTTCCGACGAACTTCAAATTTTGCATGCTCCAAACTCTCTATATTGCGCACTTGTCCTGAAAAATTGACAGACTTTCGCCGGGAAATGGCAGAGAAATTTCAAAGTTTAGGGAAAACTGGGTTGGGGCTTCCTGACTGCTCACGCAAACCGTGGCTGTCTGTACACACCTCTTTGGTGTACTCCTGAGTCGTGCGCATGCTCAGTCCTTCGGACTGTCGTTGACGCACCCCAGTTTGGCTCGGCAATTTGGTCAAAGTGTGGTCCAAACGTCGGCAAATTTGGAGGTCGAAAAATTTTCCGACGAACTTCAAATTTTGCATGCTCCAAACTCTCTATATTGCGCACTTGTCCTAAAAAATTGACAGACTTTCGCCGGGAAATGGCAGAGAAATTTCAAAGTTTAGGGGAAACTGGGTTGGGGCTTCCTGACTGCTCACGCAAACCGTGGCTGTCTGTACACACCTCTTTGGTGTACTCCTGAGTCGTGCGTCGTTGACGCACCCCAGTTTGGCTCGGCAATTTGGTCAAAGTGTGGTCCAAACGTCGGCAAATTTGGAGGTCGAACAATTTTCCGACGAACTTCAAATTTTGCATGCTTTAAACTCTCTATATTGCGCACTTGTCCTAAAAAATTTACAGACTTTCGCCGGGAAATGGCAGAGAAATTTCAAAGTTTAGGGAAAACTGGGTTGGGGCTTCCTGACTGCTCACGCAAACCGTGGCTGTCTGTACACACCTCTTTGGTGTACTCCTGAGTCGTGCGCATGCTCAGTCCTTCGGACTGTCGTTGACGCACATTTGGTCAAAGTGTGGTCCGAACGTCGGCAAATTTGGAGGTCGAAAAATTTTCCGACGAACTTCAAATTTTGCATGCTCCAAACTCTCTATATTGCGCACTTGTCCTAAAAAATTGACAGACTTTCGCCGGGAAATGGCAGAGAAATTTCAAAGTTTAGGGAAAACTGGGTTGGGGCTTCCTGACTGCTCACGCAAACCGTGGCTGTCTGTACACACCTCTTTGGTGTACTCCTGAGTCGTGCGCATGCTCAGTCCTTCGGACTGTCGTTGACGCACCCCAGTTTGGCTCGGCAATTTGGTCAAAGTGTGGTCCAAACGTCGGCAAATTTGGAGGTCGAAAAATTTTCCGACGAACTTCAAATTTTGCAAGCTCCAAACTCTCTATATTGCGCACTTGTCCTAAAAAATTTACAGACTTTCGCCGGGAAATGGCAGAGAAATTTCAAAGTTCAGGGAAAACTGGGTTGGTGCTTCCTGACTGCTCACGCAAACCGTGGCTGTCTGTACACACCTCTTTCGTGTACTCCTGAGTCGTGCGCATGCTCAGTCCTTCGGACTGTCGTTGACGCACCCCAGTTTGGCTCGGCAATTTGGTCAAAGTGTGGTCCAAACGTCGGCAAATTTGGAGGTCGAAAAATTTTCCGACGAACTTCAAATTTTGCATGCTCCAAACTCTCTATATTGCGCACTTGTCCTAAAAAATTGACAGACTTTCGCCGGGAAATGGCAGAGAAATTTCAAAGTTAAGAGGAAACTGGGTTGGGGCTTCCTGACTGCTCACGCAAACCGTGGCTGTCTGTACACACCTCTTTGGTGTACTCCTGAGTCGTGCGCATGCTCAGTCCTTCGGACTGTCGTTGACGCACCCCAGTTTGGCTCGGCAATTTGGTCAAAGTGTGGTCCAAACGTCGGCAAATTTGGAGGTCGAAAAATTTTCCGACGAACTTCAAATTTTACATGCTCCAAACTCTCTATATTGCGCACTTGTCCTAAAAAATTGACAGACTTTCGCAGGGAAATGGCAGAGAAATTTCAAAGTTTAGGGAAAACTGGGTTGGGGCTTCCTGACTGCTCACGCAAACCGTGGCTGTCTGTACACACCTCTTTGGTGTACTCCTGAGTCGTGCGCATGCTCAGTCCTTTGGACTGTCGTTGACGCACCCCAGTTTGGCTCGGCAATTTGGTCAAAGTGTGGTCCAAACTTCGGCAGATTTGGAGGTCGAAAAATTTTCCGACGAACTTCAAATTTTGCATGCTCCAAACTCTCTATATTGCGCACTTGTCCTAAAAAATTGACAGACTTTCGCAGGGAAATGGCAGAGAAATTTCAAAGTTTAGGGAAAACTGGTTTGGGGCTTCCTGACTGCTCACGCAAACCGTGGCTGTCTGTACACACCTCTTTGGTGTACTCCTGAGTCGTGCGCATGCTCAGTCATTCGGACTGTCGTTAACGCACCGCAGTTTGGGGCGGTCGGGTTGGCGTACGGGTTCTTTCCTCGCTGGCCTGTGATGACCGCTTTCCAAAGGACTACCCTTGCACATAGGTAGTTTGGAGGAGTTTTTCGCGGAATCCCGTGATGTCCTGGAACGTTGCTCAATGATGGAGTGACCAGTACGTACGTCACGGGGAACGCCGATGCAATTTTGGAACACGATTGGATCCGAGTCTGCGGTCTTGATTCTTCCAGACCTGGACTGGTGACGATTGTGGTTTTATGAGGATGTACCTGTGGTGCTTCTCGAAGGATATGACCTGATACTCGGACACGATCGACCAAGATTGGTCATGATTGTGATGGAGAATACTCGCCGGATAATGACCTGGATTGGCAACGACAACGAATGAGGAAATTTGGTGGATAAATGACCTGGACTGGCAACGACAACGAATGAGGAAATTTGGCAATAACGGCGAACAATTGGTGGATAAATGACCTGGACTGGCAACGACTACGAATGAGGAAATTTGGCAATAACGGCGAACGCTTAGTGGATAAATGACCTGGACTGGCAACGACTACGAATGAGGAAATTTGGCAATAACGGCGAACGCTTAGTGGATAAATGACCTGGACTGGCAACGACAACGGCTGAAGCACTGGTTCTATCGGTAACAACGTTGGACTGGTTAGCGTGTTTTATTCGGACGAATAAAACATTTTAGAAAAAGGCAATTTGGTCAAAGTGTGGTCCAAACGTCGGCAAATTTGGAGGTCGAAAAATTTTCCGACGAACTTCAAATTTTGCATGCTCCAAACTCTCTGTATTGCGCACTTGTCCTAAAAAATTGACAGACTTTCGCCGGGAAATGGCAGAGAAATTTCAAAGTTTAGGGAAAACTGGTTTGGGGCTTCCTGACTGCTCACGCAAACCGTGGCTGTCTGTACACACCTCTTTGGTGTACTCCTGAGTCGTGCGCATGCTCAGTCCTTCGGACTGTCGTTGACGCACCCCAGTTTGGCTCGGCAATTTGGTCAAAGTGTGGTTCAAACGTCGGCAAATTTGGAGGTCGAACAATTTTCCGACGAACTTCAAATTTTGCATGCTCCAAACTCTCTATATTGCGCACTTGTCCTAAAAAATTGACAGACTTTCGCCGGGAAATGGCAGAGAAATTTCAAAGTTCAGGGAAAACTGGGTTGGGGCTTTCTGACTGCTCACGCAAACCGTGGCTGTCTGTACCCACCTCTTTGGTGTACTCCTGAGTCGTGCGCATGCTCAGTCCTTCGGACTGTCGTTGACGCACCCCAGTTTGGCTCGGCAATTTGGTCAAAGTGTGGTCCAAACGTCGGCAAATTTGGAGGTCGAAAAATTTTCCAACGAACTTCAAATTTTGCATGCTCCAAACTCTCTATATTGCGCACTTGTCCTAAAAAATTGACAGACTTTCGCAGGGAAATGGCAGAGAAATTTCAAAGTTTAGGGAAAACTGGGTTGGGGCTTCCTGACTGCTCACGCAAACCGTGGCTGTCTGTACACACGTCTTTGGTGTACTCCTGAGTCGTGCGCATGCTCAGTCCTTCGGACTGTCGTTGACGCACATTTGGTCAAAGTGTGGTCCGAACGTCGGCAAATTTGGAGGTCGAAAAATTTTCCGACGAACTTCAAATTTTGCATGCTCCAAACTCTCTATATTGCGCACTTGTCCTAAAAAATTGACAGACTTTCGCCTGGAAATGGCAGAGAAATTTCAAAGTTTAGGGAAAACTGGGTTGGGGCTTCCTGACTGCTCACGCAAACCGTGGCTGTCTGTACACACCTCTTTGGTGTACTCCTGAGTCGTGCGCATGCTCAGTCCTTCGGACTGTCGTTGACGCACCCCAGTTTGGCTCGGCAATTTGGTCAAAGTGTGGTCCAAACGTCGGCAAATTTGGAGGTCGAAAAATTTTCCGACGAACTTCAAATTTTGCATGCTCCAAACTCTCTATATTGCGCACTTGTCCTAAAAAATTTACAGACATTCGCCGGGAAATGGCAGAGAAATTTCAAAGTTCAGGGAAAACTGGGTTGGTGCTTCCTGACTGCTCACGCAAACCGTGGCTGTCTGTACACACCTCTTTCGTGTACTCCTGAGTCGTGCGCATGCTCAGTCCTTCGGACTGTCGTTGACGCACCCCAGTTTGGCTCGGCAATTTGGTCAAAGTGTGGTCCAAACGTCGGCAAATTTGGAGGTTGAAAAATTTTCCGACGAACTTCAAATTTTGCATGCTCCAAACTCTCTATATTGCGCACTTGTCCTAAAAAATTGACAGACTTTCGCCGGGAAATGGCAGAGAAATTTCAAAGTTAAGGGGAAACTGGGTTGGGGCTTCCTGACTGCTCACGCAAACCGTGGCTGTCTGTACACACCTCTTTGGTGTACTCCTGAGTCGTGCGTCGTTGACGCACCCCAGTTTGGCTCGGCAATTTGGTCAAAGTGTGGTCCAAACGTCGGCAAATTTGGAGGTCGAACAATTTTCAGACGAACTTCAAATTTTGCATGCTTTAAACTCTCTATATTGCGCACTTGTCCTAAAAAATTTACAGACTTTCGCCGGGAAATGGCAGAGAAATTTCAAAGTTTAGGGAAAACTGGGTTGGGGCTTCCTGACTGCTCACGCAAACCGTGGCTGTCTGTACACACCTCTTTGGTGTACTCCTGAGTCGTGCGCATGCTCAGTCCTTCGGACTGTCGTTGACGCACCCCAGTTTGGCCCGGCAATTTGGTCAAAGTGTGGTCCAAACGTCGGCAAATTTGGAGGTCGAAAAATTTTCCGACGAACTTCAAATTTTGCATGCTCCAAACTCTCTATATTGCGCACTTGTCCTAAAAAATTGACAGACTTTCGCCGGGAAATGGCAGAGAAATTTCAAAGTTTAGGGAAAACTGGGTTGGGGCTTCCTGACTGCTCACGCAAACCGTGGCTGTCTGTACACACCTCTTTGGTGTACTCCTGAGTCGTGCGCATGCTCAGTCCTTCGGACTGTCGTTGACGCACCCCAGTTTGGCTCGGCAATTTGGTCAAAGTGTGGTCCAAACGTCGGCAAATTTGGAGGTCGAAAAATTTTCCGACGAACTTCAAATTTTGCATGCTCCAAACTCTCTATATTGCGCACTTGTCCTAAAAAATTTACAGACTTTCGCCGGGAAATGGCAGAGAAATGTCAAAGTTCAGGGAAAACTGGGTTGGTGCTTCCTGACTGCTCACGCAAACCGTGGCTGTCTGTACACACCTCTTTGGTGTACTCCTGAGTCGTGCGCATGCTCAGTCCTTCGGACTGTCGTTGACGCACCCCAGTTTGGCTCGGTAATTTGGTCAAAGTGTGGTCCAAACGTCGGCAAATTTGGAGGTCGAAAAATTTTCCGACGAACTTCAAATGTTGCATGCTCCAAACTCTCTATATTGCGCACTTGTCCTAAAAAATTGACAGACTTTCGCCGGGAAATGGCAGAGAAATTTCAAAGTTAAGGGGAAACTGGGTTGGGGCTTCCTGACTGCTCACGCAAACCGTGGCTGTCTGTACACACCTCTTTGGTGTACTCCTGAGTCGTGCGCATGCTCAGTCCTTCGGACTGTCGTTGACGCACCCCAGTTTGGCTCGGCAATTTGGTCAGAGTGTGGTCCAAACGTCGGCAAATTTGGAGGTCGAACAATTTTCCAACGAACTTCAAATTTTGCATGCTCCAAACTCTCTATATTGCGCACTTGTCCTAAAAAATTGACAGACTTTCGCCGGGAAATGGCAGAGAAATTTCAAAGTTTAGGGAAAACTGGGTTGGGGCTTCCTGACTGCTCACGCAAACCGTGGCTGTCTGTACACACCTCTTTGGTGTACTCCTGGGTCGTGCGCATGCTCAGTCCTTCGGACTGTCGTTGACGCACCCCAGTTTGGCTCGGAAATTTGTTCAAAGTGTGGTCCAAACGTCGGCAAATTTGGAGGTCGAAAAATTTTCCGACGAACTTCAAATTTTGCATGCTCCAAACTCTCTATATTGCGCACTTGTCCTAAAAAATTGACAGACTTTCGCCGGGAAATGGCAGAGAAATTTCAAAGTTTAGGGAAAACTGGGTTGGGGCTTCCTGACTGCTCACGCAAACCGTGGCTGTCTGTACACACCTCTTTGGTGTACTCCTGAGTCGTGCGCATGCTCAGTCCTTCGGACTGTCGTTGACGCACCCCCAGTTTGGCTCGGCAATTTGGTCAAAGTGTGGTCCGAACGTCGGAAAATTTGGAGGTCGAAAAATTTTCCGACGAACTTCAAATTTCGCATGCTCCAAACTCTCTATATAGCGCACTTGTCCTAAAAAATTGACAGACTTTCGCCGGGAAATGGCAGAGAAATTTCAAAGTTTAGGGAAAACTGGGTTGGGGCTTCCTGACTGCTCACGCAAACCGTGGCTGTCTGTATACACCTCTTTGGTGTACTCCTGAGTCGTGCGCATGCTCAGTCCTTCGGACTGTCGTTGACGCACCCCAGTTTGGCTCGGCAATTTGGTCAAAGTGTGGTCCAAACGTCGGCAAATTTGGAGGTCGAAAAATTTTCCGACGAACTTCAAATTTTGCATGCTCCAAACTCTCTATATTGCGCACTTGTTCTAAAAAATTGACAGATTTTCGCCGGGAAATGGCAGAGAAATTTCAAAGTTTAGGGAAAACTGGGTTGGGGCTTCCTGACTGCTCACGCAAACCGTGGCTGTCTGTACACACCTCTTTGGTGTACTCCTGAGTCGTGCGCATGCTCAGTCCTTCGGACTGTCGTTGACGCACCCCAGTTTGTCTCGGCAATTTGGTCAAAGTGTGGTCCAAACGTCGGCAAATTTGGAGGTCGAAAAATTTTCCGACGAACTTCAAATGTTGCATGCTCCAAACTCTCTATATTGCGCACTTGTCCTAAAAAATTGACAGACTTTCGCCGGGAAATGGCAGAGAAATTTCAAAGTTAAGGGGAAACTGGGTTGGGGCTTCCTGACTGCTCACGCAAACCGTGGCTGTCTGTACACACCTCTTTGGTGTACTCCTGAGTCGTGCGCATGCTCAGTCCTTCGGACTGTCGTTGACGCACCCCAGTTTGGCTCGGCAATTTGGTCAGAGTGTGGTCCAAACGTCGGCAAATTTGGAGGTCGAACAATTTTCCAACGAACTTCAAATTTTGCATGCTCCAAACTCTCTATATTGCGCACTTGTCCTAAAAAATTGACAGACTTTCGCCGGGAAATGGCAGAGAAATGTCAAAGTTTAGGGAAAACTGGGTTGGGGCTTCCTGACTGCTCACGCAAACCGTGGCTGTCTGTACACACCTCTTTGGTGTACTCCTGGGTCGTGCGCATGCTCAGTCCTTCGGACTGTCGTTGACGCACCCCAGTTTGGCTCGGAAATTTGTTCAAAGTGTGGTCCAAACGTCGGCAAATTTGGAGGTCGAAAAATTTTCCGACGAACTTCAAATTTTGCATGCTCCAAACTCTCTATATTGCGCACTTGTTCTAAAAAATTGACAGATTTTCGCCGGGAAATGGCAGAGAAATTTCAAAGTTTAGGGAAAACTGGGTTGGGGCTTCCTGACTGCTCACGCAAACCGTGGCTGTCTGTACACACCTCTTTGGTGTACTCCTGAGTCGTGCGCATGCTCAGTCCTTCGGACTGTCGTTGACGCACCCCAGTTTGGGACGGGAATTTGGTCAAAGTGTGGTCCAAACGTCGGCAAATTTGGAGGTCGGACGACGAACTTCAAATTGTTCATGCTCCAAACACTGTATATTGCGCACTTGTCCTAAAAAATTGACAGACTTTCGCCGGGAAATGGCCGAGAAATTTCAGAGTTTAGGGAAAACTGGGCTGCGTTCCAAATACGCGAACATATTTTGTTAACGTTGGCCCCAACGTTTTGCTCAATGTGGAACGGATTATTTGCCAAAATGACCAAAAATACATCGTCACGATTGCGCTGCCCACAGTCCCAGCGGTCGTACGTTGTAATGTGGCTCTCCTCTGCATGCTTACTAAATATTTAAGGAAATGTGACACTTTGCCATTGATTGTTTATCGCCAGCGATAAGAGAGAAATCCACGAAAGGTGCAATTTATTTGCTATTTTCAAAACTACAAACCATTGTCTGTCATCTTTCATGTCGCGTGCGCCATTTTGAAATGACTCGCGAACATCGCGAACAACAGCTCAGAAGTTCGTTGGCCAACGTTGGCGAACGTTGGTGGCGCACAATACGTTCCACTCGAAATTGTTGGCTAACGTTGCCAACGTTTGCAAACGTTCGCGTATGTGGAACGGCGGATAAAACTGATAGGCCTACGGCGGATAAAAACGGATCCGTAATTCACATTTTTCGGGAACACGTTTGACGCGATGATAGATTTGACAAAAGTTAGCAGTATTGTTAACTAAATAAAATAGTATAATTGAGCAAAACGGACATTAAAGGGCCATTACATGCTAAACAACTTTTTGCCTAATCTTTGCTTCGTATGATGAATTACTTGTTCAGCAAGACATGCTATTGTTCGTTTGGATGTAAAATCAATAAAAGGTAGCCTTTTTCAACTATGAAGATTTCATTGCAATAAACCACAGACAGAGGGCGCTGTTTGGAGTGCATCACATAAGGAAGACAGAAGGGAAAAGTTAAGAAAAAACATAAGACTTCAAGTTGGACTCGTGGCAAATTGCTGCAGATTTCTCCCCCAGTTTTGTCATGGCTTACAACAGGAAACATGTAGAACAAACTTAAACAGCCATGGATTATACAAAGTTCCAGGACGTTTGAAAAAAAAGTGGAATCTTTTGTGCACAGTTGAATGTGATTTTCCTGTATTTGCCTCTTGTGACATCATGACCTTGGTCATGAATATGCATATTTTTTTCATTAGCATAAAAACTAAAAAACTTTTTTGTAACCCCCAAAACAAGCTCAAAATAGGATTTTTATGAATGTAACTGTCAGTATATTGGTTTTATAGCATAGATTTCATTGATAAAAATCCCAAATAAGCCCTTTAAGCAAAACGGGAACACGTTGCATGCCCTTTAAAGTACAGAAATGCCAGGAATGTCCGGAAAATTAGGTTGTGTCCGAATTCATAGTCTGCGTCTTGAAATTACATGTCTATGGGATGTGAGCAAGCCGTGTACCAGGCGTCTTGCATTGACTCGTGTGTAAATTCAATCCACAGCCAGTGAATTTGTACACGCGTAGGCTTTGACTTTTAATGCAGCCGCAGGCCAGCGTGCTCGATTGCTATGGCAAGCCAAAGTTCAAAATTCTGATAAATTTTGTTTTTCAATAGTTCGAAAAACTTGGGTTTTCGTAATATTTTCAACTACAAGTAAGGGCCATTGGCGCGGCGGGCCCGTCGGCCGAAATGCTAACTTTATACAGTCTTTGCTTCATATGGCAGATTATTTGTTTCAGAAGACATTACTATTGTTCGTTTTGGCGTGTGGTCTAGTGGGTATGAAGCGGGACTCCCAATCAGATATGTTGTGGGTTCAAGCCCCACTATGACCAACTTGTCTGCGTCCCTGGGCAAGGCACTTAATCCAAGTTGCCTCGTTAACCCAAGCGATATTTGGGGAGCTGTTATGGGGAATACCACAATCTAACCTAGTTAAAGGCCCTGTAGATGATCTGTTTTTGAGCGATTCTGCGAATAAAACCATTATAAATCAAAAGAAAGATATCCACAAACCCATCCGAAAAAAATTCAGCTTTGTCAAATGTACCACGTTTTAAAAAACCATGAAAATCCATATGCGTTTTCCTGGTCTTGGCGGAGTGTTTCAAATATTCGTTCTCAGTTGATCGGGTACGTACTATATATGGCTTGCGTTATGCACTCTGTGGCGCACATCATATACTGCGTGTACGCGCGATCCATAAAAACGCATCGCGTTGGAACACGCACACGCAGTATACAGCGCCCATGCATTTTGGACCGCGTAGATGTAAACCAAAACTAAATAAATCGTTTGGAAACGATCTAAATAATTTCATCTTTACGAATTATTTTCTGGTAAAATTATATCATTTTGAGCGGAAACCTTTCATTGGGTAGTTGCTATAAACTCGTCGATTACTTTTTGGGGTCATTGCAAATGATAGGCTACACTGGGCCCTTAAAGGCACAGGCTCGTCAGCAATACGCGCCCGCCAAATGTGTGCCACGCAATACGCAGCTCCATATGTAGCAAAGCATGGAGCTGCGTGTTTCGAGCACGAATTTGGCGGGCGCGCATTGCTGACGAGCCTGTGCCTTTAAAGCAAAATGGTTCTGTATGGTGATTCCAACAGCGCCAGGAGCACCCCGCAGGCAGGGTGGACATGAGCTCTATATAAGAATCCACAAAAACTCTGTTTGCTAGGATAGGGCGACAATTTGTGTGTAAAAAAGCTATATTAGGGCGACAATTTGGTGTCGCCCTAATATTTATGATATTAAAAGTCATTTTGTTAGGTCAAAAACCTTTTTTTTTTTAAATCGAGAACCATTTTTATTAGTCTTGAACCAATTCTCTTAGGTCTGGAACCATTTTTGGAAGTTTTGGGTACAAAAATAAGGTGTCAATTTGAGTGATTCTTGCCGAAATTTCGGTGGTTCCCGGGGAAAGGCTTCCCCGAATTGTCGCCCTATTGCGGCATCCAGAGTTCTTACAATTATTATTATAATTATTAAAATGGTGTTTTTCAACTTTTAAAATTTCTTCACAGAAACATACAAAAAGAGGGCGCTGTTTGGGCACGTCACATGAGAAACATACAATAGAAAAGTAAAATAAGAAATAAAAAAGTCACATTTTTGACAATCTGCTGGAGTTGTTATACCCCACCCCATGCAGGGAAAACTCAGAGACCATGCATGCCTTCAATTTATTCAAGACATAGTAGCTCTATCCAACGGGAGCTATTTGAATATTGTGTTCTGTTCCCTGTTCAGTGTTTATTTGTGTACATACATGTACACGTGTAATTGCTTTGTTTGTAATTCAGTGATGTGTATATCCCGGAAAATGAAATAAAATTTTTTTTTGTGGGGTACCGTGGCAGAGTGGTTAGGGCCATTTACTCGCAATCATGGGTGAAAACTTGGGGTTGCGGGTTCGAATCCGGGTTCGAATCCGGCTGCGGTACCTGTGCCTTTGGGCAAGGCACCCAACCACATTTGCTTCATCCTTTAGAAGGGATGTAAAGCCATTGGTCCAGTGTGTTAGGTAATGATAACGCACTCTAAAGATCCCAGAGCATTATTTCGTGAAAAGCAAGGGGATTCCCCGGTGTCTCTGGCCATTTCTGATTATAATTCTTCATGGGTTTCCTCACGCTTACGAGTGACAGTGCAATGAGCACTATTGAGGAATCCGTATGAATACCAGAATTCACCCTATCCCCGGGTTAAAATAACCCAGGCGATTTTTCAGTGCGGTAACATGGACCAGGGAGCAGTCTAGGCCAAGCATTGTTCGTGGGGTACAAAATGCGGCCGGCGCGTGGCTTCATATTGTAAGTGCTATTGCATACTTCATCCAGTGTATATGTAACGATGCCCCACCTCTTTTCCCTGTGAAGTGTATATATATCGATGCCCCACCCCCTTTCCCTGTGATTCACACTTTGACTAATTGTGTTACATCGTAAAAGAAATTCATATTCCTTTTTATAGCTCCATGGTATTAGCATACATTTTTTGAATGTTTAGTTTTTAATT
Organism: Henricia sp. BOLD:AAB3569; assembly: GCA_037783545.1. Classification (NCBI taxonomy): domain Eukaryota; kingdom Metazoa; phylum Echinodermata; class Asteroidea; order Spinulosida; family Echinasteridae; genus Henricia; species Henricia sp. BOLD:AAB3569. Next base: position 274,638 of record JBBELK010000402.1, read on the forward strand.
TGTAGTTTTTCTTATCTTTTATAGCATGTTTTTTTGGTGAAAAACTTGGTACGTTTATTTCGAACGTGTACATGTAGGCCTACTGGCAAAAAAAAATGTTTTTCGAAATTGAATTATTTTTGTTTTTGAATTTTGGCTTGCCATACTGTGCAGAGGTTCTCAACGCAACGGTACAGGTACCCGCATCTTGTCTCCGTTTTCATTTTCTACTGTCTTTCAGGTAGGAAGAATCTCATATTTGTTATCCTTCCTTCTCCACCAAATATCTGTCTTTATTTCTCGGAGAATTTCATGTTAACGAACAGCTATTTGAACTGTGAATCTTTGCAAATTAAAAGAGGCAATGCTTTGACGAAATACCGATGCCAAACTAGGCTAGCTGCAACGTGACACAGCGGTTGCGCGCCGCCGGGCGCGGCGGGGCCGGGCGGGGTCGGGCGGGGTCAGGGGTTGATTTCACCGGTCATGCCGGTGGTCTACGTGCGGAAACGAGACGGCTGCGTGCCGTGTTTGGAGGTTTGAAATGGCACAGGGTTCAAACTTCCATCCTTTAGTAAAAGAATTCCATACACTGTTGCCACTTATTTAGGTATTTGTAAAGTTTATATCACAACTCGAAATATGAGGAAAACAATTAATTAGGGCTAAGAAGAGTTCATGGAGTTACTTAGCCCCGCGAGCAGTGCTTCGGTTTTCAAAACCTTAGCCCTGTGTTCTGCTATACACCAAATCTGTGGCAAACTCACGCAAATGAAATTTGGCCCACGGCTCTGATATTTGCTCAATAGGTGCACTCACCCCAGTTTATAAATATTCCGAAGAGTACGCATCGATCCGATGTCTAGTTTCGGTGAAATCGTGGGGAAAGTTTGAGACTTTCGTGCGTGAAATTCCGACTTTCACCATGGGAGAGGTCAACACAATCTAGACTGGTTCGCTGTCCTAATATTTACTTCCCTTCATCTTACGACGAAGGGAAGTAAATTGAGGATGTGGAACCAGTCTAGTGTTGACCTCTCCGCTCTCGCGCATGGTCATCAGATGGTGAAAGTCGGAATTTCACGCACGAAAGTCTCAAACTTTCCCCACGATTTCACCGAAACTAGACATCGGATCGATGCGTACTCTTCGGAATATTTATAAACTGGGGTGAGTGCACCTATTGAGCAAATATCAGAGCCGTGGGCCAAATTTCATTTGCGTGAGTTTGCCACAGATTTGGTGTATAGCAGAACACAGGGCTAAGGTTTTGAAAACCGAAGCACTGCTCGCGGGGCTAGGAGTTACTATAAGTTAAAACTAAAAGGGCCAGCTAATGCCAATGGCATCGATAGCTTGGACGATTTTAGAACAGGTTTTTTCATTGGCATTTCTGTCGTAAATGTTGCGTTTTCGTAAAAAAATAATAATTACGCAACAACTTCCAGAAAATCCTACGGTATTTTTTTAGTTTATGTCATAACTGGAATTTGACGAAAGTAATTATTGGAATCGACAGCTTGGATGATTTTATAATATGAGTACTTACATACAATGTATTTCCGTTGCACGCCCTGTTTGTTCGCGCGCTTCACACACTTCTCGGCCGGCAGCAGTTTAACACACTTTTGTATGGAGGCGGGCGTGACAAAAACACAGAATTTTCATGGAAATGCAACATTTGCGACGGAAATGTCAATGGAAAAGGTATTTCAAAATCATCCAAGCTATCGATTCCAATTATTATTTTCCTAAAATTCCAGTTGTGACATAAACTAAAAAAATACCAATCCTACTCAAACTTTCGTAACATATCGCTCAAGAAAACTCCCCACCAATCAAAAAGCACCGGACTATTTTTAGCTCGCTTAATATGCAAATGATCTACCCCGACCAATGAACGTTAGGCGCGTGAAGAACGCGTGGAGTACGCATGCCAAAGCGCCGGCTTTGCGCGCTGCGTAGTGCCTCAAGAATATCCAAACAAAGTTTTGAGAGTTGTCCCATAGGTTTAGCGCTTGGGGTCTCATAAGGGTGTCCGTGCGTGGTAATTTTTCCCTTTGTTTGAATTGAGCTGATTTATTAATTTTTTTTTTTTAGTGAAGCAACAACAGACTGCATACAGCCATGGTCAAGGTCGGCATAAACGGGTAGGTTTTGTGCAAGCATTGCTACATGTTAAATCGTTTGTGAATGATTTTGTTTTTACCATTCATTAAACACAAAAACCAAGCATTGATTTTTCAGGTTTTCTGAAGTATTACTGCATCTACATTTATGTGGCTGAAATTTCTACAAGGCAGTGTACCAACATTATTCTTTAGTTGTTCCTGGAATTTGTCTAAAGTTTCATCTGCAAATGATATACTGGGACTTTAATTTATTGATTTTTATATAATTACCGGACTTCAGAGAACGATTACTCTCGGCATATAAAGAATATATGACCCCATGAATCAAACACCACCTATATCTGTTGAAACTACCCAAAACATAACGAGAACGATTCAATAAACTAGCACGATCTTCTAAATGCAAATGTGACATTTTAAAACTTTCGCTCAAAATGGAACAAAATTCGCTCATAATGTAATTTGGATCGATAAACTCCAGGTTCTACAGCTCTGGGTAAAATCAGCAACTACCTTTTCCAGAAACAAACTGGTCAAAAAAACTTGAAATGTAATCGCAAGAGTTAAAAAATGCTTTGGAGCACCCCCTTATTACGTCGTGAAACAAATTCTTGAATATTGTCAATACTATGATACATACCAAGACATGTCTAACCGTTTGTAATTTTTTCTAAATAATCTACATGTACATGTACATTATTTAGAAATTGCACAGAAATTTGAAAAAGGCCATTTTTACAAATGCATCAAAATGTCTCACTGGCTCCTGTTTTTATGGAAAGACCCAGGGCTGTACAAATGAATACATCAGAATTGCAAAATACATGTACCGGTATATCCATCTTTTTTTCTCTCCATAGTTTCGCTTCATGCACCTGCACCACTAAAAATAAACGCACAGCTGTATTTTATTGATTGCAATTGCAGTTTTGTTTTGATATACTTTGTACTTTACCCACTCTGCCATTTCACCTGTAATTCTTGTAATTTACACACAGTGCATATAATTAAAAGGCTTACAAATTTGAATTTGTTATCACTTTTAATAATCAGTGGTAAAGTAACTCTTTCTCTTGAACAGTTAAAAGGATTAAAACCTGTTATTAAAATGTACATATATTTACACATTTTTGCTTTTTAAAGTACATGTAATGTGAATTTCCATACTGTCTCACCGGGCAGATGCTCTACCATCTGAGCTATAAGATACTGTGGTATGCTCCCTCAGGTTTTCCCCTAAGACCTCTGACACATGGGCAGATGCTCTACCATCTGAGCTACATGTATAAGGCACAATGGTATAGACCTACTCCCTCAGGTTTTCCCCCAAGACCTCTTTCGCACCAGGCATATATACTCTACCAGCTGAGCTATGAGGCACAGTGATATACTCCCTCAGATTTCCCCACCCCCCCAGGACCTCTGACACACCAGGCAGATGCTCTACTAGCTGAGCTATAAGGCACAGTGGTACACTCACTGGGTTTCCCCTTCAAACCCAATTTACATGTATACCACTGTGCCTTACCAGCCGGTAGAGCATCTGACTCGAGAGTCGGAGGTCTCTGGTTAGAATCCTGATAAGGTGCCTCTGATTTTTGTCTTATTCATTGCTAGATTTGGTCGCATCGGTCGCTTGGTCCTGAGGGCTGCTCTAAAGCAATCCGACATCCAGGTTGTGGCAATCAACGACCCGTTCATCGATACTGAATACATGGTGAGACGCCATCAATTGAGTTTTACAATACATAGCGCCATCAAGCAATTCTGTCGGAGTCTCGGAAAGAGCATTTTTTGACAGAGCGGTTGGCATTCGTTTATTTGATTATTTAAACACATTTAACGGTGTTTGTGAAGAAAAAGATTCAATCTATGCTCTTTTCTTGAAAATAGACAACATGATAATATGCTTTATCACACATCTAACCAATACATCCTTTCGCATCAACCTCTTGGTAGCAGCCTCTGTTGTTAAATGCCCAAATTCATTATTTCTTTAATTGCTGATGGAGGGAATCCGGTTTGTGTAGCAGTACTTCCCTTGCCTCTGTGGCCCTGGGTTCGAATCTTGTCTGGGTCATAACGTGGAATGGGTTTACAGCATCTCCTTGATCCCATGGGTTTCTCTCCACATGCTTGTTTTAGGTGGTTTCCCTCCCACCTCTAAAACTGAAAATCTCTTCATCTTCTCTCAAATACGAATCTGTTTATCTGCATTGATGATTCTCAGAAATTGATTTACCTTGCAGCGGGGAGACTGAATGTTAATTAGTTTTGTAAGAACTCTGGATGCAGCAATAGGGCGACAATTCGGGAAGCCTTTCCCCGGGGACCACCGAAATTTCGGCAAGAATCACTCAAATATTTTTACCCAAAGCTTTCAAAAATGGTTACAGACCTAAGAGAGACGTGTCTAGACCTAATAAAATTGGTTCTCGATTTTAAAAAAATGGTTTTTGACCTTTAAAAAATGGTTTTTAATCTCAAAAATATTAGGGCGACACCAAATTGTCGCCCTATTGAGCGTGTCGCCCTATTGAGCGTGTCGCCCTAATATAGCTTTTCTACACATAAATTGTCGCCCTATAACAGAGTTTTTGCCCTAGTTACCCCTACGTAATTATTAATTGCCAATTCGAATGCTCACAAAAACTGATGGAAATTGGTGTGCATTTTAGGTGTACATGTTCAAGTACGACTCGACCCACGGCAGATTTGATGGCACCGTGTCACGGGTTGATGGAGAACTCATGGTCAATGGCAAGAAGATCAAGGTCTTCGGAGAGTAAGTTATCTTGTGTTTGCCTTTCTTTGTTGTGGTGCTCCGGCGGGATGCCCAGATATCTTAGTTAGTAGAGCAATTGGCCATGTGAGCTAAGGACCTGGGTTCAAATCCTAGGTGGGGCACTGCAATTTTCTTGTGTTTCTAAATTCATCTTTCGATCCTGTCATACCTTCAAAACACCACGTTATTTTATTGGTTTTTTTTTGTTTGTCTGCAGACAATTTTGTTTGTAACATTCATTCAACACAAAAACCATGCATGGATTTTTCAGGTTTTCTGAAGGTATTATAATTATTGCATCTGAAATTTCGACAAGGCAGTATAAATTCTTTAGTTATGTAATGCTGTTGTTCCTGTTTTAAAAAGTTCATCAATCATGTAATCTGCATTATGGGTCTTTCTATAAATTAGGGTTCCAATGTTGGTGTCCCCCGTTATATTTTACATCTTGTTTTTGTAAATTCAGGACACATTCTTTAAATACTTTCCATACAAAATGGTTTCAAAGCCATTTTAATGATTTTTGTTTGAAAAATAACACTTATCAGGTGTAATGGGGGACACTAAATATCACACTTTTGGACCCCTAATTTATAGAAAGACCCATATATTAAAGGTATTTTTATCTGTTAAGGAAAAATCCCTCGCAAATCCCATGGGGCGACTGTGGCGCGGATTACGTGGTCGAATCAACCGGAGTCTTCACTACTTTAGATAGGGCTGGAGAACACCTAAAAGCCGGTGCTAAGAAAGTCATCATAACGGCACCGTCGCAAGATGCGCCCATGTTTGTCATGGGGGTCAATGAAAATGAATATGACCCCAAGACTATGAACATTATCAGGTAGGCAAAAATTGTATTACTTCTGTGTTGAATTAGACATTCTGTATTTTTGGGCCTTTTTTCCTCAGAAATGTTGGGACTTTTTGAATATTTGTTTTTTAGGCTTAAAGCACTCCTTGTGGAGGTGCGGTGGTACCTGGTATACTAGATGTCTGACCTCTGGACGAGAAGTCTGTGGTTCGAGGCCTGGTCACTGCAACCGCGTCATGTTCTTAGACAAGGCACTTAAACTCACATTGTCTCTCTCCACCCAGGGGTTTTAATGGGTACCAGCAAATATGGTTGGAGGAAAAACCCAACTCCTGAGTGAGAGTTAAACCTGTGATGGACTGGCGTCCCATCCAGGGGAGTAACAATGCTCCTAGCACTCCATGCCATGGAAACTAACTACCTGTTGGGGAAACCCAACTAACTGCTTGGGGTAAACCTGCGATGGACTGGCATCCCATCCAGGGGGAGTAGCAATGCTCCTAGTCACTCTATGCCATGGAAACTAACAACCTGTTGGGAAAACCCAACTAACTGCTGGGGGTAAACCTGCGATGGACTGGCATCCCATCTAGGGGGAGTAGCAATGCTCCTAGTCACTCCATGCCATGGAAACTAACTACCCGTTTGGGAAACCCAACTAACTGCTGGGGTAAACCTGCGATGGACTGGCATCCCATCCAGGGGGGAGTAGCAATGCTCCTGGTCACTCCATGGTATGGAAACTAACGACCTGGGATGCTTTCGAGCATGGCACCAGGGTTCCCTGGTGTTCCCTGGTGCGCATTCGAAAGCACGTTGGTGCACCAGATGGTGGCACCAGCTGCTCCCGACCACCGCGTCGTCGGGACAACTGGGAGACATGCGCAGTTGCACGTATTCATGCATGACTCAGCGAAAATGGCTGCCGCGTCATTAAATAATTCTGGAAATTTGGGTTTATATTTTGAATGTTGTTGCTTCCACATCGAATCCAAATGTTGAATATAGTTTCATGATTTATCAGATCTGTGATTAATTTTGTAGAAGACCAAGTTTTTATTAGGGGGAATGTATTTTTTAAAGACCGTGGTGCACCAGGGATCCCAAAAATGCTTTTGAGCGAGATCGCATATACGCATGTGTAACGTTCCAAATGCCTGGGAGCACCAGGGACAAGCGCTCGAAAGCAGCCCTGTTGGGGAAGCCAACTAATGTGCATTGTAATCATCTTTATTCCATGCTGTAGCAATGCATCCTGCACAACAAACTGCCTCGCTCCATTGGCTAAGGTCATCGATGATAATTTTGGAATTGAAGAAGGACTCATGACAACCGTCCACGCTTACACTGCCACACAAAAGACTGTGGACGGACCAAGTGGCAAGGTACGATTGAGGAAACTTGACCAGATTTGTCCGTAAAATGGATTTTGTTCCTGACACTCATATAAAAACCTCCCCAAGATCCATACTCTTTCTTTAAAACATCTGGCAGACCCAACAAGGTCACAAGCCTAGACAGTTGGTGCAAATGAAACTTACAATGCTTCACATGAATGGTGTGAAATTTTGCTGCTCTGTTGTGGCTAATTTGCAAATTATTGGTAGTTGCAAAAATGTGCGTTTTCGTTTTTGTCGAGTATATTGCCAAAATAACCAGTACAGAATGAAATTTGTGGGTGCATATAAACTTGGTATTAGAACGCACACAAGACATTTCATGAAAAAGGCCACCTTTACATCCAAACGAACAATAGTATGTCTTGCTGAACAAGTAATCCGTCATTATGAAGCAAAGCTTAGGCACAAAGTTGTTTAGCATGTCACAGGCCCTTTAAAGGGCGTGAATTTTTATGTCATTTTGAAATGCCGTATTTATTTGTTTTTCTGGCAGAAATGGCGCGATGGTCGCGGAGCTCACCAGAACATCATCCCTGCTTCAACTGGCGCTGCTATCGCTGTGGGCAAAGTAATCCCCAAGCTGAAAGGGTAAACCCACATGTTTTAACGAGTTGACGCTGGGTTTATTTTTGGCAAAAAATACTGATTTAAAAAAAAAGACAAATGAGTCTTTCTACGGTAAAGGGGGCAATTTGGCAACCCAGACCATTTTTTCCAAAAAATACCTTTGTCTGGTCTCAATAAAAGAAATAAGTTTAAGTTGTTCTGAAGAGATAACTTGGGTTACAAATAATGTGACAACATGCCTTTCTAAAAACCCTGTGTACAAATTTCCAATATATGCTCGTAACCGGGACGGCCTAAAATGTAACAATTTTCCAATTTAAAATTTTTTTTTACTGGTTTCTCAAATTTGTTGCATATTGTCTTTTCAGAAAACTGACAGGCATGGCTTTCCGAGTGCCCGTGCCTGATGTGTCTGTTGTGGATCTGACTGTTCGTCTTAAGAAATCGGCTTCTTACGACGAGATTAAAAAAGTCATTAAAGCGTCCGCCGATAATGAACTGAAAGGCATCCTGGGATACACGGAAGACCAGGTATATTAAAGATACAAGACCATAGTCTAATGGTTATCGGAGTTAAGGAGTTGGAGGTGGCAAATTCTTTTGCAAAAATGGTTGCTTCACGAAATGCAGCTAAAACGTCATGGACAAAAGTAATAACATTAGGGGAGTTCGAGATGCTTACACCGGGTAACACCAACTTACACCGGAGTGTTCTTTTATCCATCACGTGATACACGAGTCTGCCCCGGTGGCAGCCACCACTGCCCGAGCTCGTGGCTGGGTCTCTGGTGTAATGACGTCACCTATAGTAACCGCGAGTAGTAAAACATGGCAGACAGTTTGGAATCGCGACGTGAGTACGAAGAAAAACACATATTTATGACACAAAATAAAAGGGAATAGAGCTGTAAATATGTTTTGCTTAATCAGTAGATGTCTGTGGGCATTGACAAAGTTTATTGCGGTACTTTAGGGCAACTGTTTTTTCATTGCGAGTCAAACGATAACAGCGTTTATAAAGCTCCACCCGGCAACAACCTTTGACATGTGTTCCCAGAAACCCCCTGTCGTTCGTTTTGCATCTTCTGGAGGCTTCCCCGGGTGTAAACTCCGTGTTACTCGGTGTAACCCGGTGTAAGCATCTCGAACGCCCCTATTATAAGGAACACCCAAAACAATGTTAAGAGTGCTATGTTTGTTGGAACCTTCAAACACACAGCATATATTGGTCTGATTTCTTGCCAACAGACCGTGTAAGTCTCGCGCCGGGTCACACGTCCGGAGACCAGTCAGAGAATGGCAATGGGGTTTTAACGTTGCGATGATCTTCTTTGAAATATCACCTTACCGTACCACGTTTGTAAATGCCCAGACGCCAATAAATGGAAAAGGCACCTTCGATTCAATAAATAAAATGAAGAACATTTAATCCGAGTTTCTCACAAACAAATAAAAATGTTTGACCTTTTATTTCCGGTTTGCAAGTACATGTACCTTTGCAGGCTCACTGGCTTGGTGCATCTCAGAAATATTAGCGTTGCTAAATCAAACATCCGGTTTGAACGTCAATTTGAACGTCCACTTCTGTTGAGAGTAAATAAAACCACCAAAAATCCCAAACAAATAAAGTATACATAGACGGAAATCGTACAAGACCGAAATCGCAAAGACGGTCTGAAGCCGAAACAAGAACTTTGAAAATGGCTATAATGCAATGTATTGGCGCGAACTACACGGCGGCAAAATATTCGCTCCACTTGCAGACTACCAGCGACGCGCTGTCATGGCTTTGTGGTTTTTCTATGGCGTGTAGGGTTACGAGTTTATCTCAGAGACGGAAATAAAAGGTCAGATTAAAAATTGTGAACTTTTTGCTCTATTAAAGGCACAGGCTCGTCAGCAATGCGCGCCCGCCAAATTTGTGCCACGAAATACGCAGCTCCATGCATTTGCTATGGAGCTGCATATTTCATCGCACGAATTTGGCACGTGTGCATTGCTGACGAGCCTCTGCCTTTGCCCTTTCGTACAGGTGATCAATGAGATTTAAAGGTTTTTTACAGTGGACCCCGAATCGGTAGGTGAAACCTAATTTTGACAAGGCTGGAAGATCTCTAAAGTGAGACTTTACGCTATGCATGCATTTGGTTTTAATGCTGTATTTTTCTGTCTTTGCCGAAAAGGTTGTGTCTATGGATTTCCTCGGCGACAGTCGATCCAGTATATTTGATGCGGGGGCCGGGATTGCTCTAAGCCCAAACTTTGTCAAGTTAGTTTCTTGGTAAGTAAAATCTACAAAGAAATTTATAATTCACTTGGCATCTATCAAGTGTGTCGCACAGCTGACATGAATTATGCATGATTTTGTGGCATGCACCAGTCTAAGATTTTTTTTCTTCTTTTTTCCAGTGACGAATTGAAAATCAAAATCATAATCGTAACAATATACAGCCAGTAGTCTTAACCAGTTTACGCCCGTATTATTTTTGGCAAATAATACAAATTTCTTTAAAAGGCAAATGTGATTGACCAAAAGTTAAGACCAGGGGCCAATTTCATAAAGCTGTTTAGCAAAAAAATTTGTTTGCTTTATAAAAATGGGTCAATTGTCAAAATTGCATGTCAATTTGTGTTTTTCACAAGAATAACTGCTATTCTTGCTAAGAACACAAGTTGACATAAAATTTTGACTATTAACCCATTTTTATAAAGCAGACAAATTTTTGATTAAGCAAATTTTTCTGCTAAACAGCTTTATGAAATTGGCCCCAGGTCAAGCACTACAAATACCGACTCTTGAGTCGTTTCTACATTCATTGTACCAACCCTCGCACCAAAAGATAATACTTTGCAACACTCCAATGCGACTGCCACGGAGCGAGATTTGCTACACCGACAGGTCGTCCACAGCTGTCGAGTTCAAGTTCAAAACACGGTGTGTACAAATAGATGGTGGACAATAGACGTGTTTACATGTCGACCGTGGAAGACAGTGGCAAAGCTGACGTTTTAACTCGTCAACCGCCCCTGTGACTATACATTGCTAGAACGTTTTTACACGTTCTCCAGCGTCAAGTGGTCAAATTCAAAAACAGAATTTTGTGTTTTATTTTGCTTAATTTTTATTTATTTTTTGTTTTGTGCCAGGTATGACAACGAGTACGGTTACAGCTGTCGCGTTGTCGATCTGATCACCTACATGACCAAGGCATAGAGCGCAACTTGCAATGGTCACGTGTTGACGACTTCCGTGCAGTGGGATTTTTTGTTAGTTTATTGAGTATTTAATCATTGTCAAAGATTAAATTAACATATGCGTAGTCAATACAAAAGGCTTTCTGTGAAAGAAGTTTGGAGATGGGTAGTTTTTAGGAAAGTCTCCGTAATTGAATTGTGCTTCCCTGGTTGGTTTGGGGTGAATTCAAATTTGGCTTTTTCGCGCGTCAATATGTAGTCTGTACTATGTAGGGTTGTGAAAGGAACCAGATCTCGCTAATGACCTACTCACGCGAGTGATGACAGACAGTCATATGCAAATTTGGCCTGTCGCATTGTCGCTACCATAGTAACGCAGTAAATCCATCCTACAGCTGTACAATGTAATGCGTGCTCGCTGTACGTGCATTTGTACGTGTGCGCTGTTGGTTTCAAATCGTACTGAATAAAACTCAACGCATTTGATCTTGATCGCTGATTGGCTCCCCCAATTTGCTCAAACAAAGAAAAAGTCAAGCAGCGACAGAACAAATGTGGAAGTCTGGTCAAAACGGTAAATCTATACCAACATCGAACCAATCACACAGTAGAATCGATTGCATTGTACACAACTAACGGCGAGGTACGAGAACAAACGACGAAGGTCTTGGAGCCAAGACTAGTAAGTATGATGCACGTCGCTTTTAGAAAAAGTGGGGTGGAGGGAATTTTGACTGAAATGAGACACTGAAAACCACGGCATCAACTTGGATGGAAAGTGTTTTTTATGATTTTGTTATTTTTCAGTGCGTCGTTTCAGTCTAAATTCGCCTCCACGCTGCTTTTTCTGAAAGTGACGCGCATCGCATTTACGCGCGAAAAGGCTAGGTGTGAATCCACCCTTAATAAGAATTCTTCCCGAGTGACAAAACTAATGTAACAAATGAAAATTATCTTACAAGTAAAAATATTGTGATGTGATCCAGCTAATTACCCCATTTGTCGATCCACTTCAAAATGGGTCTCTCCACAGTAAAGGGGGCATTTTGGCAACACAGACTATATTTTCGAGGAAATACCTTTGTCTGGTCTCAAAATAAAAGAAATAAATTTGTTTTTCTGAAGAGATAACTTGGGCCCAAAAAGGGTTACAAATAGTGTGACAACATGCCTTTCGAAAAACCCTGTGTACAAATTGCCAATATACTCTTGTAACCGGGACGAACATTTGTGTAACATTTTAGGCCGTCACACTTACGAGCGTATATTGGAAATTTGTACACAGGGTTTTTAGAAAGGCATGTTGTCACACTATTTGTAACACTTTTTGGGCCTAAGTTAACTCTTCAGAACAACTTGAACTTATTTCTTTTATTTGAGACCAGACAAAGGTATTTTTTGGAAAATATGGTCTGTGTTGCCAAAATGCCCTCTTTAGCGTGGAAAGACTTAATTTTTGATTTTTACCGTTTTAGGAAGCAATAATGTTGAGGATTCACTTGGTGCAAACATTTATTAACGTAATTAACATTTAAAGGAAGGGACAACACTTGCAAAGGGTTGCCTAACTCTGTGCGCTTCATGTAAATCGCCATCATTTGCAGTTCGGCGCTCTGACTTGAGAGGGCGTGACTCGAGACACAACAGATTTTTACGTACTTCACAGTGTACGGGAGTCGGGAAACAAGCCATCAAGCTTGACGTCATCCATGACGTCATGCATCCCTTTCAAAATTTAAATTATGGCGCAGCACATAGTTGCATTAGTTGCAGAGTTTATCATCAAAATTAATTGGGTTGAAAACAAGATTCTGTGATTCTCATGAAGGTTAATGCACCGGTGATATTTTTAAAATTAAGTTCCTCGATAACTTCAAACAAGTGTTGTCCCTTCCTTTAAAGGCACAGGCTCGTCAGCAATGGGCGCCCGCCAAATTCGTGCCACAAAATACGCAGCTCCATGCATTTGCTATTAGTCTGCGTATTTCATCGCACGAATTTGGCGCGCGCACATTGCTGATGTGCCTTTAATGCTCGAAACCCTACAGATTTTCAAACTTTTTTTAAAACTGCCTGCCTGCTATTTACATGTATAACCATCTATTCACATGCCAAGTTTTTGTCGCAAAAAAAAAAAATAGAGAAATAAAATGTGCAGGAACTAACATGGGACGTTTTTGTCATAAAAAAAACTACACAAATAAACAGAGTACAATTATCCTACTTTTTGAAGATTTATCCAAATTTTTGGTGCATGTTTTATAGCCCAAATCAGGACAACATTACTCCCATTCAACAGTATGTTAACAAAAGTAAGTTAAATGCTCATTAAAAAAAACTGGTTGAAGCAATATAGTACATGTATGTTGGGTGTCGCCCGCGTAAATCCTTGAACATGGTTATTATGGAACGATAGTTCAACATTGTTGCATAAATTTGCCCTTCCAGGGAGAACCCGGAAGAGGGGACATTTTTATAAATGAAATAGTTTTGTCACATTTTAATAGTCCCAGTTTACAGTACTTGGTGTTATCCTATTGTAATTCAACGAAATAACTATAAAAGGCGAAGTTTAACGTTAATAATATTCCTTCCCCAAGGCTGAATTGTGTGTTGTCAGTTTGTCATATTTTCTAAGGTTGTATGGGAATTTACAGTTAATTCAGAAACCGGTTTGCAATTCTTTCAAGTGTCGGTTAACCATTCGGCCGACACTAACGATTGTTGCTGGTGTTTATAGTTGCATGTGCAATGTATACAATACCCTTGGGCCCCCAAGATAATAATTGACCCGTATAAATTTATTTCAAATTCATAGTCATTACAAATAACCCTCTGAAAACTATTGTAAATTATTTAAAACTGGGTTTCATATCTTTTTCGGTTAACCGGTTAAACGTCCCACCCCTAGTCCAAATTATTTTAGCGTTATCTTGTTAATTTGTTGGCATCTTCGGCAACTAAGGGCAGCCCTTTATGCACAGTTTTAGCTTTAACTATACTTTATTATCAACTTGAGATGACGAGGAAGGAGTTGCAGTTTTAGAAGTGGGAGGAAAACCCCTAGAGAAATCCCCAGGGGAAAACCCACGCGGTCAAGTAGGGACTGCAAACCCAATCCACATACACGCCCCGGATTCGAACCCGGGACGTCAGAGGTGAAAGGCGAGGAAAGAACCACTACGCCAACCCGACCGCCCTGGCGTTATCTTGATTGCGTACGAATCTTTTTATACTGATCAAACAGAGATTACTATAAATGACGTGTGACGTTACACACCTTTCGCAGTGGTTTACATCCCCCACGCACTATGAGCAAAAACATGTACATGTTCATTGTGACCCCATTGTTAGTAACAATGGTGTGTGCCCATCGCAATTTCCATTGTTAGATGTTCATAGTGACGTTATAGTCCGCTCCAACTAGTGGAGCGTGGAAACCACTGCGAAAGGAGGGTAGTGTGACATTTGGGCTGCGTTCGGGCGTGCAGTTCTCGTTACTCGGGAGTATGCGTGCGCATTGCACTCGGGTCACATCACGCGAACGGCAAATCCGCAGTCTGCCTGCGCGAATGGCAATCGGTGAAGAATAGATTATTATTATTATTTCTTTCTGGTATTCATACCAAGGATTCCTCAATAGTGCTCATTGCACTGTCACTCGCAAGCGTGAGGAAACCCATGAAGAATTAGAATTAGAAATGGCCAGAGACACCGGGGATGATCATCCCCCTTGCTCTTCACGAAAGAATGCTCTGGGTTCTTTAATCGAGTGCGTTTCCATTACCTAACACACTGGACCAACGGCTTTACATCCCTTCCGAAGGATGGAGCAAGTGTGGTTGAGTGCCTTGCCCAAGGGCACAGGTACCATAGCCGTGGGAAGGTTCAAACCTGCAACCCCAAGTTTTCACCTATGGTATTTATACCGTCTCTTGCCATCACTACACAAAAAATGCCGTTTCACAAGAAACTAAGGAAATACAGGCCGTAAGCCGTGAGAACCTTTGATGCCGTCTATTGCAAGTTCAGTTATTGAGTTGACACGTTGGGCAAACCATGGAGGAAGGGGCAAACTCACCAAAAATCCAAGTACGTGCACACTCCCCGTGCCGTTTGTCAGGGAGTAGTGAAAGCATGCCCCCTCTCACTGACCCGAGTGTCGTTAATCTTGCCGTTGACGCACGCAGGAGTATACTCGTGTTAACACGAGTACACGCCCGAACGCAGCCCATGTGTTACCAGGGTATGAGGGTAACTAGATTGGTTCCCGATCCCTATAGATCGGTTTGCTTATTGCGAAAATATAGGGATCGGTAAAGGGCGGCCATGACGGGCAGAATTCTGCCCGTCACGTGGTTATTATTATTTTTATTTTTTTTGTAAGTGCGCAGATTTTGCATTGACATTTGTAACTTGGCCGTGCGTGTCGAACATATCCAATTATGTAAATAAAGTACATTGCCTAAATCAAAGGGCTTGGCCAATTTTTGAATATATAAAACACAATGCGCACGCGCAAAGACGACCAATTACAGATCAAGATGAAGCGCCTTTACCTGTCCTTATATTCTCCTGTGTGGAATATGTGGACGGGAACCAGTCTAGAGGGTAACTAGACGCAGGCCTGTACATTCGCTGGGAATCCGAAACTTTAATTGCTAATTAAAGGGCCTGTGACATCCTAAACAACTTTGTGCCTAAGCTTTGCTTCATAATGACGGATTACTTGTTCAGCAAGACATACTATTGTTCGTTTGGATGTAAAATCAATAAAAGGTGGCCTTTTTCAACTTTGAAGATTTCATTGCAATAAATCACAGACAGAGAGCGCTGTTTTGAGTGCATCACATAAGGAAGACAGAAGGGAAAAGTTAAGAAAAAACATAAGACTTCAATTTGGATTTGTGGCAAATTGCTGCAGTTTCTACCCCCAGTTTTGTCATGGCTTACAGCAGGCAACATGTAAAACAAACTCAAACAGCCATGGGTTACAAAAGTTTCAGGAAAATTGAGAAAAAAAGTGGAATCTTTTGTGCACAGTTCAATGTGATTTTCCTGTGTTTGCCTCTTGTGACGTCGTGACCTTGGTCATGAATATGCATATTCGCATTAGCATAAAAACTAAAAACCTTTGTTTTAACCCCCAAAGCAAGCTCCAAATAGGATTTTTATGACTTTAACTGAGTAAAGTGGTTTTAAAGCATAGATTTCATTGATAAAAATCCTAAATAAGGGGCCCTTTAAAGCGCAGCAGGAAAACAGTTTGCTGGTTTTTAGTGTAGGCCCAGTCAAAGGGTCACACTTTCACTTTAAGCCTGTCTCGTAAGAAGCCACAAAACGAAAATGAAGCCCTCTCAAACCTGTTTTGGAAGTTTTAAAATTTAATTTCTGAGAAAAATAAAATGTTGGCCACAAATTGACAACATCTGAGTTTTCGTCAGCAATCTGAAGCACATGGACATAATAATATGCAGTTCACTAGTTGTAGTGTGGATCGACTCAGTAATCCTGGCATCACACAAAGGATGACGTTTCACTTCGGTACTCTATAACAACGAGCCAGTGCGAAGCCGTGTTCTAAACCTGTATCATTCATTCACGTGTAATTCCAAGCCACAGCCAATAAATTCAGACACGGGTTTGTAGCGCCCTCAACGGGAAAATTACCGATTTGACATGTTTTTTTGTGGAACAACGAACACGCGCGCGCGTCGGAACAGTAAGAAAATGCACATGATGCACGGAGAAGAAGATAGAAACGACCACACCGCCATGGAATTCCCCTTCCAGCTGAGGAGAGTAGGTACTCCAGCAACATGCAAGGGAGTTAAAGACATTTACAGGTAGGGAATCGGGAATAAACCTTATCGACGTTCTCAAGGCTGCCATTAATATAACTACACCCGTGGGCGTGGCCGGCCGTGAACAGGCATGACAGGGCTTCGGAAAACCCAAATCTCTGGCAAACTCACGCAAATGAACGTATACCCAAATGAAATTTGTCCCTTGGCTCTGATATTTGCTCAGGTGCACTCACCCCAATGTTCAAATATTCCGAAGAGTACGCATCGATCTGATGTCTAGTTTCAGTGAAAAAGTGGGGCAAAATTTAGACCCTCCGTGAGATAAAATACGGGCTCTTTGACTTTGCCCCAAAATCAAATGTGCACATGCGTGAGAGCGGAGCGGTCAATACTACTACTGGTTCTCTGTGCTCATATTTACTCCTCTTCGTCGCATACGACAAAGGGAAGTAAATATGAGGACAGAGAACCAGTAGTAGTATTGACCGCTCCGCTCTCGCGCATGTGCACATTTGATTTTGGGCAAACGATCTGTTTTTTATCTCATGGAGGGTCTAAATTTTGCCCCACTATTTTACCGAAACTAGACATCAGATCGATGCGTACTCTTCGGAATATTTGAACATTGGGGTGAGTGCACCTATTGAGCAAATATCAGAGCCAAGGGACAAATTTCATTTGCGTGAGTTTGCCACAGATTTGGGGTTAGAAACGGCTCCAGGGATGAGGATTTTCCGAAGCCCTGTTCACGGGTCTAGGCTGCCAGGAGCCAATTTCATAGAGGGGCCAATTGCTCAGTAGAGTATGTTACCAGTGAAATCCTTATGTGATAGAAATATTATATGACCAGTTTTAGAGGACTGTTTCATTACCATGACAATCACATGAAATTTTTGCTGGTAACCTCATTTTATCAAGTAAGATTTTTCATGCTTAAGCAATTTTTCATGCTTAAGCAGCTCTATGAAATTGGCCCCTGGGGGATTGGATGACAAATGAAGCTGGCAATTTTCACACAAACCTATGGCTATGCTCTGCTGGCCGGCTGGGGACATGACAACTCTCGTCGATTTCATTCTCATTTCTGTGAAACGATTGACATGTGATCTTCCCACACGTTCTTCATAAACAATGATAAAGGAAAGATGCAATTTTTGACAAATATGATTTTTATTTTAATTGAGCTTAGTCCAGGGCATAATTTATCCGGTATCGCATCGCAATTTGCGATGCATTTGACCCTCCATAGCGATGCAATTTTGTCCTTGTGTAGCAATGATTGCGATGCATTAATTATAATAAAACATCAGACGAGTATATGTTTGAACTTCGTAATAAACCAATTCGTAATAAACCCAATTTGGCGAGCGCGAACGTTTGAAAAATAGTTCTATGAAAACTACGAACGTCGAAATGTTTTGGGCGCCATTTTGAATAGCGATCACACGGGTACCGGGTGTCGTTGATACCCGGAGGTCGGAGGTAACCCGGAGGTAGAATTTGTTGTGACCGTGTAGTACATGCTACAATCTACCTCCGGCTTGTTATTTTAATACCGCGTAGCTCCGGGCCACCGTCAACGCACCAACTACACGTTAGCAAAAACAATCTACCTCCGGGTACTTTTGGGTACCTCCGAGTTTTATAAATTTCCGATCACACGCGCGCTGGTTTCCATACACATACCAGTATATCAATCAACACGCTGGTGCCCTGCAATAGTAGTATCGATACTGTACTAACCGAAAAACTTGTTTACGACATATACATGGTTCCCAGACGTTTTCAAGCATATTATACCAACATAAGTACATGATAATAAAATATCGATTCCCGTATTTTTCGATGTTTCGGTTACTTTGCAATAAAATCAACAAAAGTACATGACAAAAAGTATCGATCTCAATCCGAATTACGTGAATTCGGTTGTCAAAACAAATATTAAGGCGAAAATTTTGAAATTCGTAACTTTCAAAAGCAATTTCGTATTTTCGTAATTTATTAATAAATTCGTAATAACTACGATTTTTTCGTAATAGTTGGCAGCTATGAAAAAGTATCGTGTCATTTGTGACACAAAAGACACCGGTTTGATTATGAATAAGTGCTCTTTTTTCATTAATTTAACATTTCTATGATGATGGTTAACTGCAATTGCTAGTAGTAGTAGGCCTACTAGTAGTACACAACATTTCAAAACTGCTACACAAACTTTCCAAACTGCTACACAAAATCAAAAATGTATAGCAAAATTGCTATACATTTTTGTTGCTGTAAATTATGCCCTGTAGTCTATTAGATGAAATAAACTAAGACTTTTTGAACGGTGCCAGTTTGTAGCATTAGGCCTATACAATATTTATAGAAGGGCTGTCATGATTGGTTGAACCAGGGTTGAGCCACCACGTTAGAGCCAATCGGGTGCATTCTTTTGTAAAGTACAAACTGTTCTAGGAAGTAATTTCCTTCAAATCTCTGTTCAATGTTAGGGACTTGGAGAAAAAAATTCAAAGTTCGATTTTGATTGAAAATATCATCTCACATTACAGATTATTTTCTGTAAATTCCAAAACAGCTTTTACCGCATAAATTGAGCAAGCGGTAGCCGAGATATGCGTCTTTGGACATGTTGGAATCGGCATTGAACAAAGATTTTAAGGAAATAAATTACCTCCTGGAATCAACAGATCATCCAATTCTAAGATATGGACTTTGAAATCTAGCATTGAAATGTGGAGATTTGATAGAAAACCCAAAATTTCGAGTGGGAAAAATTTAAGATTTTGTGAGGAAGCACTTAATTACTACTTTTTCAGCCTGTCTTATATGTTTTGCACATAAGGTTTGAAGCCATGATCAACTCCCTAATTCTTTTCGTTTGTTTGCATCCAGACTGCACAAGGCAAACACTCTCATCGGTCGACACCTAGCAGTAGTCGACATCTATCTGAATTCAGGGATCGATAAGCAGCTCATCTCAAGACAACATGCTGAGCTGTGCATGGAGTGCAGTCAAAACTCGTGGGCTTTCAACCTTCTGGACAAGAGCACAAACGGGACCTTTGTCAATGATGTTAAGGTAAATTAAAGGAATGTGACGTTGCTGAATGTTCAGATTTTTTCCCGAAAGGGGCTGTCCATAAGGTACTAACACACGGAGTTGGCGGAACGGTGGTGTTGGGTTGACAATGTGTAAACCATGCGTACAGGGGGGGGGGGGGGGGGGGGGAGGGGAGGTCAGGGCCCGAAATACCCACTGGACCGGTGGACCGAGGCCAGTAATTTAAGCCTCGGTCTAGTGCTTTCTCTACCATACTAGACCAGTGGTCCAGTGCATTTTAGAACTAACGAACAGTAAATCCACGTTCCTTGTGGCTTTGGTCTTGTAAAAATAGCGTCGGTCCAGTAAATGATTTAAGCTACACATGTACTAACCCTGTGGTCTAGCAGATTTTTTTAAATAAAATTCGAGCCCTGGAGGTCCAAGCCAATGCGTATGTACGCAAACTGAAAATTTGCTTTTACTAAATCGGAAAAAGGATGGACAAGTTGACCATGGCTTCTGACCTTATGTACAAAACATATTAGACAGGCCACAAATTTTTCTCACTCATCTTACATTTTTTCACTCTGCAGTTTCATTAAATCTGCAGTTTCTGATGCTTCATGTCATTTTATTTAAAAAAAAAAATGCAAAAGAAATCTTATTTATTTCAGACTTGGGAGGGGAGGTGCGAATCGTACTAGTAGTATCACTATACATGTAGTAGTGAACCATTTACTACTGTATGCGTACCGGGTACTGTACGCTGAGGTACATATATGGAATGCGTAAGCGTACAGGGGGGAGGGGGTTGGAGCCACTGCGTACAGGGGAGAGGGGGAGGTCTAAAAAGTCGGCATTTCTTGCGTACATGTACGTACTTATGGACGACCCCAAAATGGATTTCGTTTTAACTTAACAATCATAAAATACCTCCCGAAATACTATAGGGCCCACATGAGAAGTAAACAGGAAATTTGCAATCTCCAATTTGGATGTAGAAGCAAAAAGGTTGGTGAAGGGTCTAATTATTGCACTGCTCTGATCATGTCTATGGAACCAATAAATTAGTTTACAAAACGCTGGTGTTTTTTTTAAGATGTCATTGAAAATATACAGATTGAAAACACGGCCAATATATTTAAACCGACAGTCATTAGAAGTAAACAATTTCTTGTACATGTGTATTGTTAAGAGTATGGTACTCCATATCCCCATCAGTTTTGCATGTTTGAACCATACAGATTTGTGGCAAGGTTAAGCTAATGGAGGGTGACACACTGACGTTTGGCCACACACAGGGAATTCGCATTCAGCCTGGCATGCACAGAATTCAACCCCATTCAGAGTTTAAGTTTGTGGTAAGTACAAATATAATCCATTCATCGACCATATAGCAAGTAGACCGATCTAGAAGCATTTAAAGTCAGTACACATGATTGGTATCTCGAAGAATCAGAAATGTTCACAGATTTACACATAACTTACACGATATAAACATGATGACGGCAGAAAACCTCCCCTGAAATTATTTTGTCTGAAGTGCTATAGTCTTTGAGAAATGAGCAAAACAATTTTTTTTTTCATCTCGCGAGACGTAAAATCAATGCACCCAAAACCATTTCGCCCCTAAACCACTTCGCCCGAGTGCCATTTCGCCCCAAATCACTTCGTACAAACACTACACTTCTAATGATTTTATCTGGGCGTGCCGCCCGACAAAACAGCTACACACATGTAGTAGAGAACCCTAACTTGTCCTGACACCACTGGATTACTCGCGATTAATCGTATAATTATGAATAGTCTCTTCGCGAGTATTAAGTAAGATTTCACATTATTTTTCTTCCACAGTTAGAGCGAGTACAATCAGAGAATTTACCACCACACTACAGCTCACCATCCAGGCAGTTCCATTCAACAAGTCCCACGAGCGAGTCGCGACTTAGAATCCAAAACTCGGACCAAACTTCTGAGTCCCTGTCTAAATCTTCTTTGCCCTGGCTCACGGGCAACACTGCCCCGATATTGTCACCAATCAGGAGACTCATACCGACTGAACAAAGCAATGGACATGAGAATAATTACCACGAAAAAGTTCCAAAATATCGGACAGATCGCAGTGAGGCGACACACAAAAATGAACGATGTTCCGTGTCGGCATGCTCAGAACGCAAAAAAGAATCGCCGTCCACGAAAGATGGAGATTATCCAATATGCACGTGGAACACGATTAGCGTACAAAGTGGTGAAAGTACTGTGCATCGAAATCAGCAAGATTGTTCCCCATCCGTTACTCAAACGCAACATGAGAAGTCTGCTTGTAAACGCCCGCAGGAGAGAACCGCAGCATTCAGTGATACAGGTGGGTTTAAATGTAACGGTGCCCCAGAAATGAAAGTCAAATCAGACTTGTATGTCTGCCACAAATTCATGGTCCGTGTGGCAATTGTGCACCAATGCAATGAGGAGAAAAAACTTCCATGTTAAAGGAGAGTGACCAGATCACATTTCTTTTACCCATAGTTCCCTGGGGCTTATATAATTACCTCATAGATCCCGAGATTTTTACAGCATAACATCCATCATATTTTTCTCATTACAAATCTAAAACTCCCACGTTTCTAGGCCGCATATTTCCAGAGATATCGTCGAAAAACCACCAATTTTTTTGTAAACTAATTTGTCGGGAGCAGACAGCAGGGTGTTAAACTTAAACATTTATGAACACCCCGCCACAACTGCCTACATGTACATGTATGCGTAAAAATTAGGGACGGTTTCGACTTTTTTTTGCGCAAAGCAGCCTGGTACCCTGGCTTTATTTACGCGCATCCGCTACACAGAGCTTATGTGCACGCGGCTATAATTTCTGCCATTGGTGGCGCTGTCTTGTTGTGGTGATTTAGACTGGTTTCCGCTCCACATATTCCACATGAACTGAATGAATATGAGATTCATTTGTTGTATGTGGAATTTGTGGATTGGAAACCAGTCTACTCGCGATTGGGTACGGAAAATATCACACGACATGCATTCAATCTATCGTTTCGGTCATTAAAAAATGGGTCATTAAAACTCGTTTTCCAGTCGAAATACTGATCCTGTGCATTTGGAGGTTCCAACGTGAGTAAAAATTATGATACAGCTATTAGCACTAAATACATGTATGGTCGGAAAAGCCAATCGATTTCGAATTCTGGTAATGGAAGCCAAACAGCGCAACATCGATTCGTTTCACTACTTACGACCAAGACGTTAACTTAGTCTTAAATTTTCACCTTAATATTTTTGATTGTTTTATTTTTCTTGTCATGAATATTATTTTGGGGATGTATTTTATATGATTGTTAAGTTAGATCTACATGTAGTTCAAATTTTCAGAAAATCTGGACATGCTCCTTAAATTTGTTTAGGGAATAAACTGTGGACTGAAAATCCCCACTTATAAGGCCAGAAATTCAAAGCCCCGTTTAATCTGGGCGTTTTACAGTACGTACATGTACACTACCAAGAGTTTGACGTGGAAAGGCAACATTCGATGTGGGGGTGCATTTCTATACGAGTCCTTCCACGGTAAAGGGGGCATTTTGGCAACACAGACCATATTTTCCAGAAAATACCTTTGTCTGGTCTCAAAATAAAAGAAATAAGTTTCAGTTGTTCTAAAGAGATAACTTAGGCCCAAAAAGGGTTACAAATAGTGTGACAACATGCCTTTCTAAAGACCTTGTGTACACATTTCTAATACGCTCTTAACCGGGACACCCCAAAATGTAACACAAGTGTCTGTCCTGGTTACAAGCGTATATTGGAAATTTGTACACATGGTTTTTAGAAAGGCATGTTGTCAGACTAGTCTTACCTTTTTTTTTACCATTTATTGAGCACAAAAACCATACATGGATTTTTCAGGTTTTCTGAAGTATTACTGCATCTATGTGGCTGAAATTTCTACAAGGCAGTTTATCAACATTATTCTGTTGTTCAAGTTTTTTAAAGTTTTCCAATCATAATATGTCTTTAAACAGATAACGACCTACTGGAATTGACGTCCATTATCAGTGCTAAAGCTGCCAAGTTTGGCACTTCAGATTCAGATCAGGATTTCAGGCAGGTGTCGACAACGGAAGAGACTACCCCTGCAGGTAGTGTATGTCACTAGTTTAGTCGGCTATTGCACTTCAAAATCCTCCAGTTCTGTCATTCTTAATAGCATTGTGCCTGTTTCTAATAAGTGTATGTGATGTTCACATTTTCTTAGACCCCATTCCCACTAGAGAAATGTACTTTTTAAATATATTTTTATATATTTTTCTTTAATCCCTCAGGCCCAAATTTACAAACGAGCCCTCAGGCAGATAAAAGTAGAGTCCCATTTCCAGTGCAACATGACGACACCCCAGGAAGTTCAGCGACAATTCAAAAACCGTCCACGGAACAGACGCCTACAGAAAATGATAAAAACAACAAAAGAGGTGAGTTGGCCAAGCTTAACAGTTCAAACAGTTTGGGCTGTCTCTTATGAGTCTCTGTCACGGTTTATGCTTGCGTAGTGCCTCTGCGTTTTTTGGTACCGGGGGTATATGGGACGCAGACTCGGATGTTTGAGCCATTGTACATGTATTACATCACATGTACCGGTAGTGTGGGGTACCGTGGCCGAGTGGTTTGGGTCATTGACTCGCAATGATAGGTGAAAACTTGGGGTTGTGGGTTCAAAACCTCCCCCGGCTGCGGTACCTGCACTCTTGAGCAAGGCACTCAACCACATTTGCTCCATCCTTCGGAAGAGATTTAGAGCCATTGGTCCAGTGTGTTAGGTAACAGTAACACACTTTAAAGATCCCAGAGCATTCTTTCGTGAAGAACAAGGGGATTCCCCGGTGTCTCTGGCCATTTATAATTTTTAATTCTTCATGGGTTTCCTGTCGCTTGCGAGTGACAGTGCAATGGGCACTTTAGAAGAATCCTTGGTATGAATACCAGAAAGAAATAATAATAATGTCTTTTCATTTGCAAATTTTATCACGAAATCAATGAAAATTAAGCTTGTTTTTTATCACAATTATAGCAGGAACAAACCCCATTACTCAAGAGAAGAGGTACACCATTGAAGAACATTACGTCAAATATTTATATTAAAAAAAAACAAGATTTGCGCCTTCAGTACTTTGCAACTGCAACTAATTTCAGTTATCCCACGTGTGCGAATGAAATACGCCATCATGTAGTGCGTCTGCGTCCATATACCATGAGGCCGAAGGCCGAGTGAATAATGGGAAGCAGATGCACTACATTATGCTGTTTTCCACAAGCACGAGTGGGATAACTAATTTATCTTCAAGCAAACTTGGGACACGCCAGGGGTGAGATTTGTCCGGATTTTCTGTTGTGTGCTCCGCGATCCACTTTTTACTTTCTGCTTTTTTGCCCTTCCAGAGGGCCTTATTTATTTAACGAGCGCCTTCAATTGATTCAGTAATTTTGCGAAGCAAACTTGGGCAAGTCTAGTCGCCACGCAAGTGCCATGACATAGAGTGCTGTACCGTGTACATGTATGTACTGTGCCGCTCGGCAAGCAGACCGAAACTGCAACGAGTAGCGAAGCAGACGTTTACAAGTCTAATCCGAAAGCAAGCGCCATCTTTGCCTGCATCGTAAACTGGCAACGGTCGTGCGTGTGGTGTGTGATGCGTACACATGTACAGTGCGTGGCTGGCGCGATGTGGCAAGCAGTGTGCAACTAACCGATCGATGTTGCCTAGATTCTTTTTAATATTATCCACATTTGTACAAGGTAAATATTTAAAACAAAACTGGTTTCTGTGATACATGTACCTGGTTAAAATGTTTTTGACATTGCAATTTGCACGATGGTGGTGTTTAAAAGGATCCCAAAAGCTGAAGTCTTCGTGGTCTCTCCCCCACCCCCTCCCTCAAGGAAGCCACGTTGGTCCCTTCCAATTTTTTTTTCTTCCGGAATTTTTGTTTTCCTCCAATCTCACCTTGACAATGTCACACTGTTGCCATGGATCAGAAACAAAGATTTAAGTTTGCTTATACATTTTGTAAAATGCCGTATTCCACGAGCGCTAGTGGAACAACTAACATTGTACTGTTTCGATGTAGGAAATACTACAAGCAGCAAAAAGAAAAAGAAACGAAAGCGAATGTATGCAAAACCGAACAAACCCAAGGCCTCTGAAGTAGCTCTCGACTTTACGTCAACCGAGGAGTGTGATTCCTTCGACTGTTGTCGTCCACTAGACACGACTGTGGATTGGGTAAGGATTACGGCTGGGCGAATAGCTCGATTAATCGCGAGTACTAAACGGTACTCGTACTCGTGACTAGCATTTTAAAACTACTTTATTAATCGCGGCGCCGCGAGTACCGTTACATACTATTAATTATATGCTATATTATTGTAAACGGGCCTGTTTCCCAGCACACTTAAAAGGCGACCTGTGTGCAGGCGACTTATTTGTTGTGTATGCCGCTATTTCAATTAATTGTGTCCTTTCAAGTTTGTGGGAGCCAAAAGTCCGACAAGCATGTTTCGAACCACAACGATCGAGTACAACGACTGCAGATCTCCACGTGTAACTCATCTCCCTCGCATACGCCCGGTTCATGTACTGTTTCATTGCGCTACTCGTAAATTCGTGATTACTCGCGATTAATACATGCTACAATGTATGTTACATGTAACAGTAGCTACATGCATGGGTTCAAGGAGAAATTAATATGGCAAACTGGTATGCCGTCTATTTCAATTCATTGTGTCCTTTGTGCTACATGTAGCTGAAAGTCTGACAAGCATGTTTTGAAACACAACGATCGCCAGTATGTTAATATCTGCCGTGATATTTTTGGTTTCCCCCATAGGTACAATGTGACGGCTGTGACAAGTGGTACCACGTGGCTTGCGTAGGATGCGACTTTGACACCGTCAGGGAGGATTCAGCTGCATTCCACTGTGGCTGCACGTAAACTCAAAACAAACAAACACAGTTTATATATGTGTATTGATCTCTTGCCATTATTTTTATCAGTATTTTCTGTTGCTCCTTACAGGCCTTTTTACACTACAGTCTCTTAACCCAGGTTGAACTCAACCCGGGGCGAACCCCGAGACCGCCCTGGGTTGAAATGCCAATTTTCAACACCGCATTGTTTCACACTTGTTTCGGCCAAACCGGGTTTATCTTTTACAAACGCAAGGTGATCGGGTGACATAGACATTGATCTATTTTAAAATATGCATATTTTGGTTTTTTGTGGGGTGTAATTTGATACTTGATGACGTCACGCTTGATGCCATCATAATATTATACACGCTGGTGAAAGTCTGCCATAGGACGACCTATGCCTGTACTTAGTTTCAGTTTGTTTTGATGGGCATTGTTTTAATTGCAAAAATTGAGATTTTCGTTTTCGTTGAACTTTGACCTCAAATTGACCCCAGAAGGAAGGGTCAGATGAAATTGCCCACAAGAAGAAAATTGTAGGCCATGATCTGATCTATAAGCCTGCCAAATACGAAAATCACAGGTCACGTGGCTTTCCAGACGGAAGCATTTTAAAACATGTATATTTTGGTCATAATTTGATAACCGATGACGTCACAGTGACGTCACATTTGTATGCACACCTTACATTGGGGTTGATGTTCCTACCAAGTTTCAAGTTGATAGCTTGAACAGTTTTAAAGAAAAGCTCTGGAAACGTGGAAAAAGAAAAGAAAAAGACAAAGAAATCGTACAATAGTAATAGGTGATCGGAATGAGTTCCGATCACCTAATAATGATAAAGTCTTATATTGACATCTCTCACAGATGCCATATTTGTAGGAAAAATGCTACTGCCTAATTAAATGCCATCAAGTCCGCGCACGCACACCCTAGATAATAGAGACCATTAGAAATGGTACGCGTACGGGAAACGTATGCGGCTGGGAAAAACTGGATGGTTGTACCAACAGTTTGCGCGGTTATGTTGTCTGCACAGCATAGGTAATATAACCATGTACACAATATAACCATGTACACATCCGCACATTTCTTGAACAGCCACGCAAAATTGTGATATAACAACCCAGATTTGGCAAGCCGCACACGTTTTCCGTACGCGTACCATTTCTAATGGTCCCTATTGTTTCAAACACGCGCATGTGTTGCTCGAAAAAAAATATGATGCATGTGACAGTTTGTAGGAAGTGACATCATTTGAACGTGATCAATAGTGCACACATCCACCATGCAAGGTATCACGGCGTTGATAACATTGATCATCGTCCCTGGTCATTGGTGTAGTTTCTTAAACTGACTACACAGAAGATTAATGCTCAGTCCAACGTGCTGACAAGAAAGTAAACTCATAAGAGTCCCTTAACTTGAACTGTTTATTTCATCACTGAACTTAAGTCCTCCAATGGGCCAAAATTCTGCTTGTTGTCATGCACGGTTTTCTGCAAGGCAAACCCTGCGCAGCTTGGCGATGAAGTTGCTCCGAATAGGTGGACAAGCATTTGATACTCCTTCGGAGGCCTTGATAGAAATTTCAGTGCACCAATGTCCTGTGGGGACACCCTGACCTGATGAAACATTCCTTCTACATCAGCGACCAAGGCCACTTTCTCTTGACGAAAGCGGATCAATACTCCAACCAACTTATTGGTGAAGTCTGGTCCCTGCAACAGCTGACTGTTTAGGAAGACACCTTGTAATTTAGCGGCACAATCAAAGACTACCCGGACCTTCTCTGGCTTCATGGGGTGAATTACAGGATGGTGGGAAAGGTACCAAGTTACTTTGCCCTTTGCAGCCTCTCCCCTTTTGGATGTAGCCCTCAATGGTGTTCTTATAGGCGGTGTGTAGGGTCTTGTCTTTCTCCAGCCTCTTCTTTAAGGACTGGAGCCTTCTTTCGGCCATCTGTCGATTATTCGGCAAGGACGGTGGATAATATCGCCAAGGAAGGCCAATCTGATAATGACCATCTTTGAGTGTCGCGGAGGCTTCCATTGATGCTCTTGCCCTTCGATCCTCAACTGACTCCCCGGTCTTCTCGTCCTTGTTGCCAAGGCTGTAATCCAGCTGCCAGAAACGCTCGACCTGTTCTTACAGATCTTCTTCTGCCCGGATATGGTTAATCCCAAAGGCGTTCTGTCCATTAGTAATGCTGGATGTAGGGCCAATCAGAGTCCATCCTAAAGGTGAACGGATGGCGTAGGGTTCCTTTCTCTGACTCCTTTGTTCCTCTTGTACCCAAAAGGCTTCGGGATGTCACTGCCAAACATTTGCATCCTCTGCAGATGGAAGCTGTATCCCTCTAAGATGGGACCACTTGTTAACATATTATTGTCTACTGTAGGTATGCTTTGACAAGAGATAGGGAGATTATTCACCGTCAACACTTTCGACATCTCTATTCTTTCTCCGTCTTGGACGTTAAGTTTACTTCTAGTCAGGGAATTTTGCTAAAACCTGGGAACTAAATCCTTACCAAATAATTTCTTTGCCAATGTGTTAGTGAAGGTGTCTACTAACACCTCTTAAAAAGTTGAAATTCAATTCCCCTAGGAAACCACGTGACAGCTTCTAAAAGTTTTACCTTAAAAATACAGTACATACAACAGCCGTTGACAAAGCGCCCATTTGTTTTGAATGGTGTGCGCCTAAGCAGACGACTGTTTTGTGTTTCATACTGGCGCAAATACGGGCAGCGCTGTGATTTAATTGGATTCTGGTGCTGCTCCTGTGGTTTTCTGTAGTTCTGAATCGAATTCTGAGGTTTTTAAAATGATGAAAGGTCAGGGTCACGTGACTAAGCTGAGAATCGGGGCCATTCCCAAGATGGCCGCCATTGAAATTTGCAGGTGCCAGGCGTAGGCCGTGTCAGGTGTAGGTTTTCCATGGTGCTGAATCCAATTCCGAGGTTTTTATAACGATGAAAGTTCGGAGGATCAGGGTCATTTCCAGGAACTTGCCTTTTTACCCAGGCCCAGCGTGCACCACCTGAAAACAGCCCGATTTGTCAGGTAGGCCTACAGACCGTATCGAATAGCCGCCATTTCGTTTTCGTGGGGCACCTTTTGTTACTTAAACCGTTCAACAATGGAAGCACAATATGTGCAATCATGCATGTCCTCAAGGAACAAAGAAACTGCCCCACAGAATCGCGGCTATTCAAAACGGTCTATAGCGCGAAGGCGGGACTGTAGTAGCATTTATGCAAATATAATAATTTAGTGCAAGTCTATTACGCAACTGGTCTATCATTGGCACCGAGTGGCACTAAACGTCCCCGAAATGTACCACACACACTTTCTTAACAATGTGAACATGATCAGAGGCTAAATATTCTTACAAAAGTTGAAGTTTTGCCTTCGGAATTGCTTGGTAATTTCTGGAATCGGCAAGCTACCACTCATATAATCGAATATAATAAATGAAAGGAATCGATACCTCAAACATCTGGAATCGCGATTACGATTCCTAAAGTGGGATAGATTCTACCGATTCCGGCGCCGAATCGCCCAAGCCCAGTATTATAATGACGTGGGGGTGTTACTGTTATGTCCGAGCGGTCTAGCGCGTCGAACTCAAGTTCCTGTGCCAGTACTAGAATGTGGATTCGATTCCGGGCCGTGACGGGTTGTGGCAATTGTGCTCTTGAGCAAGGCACTTAATCACAATTGTTCCGTCCTTCGGAAGGGATGTAAAGCCGTTGGTCCAGTGTGTTACATGTAACGCACTTTAAAGATCCCAGAGCATTCTTTCGTGAAGAGCAAGGGGAGGGATTCCTCGGTGTCTCTGGCCGTTTCTAATTCAACTTAGAAGTTGATAGTTATTCGAATATCTATATTAATTGATATCTATGTTAATTGATATCTATGTTAATTGATATCTATGTTAATTGATATCTATGTTAATTGATATCTATGTTAATTGATCCCATTCCTGTAATTGGCGGTTCTTCCGCTGTTGGATGTGGTGAATAAATAAATAACAGAGCCTTTCAACCGACAGCCATGCATGCGAGGGACTGACACTATGAGCAACTAACAATGGAAATTGAGCACAAGCCATTGTTATTAACAATAGTGTGTGCCCAATTTCCATTGTTAGTTGTTCATAGTGTGAAGCTGCGTTCGACATCAGCAGCGTAAATACGGGGGGTCAGATTCCCCACTCCAACACCCCCCCCCCCTCCCCCCGCCCACGGAAAATCCGGTATTGCCCTGAAAAAGGCAAGGAAAAGTGGAAAATAAAGGTTTTTTTTTATAACGATAGGGCCTATACCTACCTGTAACTGACTGGATGTCTGCTGATAGTGCTGTATGCCCTGATTATACATGCCCCTCCCCCTCGCCCCTCCCCCTCGCTAAAAAGCAATGCACCCATGTGCACCTTCCACCCCCACCTCCGCCCCCACCCCCCTTCCCCAGTGAAAACAATCCTGGCTACGCTGCTGTTCCACATACGCGAAAGTTTGCAAACGTTGGCCAAGAAGGGTGCCCGACTTTTCATAGACGAGTTTTCAAAAGTACTGTAACCAGTAGCGAACGTCGGCAGCACATGGTTAAATCAGATTTATCTCTAGGTCTCTGGTTAAATGGAACGCAGCCAGGGTTCTCCCATTCAAATTATGTGACACTATTTTTGCAATCCCATGGCCAAAGAACTACACACAACGCTGTCGGCATTTGCGCGAGATGAAACACAAAACAGCCGTCTGACCCAGCGTATACGCTATTCAAAACAAATGGGCACTTTGCGTTTGCCAACGGCTGTTGTCTGATGTACTGCATTTTTAAGTTTTTACATTTTTAAGTCTGTACTGCATTTTTAAGAAGCTGTCCCGGGCTTTCCTAGGGGAATTGAATTTCAACTTTTTAAGGGGTGTTAGTAGACACCTTCAGTAACAAATTGGTGAAGAAATTATTTGGTAAGGATTTAGTTCCCAGATTTGCCAAATATCGGAAAAAATTCCCTGACTATTCCATTCCTTGTCTTTCAACCTCGGAGCTATTGACTGTGGTCAACTTAAAGTTCTTCCTGTCTCTACTTAGTCCAAGTTCCTCTGCTATTCCTTCTTCGCAGAGAGATATGTCACTTCCCTCGTCCAAAAGGGCCCAGGTTGTCATCTGTTTCTCTCTGTGTATTTATAAGCTTGACAGGGAGTACTCTGAGGCAGACTTCTTTACGAGAACCAACAGTGTTACATTCAACCTCTTTGGGGGTAGCTGCCTCACTACCGGCCCCATTGTGCTGACTTGGACTATTGGTCGGTTTTGACTCTGCATGTTAAGTGTGTGGCGTTTTCCCTTGCACCCTTCCTTGAAGCACACTGCCTTGGAGTTGCACCTCCTGGCAAGGTGCGTGCCTTGAAGACAATTGAAGCAGAGCCCCTTTTGTTGAAATAGGGCAAGTCTGTCCTTCAGAGTTTTCGCCTTAAACTTCTCGCACTTGTATATAGAGTGTTTCTCTCCACAGCATGGACAGTCTCGTTTGGGTGGAAAGTCCTTGTTTTCTTTGGAAAGTGGACGTGGTGGCCCTATAGCCACTTCCTTTACTTTGTGGCTGGACACCGACAGGTTTGCCTACATTTCTTCCATATGCGTTGCTTTCAAACTTGGCCTGCTCCTCCACGAAGTTGGTCATGTGGGAGAAGTTAAGTACAACCTTCGAATCCATCAGTTTCTGAGCTGTGTTTGCTCACTTAGATTAGAGATATATTGATTGCTTTCCGGTGACGTCACCCCTTCCATCCACCATTTTGGTGGGCATTTTTCATGACCCACGTGGCTCGAGTAATAACCGGCAAAAAGAGCAAGAAAAGCGCATAGGTTGCACTTACCTCTGTTGTTTGAACTAGCTTTATGTTGTTGCGCCATGGCTGTTGTATCGAGAAAGATCAAAACGCATTTCTTCAGGCTAAACATCGCGATCAAGTAAAAGCACTTTCGTTTTTACAAGCCGAGTGCATGCTCAATAATTTGAACGTACCACAACGCCCGTGTGCGGCATCTTCGAATGAAAATACGCTGGTGAGTATTTTTTTACGCGTGTTCATGTGCGTTTACGCGCGTGACTGTTGACCACCAGACATTCCCGGATGTTCTACGTCATCGAAAGCAATCAATTGGCAGGACTCGCTGAATCTTGAGCAAATTGTCAGTTGCACTTATATCTGCCGTGTACCCCATTTGTGTGAGAGTTATCTGGCATCGTCTCATATCTTGTGCGAGATCCCACAAGCTCTGGCCGTCGTTGGGCGCTTGACAACAGGGCGATTGACTACTCGTGAGACATGAGCTGCTGCTACTATGTAATCACGACCAAACTGATATTTCCTTTTCAATTAAAATGAAATAATTGTGTTGATTTTCCTTTGAAATAACGACCAAAACTGAATGATAAGTGAAAGTTGATAGATATTGAATTTTTTGAATGAATGTGGAATTAATGACCAATATTGACCATGCACCTGGGTCTATGCCAAGTGTGTGAAAATGTATAAAAAGAACCATTGGGGAGACTTTTTTGCCCTGAGTAATAAAGGCCCAACACTCAACTAGGTCACCTGCAAATCTCTTGATCTCTGGCTTAGGTAAGTTAATTGCCATGTACATCTGGGCACTACTCATACATGTATCGGCATGGTTATTACCATGTGACACAGCGGGTTTACATGTTGGCTGAGAAATACATGTTACATTTTCATGGGTACCAGCTACTGGCATGCTTACAGTGGGGTGGTTACGTGTATCTACCTTATACTTGCTACTCATTTCACACCAATCACTTGTTCTGCGAGGTGTCTCTACATGGTATCTCTACATCTACATTACACATTACTACATGTATATTGACAAACACAAAATAAAATTGAGTAACAAAAAAGTTTTTACTCATTTAATTAGTTTCCGAACCGTTGAATAAATGTTTCCTTTTCAATTAAAATAAAATAATTTCGTTGATTTTCCTTGGAAGTAACGACCAAAACTGAATGATAAGTGAAAGTTGATAGATGTGGAATTAATGACCAATATTGACCATGCACCTGGGTCTATGCCAAGTGGGCGAACATGTATAAAAAGAACCATTGGGGAGACTTTTTTGCCCGAGTAGTAATATTCAATTTTTTATAATAAAACTCTAGTTAAGATATTTACAAACTGTCATTCATACAAAATTAAACAAATCAAGGTTTTCTTGTGATAAGTGTGTTTAGGAAAAAGGACAGTTACTCCACAGGAAAGTTGCAATTAGCACTGATAACATTGATGAACGGTAATCATAATTATTCCTCATTAAACCTGGATAAATTTTTTGAAAATCTAAATATGCAAGTTTACATTTTACCTATATATTACTTTTGTGAATATATACAAGTTCGAAATGTACTTTTTAAATTTTGTTCTTTGTTGTAGCTCTTCTTGCGCTGCTCCGCTATACAAGTTTGAAATGTATTTTTTTGTAATTTCTTCTTCTTTATTTGTTCTTGCTAGATCTGCTGTATCCTTGTTTCAGTCAGCTGAATCAAAATGTAACATAAATTGTTTTAGGTAAAATTAATAGTATGGGTTTTTTTTTAAACGTGGTACATTTGACAAAGCTAAAATTTCTTTGAATGAGATCAGATGAGATCATGTACAGGGCCTTTACGCTTGTGTTGGCTGTGTTGTCTGCTGTGGAAAAATAAGAAAATTGGGATAAAGAGATTATGGAATAATTCACTTTTCATCATTTTCAAAGAAGCAATGTTTGGTAGGGTGCCTAATTTATATGGAAATGAATCAGATATTGGATGAGAAAAAATGAACGTGGGGTCGTGGGGGGCTGCTGCGATGGCTGCGATTGCTGCGATTTTCATAAAAGCTGAACTCCAACTCTTGATAAGCCGAGATCGGCAAGTTGGGTGATAGGTCGAAAGTCAATTCAGCAGAGGGGGTTCGGGGTGTATGTTTGACAACAGTACAGATCCTCGCCCACCCCCTCCATGCAAAAATAAAGACCAAATGCGAAATGCAAAGTGGGGAATTTTCGATACGAAATTAAACCGGTAGTGAATTTGAATGGGAAAACCTGTATTAACTTAATTGAATCCAAAAACCACGCATGGATTTTACAGGTTTTCTGAAACATGCTGCATGACTATGTAGCCGGCCAAATTTCTGCTGGCTAGTTTACCAACATTCTTCTTTGGATATACATGTATGTCGTATGTCTAAAGACTTACATCTGCAAATGGTACTATGGGCTTTTCGTAACATAATGTGGTGTCCATTTTGCGTAGGTAGGACAAATATTTCATGATCTGGGAGAGATTGGTCAGTGAAAACAACATGACTGTATTGGGACACCTAGCCATATATTTCACCAGATAAATAATTCTTCAGTCTTTAAATGTTGTACCAATACAACATAGACACCGCTTTTTTTATACCTCATGGAATGACTATAAAGTCTTCAATCCTTTAATCCTTTGGTAACACTCTTCCTGGCCCGTTTATCCTGCAGGGCCTTTGTGCATGTGGCGCTCATCGAGGTCTTTGTGGTTCCTTGAAGCCTTTGTTTCGTCAGCTTCCAGTTTCTTTTAAAGTAATCGGCCATAATTGGACCAGACATGCTGAATAACGACAATGATGTACATGTATAAGCAGAAATAACCAATAAACCATTTGTCTAATCTTAATGTAATAAATCCCACAATGGAGGAATTATCTATAGAATATGCACTAAAGGGTACAATCCTGCTGAAATATCGGCTGCATTGCATACAGTCAGTGCAAATTATTTGAACACTTGACATATTTTAAAATCCCTGTACTGGAAAGTTAAATATAAAAAAGATGGCGGGAGTGGACTATACCAGATACTAATAATGGGAGCCACGATGGCGACTGAACTTTTTATACAATACCGGTGGAAATGTAATCATTTTGCACAACTTTTCCGGAAGTTCCAGTTTTGCGACCTCAAGTGCGGTGAAAACAAACACCCGCTCGCATGTTACTCTAATACCCCTGTCACACCTACCCGCGATCGCGATCAGCCAGCGACTGCGCTCCGAGATTTTGGAAATGTTAACTAAGGCGTAATGACATCGCAAAAATTTGTGAAATCCACGAAACCACGTAGCTTATTAGTAGCTTTAATACAGTACGCTATTGATCGGCTTATAACACTCTCACTGCGACCCTTGCATTCTCAGTGTGCCCTCAATGTGCTCCCACTGCGCTACAATACATATGTATGTGCGCTCTCAGTGCGTCCAACTTCTGCAGGATAGTTTACCAACATTCTTCTTTGGATATACATGTATGTCGCTGTGCAATGGTGTCTAAACAAGTTTCATCTGCAAATGACACTATGGGCTTTTCATACGGTTACAATCGATCTTGTTTGAAAGATAGTATACATGATTGGTAAACTGTTACAAATTGTTTTATCCCCCTGTGTGATTGAAGATATGCATGATTAAAACCAACCTGATTAAACAGTCAAAATTGGGTTTGCAGTCATTTCGCTCTGAACCATTTGGGCGATGTAGTGTTTGGACGAAGTGGTTTGGGAGCGAAATGGTTTTGGGGCGAATTAAATTTTCGTCTCATGAGACGAAAACTAATTGTTTTACTCATTTCTCAAAGACTTTAGACAAAACCATTTCAGGTGAAGTTTTCTATACGGTCATCATGTTTATATTGTGTAAGTTAGGCGTAAATCTGTGAATAGTTCTGATTTTCGAGATGTATACTGCCTTTAAAGTCAGGCTTTATTTCACCAACCTTTAATCCTTTGGTGCCCTTTTTCAGAGGCTTTCCCCTGGTTAGAATCCACATTCTCCGCCAATAGTCCGCCAAAGAACCGGACATCCTGAATAACGAAAATGATGTATATATATATATATATAGACCATTCTGGTACATACAGCGGACCTTTGTACACCCAACATGTACACCCAACACAAGAAGTTAGTTCCCACCTAATACTTGTTTATGTCACTCAAACTAT
Source organism: Henricia sp. BOLD:AAB3569 (assembly GCA_037783545.1). Lineage (NCBI taxonomy): Eukaryota > Metazoa > Echinodermata > Asteroidea > Spinulosida > Echinasteridae > Henricia > Henricia sp. BOLD:AAB3569. The sequence continues at coordinate 311,384 of JBBELK010000402.1, forward strand.
TTTATTGATTTTTGTCATTCAAAACGTGACATGTGCACCGATGTTGTTACGCACACAATAAGTGGTTTCTTTGGACATACACATGTACATACATGTACATGTACATGTATGTCGTTGTGCAAGGGTGTCTAAAAAGTTTCATCTGCAAAAGACACTGTGGGCTTTTCGTACGATTACAATCGATCTTGGTTTAAAGTCAGCCTTTATTTCACCAACCTTTAATCCTTTGGTGCCCTTTTTCAGAGGCTTTCCCCTGGTTAGAACCCACATTCTCTTTAAATAGTCCGCCAAAGGACCGGACATCCTGAATAACGAAAATGATGTATATATATTGACCATTCTGGTACATACAGCGGACCTTTGTACACCCAACATGTACACCCAACACAAAAAGTTAGTTCCCACCTAATACTTTTGTTATGTCACTCAAACTATTTTATTGATTTTTGTCATTCAAAACGTGACATGTGCACCGATGTTCTTATGCACACAATAAGTGGTTTCTTTGGATATACATGTATGTCGTTTGTGCAAGGGTGTCTAAACAAAAGTTTAATCTGCAAATGACACTATGGGCTTTTCGTACGGTTACAATCGATCTTGGTATAAAGTCAGGTTATATTTCACCAACCTTTAATCCTTTGGTGCCATTCTTTAATCCTTTGGTGCCATTCTTTAGCCGCAGGGCCTTTCCCAAAGGCTTTCTTTTTGTTAGAACCCGCATTCTCTTAAAATAGTCCGCCAAAGGACCGGACATCCTGAATAACGAAAATGATGTATATATATATACCATTCTGGTACATACAGCGGACCTTTGTACACCCAACATGTACACCCAACACAAAAAGTTAGTTCCCACCTAATACTTGTTTATGTCACTCAAACTATTTTATTGATTTTTGTCATTCAAAACGTGTGCACCGATGTTCTTACGCACACAATAAGTGGTTTCTTTGTATATATATATATACATGTACATGTACATGTATGTCGTTGTGCAAGTTTCATCTGCAAATGACACTATGGGCTTTTCGTACGATTACAATCGATCTTGGTTTAAAGTCAGGCTTTATTTCACCAACTTTTAATCCTTTGGTGCCCTTCTTTAGCTGCAGGGCCTTTCCCAGAGGCTTAAAATCCACAGTCTTTTGAAATATTCCGCCATAGGACCGGACATGCTGAATAACGAAAATGATAGACCATTCTGGTACATACAGCAGACCTTCGCACTATGAGCAACTAACAATGGAAATTGGGCACAAACCATTGTTATTAACAATGGTGTGTGCCCAATTTCCATTGTTAGTTGCTCATAGTGTCGACATGTACACCCAACACAAAAAGTTAGTTCTCAGTTTTATCTTCAGTGAAATGATGTGCTCTCAAGGTGCTCCCACTGAGCTCTGTGCGCTTTCAGTGCGTCCAATTTCTTCATGCTAGTTTACCAACATTCTTGTAATCTTTGAATATACATGTATGTCGTTGTGCAAGGGTGTCTAAAAATTCTCATCTGCAAATGACACTATGGGCTTTTTGTACGATTACAATCGATCTTGGTATAAAGTCAGGCTTTATTTCACCAATCTTTAATCCTTTGGTGCCCTTCTTTAGCCGCAGGGCCTTTCCCAGAGGCTTTCCCTTGGTCAAAATCCACAGCCTTTTGAAATATTCCGCCATAGGACCGGACATGCTAAATAACGAAAATGATGTATATAGACCATTCTGGCATACATACAGCGGCCCTTCGACATGTACACCCAACACAAAAAGTTAGTTCTCAGATTTATCTTCAGTGAAATGATGTGCTCTCAAGGTACTCCTACTCAGCTCTGTGCGCTTTCAGTGCGTCCAATTTCTTCAGGCTAGTTTACCAGCATTCTTCTAATCTTTGAATATACATGTATGTCGTTGTGCAAGGGTGTCTAAAAAGTTTTATCTGCAAATGACACTATGGGCTTTTCATACGATTATAATAGATCTTGGTTTAAAGTCGGGCTTTATTTCACCAACCTTTAATCCTTTGGTCCCCTTCTTTAGCCGCAGGGCCATTCCCAGAGGCTTTCCCTTGGTCAAAATCCAGTCTTTTGAAATATTCTGCCATAGGACCGGACATTCTGAATAACGAAAATGATGTATATAGACCATTCTGGGACATGTACACCCAACACAAAAAGTTAGTCCTCAGTTTTATCTTCAGTGAAATGATGTGCTCCCACTGAGCTCTGTGCGCTTTCAGTGCGTACAATTTCTTCAGGCTAATTTACCTACATTCTTCTAATCTTTGGATAGTCTATGTGGTGCAGTTTCGGTCTTCGTAAAATAATCATGATTTAATTTTATTTTGTCAACATTTGTCATTATTATAACCATTACCTGGAGCATTACTACTCCCCCTGGATGGAATGCAAGTCCATCACAGGTTTTACTCCCAGCAGTTAGTTTGGTTATATTCTATAGCAAGGAGTGACTAGGAGCATTGCTACTTCCCCTTGATGGGATACTAGTCCATCGCAGGTTTACCCCCAGCAGTTAGTTACATTTCCATGGCATACAGTGACTAGGAGCATTGCTATTCCCCCCTGGATGGGATGCCAGTCCATCACAGGTTTACTCCCTGCAGTTAGTTTGGTCATTCTGAAACTAATAATGACTGAATTTGTGACATTTATAATTATTATATAAATGTGTGTAATTCGAATCCGGGGCGTGTATGTATGTAATCAGAGTGCGGAATTATTTCCCTAAAACCGTATATATATATATAGTTGATGGCATAAAGGGCCTTGCCGAAGATGCCATACAATTAACAACACTCACACACTTGACAAAGACAAAATTAAATTGACACTCTTGGAAATCTCTTGGAATATTTTAATTATTTTATTAGTTTCCGAACCGGTTTTAATTAAAATAAAATAATTTTGTTGATTTTCCTTGAATGTAAAACTTAAGTGAACTTTGATAGAGATTGAGTTATATTACTTTAGTTTTTAAGTGCTACCTTAATTTCGAAATTGTACTCATTCCTGTTGTCTCGGACATGTTATGTACCACCGTCTTGCAAATGCTTTAAATGAAAGCAACAAATTTAACTGTCATTTATACAGAACAAAGTAAGGGTTTTTTTGGTGATAAGTTTATGCAGTGTATTTTGAAATTTATTTAAACGTTTTAGTTGATGGTTCCAAAAGGCATTAAATTCTGGTCAGGCTGCTAAACTTAAGTCTAATTAACCAATCGCAATTGTACTTATCCCCGTTGTCTCGGACATGGAGTACCTATAGCCCGAGGGCATTGCTACTCCTCCTGGATGGGATGCTAATCCATCGCAGGTTTACCACCAGCAGTTAGTTGGGTTCCTGTAAAAGGTAATTAGTTTCCATAGCAAAGGGTGACTTGTAGCATTGCTACTCCACCTGGATGGGATGCCAGGCCATCACAGGTTTACCCCTTGCAGCTAGTTTAGTTAGCATGGAGTGACTGGGAGCATTGCTACTCCCCCTGGATAGAATACCAGTCCATCACAGGTTTATACCTAGCGGTTAGTTGGGTTTCCCGAACAGGTTGTTAGTTGCCTTGTCATGGAGTGACTTAGAGCATTGCTACTCCCCCTGGATGGGATGCCAGTCCATCGCAGGTTTAACTCCATCAGTTAGTTGGGTTTCCCAAGCATAGGCCTATACAAGTTCGAAATGTATTTTTTTGTAATTTCTTCTTCTTTATTTGTTCTTTATTTGGATTTGCTCTGCTGTGTTGTCTACTGTGGAAAAATAAGAAAATTGGGATAAAGAGATTATGGAATAATCCACTTTTCATCATTTCCAAAAAAGCAATGTTTGGTATGTTGGGGGAGGGGTTCCCTTTTCTAACCTCGAAAATTGTCTTCAATCGTGTATGTTTGACAACAGCACAGACCCTCCCCCCGCCACTCCCACCGCCACTCCCACCCCCGCCCCCACTCCCACTCCCACCCCCCGCCCCCACTCCCACCCCCCGCCCCATGCTGCGAAATACAAACATGAACGACCAAATGCGAAATTTAACATAGGAAATGCAAAGTGGGAAATTTTGGAGACGAAACCTGTATTAACTTTAATCCAAAAACCATGCACGGATTTTACAGGTTTTCTGAAACATGCTGCATGACTATGTAGCCGGCCAAATTTCTGCTGGCTAGTTTACCAACATTCTTCTTTTTCTTCCTCCATGTTTGGATATACATGTATGTCGTTGTCTATAGAGTTTCATCTGCAAATGATACTATGAGCTTTTCGTACGGTACAATGGATCTTGGGCTTGGTATAAAGACAGGTTTTATTTCATCGTGACCATGGAGGAAGGAAAACGTCCGCCATGATTTCACCTACTTTGAATCCTTTCCGGAGGTCCTTGTTAGTTTCCACAGGCGGGTAAAGTATTCGGCCATTGGACCGGCCTTGCTGAATAACGACAAAGGATATGTATGTATAGGCCTAGACCTGTTGGAAGTTTGTCGCACACAATAGAATCAGCATATACTCGACTCATGTATATTGCGGTTCAGCGGACCTTTACCATGTATAGATTGGTTTCCGAGCGCGCCTGATCCCCGATCACCTATTGTTTTGTATTGGTCCGTTGCCTTTCCCCATCTACTTCTGTTTTTTTTCACTGAGAAACGATTCCAAAGCTTCTGTAAATTCAACGTTACAATATAATCAGGTCAAAACGTGGTTGGGTACAAGTGTGTCATGATGACGTCATCGAATGTCAAATTACTCAACAAATAATTAAAGTTTATTATTTAAAAACTATAAAAATCATATCTCGGGGACCGTAATAAATATTTGAACAATTCTTTAACAGCATGATAGGTCTCCATTAACTGAACATATGACACAATATTAAAACACAGATGACATGGTTACTGACCAAAATGTACAATGCTCTTCAGTCACATTCGTGTGACAAATTTAAAGTGAACATTTTAAGATTCTACGGGTAGGTCATAAAAATCCTGCATCGGACAGTTAAGTATAAAAATGAATTTGAAATATCTGATTTCTTTACCCAGTGTCGACGTCCGAGTCTGACGGCGCTAAGTTCGTTTTGCTGCAGAGAGAACACGAAGCAAAAGTCACATCGTGAAAACGCAACCAATAACTATATAATTATTTGAGGAAATTCATAGAAAAGGGCAAGCTGTGTTTTTTGTTTTTTTAAAAGAAAACTCCAACTAAATTGTTTCGAGTGATTTTTCGACCTTCAATGATTTTCGTGTTTTTGTAGTGATTGATAACGGATGTGTTTATTCAAATATGCCCTATTTAATTTACTGTAGAAAAAAATTCAAGGCCGAAAACAAAACTTGGGAATCTGGGGAAAATTTTGTGCGAGTCTTACAAATCGCTGTATGTTATTTTCTTCTGCCATAACAGAAACAACTGTCCAGGGAATAAACTTTTATTGGAACTCCAAATCACCAATAAAAGTCTTAACTGTATTCTGAGAAGTGGCTGAAAACAAACTTGCCAGTATCGCAAGGTGCCCTCCTTGTTACAAAAATACAGCAATGTTTAATGTGCACAGTTTCTTTTGTTGCCGAGTATGGTATTATTTTTTAAAAATTAAATTATAATTGGACCAATTAATGAGAAAAGGTGTATAGGCATAGGCAAATCGATCTTATCTTAAATAGAAATTGTGACATCTAACCTCGTTTCCTTTTTAAATTTCTTTATCTCCGAGTCTGACGTACATTTGAAATACCATGCGGTGCCTGCCGAAAAAGCGACAGCGGTCCCTGCTGCCGCCATGGCATAGTATTCAATTTTTCTGCATGTTCAAACACAGTATACGAGATTGTCATTAAGGGCTATGCAGCGTGTCCCCTCCCCTCCCATAAAGCTCTTTAGCAGAAAAACTTGCATAATCCAAAATTAATTTGTTTTTGAAAAATGGGATAACAGTCAAAATCTTAATGTAATGTGTATTGACATGGTGTTCTGCTATTCTTGCTGAGAACACAAGTTTACATACAATTTTGAATGCTAACCCATTTTTCTAAATACAAAAATTTGGCATTAGGCAGATTATTTCCTGCCTAATGAATTTGAAATATAATTGAAGTATAAAATGAATTTGAAATATATAATTTCTTTACCCAGTGTCGACGTCCAATTCTTCTGACTTGAAGTTCTTTTTGCTGCAGAGAGAACACGAAGCAAAAGTCATATTAAAAACGAAACCAATAACTAGAATTATTTGGAAGAAATTCATTGAAAAGGGCAAGCTGTTTTTTGTTTTGTTTAAGAAAACTCCAACTAAATGTTTCGACCTTATTTCGAAATATCTGATTTCTTTACCCAGTGTCGACGTCGGACTCTGACGGTGCGGCGAGGTTTATTTTACTGCAGAGAGAACACGAACCAAAGAAATTTATTGAAAAGGGCAAGCTGTTTTTTTTTTTTAAAGAAAACTCCAACTAAATGTTTCGACCTACAATGATAGGTCGTGTTTTTGCAGTGATTGATAACGGATGTGTTTATTCAAATATGTCCTTTATCATTTACTGTAACAAATAATTCAAGGCCGAAAACAAACTTGGGAATTTGGGGAAAATGTTGTGCGACTCTTACAAATCGCTGTATGTTTATTATGCCATAACAGAAACAAAATGTCCAGGGAATAAACTTTTATTGGAACTCCAATTAACCACTGAAATGATAAACAAAAGAAAGTCTTAACCGTGTTCTAAGAAGTGGCTGAAAACAAACTTGCCAATATCGAATGTTAAAAGCAGGTGCCCTCCTTGTTACAAAAATACAGCAGTTTCTTTTGTTGCAGAGCATGGTTATGATTTTGTTTAAATTAAACTATTATAAGACGTTTAAATGAGAAAGGTTGTAGGCATATAGGCAAATCGATATTTTAAAAATAGAAATGTTGACATCTAACCTTTTGTCCTTTTTGTTCTTTTGCTTGGCATCTCTACTTTTAAGGCCGCACCAGGCAGTGATGCCAAATGTCGCAATGGCGGCCGCAGCTCCAGCCGCAATGGCGTAGTATTCAAATGTTCTACATGTTGAAACACAGTATATAAGATTGTCATTAAGGGCTATGCAGCGTGTCCCCTCTTAACCGTGTTCTGAGAAGTGGCTGAAAACAAACTTGTTGCAGAGTATGGTTCCCGTTATTATTTTTTTAAATTAATTTATTATCTGACCAATTAATGATCTTATCTTAAATAGAAATTGTGACATCTAACCTTGTTTCTTTTTCGATTTCCTTTTGTGACCTCGCGTACCACGCGGTGAAGGCTACGGCCCCAACAGCGGCAGCAGCCGCCCCGACGTATCCCAATTTACTGTACATGTTCAAACACAGTATATAGGATTGTCATTAAGGGCTATGCAGTGTGTCCCCTTCCAAAAAAGTCCACGGGCTAACTTCATTAAGCTCTTTAGCAGAAAAAAACTTGCATAATCTAATTTTTTTTTTATGTGTATTAAAATGGTGTTCTGCTATTCTTGCTGAGAACACAAGTTTACAGAAGATTTTTACTTTAGCCCAAATTTATAAAGCAAACAAAATCTTGCATTTGGGCAGATTTTCCCCCCTGCTAAACAGCATTATGAAATCGGCGCCTGGTTACACCTGTCAACCTCAGAATCTATGTTTCCCCTGATCCTAATGGGGAACTAACTTATTTGTGTTTTGGTTCCCGAGTAGGAACCGGTCCATTATAGTATGTCAAAGGTCTACTGTACCAACAAATAAATGAGTAGGCCTATGCTAATTCTATTTAATTATGTTGCAGCAAACCTATAAGAATACCGAGTAATTTGCGTAACCTTGTTCTGATTACTATATGATTGCCTATAAAAACATACGTAAAACACAATTTAATGGCGCTAGAAAAAGTTACCATAACGTTATTTTGTTTCTGGTATATGATGTCAAATTATCAATGTGAAATTTTCAAAAAAGTTGCTCCCGATCCCCTGTGGGTGAACTTACTAGGTACAGCATCATGGTTTAAACAAATTTAAATATTTGTAAGTGGTCACCTAAAAATAGGGGTTCGTTGCCTTCCCCCTTCATCTTCCTTTTTTTTTTCCACTGAGAAACGATTCCAAAGCTTTTCTTCAGAACGTTACAAAATAATCAGCTCAAAAGGTGGTTACACGTGGATACAAGTGTGACGTCATGATGACGTCTTCGAATGTAAGATTACAAAACAAATTCAAAGTTGATTATTTCAAAAATATATATCTCGATAACTATAATAAATATTTGAACAATTCTTTCACAGCATGATAGGTCTCAATTAACTCAACAGATTACACAATATTAAAACACAGATGACATGGTTACTGACAAGTTTTTAGCCAAAATGTCAATGCTCTTCAGTCACATTCGTGTGACAAATTTAAAGTAAACATTTTAAAATGTTAAGATTCTACGGCTAGGTCATAAAAATCCTGCATCGGACAGTTAAGTATAAAATGAATTTGAAATATCTGATTTCTTTACCCAGTGTCGACGTCGGACTCTGCAACCGGCTTGAAGTTTATTTTGCTGCAGAGAGAACACGAAGCAAAAGTCATTTTGAAAACGAAACCAATAACTAAAATTATTTGGAAGAAATTCATTGAAAAGGGCAAGCTGTTTTTTGTTTTGTTTAAGAAAACTCCAACTAAATGTTTCGACCTTCAATGTTTTTCGTGTTTTTGCAGTGATTGATAACGGATGTGTTTATTCAAATATGCCTTATTTCATTTACTGTAACAAATAATTCAAGGCCGAAAACAAACTTAAGAATTTTGGGAAAATGTTGTGCGACTCTTACAAATCGCTGTATGTTTATTCTGCCATAACGGAAACAAAATGTCCAGGGAATAAACTTTTATTGGAACTCCAATTCACCACTGAAATGATAAACAAAAGAAAGTCTTAACCGTGTTCTGAGAAGTGGCTGAAAACAAACTTGCCAATATCGAATGTTGAAAGCAGGTGCCCTCCTTGTTACAAAAATACAGCAGTTTCTTTTGTTGCAGAGCATGGTTATGATTTTGTTTAAATTAAACTATTATAAGACCAATAAATGAGAAAAGGTGTAGGCATAGGAAAATCGATATTTTTAAAATAGAAATGTTGACATCTAACCTTTTGTCCTTTTTGTTGTGTTGCTTGCCATCTCTACCTTTTAGACACCAGGCAGTTATGCCAACTGTCGCAATGGCGGCCGCAGCTCCAGCCGCCATGGCGTAGTATTCAAATGTTCTACATGTTGAAACACAGTATATAAGATTGTCATTAAGGGCTATGCAGCGTGTCCCCTTCCAAAAGAGTCCAGGGGCCAACTTCATAAAGCTCTTTAGCAGAAAAAAAACTTGCATAATCCAATTTTGTTGTGATGTGTATTAAAATGGTGTTCTGCTATTCTTGCTGAGAACACAAGTTTACATAAGATTTTTACTTTTGATTGTCCCCCTGCTAAACAGCATTATGAAATTGGCGCCTGGTTACACTCTTCAACCTCATAATTTATGTTTCCCCTGATCCTAATGGGGAACTAACTTATTTGTGTTGGGTGTACTTTGGTTCCTGAGTAGGAACCGGTCCATTATAGTATGTCAAAGGTCTACTGTGCCAACAAATAAATGAGTATGATAATTATATTGTGTACGAAAAAAACACCGAACATGTCTATTTAATTATGTTGCAGCAAACATATCGAGTAATTTACGTAACCTTGTTCTGATTACTATATGATTGCCTATATAAAAACATACGTATGTAACACAATTTAATGGCGCTAGAAAAAGTTACCATAACTTTATTTTGTTTCTGGTATGTCAAATTATCAATGTGAAATTTTCAAAAAATTAGCTCCCCCGTGGGTGGACTTACTGGGTACAGCATCATGGTTTAAGTATAAAATGAATTTGAAATATCTGATTTCTTTACCCAGTGTCGACGTCGGAGTCTTCCGACTTGAAGTTCTTTTTGCTGCAGAGAGAACACGAAGCAAAATGCATATTGAAAACAAAACCAATAACTATAATTATTTAAAAGAAATTAATTGAAAAGGGCAAGCTGTTTGTTCCTGCCCCCATGGCGTAGTATTCAAATTGTCTACATGTTGAAACACAGTATATATAAAGATTGTCATTAAAGGCTATGCAGCGTGTCCCCTCCCCAAAAAAAATCTGTCAACGATCCGTTCAAAATTCTTCAGAGGACTGTAGAAAGAGATCCTTTTGCGTGTAGCGCTTGTGGAGATGTGCTTCTTGAGCTGATTTTCGGGCCTACCCCATATCTGTCCGTTCAAAATTCTTCAGAGAGACTGTATAGCGATCCTTTTGCGTGTAGCGCTTGTGGAGATGTGCTTCTTGAGCTGATTTTCGGGCCTACCCCATATCTGTCACGATCCGATCAAAATTCTTCCGAGAGACTGTATACAGAGATCCTTTTGCGTGTAGCGCTTGTGGAGATGTGCTTCTTGAGCTGATTTTCGGGCCTACCCCATATCTTTCAAAATCAGTTTGACGCTTCTTGGAGAAACTATATAAAGAGAAGCTTGCACGCTGAGAATTATATAAAACGAACCCTCCGTTGTTAGCGCTTGTGAGGATGTGCTTCTTGAGCTGATTTCCAATAGAAAAAAAAAATTAATTTAAAAAAAAAAATTACCACATTCTTGTCGCAATCAGTTGCATGCCGATAATTCCATAAAACGAAGCTTCCGTTGGTAGCGCTTGTAAGGTCCTGAGGATGTGCTTCTTAAGACTGGTTCCCGCTCCACATATTCAACATACAATGACTAAATATGAGGACCGGCTACTGTGATGTTTAAAATAGCACTAAGTATTACGTCATGCATTTATTTTTAGGAGCGCATAACCGTTAATTTTCAAAAGAGTGTATAACAATTTGAAAAAGGTAATTATTCCATATTTGGCCAATAAAACACATGCCCATTATAGCATCAAAATTCAAATTCAAACCTTGTCTGCATAATCGTAAAATAAACACGCGGCGAAACACTGTCCACGAATCGTATACCAACGATAACGACCGGACGTGCATTCGGGTAACTTCGGGAATTAACATGTATACTGGCGGTTGCCGGACCTAAAGATCAGTCCGGAATCTTTAGGTCCGGGAACAAGACTAACTGAAAACATCCAGGTTGAACCTCGGTGTTCCCGTGAAGCAACTCAACGAGATTCAGTACGAATGTTCTCCCCCGCATTCTATAGCGGCTTGCGCCAACACCAATTATCCCATTAAAAAAAACAAGCGAAAACACTGATCGGAATAAATGTTCCGACAAAACGGTTCTGACAGGAAACTGACAGACAGTGCTCGTGTGTGTGGTTGCGCGTCATGACTGCGTGACATTATAAAGATGCGAAATGACCGAACCAGGTGTTTTTTTTCCAAATCTCGACTTGGGCTCAGGCTGAGGCTCCGGCTCGATGTAAACCACATGGAGACGGAGCCGGAGACGAAGGCGAAGGTGTAAAGTTTGTTTTAATTGGATTTGTTTACAAATAATTTGAAATATACGTTTTCTCCTTTGTTTTTGGTCTTATTTTTGATTTTACAAATTGTAATAATAATTACCAAAACATTGAGAAATAATTTATTGTATCAAAACTGTACAAATAAATAATTATAACTGCAGTTGAAAATTGATAATTTATTCCTCTTCTTTTCCCAATCGTATGTGATGATTTTTACTGATATTTAGCTCCTGTTTCTAAAAATACAATTTGACATACAATTTTGGCTGGTAACTCATTTTACAGAGCAAAGAAATTATGTGCTAAACAAATTTTTGTGCTAACGGGTTCCATGAAATTGGGCCCAGTACAGTACAATAATTGTCTCATTTGTTTCAATTGTATACCTGTGCTAAAAAATTAAAGAAATACGAACCCACTTTAAAACAGGAAAAAACGTCAATTATTACACCACTTTACCATGTTTTAATACATTGCAGTTGTTAATGTATCTGCAATACAGTTTACAAACAAGGAGACAGGCTAAATTAAAAAATAATATAATAATGTAGCCTTTAAAAGAGCTGTACAATGATATTTAATCAGAAGACATTATGAAATACTGTACAAGTTTTTAAAATATATAATAAACAATAGATGTGCTTTGCTTGGAAATATATTTTCTAAAATGTCTTAATGCACCTTTAAATTGTTCCTCCCACGTGCTGCCCCACCCCTTAGATGAAGATTTGGTAACGTTTTTGTATGCCCCAGGGTGGAGAGTTATTAAAATAATGTCTGTGCATCTCATGATCTGAGAGCTAGACGCGCATTTTAGGTGCATAATAATCACTAACCACAATAATCACAAAAGCCGCTTCGCCCTCCCGATCCCCCGCACGTAAACCACACCCCTAACCCCCTACCAGGTCCAGGACACTACCTTGCCACTCGACCCATCAAACTTACACTGGGCATGGCAACACCATTCCCAAACAAACTGTAATTAAAGTTTCATGATGTTTCTTTGTGGAATATCGCCTTATGCACATTTTTACACCGGAAGTTTATTCGGCAACGTTTCCTTATTCGTAGTTTTCCCGGACTGGCACTGCAACCATGGCAACTGATGTTTAGAGGAATTAGTTTTAAATTTAAAAAACAGTGCAAACTATGCCCGTTCGTTATCAACAGCAGCGATACACTCGTTTTACGCGAACATGTTGTGTACAAATGTATTCTCATATCACGCATACACGTACGGTCATACTAATTGCCGTCAACTGCCACCAAATACCACATTTTAATCGGAAATCAATAGATTCTAGCATACTGACATACATATTGCACATTAAATGTGTAACATTTCACTCTACATTTTACATTTTTGTAACAGGTTAACTGTTTTCCAGATAAATTGGCATTTCCCAGGGGGGGGGGGACTTATTTCTTTTGACCTGTTTATTATCACCATATGGTATATGTGAATGCGAGCTACAAAACAGTACACACCCCTCCTCCATTAATGGTTTGACCCACACAGCTAGGGCTGCTTTCGAGCGCGGCACCAGGTGCTCCATGGTGCTCCATGGTGCTCGCCCGAAAGCGTGTGTAAGCATGTGTGTGACGTAACGTTTCCACCACCTGGGAGCACCAGGGACGAGCGCTCGAAAGCAGCCTAGCTGGCAGCAGCAACAAAATGGCTGCCACCGCGCGCACCGCGGAAAATTAAAACAACCTCACAAAAAAGTAATATTTTTAGTCATTTTTAGTCAGCTTTACACCATAAATACGGCATTTACTTTGTCAGTAGGTGCCAGAATCTATTGATTTCTGATTAAAATGTGGTATTTGGTGGCAGTTGACGGCAGTTGACGGTAGTTGACGGCAATTAGTCTGACACGTACGTAGCCCATGTAGCTGTGTCAGACAAGTCGACCGTTGAGACAACTCGACTCGAGACAAGTCGACCGTTGAGACAACTCGCCCGTTGAGACAACTCGCCCGTTGAGACAAGTCGACCGTTGAGACAAGTCGACCGTTGAGACAACTCGACCGTTGAGACAACTCGACCGTTGAGACAACTCGACCGTTGAGACAACTCGACTCGGGACAACTCACCCGTTGAGACAGCTCGACTTAATGTATACACGTGGAGCGGAATAAGTTGCATATCTGTTGCAGGACCGGTCCCGGCCGGGCGCGGGCACACTCGATGCACGGAGGGCGCTCCGATCGGCGCTGGCCGTCGCGTCGGGTCGGCGCGCCCCGCCCGCGAGGACCGGGCCCGGCCCCGGCACACGTCAATGCACAGTGAGCGCTCCGGTGGCCGTCGCGTCGGGCCGCCCGCACCCCTAGCCCTGCGCGGCGACGCGGCATTCAGTCGTCCAACCGGGGTCCTCAATGTACATATCTACACAGGCCTGTTGTGTTACTACTAGTGCATTAATGATGGTCAGTAATGTCCAGGAAATGTAATATACAAAAAATAAGGTAAGTATAGGCCTAACATGATTGTTAATTGATACTTTTTGATATCAGGCAAAAAAAATAAAAAATATGTTCTGCTTTCGATTACATGGCATTCGAAAATAGGGTAGGTAGGTATTATTTGGCCTATTTTTTTGTACTAACATGGGGTCTGTGTGTAGTCAAGGGTAAAACTTAGAAATTGATGGTTTTGGGTGTTTTCCCCCCTCATTTTCCCCATAAAATGTAGGTAGGAGCTCTCGGAATATAGAGTAGGTATATAGGGAAACTGGAAGCAGAACTATTTTGTTTCAAGGCCCAATTTATTTCACTCAATTTTCAATTGCAGAGAGAGAAATTAATATGAATATTTAGAAAACTCACTGTAGGCCTACCGCAATAATAGAATACCCATAAAACTGTTGTTGATGATACTTTAATGGGTTTTTAAATACTCGCAGACAAAAGCAAACTTTCTACGTTTCTCCCGACAGTCTGCGATGTTCAACCCTTGAAAACAGTGATGCCTCGAAAACAGGTACGATGAAGTCACAATTTATATCATTACATTTTCTGAGTGATTTTGTTCTTCCATCTTATTTTTATGACAATTTATTTTTCAGTAAATTAAAAACATAGGAAAGCCGGGTTCAAAGTCCTCATCGCACTCTTTTGGAAATAAAACTGTTGTGTAAGTTTGATTTTGCTATTTTAGCCTACTTTGTTTACTAAAATAAAAAAAATTGTTTAACAAACAAAGGCCCTCATACTCCTCGTTTTCTTTTAATAATCGGACGATCCACTGGTGGTTTGTTCTACTTGTACTGGCCTTAATATGTTCTGTTCAGGCTATAGCTTTAATATCAATCATGATTCGACAAAATTGAAAAACAAGCATGCACCATCAATTCATTCTTTTATTTCACGGTCGACTTGTCTCAACGGTCGACTTGTCTTTCCATTTATCTCACATACGGTCGACTTGTCTCAACGGGCGAGTTGTCTCAACGGTCGACTTGTCTGACCCCCGCTGTGTAGTACGCGTTACTGAGCCCAACCTGGGCTAGCATTACACGGTGACATGTACTGATGTAGTTAACAACGATGGGCTATAAAATCGAACACCCGATGACAAAGAATTACATTGAATTATCGTCCATCGCCTGGACAAATGTTCATGAAACTCAACACCCAGGTTCTACGTAATATGGGGAAAATTCTCAGACACATGTAGCATTAAATCAATAGGTTATATATAAATTGTACAAAATATGACCCTCACCGTGAATTTCGGTCCACCACCGTTGACTGAAAGGACGCTAATAAAAGAGACCGCATCTCCGATTCAACTCTTATATCCATGTGCCTCATTGGCGCGACAGACCCTAGTTTTATTATTATTTAAGTGAATCAACTTGGACAATAAATCTAGAAGGGTGCTTTCTACAATATAAATCACCAATACATGAATTTTACAATATATAAAGAGCAGAGTGTTCACAGAATATCGGGGCCTACATTTTCCTTTGCGGAGGGCGATTACCGCACTTGTCGCTATGCGGCTTACGCAGTGCGTACGTACATTAAAGGTACACACCGGCCTACTGTTTACATTATTTAGTGATGTAGCAGCATTGACAATACATTTTTGATGGTCGTTGTGAAAAAAGATCTTGGCATCAAAATAGCAGGATACTGCATGCCGTCTCTAGATCACCTCGGGACGATACTATTATACAAATATTGACTGCTTCGAGTGGTATAGTAAAACTAGCCTCCCGAGGTGACCCACGGAGCATTCTACTTTCCCTCGGCTTCGCCTCGGGAAAATAGAATGCTCCGTGGGTCACCGAAGGAGGCTAGTTTTACTATATTACGAGAATAAAGCAGTCAATATTTGTTTTATAACACCTCTCCCACAGATTCTGCTTAATTTTGGCTTATATAAAAATGAAATCAGTTTCATCAATATTTGTTTTGCATTCACTTTCCCACAGTGTCCACCGCGTTCGTACAAATGCTAGCTGTGCGTAAAGTCGTTTTTGTTCGATTGCGCGCGTTACGCGTAATGCAGGGGGCGGGGGGTTTGCGCCCACACATACACGACCGAGATCCGCGCGCGGGAGTTGCTAGGGGTGTAGTACTTTTCGGAATGCATGGTATAGTCTTTTTGGAGCACTTGTACAAAGATAGCAAAAATAGCCAACGTCACGTGACACGCTCTCTACCAACCACGATACAGAATCTGTGGGCGAGGTGTTATAAATACAAATATCACATGGTTTGAGGGTGGATAGTCGATATTAGCTCCCCGAGGTATTGGAAGTTGAGACGCTAGATCCCGAGGCGGAAGGCCGAGGGAACTAGCTTGTCAACTTCCAATACCGAGCCACCCGAAATGAACCATGTGATATTTGTTTTACCATATACCTCATACATATTCTTCGTCAGTTTAAAATCACTGACCGCAGGAGAACTTAGTAAAAGTTTGCTTGTGCCAGCTTGTGCAGCCATCTTTTCCATTCAGCTCGTGTGCGTGCACGCATATCTGAATCCTGTCTCCGTCCGAAACAAACACGCCCTATTATAGATAATTATTTGTGGTTTTTGTGTTAGGTGACTTATAAAAAATGAGCGCGCACACTAATTTTTAAAACCAACTTCAATGGTAAATTTTCTACAGAACGGTATCATGAAATCGTGCGGTGTTTGTTACCATTGCTACAACTCTTCGAGTAGTTTTTCTTGTCAAATCATGAAGTAACATTTCGAATAAAATCTCAAAGAATTCCAAAAATTGTTGAGACACAAAGTTTAGGCTGAGGTCGCTGAGTTATATCGTGTACAATGTATATATCTCAAATGTACTTTGTGCATTCTTTGGTTGAGTCCAGGAATATCTATACCCAGCACGATATGTGACAAAGGCACTCCGTACCTCCCCCATTTCTCCCATTTCCCCAATACATCAACACACTCCTTGGAGACAATGCATAGAAGGGCGTATCCTCTCAGTTATTATCGTACTGCATGAGGTCATTTTTCAGATTTCGGAAGTTTCTGGTCTTAAATTTAGTTCTTTTGAATATTCAGAATGGGTTTTGAAACATGGTAAATTTTTATGTAGACTTGTAATTGTTTACAGACCGCCTTATTCATCTAAGCATCCTGTAACAACTGCTGTCTTTTTGAATGAGTTTAGTACATACTTGGAGTCCATTGTATTGTCGCCGGAACCAATTTTTATTACTGGGGATTTCAATATCCACATGGACCGTGATAATGGGGATGCATTAGGTTTTTCTGACATGTTAACATCTTTGGGTCTTGAACAACATGTTGATACACGTACACATGAAAAAGGTCACATTTTAGATTTAGTTATCACACGACAGTGTGATAACCTTTTGGCAGATAAACCAGTTCCTGATTACTTGTTTTCAGACCATTTCTCTGTTTTGTCAAAGTTAAATCATTGCAAGCCACCTTTGCCTGTGAAACATTTATCATTCAGAAAAATCAAATCTATAAATCGCAATGACTTTTTACATGACTTGGCCAATAGTCGATTATGTTCCAATCCACCAAATGAGCTGAACGATCATGTCCATTGTTACAATTGTACTTTAATGGACAACCTCGATGCTCATGCGCCTGTTGTTACTAGAACTGTTAATATAAGGCCACCGGTACCCTGTTTAATAGTGAAATTAAATCCAGTAAACAATTACGTCGTAAGGCCGAGAAAAAATGGAGGCTTACTAGTAACGAAAACGATCTTAAACATTTTCACAAACAGAGAAACCATACTAATTTGTTAATGAATGAAGCACGCCAATGTTTTTATACGAACCTCATTAAGGAAAACAGTTCAAATCATCGGAAGCTTTTTGGTTCAATCAAAAAGTTATTGAAACCTAATGGTGGAGATAGGCTTTTGAGTGTGGATAACTGCGCTTTTGCCAATAAACTTGGTAATTTCTTTATTCAGAAGGTTGCAAGCATACATTCCAAGCTGGATGACATGTCCGTTGAGAGTGCCAGCAGGGGAGTGGTGGGCCGGTTGAAGACGGGTGCTGGTGCCTTGTTAGAGCGTTTTTCGCCGGTCACTTCTCACGATGTTGGCAATCTCATACGTTCGGGTCCCAAGAAATGTTATTCTTTGGACCCCATGCCTACCGGTTTGGTTGTTGATTTTTTGGACACCTTGTTGCCAGTTATTACGAAAATTATAAACTTATCACTGCAGTCTGGTATATTTCCTTCGAATTGGAAAGAATCATTGGTTATTCCGCTCTTAAAGAAAGAAAGTTTAAATCCAACAGATTGCAAGAATTATCGCCCGATTAGTAATTTACAGTATATTTCCAAAATTACGGAAAAGGTAGTCTTTAATCAAGTGCATTGCCATATGATGACCCATTCCTTATATCCTTTGTTGCAGTCTGCATACAGGCGGAATTACAGCACTGAAACTGCATTGTTGAAAGTGCAAAATGACATTTTATTGAACATGAACTCACAGTGTGTTACTTTGCTGGTACTTTTGGATCTCAGCGCAGCATTTGATACAATTGACCATAAAATTTTATTTGACCGGCTTTATTCCAAAATAGGCATATCGGGTGTGGCACTTGAATGGTTTCGGTCTTATTTATCGGGAAGGGGCCAACGGGTTTTATTCGGAGGTGCAACGTCAGACAGATTTAATGTTAAGTGTGGTGTTCCACAGGGATCATGTTTGGGGCCACTGTTATTTAATATATATGCCTCTGAGTTATTTGACATTGTTGAAAAGCATTCACCAAGCATTCACTGTTATGCAGATGACACCCAGTTATATATCTCGTTTAAGCCTTCTGATAATATAAATCAACAACAAGCTGTAATGTCGATGGAACGCTGTATTGATGACATACGTCAGTGGATGACTAGGGACAGGTTGATGATCAATGATTCAAAGACAGAATTAATTGTTATTGGGACGAGACAGCAATTATCTAGGGTTACCATCGCTAATTTAAAGGTTGGTGGTGCTAATATTTCACCGTCATTGGCTGTTTGTAATTTAGGTGTTTGGATGGATTCAAGGTTTAATATGGGTAAACAGATCAGTAGTGTTTGTTCGGCAAGTTTTTATCACCTTCATAACATTAGGCGTATTCGTAAATATTTATCTCGAGATACCCTAAATGTTCTAACACATGCATTGATAACCAGTCGATTAGACTATTGCAATAGTCTATACTATGGCTTACCAAAGTTGTATTTGGACAAATTTCAGCGTGTACAAAATGCTGCAGCCAGACTTGTGTCCGGTGCTACGAGACGTAGCCACATTTCACCTATACTAAAACAGTTACATTGGCTTCCTATTTCTGTTCGTATTCATTTTAAGATAATGTTATTGACCTTCAAGGCACTTCATAATCAGGCACCTAAATATCTCTCTGACTTATTAAAAATGCAAACAAACTCTGGTTATTCATTACGATCAGGAGCTACTCCTTAGTTATGTCATCCGATGGGAAAGATGTTGAAGACATCAGGTGACAGGGCATTTTCAACAGCAGCTCCCACACTGTGGAATAAGCTGCCACAAAGCATTCGCTGTACTCAGTCACTTGCAGAATTCAAGCGAAAGCTTAAAACACATTTGTTTTTTACTGCTTGTGAGTGAATAGGCAAGTGGGCCCACGCTTTGTTGTATTTGTCTAGGTTTGTGCCAGTGTAAGCATCCTGTAACAACTGCTGTCTTTTTGAATATTTTAATGTAATTACTGTAATTATTGTAATGCGCATTTGAACATGTACATGGAATTTGCGCAATATAAGTTATTATTATTATTATTATTATTATTATTATTATTATTATTATTATTATATGCAAGATACTCGTGCATGCACGACGCACAGCGACAGTCCCAGATATGAGACCGAGTGACTCCCCTTCCATTGTTCCCATATTATTGTGTGTAAAACATCCAAGGAATTTCCTTTCAGGTTTTAGGGGAGAGTCGTACGTTAACAAAAGGGAAGAGTGTGTTGAGGTATTTCTCGACGACAAACATGGAAACTTACAAAAATGTACTGACCTCTAACAACGTAGAAACAAGTTGCATTTGGATTTTGGAACGAATCAGTGAGCCGTGGAACTTGCGCGATCAAGTTGGGCGTAATTCGGTAAAATCATGATCAAATCAATCAAATCTTCGGTCAACCTATGATAGCGAACGGACGCGTGTAGGCCTATCCACCGGCTTTCCTAATGTTTTTGGAATTGAAGTCGACCCCAGGCTGAAGAAAATCGTCCTGAATCTAAAGGATCGTCCTTCACTGGTTCATATCAGGACAATCTCGACCTAGTGATATTGCCATGGATGAATTCTTGCAAGCCAGCAGGAAAGCGATTTTTGAGTGTGCGAAGAGAAGTTATAGTGAGGATCCAAGATGGCACAGAAACACCAACAGAGTCATCAAACGAAAAGATAAGTACCCCTTCCAAATTGTAACCTAAAAGCTCGCAGATCTGTAGATACTGCAGCCGATGGTTTTATATTAGCACACTATGCCTTTATGTGTTTAGTCATAGGAAAGGTTTTCCCAGGTGCTGCCAGTCACGGTGTTCAACCCGTGTACCTAAGGCCAAGCAATCCCCACTCAACTCGACTGTTAGCCCGAGAGTTGTGACGTTTAATTACCCATTTGATATACCAGCCATTGTCTGTAACAGGGCAGTGCTGAAATCATCCTCTTGCAACATTAATTACCCCTTTAACCCTTTGCATAACGCAATGTTTATTGCCACATGTTTATTGTTGCATCAAATTTCTCACGACTGAAGGGGAGTTCACACTATCGCGGAAAAATCACACTGTTCCATTGGTCTGTACACAAACTGGTTTGCCGCTTGTGCGCGGCCTATCGCGACGCGCAAAACGTTTTGAGCTGGTTCTAATCTGTTGAACTTTGACCGCGGTGCGCTGACCTTTCCAATGCGCAGCCAATGAGGTATCAGAAAAGCCCCAAGTTATCAGAGTGGAATTTTCTATTTTGGAATAATCGGCGATTGGGAGCTCATGCAATGCGGTGAGCGCAGCGCGAAAGTGGGATTTTCCGCGATAGTGTGTATCCGCCTTTACGGTCTGTATTTTCTTCAGTTTCTTGTGAGCAGTGAAACATCGTTTTTTTGTGTAGTCATGGCAAGAGACCGCCATCTTGACTGATGGCCATTCGCGCATGCGGACTGAGGACTTGCCGTTCGCGTAATGTGACCCGAGTGCAATGCGCACGCATTACTCGGAAGTAGCGAGAACTGCACGCCCGAACGCAGCCCAAGAAAGTACTATCCTTTGACATGACGCAAAAGGTCAAACAATAGTACTGTTTTCAGTTGCCCATGAAATGGTTGAACTAATCCATGTCCCGTAATCTGCTTTTAACCAATCAGTGAACGAGAATTAATGTATGAGGTATATCATTAAAAATGTACTATCGTTTGACCTATGACGCGAAAGGTCAAACAATAGTAGGTTTTTTTCAGTTGCGCACGGGGATGCCTGAACTACTCCATGTCGCGTGATCTGCTTTTAACCAATCAGTGCATGAAAGACAATCAATGTATGGGGTATGTATAAAGTCGACTGTAGTAGACACACTTGACAAACAAAATAAAATTGACACTCAAAACCTCTTGGAGTTTTCATCACTGATTTTATTAGTTTCCTAACCGGTAAATAAATGTTTCCTTTTTAATTAAAATGAAAAAAATTTCGTTGATTTTTCTTAAATGTAATGACCAAAACTGAATAATAAGTGAAATTTGATAGTGAATTTTTTGAATGAATGTGGAATTAATGACCATGCATGTATAAAAAGAACCATTGGGGAGACTTTTTTGCCCCGAGTAAAATACTATTTGACTTATATAATTAAATTCTGGTGGAGTTATGTACCACTGTCTTGCAAATTAAAGCAACAAATTTAACTGTCATTTATACAGAACAAAGTAAGTTTTTTTTGGTGATAAGTTTATGAAGTGGTTATAAAAAAGGACAGTTATTCCACAGGCAAGTTGCAGATAACACTGATGAATAGTAATCATAATTATTGCCTAAGTTTATTTTTTACATGAACACAATTGGTTTGAATCTTGAATGGTCTCAAGAAATTGTATCGCTATTTGTTCGGGAGAATTGATAAGTGAGCTAAAAGTACTATAATTGACAGGCTAACCAATAGCTCCGTTAACTATTTAGAAGTAGGCCACATTTTCGGCTTCGAATTGCATATGGATTTGCAATGTATGGCAAATATTTCAGATGAATTCTGTCGGATTAACCAGTGACTTGGTGGATACATGTACTAAAGTGTAACGTTACTTGCTAAGGAAATGAGTCTAAACATTAGGTGGTCGGTTAAAACCATCATTGAAAAAGCACTGGGAACTAATTGACTGGTTTTAGCGTAGACCCAGTAACCTTAGCGATGTAGGCGACAGATTCACTTTAGTACACTGTGTACTCTCCACCCAGGAGTAAATGGGGACCTGTGAAGGGGATCTGTGGCAGAGTTAAATCCAAGGGCAGGCTGCTAGGTGTGGCTGAGCCCAATGGCCAGGGGTAGTAATATTAGTGCCATTTGTTACATTGTATTTTAAAATTTATTTGAACTGTTTAGTTGATGGTTGCAAAAGGCATTAAATTCTGGTCAGACTGCTGAACTTGGGTCTAATTAATCCATCGCAATTGTACCCGTTCCCAGTGTCTATGGCATGAAGTGACTAATAGCATTGCTGCTACTCCTGGACGGGATTCCAGTCCATCACAGGATTACCCCCAGTAGTTATAGTTGGGTTTCCCTAAAAGATTGCCAATTTCCATGGCATGGAGTGACCATGAGTGTTGCTATAGTCCCCCTGGATGGGAAGCCAGTCCATCGCAGGTTTACCCCCAGCAGTTAGTTCGGTTGGCCTAACAGGTTGCTACTTTCAATGGCATGGAGTGACCAGGAGCATTGCTACTCCACCTGGATGGGATGCCAGTCCATCGCAGGTTTACCTCCAGCAGTTTGGTTTCCAAAACAGGTTGTTAGTTGTCTTGGCATGGAGTGACTTGGAGCAATTGCTACTCCACCTGGATGGGATACCAGTCCATTGCAGGTTTACCCCCAGCAGTTAGGTGGGTTTCCCTAACTGGTTGCTAGTTTCCATGGCATTAAGTTACTGAGTATGAGCATTGCTACTCCCCCTGGATGGGAATCCAGTCCATCGCAGGTTTAACCCCAGCAGTTAGTTGGGTTTCCTGAACTGGTTGCTAGTTGCCTTGGCACGGAGTGACTGGGAGCATTGCTACTCCACCTAGATGGGGTGCCAGTCCATCGCAGGTTCAACCCCACAGGTTAGTTGCGTTTCCCGAACAGATTGTTAGTTGCCTTGGCACGGAGTGACTTGGCGCATTGCTACTCCCCTGGATAGGATGCACAGGTTTACCACCAGCAGTTGTATTTCCCAAGCAATATATTTGTCAGTACCCAATCTTACATCCAGGTTTAGAGAAACAGCGTGTAGTAAAGTGTTTCGATCTATAAGGACACAACACAACAGTGGTGACCAGGCCTGAACCATGCACTTACTGCCCAAAAGTCTGACATTCTATTCACTAGACTATTGCGCCTCCACGCAAGATTGTTGTATTTGTATTAAACATAGAAACAAAATCAAAGGTCATGAACACTATATTATGCAATAACCTAAAAAACGCGACCCGACTAAAGACCTGACAAAATTTACCGACTGAAATGACTGGCTGACAAACTTGCATGCAAAGACCCGACCAAATTGACCGGCTGAAATGACTGGCTGACAAACTTGCATGCAAAGACCCGACCAAATTGACCGACTGAAGTGACTGGCTGACAAACTTGCATGCAAAGACCCGACCAAATTGACCGACTGAAATGAGGCATGGTAATCTACTGAACAGAACGTCATACTTCTGGCCAATAAGTTCATGGTTTGTGGCCTGGCCATTGCTGTTGCATTGTGTCCTTATAGACAGGATACTTCACATACTCTCTCTCTCAACTCAATTGTATAAATGGGTACCAGCAAGTATTGCATGGGAAATACAAGTACTGCTGGGGGTAAACCTGCGATGGACTGATATCCCATCCACGGGAGTTGCAATGCTCCTTATAGTCACCAGGGTTGTAACGAATCTGCTAGAGTCCCAAGTCGAGTCAAACTGCCTTGGAGTCCCAAGTCGAGTCAAGTGGGAGTAGCACTTCTTCTCTTTGCTCCATGCTATTGAAACTAACAACATGTAGAAGAAAATCAACACCAACTACCCAACTAACTGGAAATGCTGCCAATGGACTTGGATGTCACCTGATGCAAATTGAGAAAGTGTTGATTTTGTCATTTTTGATGTAGAATGAATTTAGTTCGCCTGACCATCATTTAACGCTTTGTTTGCAAAACCTGAGACTAGAAAAAAAAAAAAATAATAATAATAATAATAACATTTAAAATCAAATTAAAAAAAAAATAATAATAATAAAAGGTTTTTAATAAGAGTACGAAAAAAGTTTTGGACTTTTTCACGAAATATGCATGGTAAGTTTGTACAAGTATAACGTAAAATACTACCCTGTGCCAACTCCCAAGGGCAACTCATGCCATAGTGTGTTTATTATTTGCTAGCGCAAATGGTAGACACCATTTGGTTTTCCCCCCAAGAATGTTTGTAGTTTCCATATGTGAAAAAAGCTGCCCGGCGTTCTGTTTCTATACTTTGATATGGTTCGTCATTGTCCACGCAAGCCACTGGTTAATGCTGGTGACATTTTTTTACCAAGAATTTCTCCGTTCGCCATATAGTTATGAAAATAATTGACCTACACTCATGATATGATTTTTATTTTGTTTTGTTTTGGTCGTTGTTGTTTTTGTAACTACATTTGCCTTGTGGAATAACTGCCCTGAAAACGCCAAGTACAATTGTACACAAACACAACCACTTGTGTGCTATGTCGGGTTGGTAGAGGTTTTAGTCTACGTGTTGCGGTTTCGGTCTTCTTAAAATAATAATGATTGAATTTTATTTTGTCAACATTTTAAAATCGAGCATTACTACTCACCCTGGATGTAATGCCAGTCCATCACAGGTTTACTCCCAGCAGTTAGTTGGGTATTATTCTATAGCAAGGAGTGACTAGGAGCATTGCTACTCCCCCTGGATGGGATACTAGTCCATCGCAGGTATACCCCCAGCAGTTAGTTACATTTCCATGGCATAGAGTGACTAGGAGTATTGCTACTCCCCCTGGATGGGATACCAGTCCATCGCAGGTTTACTCCCAGCGGTTAGTTTGGTAGTTAGTTTCCGTACCATGGAGTGACTATAAGGAGCATTGCTACTCCTCCTGGATGGGATGCCAGTCCATCACAGGTTTACGCCCAGCAGTTAGTCGGGTCATTCTGAAACTAATAATGACTGAATTTTTGACATTTATAATTATTATATAACCGTCACCAAGCCTAAACACCACATAGAATTGCGATACAGTAAAATTTTGAATGTCTTCATGATGCAAATAGCTGTGTATTTTTTCTTGTCAATATGTTAGCATTTTATACTTAATGCTGCATCGGGCCTGTTGGCAAAACCTCTACACAACACCACATGCACTCATGGTTGGTTTTTTTTAATATATAATTTTTGAAAATCTAAAATAATGCAAGTATATTTTTATTTTGTATTACTATGGTTAGCATAGTATTTGTGGAGCATAGTATTACTATGGTGAGCAATGTATTTTGTTGTAATTTGTTTCTCCGTTCTTTATTTATTCTTGCTCTATGGTGCATGTTTGCTGTGTTGTCTGCTGTGGAAAAATAAGAGAATTGGGATAAAGAGATTATGGAATAATCCACTTTTCATCATTTCCAAAGAAGCAATGTTTGGTATGTTGCCTAACAAAAAATTTGATGAAATGTGAAGTCCAACTCCTGACAAGCCGAGGTCTTCAAGTCCAGTCAATCAGCAGAGGGGTGGGTGGGGGGTTGTGGGTCCCTTTTCTAACCCCCTCAAAATGTTTATTCAATCGTGTACGTTTGACAACAGCACAGATCAAACCGCAAATTATACTATGGGCTTTTCGTACGATACAATGGTTCTTGGACTTGGTATCAGGTCGGGCTTTATTCCATCGTGACCATGGAGGAAGGAAAATTTCCTCCATTATTTCACCAACCTTCAAGTTGAATCTTTTCTTTACCCGCCGTTTCTCCAGGGCATTTTGGCTGCTCCCGGGGGTCCTTGTAAGTTTCCAGAGGCGGAAAAAATGTTCGGACATTGGACCAGCCTTGCTGAATAACGACAAAGGATATGTATGTATAGGCCTAGACCTGTTGGAGGTTTCTCGTACACAATAGAATCAGTATATATTCTGGTTCATCTACTTCTTTTTTTCACTGAGAAACGATTCCAAAGCTTTTCTTCAGAACGTTACAATATAATCGGGTCAAAACGTGGTTGGGTACAAGTGTGACGTCATGATGACGTCATCGAATGTTAAAATTACCAGTTTATTATTTAAAAAACATAAAAATCATATTTCGAGAACCGTAATAAATATTTGAACAATTCTTTCACAGCATGAGAGATCTCCATTAACAGAACAAATCACACAATATTAAAACACAGATGACATGGTTAAGTTACTGCCCAAAATGTACAATTCTCTTAATTAGTCGTATTCCAGTGACAAATTTAAAGTGACAATTTTATCTGTCGTGCATCTGACAGTTAAGTATAAAATAAATTTGAAATATCTGATTTCTTTACCCAGTGTCGACGTCCGACTCTTCGGACTTGAAGTTCTTTTTGCTGCAGAGAGAACACGAAGCAAAAGTTCATTGAAAAGGTCAAGCTGTTTTTTTGTTTTTTTAAAGAAAACTCCAACTAAATTGTTTCGAGTGATTTTTCGACCTTAATGTTTTTCGTGTTTTTGTAGTGATTGATAACGGATGTGTTTATTTAAATATGCCTTATATCATTTACTGTTAACTTTTATTGGAACTCCAAATCACCAATAAAAGTCTTAACTGTATTCTGAGAAGTGGCTGAAAACAAACTTGCCAATATCGAATGTGGAAAGCAGGTGCCCTCCTTGTTACAAAAATACAGCAATGTTTAATGTGCAAAGTTTCTTTTGTTGCAGAGTATGGTTATGATCTTTTTTTAAATTAAATTATTATAAGACCAATTAATGAGAAAAGGTGTAGGCATAGGCAAATCGATCTTATCTTAAATAGAAATTGTGACATCTAACCTTGTTTCCTTTTTTAATTTCTTCATCTCCGTACATTTGAAATACCATGCGGCCGTGCCTGCCGCAAAAGCGACAGCGGTCCCTGCTGCCGCCATGGCATATAAGTATTCAAATTGTCTACATGTTCAAACACAGTATACAAGATTGTCATTATTAAGGGCTATGCAGCGTGTCCCCTCCCCTCCCATAAAGCTCTTTAGCAGAAAAACTTGCATAATCCAAAATTTATTTTTTGATAAAAATGGGATAACAGTCAAAATATTAATGTAATGTGTATTGAAACGGTGTTCTGCTATTTTTGCATCCTCTTGCAACAGTGCCCCTTTAACGCACTCCCTAACTCCTGCGTAGTGTCACGTCGCTTTGCAGAGTAGAAATTCCCTGAGATCTCAGGATGCTATTCTTGCTGAGAACACAAGTTTACATACAATTTTGACTGCTAACAGTCAATATGGCATTAGGCACATGTTTTCCTGCTAAACAGCGTTATGAAATTGGCCCTTTTTAAACCTGGCAACCTCATAATAATGTTTAATCGGATCCTGATAGGGAATCTTCTTATAACATGAAAAAACAGTCTTTATTGCATCAAAATCCATCAAGCGAATCAAAGGTTATGTCATCTTTGGTATAGTAATGTCAACAATCAACTATAGGAGTGCATGACTGCCTATTGACTAATCCTAAACTGGGTGGCCATCTCTTCTTGTTATACCTGGTCTTTGGTGCATCGAACATGACATACATTGTAACTTTATATTCGCTTGACTGATTTTGATGCAATAAATGTCAGAAATTTCTCTATCAAAATCCAAGGAAACTATTGATTCTGAGGTTGCCTAGTTTGATCTGGACATTTTTGGGACACCATGTATAGAGCTTCTGCACCGGCGGCCATGACAGGGGGCAGGTTTCCATATTTAAATAATGTAACAATAGAACCACAAAGCACCTACTCATGCATGACACACGGTGACAAAGGGACTGCCCCCTGTCATGGCCGCCGTGCAAAGGCTCTATACTCTCTACTGGCATATAGGCTTTTGTTACTTTCGACGAAGCCTTGAAATATTTGCGTGCACACGGTGTCATTCCAGCTGAAGTTATTTGTACAACGTGCAACAAACAAGCCTGGTTCTTTACGAGTGTACAAGTGTAAAGGTGATTCGAAAAACGAAGAAGAGGAGAAAGTGCACATCTACCGCAGTGGCGGATACAGCCTCATTAAAATACAGGAATACAATGGATTTCAGGGGGTCCGACCCCCTGAAATCTATTAGTATTCCTGTATTTGAATGAGGCTGGATCCGCCTCTGCACCGTTTCCGAAAAAGGGCACCTTCCTGTCGGTTCTCGTCTTCATCCATGAAAACTGGTACCGTTTTCAATCTCCATTGTAAATAATAACTACCATTCAACATTTACACACTGGCATTTCTTTAAACAAATGAATATCGGCAGCAAATACTCATTTCAATTTGACGATAACCTTAATATTTCACGGACTGGTATAACTTTCACATCCAATAGCTAGCACGGCTATACGGAATTCAAGAGCCCCGCGTGGTTATTTTGTACGCAAATGATCCATAAATACTCAATAGAAAAACAAAGAAGTTAAATTACCCCATATCTGTCGCGATCTGATCAGAATGTATACAGCGATCTTTTCGCGTGTAGCGCTTGTGGAGATGTGCTTCTTGAGCTGATTTTCCAAACAAAACACACGTGCAGTTACTAGGGGTCTGAATCGCGCGCGCCCGGTCGCTCATACCAGGGGATTGTGACGTCACAAAACGTTTATCTGCGCGCAATGTACGCGCGCGTGTATACAGTTCGCGCTACTGTGACGCATTAGCGTGTCCAACGTGTACGCATTGTGATGTTTTTCCCCACAGCAGATCCGAATCCACATCCCGAGATGTTTCACCGCGCGGAAACAAACGAAACTCTCTCTAAAATCTTGTGAATAGCAATATATTTACCACATTTGTAACATTTCTGTATAATATTTCACTCTTGATATTTATCTGAAATAAAAAAAAGCATGAACATCTTCGCGCGCAACGTTCACATCGCACTTTTTGGATCTCCTGCTTAACCACCTTCCGAGAAGAATTCCAGCAGAGAGTCACACAGATCTCGATCAGATAATCTGCGCGAAAATAACAGATCTGAATCCTGGCTCCGTCTGAAACAAACACGCCCTATTATAGAGAAATATTAGTGGTTTTTGTGTTAGGTGACTTGTAAAAAATAAGCGCACACTAATTTTTAAAACCAACTTCAATGCTTTATTTTCTACAGAACGGTATCATGAGATCGTGCGGTGTTTGTTACCATTGCTACAACTCTTCGAGTAGTTTTTCTTGTCAAATTATGAAGTAACATTTCGAATAAAATCTCAAAGAATTCCAAAAATTGTTGAGACACAAAGTTTAGGCTGAGGTCGCTGAGTTATATCTTGTACAATGTATATATCTCAAATGTACTTGGTGCATTCTTTGGTTGAGTCCAGGAATATCTATACCCAGCACGATATGTGACAAAGGCACTCCGCACCTCCCCCATTTCCCCAATACATCAACACACTCCTTGAAGACAATGCATATAAGGGCGTATCCTCTCAGTTATTATCGTACTGCATTAAGTCAGTACTAACAGATGAAAGATACTCGTGCATGCACGACGCACAGCGACAGTCCCTTGTCAACATTTGGTGCGAGATATGAGACCGAGTGACTCCCCCTTCCATTGTGTGTAAAACATCTAAGGAATTTCCTTTCTGGTTTTAGGGGAGAGTCTGTTAACAAAAGGGAATATTGTGTTGGGGTATTTCTCGAGGACAAACATGGGAAACTAACAAAAATGTACTGAATTGTAAAAACGTAGAAACAAGTTGCATTTGGATTTTAGAACGAATCAGTGAGCCGTGAGCCGTTCGGTAAAATAATTTCGGAGTGAAAAATTGTTTTCTTCGGTCAACCTATGATGGCGAACGGACGCGTGTAGGCTTATCCACCGGCTCTCCTATTGTTTTGGGAATTTAAGTCGACCCCAGGCTGAAGAAAATCGTCCTGAATCTAAAGGATCGTCCTTCACTGGTTCATATCAGGACAATCTCGACCAGTGATTTTGCCATGGATGAATTCTTGCCAGCAGGAAAGCGATTTTTGAGTGTGCGAAGAAGAAGTTATAGTGAGGATTCAAGATGGCGCCGAAACACCAACAGGGTCATCGAATGAAAAGATAAGTACATGTACCCTTCTAAATTGTAACCTAAAAGCTCGCAGATCTGTGGATACTGCAGCCGATGGTTTTATATTAGGAAAGGTTTTCCTAGGTGCTGCCAGTGTTCAACCCGTGTACACAAGGCCAAGCAATCCCCACTCAACTCGACTCAACATTAATTAGTTTGAGCTCGAGAAAAGCAAACCGAGCTCGTTGAAAGCGTGTTACATGTACATGTATTTTCGAGCCCAGAAAAGCCAGTGAACTAGACTGGTCCCCGTTCCCTACGCATTCTCCAGACGTCTTGTCGAATGTAGGGACTGGTAGCGGGTAATGAATAGTGGAGGAATTCCTTCACTCTTATGTTAATGAGGAAATTAGCATAATACTCCCACAATGCAATAGTTTTCATGTTACAGCAAATATGGCGTCCAGTTTTTAGATCGAGGTACGTGTAGGCCTACGTACAGTATAGTGTGCCTTAACTTTACGGCGTAAAACGTTCTTCGTCGGAGTTTTTTCATAGATTATCGAATGATAATGAGCGTCGGAAACGGTGGCTAATCAAAATTAGGAGAGACGAAGGACAGTTCTTCGAAGAACATTTAAAAAAATTAATTTCGGCGCGTTCGAACTGTGTCCGGAAATTGGGCCGTGCATGCTCTTTTTCCTTCATCAGTGGACAAATGGTGGATGATGTCACGGGTGAGAATTTACAAGTCGTATATCACTCTTCCTTAAAACGATTAATTTGCCAATTGTAGCCGTCTGTAAGTGCCGATCTGATAGAAAAACAACAATTTTGCAGGAAAAAAAAAACTATTTTACTTGGAAAAAAACTTGTTTAGCCAATCTCATATGTTTTGTAGTTCATTATGGTCTTGTCCGACTTGTAAATTCTTTCCTTTTAACATGTAAAATAAAATGGCACCTTTGATAAGAGTTGACAAGTTCATCGGATTTTTTTCTTCTTTAAAGTGACTTAACAAGCATTGGAATGTGCAGATTATTTTTGATGGAATAACCCAAATATGTTTTGCAGATTTTGTTCTATTTTTTTCCCTCAATGCTGGAATTATTGTTTTATAATCTGTTTTTTTCCCCTTAAGAATTGTCAATTACATGTGTTACAATAAAGAATATAATACTTGTATTGCGAACATGACGTTTGTGTAAAATTGAGGTCTGCCAAAAGTGCACATTGTCCGCGTGAACGCGAACACCACTGCTGGGCTGCGTTGCAAACACGCGAACGGTTAGCAGATAATAGCAGATATTCTTGTAAAAAAACGCAGGTTGACATACAATTTCGACCATAACCCATTTTATATAATGCAAACAAATTATTGATCAAGCAAATTTTTCTGCTAAACAGCTTGATGAAATTGGACCCAGGTTTCTTCACGCGAACGCGTCTCCCGCGCGCGCGCGTGCTGGAACATACTCGCGCGTATTCCGTACGCACTGTTAAATAGTACTTTAGGCTGCGTTCGAGCGTGTACTCGTGTTCACACGAGTATACATGGAAACATGCCAAATGAAAATCAGTAAACTAACAAGTCACTACTTGGGGTTGTTTCAAAGCCATATTTGTCTTTAATGACAGTACACCTTTAACGACACTCGGGTCAGTGAGAGTATGCTCTCGCTACTCCCCGACAAATGGGGAGTGTGCTCTTACTCCTGACGAGTGTTATGTGATTTGTACGAAGATGGTGGAATATGGGTGGGATTTTTTGTGAATTTGCTTACCGTGTCAACTCTATAACTGAAACAACAACTTACTAAGGTTTGTTTCAGACAGCATCAAATGTTCTCACGACTTACGGTCTGTGTTTTTTTTCAGTTTCTTGTGAGCAGTGAAACAGCGTTTTTTGTGCAGTCATGGCTAGAGACGCCATCTTGACTGATGGTTATTCGCGCATTCGGACTGTGGACTTGCCGTTCGCGAATTGTGACCCGAGTGCAATGCGCACGCATTACTCTGAAGTAGCGAAAACTGCACGCCCGAACGCAGCCCAAGAAAGTACTGTCCTTTGACATGACGCAAAAGGTCAAACAATAGTACTGTTTTCAGTTGCCCATGAAATGGTTGAACTAATCCATGTCCCGTAATCTGCTTTTAACCAATCAGTGAACGAGAATTAATGTATGAGGTATATCATTAAAAATGTACTATATCCTTTGACCTATGACGCGAAAGGTCAAACAATAGTTGGTTTGTTTTTCAGTTGCGCACGGGGATGCCTGAACTACTCCATGTCGCGTGATCTGCTTTTAACCAATCGGTGCATGAAAGAGAATCAATGTATCAGGTATGTAAAGTCGACTGTTACAGTAGACACACTTGACAAACACAAAATAAAATGTACACTCAAAACCTCTTGGAGTTTTCATCACTGATTTTATTAGTTTCCTAACCGGTAAATAAATGCTTCCTTTTTAATTAAAATGAAAAAAATTTCGTTGATTTTTCTTAAATGTAATGACCAAAACTAAATAATAAGTGAAATTTGATAGTGAATTTTTTGAATGAATGTGGAATTAATGACCATGCATGTATAAAAAGAACCATTGGGGAGACTTTTTTGCCCCGAGTAAAATACTATTTGACTGGGAGCATTGCTACTCTCCCTGGATGAGATGCCAGTCCATCGCAGGATTACCCTAGCAGTTAGTTGGGTTTCCCAAACAGGTTGTTAGTTGCCTTGGCATGGAGTGACTGGAAGCATTGCTACTCTCCCTGGATGAGATGCCAGTCCATCGCAGGATTACCCTAGCAGTTAGTTGGGTTTCCCAAACAGGTTGTTAGTTGCCTTGGCATGGAGTGACTGGAAGCATTGCTACTCTCCCTGGATGAGATGCCAGTCCATCGCAGGATTACCCCAGCAGTTAGTTGGGTTTCCCAAACGGGTTGTTAGTTGCCTTGGCATGGATTGACTAGGAGCATTGCTACTCTCCCTGGATGAGATGCCAGTCCATCGCAGGATTACCCCAGCATGTTAGTTGAGTTTCCCGAACAGGTTGTTAGTTGCCTTGGCAAGGAGTGACTGGGAGCATTGCTACTCTCCCTGGATGAGATTCCAGTCCATCGCAGGATTACCCCAGCAGTTAGTTGGGTTTCCCGAACAGGTTGTTAGTTGCCTTGGCATGGAGTGACTTGGAACATTGGTACTCTCCCTGGATGAGATGACAGTCAATCACAGGATTACCCCAGCAGTTAGTTGAGTTTCCCGAACAGGTTGTTAGTTGCCTTGGCATGGAGTGACTGGGAGCATTGCTACTCTCCCTGGGTGGGAATCCAGTCCATCGCAGGTTTAACCCCAGCAGTTAGTTGGGTTTCCCAAACAGGTTGTTAGTTGCCTTGGCATGGAGTGACTGGGAGCATGATCTCCCTGGATGGGATGCCAGTCCATCGCAGGTTTAACCTCGGCAGTTAGTTGGGTTTCCCGAACAGGTTGTTAGTCTCCTTGTCATGGAGGGACTGGGAGCATTGCTACTACCTCTGGATGAGATGCCAGTCCATCACAAGTTTAACCCCAGCAGTTAGTTGGATTTCCTCAACAGGTTGTAAGTTTCCATGGCACGGAGTGACTGGGAGCATTGTTACTACCCCTGGATGGGATGCCAGTCTATTGCAGGTTTACCCCCAGTAGTTGTTTGGGTTTCCTCAACAGGTTGTAAGTTTCCATGACATAGGGCTACTAGGAGCATTGCTACTCCCCTGGATAGGATGCACAGGTTTACCATAGTTGTATTTCCCAAGCAATATATTTGCCGGTACCCAATCATACATGAGTCTTTCCACGGTAAAGGGGGCATTTTTGCAACACAGACCATATGGTCTCAAAATAAAAGAAATAAGTTTCAGTTGTTCTGAAGAGATAACTTAGGCCCAAAAAGGGTTACAAATAGTGTGACAACATGCCTTTATAAAAACACCGTGTACAAATTTCCAATATACGCTCGTAACCGGGACAGCC
This sequence comes from Henricia sp. BOLD:AAB3569, assembly GCA_037783545.1. Classification (NCBI taxonomy): domain Eukaryota; kingdom Metazoa; phylum Echinodermata; class Asteroidea; order Spinulosida; family Echinasteridae; genus Henricia; species Henricia sp. BOLD:AAB3569. The sequence continues at coordinate 345,893 of JBBELK010000402.1, forward strand.
TAAAATGTAACACAATTGTCCGTCCCGGTTACGAGCGTATATTGGAAATTTGTACACAGTCAGGGTTTTTAGAAAGTTATCTTTTCAAAACAACTAAAACTGATTTCATTTATTTTGAGACCAGACAAAGGTATTTCCTTGAAAATATGGTCTGTATTGCCAAAGTGCCTCCTTTACTGTGGAAAGACCCACATCCGGGTTTAGAGAAACAGTTTGGAGTAAACAACAGCGGTGACCAGGCCTGAACCATGCACCTACTGCCCAAAAGTCTGACATTCTATTCACTAGACTACTGCGCCTCCACGCAAGATTGTTGTATTTGTATTAAACGTAGAAACAAAATCAAACTTCATGAACACTATATTATGCAACAACTTCAAAGAAATGTCTGAGTTATCTGGAAAAGCCAAACGACTGAAATGACCATCCAACAAACTTGACTGCAAAAAACGGAAAAAATATGCCAACCTATATGATAATCTGAAAAACTTCCAGGCAATGACCTGACCAATTTGACCTAGTGAAATGACCGTCCAACGTGCAAAGACCTGACCAAATTGACCTACTGAAATGACCGCCCGACAAATTTGCATGCAATGACCCGACCAAATTGACCAACTGAAATGACTGTCTGACAAACTTGCATGCAAAGAGATGACCAAATTTACCGACCGAATTGTCCTTCTAACAGACTTGCCTGCAAAGACCCGACCTAATTGACCAACCCAAATGACCATCCGACAAACTTTCGTGCAAAGACCTGACCGAATTGACCGACTAAAACGGCTGGCTGACAAACTTGCATGCAAAGACCCGACCAAATTGACCAACTGTTAATTGTATTATTTTTTATCCAGGATTGGTAACTTATACCTTTTCTTTTTTAGTTGTTGCAAATTGTATAATACATTTAATTTAATTTATACGCTTGAAATCAGATTATACAACAATCTTACTCGCAGGCATGGTAATCTACTGAACAGAACATCAGACTTTGGGGCAAAAAGTTCATGGTTTGTGGCCTGGGCATTGCTGTTGCATTGTGTCCTTAATAGACAAGTCACTTCACTCCACATACTATCTCTCTTAACTCGGGTGTATAAATGGGTACCAGCAAGTATTGCATGGGAAATACAAGTACTGCTGGGGGTAAACCTGCGATGGACTGATATCCCATCCACGGGAGTTGCAATGCTCCTTGTCACCAGGGTTGTAATGAATCTGCTCGAGTCCAAAGTCAAGTCAAGTCAAGTCAAATTGCCTTGGAGTCCCAAGTTGAGTCAAGTGAGACAAGTCAAACTGCCTTGGAGTCCCAACTCAAGTTAAGTCAAATTGCCTTGGAGTGCCAAGTCAAGTCGAGTCAAGTCAAACTGCCTTGGAGTCCAAGTCGAGTCAAGTCAAACTGCCTTGGAGTCCCATGTCGAGTCAAGTCAAACTGCCTTGGAGTCCCATGTCGAGTCAAGTCAAACTGCCTTGGAGTCCCAAGTCGAGTCAAGTCAAACTGCCTTGGAGTCCCAAGTCGAGTCAAGTCAAACTGCCTTGGAGTCCCAAGTCGAGTCAAGTCAAACTGCCTTGGAGTCCCAAGTCGAGTCAAGTCAAACTGCCTTGGAGTCCCAAGTCGAGTCAAGTCAAACTGCCTTGGAGTCCCAAGTCGAGTCAAGTCAAACTGCCTTGGAGTCCCAAGTCGAGTCAAGTCAAACTGCCTTGGAGTCCCAAGTCGAGTCAAGTCAAACTGCCTTGGAGTCCCAAGTCGAATCAAGTCAAACTGCCTTGGAGTCCCAAGTCGAGTCAAGTCAAACTGCCTTGGAGTCCCAAGTCGAGTCAAGTCAAACTGCCTTGGAGTCCCAAGTCGAGTCAAGTCAAACTGCCTTGGAGTCCAAAGTCGAGTCAAGTCAAACTGCCTTGGAGTCCCAAGTCGAGTCAAGTCAAACTGCCTTGGAGTCCCAAGTCGAGTCAAGTCAAACTGCCTTGGAGTCCCAAGTCGAGTCAAGTCAAACTGCCTTGGAGTCCCAAGTCGAGTCAAGTCAAAGTTCCGTGGTGTCCCAAGTCGAGTCAAGTCATTCGTGTAAGGTTTATTTGTTGTTCTGGCCAAGAATGCTTCATGTTAAAAGTCCCACAAGTCATTTGAGGGTCGAGTCTCAAGTCAAGTCAGTACAAATTTGGACTCGAGTTTGAATCATTACAACACTGGCTCCTAATCACTCCATGCCATGAAAACTAACAACCTGTTGGGTAACCCAACTACCTGCTTGGGAGTAAACTTGCAACGGAATAGCATCCCATCCAGGGAGAGTAGCAATTCTCCTAGTCGCTCCATTCCACAAAAACTAACAACCTGTTGAAGAAATCCAACGAACTGCTAGGGGTAAACCTGCGATGGAATGACATCCAATCCAGGGGGAGTAGCAATGCTCCTAGTCAATCCATGCTGTGGAAACTAACAACCTGTTGGGGAAACCTAACGAACTGCTGAAGGTAAACCTGCGATGGACTGGCATCCCATTCACGGGCAGTGGCGGATCGAGCCTCATTAAAATACAGGAATACTATGTATTTCAGGGGGTCGGACCCCTGAATTCCATTGTATTCCTGTATTTTATTAAGGCTTGATCCGCCTCTGACAGGGAGTAGCTATGCTCCTAGTCATTCAATGCCACAGAAACTAACCTGTTGGGGAAACCCAACTAACTGCTGGTGGTAAACCTGTGATGTAATGACATCCCATCCATGGGAGAAGCGATGCTCCTAGTCTCTCTGTGACATGGAAACTAACGACCTGTTAAGGAAACCCAACTAACTGCTGGTGGTAAACCTGTGATGTAATGACATCCCATCCAGGGGGAGAAGCGATGCCCCTAGTCTCTCCGTGTCATGGAAACTGACGACCTGTTAAGGAAACCCAACTAACTGCTGGTGGTAAACCTGTGATGTAATGACATCCCATCCAGGGGGAGAAGCGATGCCCCCAGTCTCTCCGTGTCATGGAAACTAACGACCTGTTAAGGAAACCCAACTAACTGCTGGTGGTAAACCTGTGATGTAATGACATCCCATCCAGGGGGAGAAGCGATGCCTCTATTCTCTCCGTGCCATGGAAACTAACGACCTGTTAAGGAAACCCAACTAACTGCTGGTGGTAAACCTGTGATGTAATGACATCCCATCCAGGGGGAGAAGCGATGCCTCTATTCTCTCCGTGCCATGGAAACTAACGACCTGTTAAGGAAACTCAACTAACTGCTGGTGGTAAACCTGTGATGTAATGACATCCCATCCAGGGGGAGAAGCGATGCCCCTAGTCTCTCCGTGTCATGGAAACTAACGACCTGTTAAGGAAACCCAACTAACTGCTGGTGGTATAAACCTGTGATGTAATGACATCCCATCCAGGGGCAGTAGCGCTGACCATGATATAATATAAAATGAGTGATATGAACACTGTATCCTTGTTTGCAAAGCTAAAATTTCTTTGGATGAGTTTCTTGATGTCTTTCTTTTGATTTATAATGGTTTTATTCGCAGAATCGCTCAAAAACAGATCAGCTACTGGGCCTTTAAGCTGGTGTTGTTTGCTGTGAAAAAAAAAGAAAATTGGGATAAAGAGATTATGAAATAATCCACTTTTCATCATTTCGAAAAAAAAAACAATGTTTGGTACGTTGCCTTATTTACATGGAAATAAAATAAGCAAATATTGGATCAGAGAAAATTCATGTGACCTCATGGGCATTGGCTGGTTTGGTCGGTGGGGTGGGGGAGGGGGGGGGGGGGGGGGGGGGTGGGGGGGGGGGGTAATGGGGGGGGGGGGGGGTGGGGGTGGGGGTAATGGGGGGGGGGGGGGGTGGTTAGCGATTTTCATGAAAACTGAAGTCCAACTCCTGACAAGCCGAGATCAGCAAGTTCGGTGATCGATCCAGTCAATTAGCAGAGGGGGTGGGGGTGTGTGGGGGTTCCCTTTTCTAACCCTCTCAAAACGTTTCTTTAATCGTGTTTGACCACAGCACAGATCCATCAGTAACGGGTATCATGATCCAAAAAAGCGGAACATCATGCTGCTAGCGGAGAGGGTCATGTATACCGCCTCCCCCCTACTCCCATCACCTCCACCACCACATCGTCAGCCCATTTTAATCAGTTGCAGAGAAATTTATTTTACAGATTCCTAAAAAATGCACTAAAGGAAACTATCCTGCAGAAATATCAGCTGCAATGCATACAGTCAGTGCAAATATGTCACTTGACATATTTTAGAATACATGTGGTTGAAAGTTTAATATAAAAAAGATGGTAGGAGTGGACTGGCAGATACTATTAAAGGCACAGGCTCGTCAGCAATGCGCGCGCGCTAAATTGGTGCCACAAAATACGCAGCTCCATAGCAAAGGCATGGAGATGCGTAATTCGTGGCAAGAATTTGGCGCGCGCGCATTGCTGACGAGCCTGTGCCTTTAATGGGAGCTATGCTGGTATTTATTTAATATAGGTGAAAAATTTAATAATTTTGCGCAACTTTACTGGACGTTCCAGTTCTGCGACTTCGAGCGCAGTGAAAACAAACGCCCGCGCCGCTCGCATGTTGCTTTGATACCCATGCCACACCTACCCGCGATCAGCCAGCGACCGCGATTCCGGTTCCGAAGTTTTCACCATAAGCGCAATGACATCGCCAAAAGGTGTGAAATCTACGAAACCACGTAGCTTACCAGTAGCTTTAATACAGTACGCTATTGATCGGCTTATTACGCTCTCACTGCGACCCTTTGCATTCTCAGTTTGATCTTCAGTGTGCCCTCAAGCTGCTCCCACTGCGCTATAATGTATGTGCGCTCTCAGTGCGTTCAACTTCTGCAGTCTAGTTTACCAACATTCTTCTTTGAATATACATGTATGTCGCTGTGCAAGGGTGTCTACAAAAGTTTCATCTGCAAATTACACTATGCAGGGCGGATCCAGGAATTTTGTCAAGTCATTCGTGTAAGGTCCGCCACTGCCCGTGAATGGGATGCCAGTCCATCGCAGGAGGGGGTTTTGTCACCAGGGAGGGGTTTTGCCCGTCAGATTTTTAAGTCGGCTTGTTTCGGACAGGCGGAAACACAAAAAATACGTTACATTATATTTGTTGGTGTCTGAGCAGGGAGGGGTTTTGACCCCCAAAACCCCCCCTCTGGATCCGCGCCTGCTATGGGCTTTTCGTACGGTTACAATCGATCTTGGTTTAAAGATAGTATATACATGATTGGTAATTACTGTTACAAGTAGTTTTATCCCCCTGTGTGCCTGAAGATATGCATGATTAAAACCAACCTGAGCAAAAACCAGCTCCGTACTTCGTCTAACGTTTGAAAAAAAAACAGCCAAAAAGGGGTTTGCAGTCATTTCGCTCAGAACTACTTCGCCCTGAACCACGGCGTGTGCACGAAGTGGTTTTGGGACGCAGTAGCATTTAGGCGATGTAGTGTTTGGACGAAGTGATTGGTGCGAAATGGGCGTGAATCTGTGAATAGTTCTGATTTTCGAGATACCAATCATGTATACTGCCTTTAAAGTCAGGCTTTATTTCACCAACCTTTAATCCTTTGTTGCATGCCCTTTCGCCGCAGGGCCTTTCCAAGAGGCTTTTTTTTTGTTAACACCCAGAGTCTTCTAAAATGCTCCGCGAGAGGACCGGACATGCTGAATAACGAAAATAATGTATATAGATCATTCTGGTACATACAGCGGACCTTTGACACAAAAAAGTTAGTTCCCACCTAATACTTTTTGATGTAACTCAAACTATTTTATTGATTTTGTCATTTAAAACGTGACATGTGCACCGATGTTCTTACGCACACATTAAGTGGTTTCATTTGGCAAGTAGAGCAATTTTGCGCCAAAACAGAAGTTGCACTTTTGTCGAAATGTTCACTTTCACAACCTGAAAAACTGTTTTCTGGTCATTATTACCCCTTGTCGCGCGCGCCAAATTCGTGCCACGAAATACGCAGCTCCATGCCTTTGCTACACGGAGCTGCGTATTTCGTGGCACAAATTTGGCGCGCGCATTGCTCACGAGTCTGTGCTTTTAAGTAACGGAGTGCTTATCTGCAAGAACTGTTCGATAATGAGTGGTACTGTTCCGCCGTCTTTTTAAATCACCTAAAAGACATTATTTGCATATGTCTATCAAACTCGAATGCGCATGCTAATAAGTTTGCCCAGACCAGGGCTGCGTTCCAAACACGCGAACGGTTCGTTACATCCCGTTCACACATATACGCCGCTTCTACTACGATTAAAAAGTGGCCGAGATCGTGGCCAATCGTGGGCCAAACGTAGGAGGATCTCCATGATCGATCTTCTAGGTCGGGAAGCTGCACGCTCTCCTCACGCTTATTTTGAACGTGCACAAAATAAGCGTAGCCGGGTCGTGGCCAACTGCCCCGATTTGATAACTTTTTCAGATCGGGAATGATCGAGGTGATCGGCATGGTCTTCGTAAGGTCGCAGAGCTGTGTGAACGGGGTATTAACGTTAGACCAACGTTTGCTCAATGTGGAATGGATTATTTGCCAAAATACATTGTCAAGATGGCGGCCCCCACAGTCGCAGCAGTCGTACGGACGTTGCAATGTGGCTCTCCGCTGCTTGCCACATTTTTGAAGAAATGTGACAGGTTACTGTTGATTGTGTATCGCCAGCAATAAGGCAGACAACCACAAAAGGTACAATTTATTTGTTATTTTTCAAACTGCAAACCATCGTCTGCCATCTTTCATGTCGCGTTTGCCATTTTGAAATGACTCGCAACAATCGCGAACAAAACAAAAGTTCGTTGGCCAACGTTGGTGAACGTTGGTGGCGCACAATGCGTTCCACTCGAAAATGTTGTCCAACGCGTTGCCAACGTTTGCAAACGTTCGCGTATGTGGAACGCAGCCCTGCTGTAAAATGCGTACTTGCAAATCCTGCAAAAAAAGTGTCGTCATTAACTTATTGTTGGCCTTTCGCTTAACGTCATCCCAGAGGTTCTCTATAGGATTTCGGTTGGTAATAAGTCCTGTTGGCCATTCCTCACGCTCAATTATCGTTCAATAGCACAATACGTACGCCGGTATTTTCCTGTACCTTCACGGTTGAAGGTATTGTCGGTATGCATACGAATTGTGCTATTGAACGCGCCCCCGTTGTATTCCAAATACCGGTTGGTGACTTGAGAAATGTTGGATTTACATGTGTATATCTTTTTAAGTGTCCTCTTTTTTTGCTATATAAACCCTGTTATGTTAAAATTATTTGGGATAACAATGGTCAGAAAACAAATTTCAGTGTGTAGAAGTGAACATATATTGACAAAAGTGCAACTTCTGTTTTGGCGCAAAATTTCATAAAATGTCTGATCTCTTATAGTGAAAACGGTGTCTACTGGCAAAAAAAACCACTCATTGTGTGCGTACGACATCAGTGCACACATCGCTTTTTGAATGACAAAAATCAATAAAATAGCCGGGAATAGTATTAGCCGGGAACTGTTTGTGTTGGGTCTACTTTGTGAAAGATATGGACCAGTCCATAGTATGTCAAAGGTCCACTGTACAAAAAATAAATGAGGATGCTAATTTCATTGTGTACGAAAAACACCGAACATGTCTATTTAAATATGTTGCAGCAAACCTATAAGAATATCGAGTAATTTACGTTGTTATGATTACTATATGATTGCCTATAAAAACTTGCGTATATGTAACACCAGTATAAAACACAATTTAAGGGCGCTAGAAAAAAGTTACCATAACGTTATTTTGTTTCTGGTATATGATGTCAAATTATCAATGTGAAATTTTCAAAACATTGCTCCCGATCCCCCGTGGGTGATGAACGTATACTAGGTACAGCATCATGGTTTATAACAAATTTAAATATTTTTAGGTGGTCGACCTGATCACCTAAAAATAGGAATTCGTTGCCTTCCCCGTCCTCTCCTTTTTTTTCACTGAGAAACGATTCCAAAGTTTTTCTTCAGAACGTTACAAAATAATCAGCTCAAAACGTTCTTGGATACAAGTGTGACGTCATGGTGACGTCATCGAATGTAAAATTTAAAAGAAAATCCAAGTGCTGTTGATTAAATAAAAAATATATATCTCGAGAACCGTAATTAATATTTGAACAATTCTTTCACAGCATGATAGATCTCAATAAACTGAACAAATCACACAATATTAAAACACAGATGACATGGTTAAGTTACTGCCCAAAATGTACAATGCTCTTCAATCGTATTCGAGTGACAAATTTAAAGTGAGCATTTTATAGTTTTGAGATTCTATGGGTAGGTCATAAAAATCCTGCCTCGGACAGAATAAAATGAATTTGAAATATCTTATTTCTTTACCCAGTGTCGACGTCCGATTCTTTGGTAACAGTTGTCGTATGGCTGCAGAGAGAACACGAAACAAAATGCATATTGAAAACGAAACAATCAATATATAATTATTTGAAAGAAATTTATTGAAAAGAGCAAGCTGTTTTTTGTTTTGTTTAAGAGAACTCCAACTAAATGTTTCGACCTTTAATGTTTTTCGTGTTTTGGCAGTGATTGATAACGGATGTGTTTATTCAAATATGCCCTATATCATTTACTGTAACAAATAATTCAAGGCCGAAAACAAACTTGGGAATTTGGGGAAAATGTTGTGCGACTCTTAGAAATCTCTGTATATGTTTATTCTGCCATAACAGAAACAAAATATCCAGGGAATAAACTTTTATTGGAACTCCAATTCACCACTGAAATGATAAACAAAAGAAAGTCTTAACCGTGTTCTAAGAAGTGTCTGAAAACAAACTTGCCAATATCGAATGTGGAAAGCAGGTGCCCTCCTTGTTACAAAAATACAGCAGTTTCTTTTGTTGCAGAGCATGGTTATGATTTTGTTTAAAGTAAACTATTATAAGACCAATAAATGAGAAAAGGTGTAGGCATAGGAAAATCGATATTTTTAAAATAGAAATGTTGACATCTAACCTGTTTTCCTTGATGTTGTGTTGATTGCCTTCTGTACTTTTTAAACACCAGGCAGTTATGCCAACTGTCGCAATGGCGGCCGCAGCTCCAGCCGCCATGGCGTAGTATTTAAAGGTTCTGTTGAAACACAGTAAAGATTGTCATTAAGGGCTACGCAGCGTGTCCCCTCAAAAAAAAAGTCCCCTCCAAAAAAAAGTTTTTCCTTTAAAAAACAAAAATGGGATAACAGTCAAAATCTTATGTGATGTGTATTAAAATTGTGTTCTGCTATTTTTGCTGAGAACACAGGTTTACATACAATTTTTACTGGTGACCTATTTTTATAAAGCAAAACAAAGTTGCATTGGGCAGATTTTCTCCCTGCTAAACAGCATTATGAAATTGGCGCCTGGTTACATCTGGCAACCTCAGGATCAATGTTTCCCCTGATCCTGATAGGGAATCTTAATTCTTACATGGAAAACAGTCTTTATTGCATAAAAATCCGTCAAGCGAATCAAAAGTTATGTTATTTTTGGTATAGCAAGGTCAAGCATGTAGGAGTGCATGACTGCCTATTGACTAATCCTAAACTGGGTGGCCATCTCTTCTTGTCATACCTGGTCTTTGGTGCATAGAAAATGACATACATTGTAACTTTAGATTCGCTTGACTGTTGATGCAATAAATGTAGGAAATTTCTCTATCAGAATCCAAGCAAACTATAGATTCTGAGGTCGCCTGGTTTGATCTGGACATTGTTGGGACACCATATGTATACTCTCTACTGGCATATGGGCATTTGGGTCTTTCTATAAATTAGGGGACCAGCTTTGGGGTCCAATGTTGATGTCCCCCGTTACATTTTACATCTTGTTTTTGTAAATTCAGGACACATTATTTAAATACTTTTCATCTCAAAGAGTGAGTACATAAAGTACAATTCATACAAAATGGTTTAAAAGCCATTTTATTGATTTTTGTACGAAAAAATAACACATATCAGGTGTAACGGGGGACACCAAATGTCACACTTTTGGACCCCTAATTTATAGAAAGACCCATTTGTTACTTTCGACGAAGCCTTGAGATATTTGCGTGCACACGGTGTCATTCCTGCTGAAGTTATTTGTACAACGTGCAACAAACAAGCCTGGTTCTTTACGAGTGTACAAGTGTAAAGGTGATTCGGAAAACGAAGAAGAGGAGAAAGTGCACATCTACCGCAGTGGCGGATACAGCCTCATTAAAATACAGGAATACAATGGGTTTCAGGGGTCCTACCCCCTAAAACCCATTGTATTCCTGTATTTGAATGAGGCTGGATCCGCCTCTGCACCGTTTCCGAATAAGAGCACCTTCCTGTCGGTTCTCGTCTTCATCCATGGAAACTGGTACCGTTTTCAATCTCCATTGTAAAGAATAACTACCATTCAACATTTACACACTGGCATTTCTATAAACAAATGAATATTGGCAGCAAATACTCATTTCAATTTGACGATAACCTTAATATTTCACGGACTGGTATAACTTTCACATCCAATAGCTAGCACGGCTATACGGAATTCAAGAGCCCCGCGTGGTTATTTTATACGCAAATGATCCGTAAATACTCAATAGAAAAACAAAGAAGTTAATTAAAAATTACCTCATATCTTTCGCGATCTGATCAGAATGTATACAGCGATCTTTTCGCGTGTAGCGCTTTTGGAGATGTGCTTCTTGAGCTGATTTTCCAAACAAAACACACGTGCAGTTACTAGGGGTCTGAATCGCGCGCGCCCGGTCGCTCATACCAGGGGATTGTGACGTCACAAAACTTTTATCTGCGCGCAATGTACGCGCGCGTGTATACAGTACGCGCTACTGTGACGCATTAGCGTGTCCAACGTGTACGCATTGTGATGTTTTCCCCCACAGCTAATCCGAATCCACATCCCGAGATGTTTCACCGCGCGGAAACAAACGAAACTCTCTCTAAAATCTTGTGAATAGCAATATATTTACCAAATTTGTAACATTTCTGTACAATATTTCACCCTTGATATTTATCGTAAATAAAAAAGCGACATCTTCGAGCGCAACTTTCACGTCGCACTTTTTGGATCTCCTACTTTTTAGATCAAAATCTGCGCGAAAATAACGAGTTCATCACATATCTGAATCCTGAAACCGTCCGAAACAAATAGTTAATTTTCTACAGAACGGTATCATGTTTGCTACAACTCTTCGAGTAGTTTTTCTTGTCAAATCATAAAGTAAAATTTCGAATAAAATCTAAAAGGTAAAAGGTCATCTATCATGTCTATGGAGAGTCATAGAAGCATAGATCAAAATATTATATTAGTTGCTCATTGTTTTATTCCCGAGTATTATTTCAAAAGTTATTTGGCATTTTCTGTAATACATGTCGTTTCAATAGTGGTTATCATTTTAGGTCTTTCTGTATTTGGTACTGTGGAGTAAGTATTCAAGGGCAACTTTTAACGGACCTCAGAGATCCCTTAAAAATTGCCCTTAAATATTGGGAAATTAAGGGATTCACTTACACTTAAAATGTTTGGTTAATATCACTTAAACAGCTAGAATCCCCCCTTCCACATTTTTTTAGTTTTTCTGTTTATCATGGAGGTGTATGTGTCTACAATACCATCACAACTTGTTTTTCACAAAAAATCGACAGACTTTTGCTTAAAACGTAAAGCAGTTCCGACCCTCTTCACCCAAATTCTGAAACGCTCGAGGTCACTCGGCTTGTTTATCAACAGGGTGTTGACGTCGTCCTGAGAAACATACAAAACGGTCTGTGCAGTATTGAATGGGAAAATACACGAAGTGAATGTTTATCATGCCTATTTTGTCCTTGTAATTCAAAATACAAACGTGAAAAACACTTCATGTAATATGACAGCAATCTACTATTACCTGTTTTGTTAAAAAACGATGAAATTGTGGCTCACAGTGACTCTCTTTTGAAGTAAATACTGGTGCATTGCGACGGGTGGTTTTGTCAGGGAACGAACGGCATTCACAGCGGTCTGTGTACGGTCCACTGCGGCGTAGTTTCCACGTGTTTGGACATCGGCCGTACAAGTTATAGAATGAGCGACTCATTTTTCTCTCTCTTGGTAATAGAAAGAAAATCTTTCTGCTCTTTTTTTTTCATAGTGTCTGGTAAAACATGCAACCACGCAGCTACTGGGCATATCGCTGGCTTTTTGGAACAACAAAATTCTTCAAAAAACACCATCTAAAAGAGACGGTTTTCTAATTTTGTTGCGTGTAAACGTATGGAGCTAACTATCGTGCTGACTTCTCTTTCTCAGGATTGCGTCACGGGGTCACGCGCATATCGTGAATACCTAATGAGCGTTTCAGAAATCGCGAAAATCTCATTTTCGAAAAACGCACTTTTGCTTGCAATTTATCCACTTAAAACCGACAATTAAAAAATAATAAAAATCCACGTCGGCAAGAGGGATGTTTGGACTATCGAAAAAAGCCTAAATGCTGGATTTTCGTCAAGGGGGATTCTTCCTCTTTAAGTGAATGAAATCCTGAAAATTTCCCACATTTAAGGCAATCCCTGAGCCAAATCGCCCTTAAGTATCTGTTATGAATACGGCCCATGGCCCTCCGCGGCCGCATATGCGCAGCTTGCTTTCTTTCCGCGGAACACATCAAACCATTTGCAGGACTGGCTCTGCTCGCTATGGCCGTCGATCGGCTACCGTTTGTCCTGATGACTTCATCTTTCGTCCTGGGTTTCTCTTTGGAAACAGTGGTTAACATTGTCATAGCACACCTCCGCCCCCTCACCCCCTAAACTTAGGGGGCGGTGGGACGTAAGGGGTGGCCGTGCAGGTGGGGGTGCGGGGAAGAGAGGGAGGGAAGAACGCACTTCCCTTCCCATAGTCCGGGTAACTTGGACCATAAAAGCACGTTTTCAACATTGGGATGGGTTTCATTACACGAATTCCTAGGTTGGTTTTCCTCCCACCTTTAAAATGTCTTGGTGTTCTCTCGCACTTCGTCATCCTCTTGCAACAGTGCCCCTTTAGTAGAAATTCCCTGAGATCTCAGGATGGCACTTCGTGGGCGTGCTGAAGAACCCAATTAATTGGCTATAGATGGCAATGGCTAAGGTATCGTGATGGAATGGGACCACCAGGGGCACTCACACCAATTTCTCCAATTTGAGATTATTTACAAACCAATATCAAGAATGCTTAGTACATGTACATAATACAGGCTGAAGTCGATTTGAATCAATTCTAAGTTAGGCCATATACTGTCTCTGGACTCTCTGATCTCAAAAGGTAACAATTTGCTTTTTTTGTTGCCTAGTAACTTAGGCTAGTTGTAGGATCTTCTCGTTGGTATTTTTTTTTTATCGACAGATGTCATACACGTATCTCGTTCGAATAAGTAGCTTCAGTTATTATTTTCCAAGCGAAATCAGGGCACTTTTGCCACGACTATAAGCAGAAATAACCATTAAACCATTTGTATATATCATAACAGTTTCCGATTACGCTGACCGCTTCTTGAATTCAAAGCCGCAAACATGTTTCTGGTTATGTTCGCGAAAACGGCCTCCTGGTTTGACAATGGAGGGCGCACTCTTTGATCTCGTGCGCGCCGCGCCAGCGCTTATATATATAATGCAGACACACGTGTGCGCTGGCGGCAGACGAGACAAGTAAGACGTCAGCCTCCATCATGCTCCGCAAACAACATGCCAATCGTTGATAAAAACATGGAGGAGGTTCAAGATTAGAAGCAGGAATCTTTCATAAATATTATCAATCAGGTAACACATTTGTATTTACGTCGGGGTTGTTATCCCCGATTTTTGGCAATTGGTATTTTTGCAAAACTTGCAGAACTTTGCAGAAGTGAATGCCAGATTTACATAGAGCTTATGCGTAGCGGCCATAATATAGAGCACAGGTTTTCATATTTAAATGATGTGACAATAGATCCACAATGTGCCTACTCGTGCATGGCGCACTGTGACAATGTGACTGCCCTCTATCATAGCCGCTACGCATGATAAAGGTCGATTGCAGGGTGCTAGAACTTAGAACTACATGTACCGGCTGTAATTTTTTAGCTCGCTTTTTAAATCCGACTTATTACAGTCGCAAATTACAGCCCTACTACGAGGGCGTACGTAGATGCTTAGCCCTAAAAATAGGGCTGTAAATTGCTCGCTTTTCAAATCTGACTTATTACAGTCGCAATTCACAGCCCTAATTGAAGTATGTACGACAATACCAAGTCTCAAACTGCTCAAATCTGACAAAGTTTCACTACAAATATCGTCCGAAGCACATCAGACCAGAGCACTTTCACATACACCATTGCAATCCTGAGAGTCTAGTGTTTCATAAAATAACGGTAACGCTTACGGAATCGTCAATTTGGCCATCTACGATGTCTGGAAACATTAGACAAAATTCAGACACGTGTGTTTATCCCAGCTGGCAGGTACGTCACTCGCACAGTTCGATGACTGCACTGCGCGCGTGACGTATTGCCAGCTGAGATAAACACACGCGACGTCAATATGAATATTGCACAGTTAGCCGGGCTCCTTGACGTCTCATGATCGAGAAGCGCCACCATCGTCCAGTGTATCAGACTCCTTTGCTGTTCGACACGTTCGCAAAATTGAAAATGATATAAGGCATATTTGAATAAACACATCCGTTATCAATCATTGCAAAAACGCGAAAAACATTAAAGGTCGAAAACATTTAGTTGGATTTAAAAAAAAAAAAAACAGCTTGCCCTTTTCAATGAATTAATTTAAAATAATTATAGTTCTTGGTTTCATTTTCAACATGACTTTTGCTTCGTGTTCTCTCTGCAGCAAAAAGAACTTTGAAGACTCAGACGTCGACACTAGGTAAAGATATTTCAAATTCATTTTATACTTAACTGTCCGATGTAGGATTTTTATGAAATTTTAAAATTATCTCCCTAGTAACGAGTGCAGTTACTAGAGCAAAGAGGTCAACACTAGACTGGTTCCCTGTCTTCATATCTACTTCCCGTTCGTCGTATAGGAAATAAATAGGACAGGGAACCAGTCTAGCTCATGTTGACCTCTCCGCTCTCGCGCATGCGCATATTTGATTATGGGACAAACGGCCTGTATTTTACATCACGGAGGGTCTAAATTTTGCCCCACATTTTCACCTAAACTAGACATCGGATCGATGTGTACTCGTCGGAATATTTGAACGTTGGGGCGAGTGCACTTACTGAGCAAGTATCAGAGCCAAGGGACAAATTTTATTTGCGTGAGTTTGCCACAGATTTTTGGTTGGAAACGGCACCAGGGCTGAGGTACGATGCCCTCTTCACGGGTCTACTCCTAGGCTAGCTAAGGTTACTCCTACTAGAATCGGAGGCTCTCTCCGTGAGCCTCCTACTCCCAGCATGCCTAGGAAATATAGGCCTAACTCGAACACTGTTGTTGATAGTATTTTAGGTTACCGCAGCCCTAACTTATCATGTGGTTATTTGTACTAGGGCTAAGGAAAATAGTCAACATGGACCCATATTTTTTTAAGAAAATACTAATAAAAGGTGAATTTTTATAAATTATGCGTGTGCACACATAAAGAGATCCTCATGAGAATAAAACGAGGCCCCTGACTACCTTGGTATCATTGCTCCTTTTTCCCATGCCGGGAACCAGCCTAAAAAGGACGGTGGCTTCGCACAATTTATTGAACGCATAAATAGTTTTTTCATTGTTTTTTCGGAACGTAGATGAGCAGTGCCGGATCCAGCCTCATTAAAGGGACACACCAGCTGACTGTTTACATAATGTAGCAATCTAGCATCCTCGACAATAATTGTTCGATGGTCGTTGTAAAAAACAAAATTCTAAATGTCACGTAATTAACTAGAAATGTTTAAAATTAACAAAAGACACAAATGTTGGGCTGTACGCTTTACCAGCCGTCGCAATGTATTGTGTATCATGTGTTCGTAAATAAAGGTGGCGTGTTCAACCTCGATTCCTTGTTATCCCCGACTCATTACACCTTGCATGATCCCCGAGGTCAGTGCTGACTCGAGAAAGCAACTCGAACGCAACGTGTTGGTCTCTTTAGCGCCCTCAATAGGCCTATGTTGTTTTTTTCTTTGGATATTTTTTATCGAAAATCTTTTACCCAGAAATCCTTCTTATGAAATCTGTTAGCAGAGTTGTGTACAAATTGGAAAAAACGGTATGAACATAGTGTTCGTAGGACATTACTTTCCAACAAAAAGAGAAACCAACCGCGAATGACAAAAGCAACTTGCACTTTGCGCTGAGATCCATACGGCTGGAAATACAACTACGGTAACTCACAAGACCACGTGACTTTAGAATCTAGTTCCAAAAAGTCACGTGACTTTGAATTTTTAAACAATTCTCAAACAGCCAAATTTGACGGCTCCTTTTTAGGATATATCTAATTTACTTTGGAAAGCGCTTTAGAATAATGTATGGGTCTATTTCGAGCCCAAAATAGCCCAACAAAGCCGGTGTGTCCCTTTAATATACAGAAATACAAAGGAAAAGTGGGGGCTTTGCTACAGTCCCCTGAAATTGATTGTATTCCTGTATTTTAATAAGGCTGGATCCTGCCACTGATGAGATACCGGTACTAAGCTGATGGTTTTTATTACTGCTGGGCGAATAGCACCATTAATTGATTAATCGTGAGTAGTAATCGGTACTCATACTCGTGTCTACCGGTATCATTTTTAAACTACTCCATTAATCACGGCACCGCGAGTACCATTACATACTCGCGATTAATCACGATTATATGCTACTCAGGGCTCGAAATACCCACTGGACCGGTGGACCGAGGCCAGTAATTTAAGCCTCGGTCTAGTGCTTTCTCTACCGTACTAGACCAGTGGTCCAGTGCATTTTTAAACTAACGAACAGTAAATCCACGTTCCTTGTGGCTTTGGTCTTGTAAAAATAGCGTCGGTCCAGTAAATGATTTAAGCTACTAACCCTGTGGTCTAGCAGATTATTTCATGAAATTCGAGCCCTGCTACTAGTATAATATTGTTACACTATAACAGGCCTGTTTCCCAGCACACTTAAAAGGTGACCTGTGTGCAGGTGACGCATTTGTTGTGTATGCCGACTATTTCAATTAATTGTGTCCTTTCTAGTTTGTGCTAGCCAAAAGTCCGACAAGCATGTTTCGAACCACAACGATCGAGTACAACGACTGTAGATCTCCACGTGTAACTGTCATCTGCCGCATACGCCCGGTTCAATAAACAGTTTCATTGCGCTACTGGTAAATTTGTGATTACTCGCGATTAATACATGCTATGTTACATATGTAACAGTAGCTACATGCACGGGTTCAAGGAGAAATTAATATGGCAAACTAGTATGCCGTCTAATCAGGGAGCAAGACCATTTGATTTTTTATTACTCAAAGGTAATCGAGGTAGTTTTTTAGGAGAGAAATACGAAATAATTCTTGCTGAAGTTTACCATCTACGCATTGTTTGAAACAGAATCGGGGCGGCACAGATTAGGCAAATATCCGCTGTACAGTTGGTTACTTATGCATGTATTGTTGATGTCCCCCATCGTGGCGCGGCCCCTAACGTGGCGGGTTTTACTTTCCGTTCTCTCTTGGCGCAATAAACAATCTGTTGCACTTGGCATTAAATGGAAATAAAGTTCTCAAGTACCTTCATAAATTCCAAAACTAAAATACGGAGAAGAATCATTCAGTTACTAGAAATTCACCGGAATGTGAAGGAATCGCCGTTCGCTTCAGGTTGTCATGACACCATACACGGAAGCCCGTAATCGGCATTTCACGTAAATAAAACCAGGCATACTGGCGTTGTGTACAGTGTCACAGTGTGCGCGTGCAAGTGGTCTTTGTGGGCCATCGTAGTAAGGCATCAAACCGTTTCAGCCAATCAGCGACGCGCTCCACGTTACGGGACAGTCCGGGCGATTTCGGGAAAAAAGTGTTCATCGTTTTGTCCCGATTGTTCGTGTTATTTTGTACTTGTTGATGAGTCAAAATATTAAAGTATTACTTTTTCTTGGAGCCTATGAATTATACTACAAGGTGTGTAAGTTTCAACTAATTCTGCTAGGGGGTTTTGCTATAAGGTGAGCGGATTTCCAGTGAGTTGTCGAAGTGCGCCAAGTTAGGGGACATGACTATATACAAACGTGCATTTTGTGTTGCTACTCGCGATTAATCGATTACTCGCGAGTAATTGCTGCAACTACTCGAGAGTAGCAAAATCCACTAGTCGCCCAGCGGTAGTTTTTATCATACACATCCCAAGCCCTTTTGCAACAGTTTTCTAATGTACTACACATGTATCTGTAGGCATAAGCCATGGGAATTCATACAGTATGGGTAATATATGCCCGCTAGAAAATAAACATCGTACTTAAATGACTGGCCCATTTGCTGTGTATTATGTCAATATACTTCTCAGCAATCTGTATTCTGTAGGTCAGAACGCCACAACGTTAATTTATTCCTGATTGATTTTCTATCATGTTGCGTTGATGGCATGTCCCATCCAGTCAATACTAGTCAGATTTCAGTACACCACACACACGTAGCGTGTGCATCAAATGGTCTCTGCCTGCATGACAGTGACTTGGGCACACAAACACACACCTGTGGCCGATGTACATTACATCCCGTGTGTTGTTGCTGTGTCATTGCGTTATGCACACAGACATCAAGACATCCCTCATTCGCTTTCAGTGTTGTTCTCTGCAAGACGTTTTGGCACGTACATGTACAGTGTGAATCTCGAGTGGTGTCACAGTGCATATTATGGTATTTCCAGATATTTACAACATTAACTGCTTGGTGAGTGTACGTACATGTAGCTTTCTTTGTTTTTAATAGGTGATATGCGTGTGCCATTAAACGGTCGATTTAAACGGGTGCACGCATGCACTGGTGCATGTACTTTTCTAATATCTGTGCATGTAAGGATTTGTATTTACGTGCACACTGTGCACATACTTTGTTTAGGCCTAATTATGTACCGGAACCTGGTATATTTCCCCACGTTAAACCAACCATAGACCAACTTGTCATCAACTTGTTTTAGACCGATCCAGTAAGCTCCGCCCATTTTGGAATTGACCAATCACAGCCTCAGGTAACCAAAATCTTTGGTTACCCGAGTCCTCAAAATTTTGTGCACATACACAGCTACGGACAATGCAGCACGAGTGACGCAAAAACACCATAAAAATCATTTTTATCAGCGCAGAGGAGGCTAGCGGGTTTAAAACGGATTGTTATGACTATACTAACCTACATGTACTTTTAATCCCTTCATAAATGTGTTTTTGTGTAAATGTGAAAAACATACCAAAATTAGCTTGTCGTTTTGCTAAGTTTTGCATTCACTTCGTTCTAGATGTGTGTCCAGGTGTTTTTGTTCGATGGCGCGCGTTACGCGTATTGCAGGCGTGTTGTACGTGCACGCACACGACTGGATACTTAAGTGCACATTTTGCTTTCGAGCGTGCAGTTTCTGTGTGCGTGTGCATGTTTCAATACGCGCTGACCAGGGCGCAGACGCTGACGCACGGCACGGCCACGCGACTCTTCTACACGTGCATGGCACGTGTGGCATGTTACTAGGCAATTTCTAAATGGGCGGAGCTTACTGGATCGGTCTATTGTGCACACAATGCATGATTGATTGACCAGCGCTAGTACAGCATTGACAAGAATGAGTGTGGCCGTTTTTTAATCACTTCCTTCGTCTATACATTCCGGCAACATGCAATTCACCGTCCGAGCAAAACAGCGTGTGAGCGCGTACCATTAAAACGACCGGGAAAAAGAGTAGGGGGTATAGCAATTGAGCAATTGGATATACCCCTCTAGGCCACCGCTGTATGTTGTGCACAGATACGTGTTCATTTACAAACACGTGCATGACTTGTACTGTGTAGCGATCGCAGAGGATCATGAATGCGCTGTAAGTCCATACGTAAATTTGCGCTCGATATTGTGAATCATAGTGACTTCTAAAACCAGGTGAGGGTATCACACTTTTGAAGTTTTATTTTATTATATTATTGTGAAATAAACAAACAGCGAGTTCCAATAGTGACTGTACAAAAAATGCATTTTATTGAACAAAACAAAACACCACCATTATTAAACAGCGAATAGGCGTACATGTGTACACTACGGTATGTACATGTACATAAATAATACTCTTTTTATGTTATGATTTGTGTGCACACTTTTTTGTGCATTTAAAAGTTGTAACTTCTTTAATCTACATGCGTGTAATTTTTGTTTTCTAAGTCGACCCCTGGCTTGTTGTGCTGATGGACAATACAATTGTTTTGCCAGTATTATACTGTACGTTTAAGACCGCTGCAACGATAAACTTCACTATTTCACCATTTTGCAGTGTACATGTACAAATGTACTTTCCTACACACACATGTATGCATCACGTTTGTTTAAAGTGCTGTGCGTTAAGTTGTTTTTGTTCAATCGCACGCTAGCGAATTGCACGTGTGCTGTATGCGCAAGCGTGCTGTATGCACAGGCGTGCTGTATGTACAGGCGTGCTGTACAAGCGTGCATTAATTTTTAGCTCAGTTAAAATTTTATGAATAAGTTATTATTTTTTTAGATATTGTAACCCAGGGACCACCGGGATGTAGATGTACGGTAGACAAAAAATGAGCATTGTGCTTTCCACAATTGTAAGTTTTCGGTTTTTTGGGGGTTTATATTTTTCCTTTACCCAAATTGTAAAGACCTCGACCGAATTTCATGGTGTTTTTTAGCAATAATACTGCTTTGCAAATAACACAGATCACAATGTTTTAGCTAGTAATCATGCGTACTAAAGTGCACTGGACATGTATGCATCGATAAACGTGTGAAATATTATGGTTTTCACAATTGTGACTTTAAGGCCAGTTGTTATTGCCATCCATGCCTGTAAACCATTAACCGGACTTAATAATTCACCACCGAAGATAACTCTCTGGCACCGCCGATGTTCATGTGTGCGTGAAATTGGGCGTGTCGTGATGGTAACATGCAGTGTCAATTTGCATTCGGCCAGAAAGCCGCCCAATTATCAACTCATTTGGTTTGCTCGTAATATGTAAATGAATGGTGTTGGTCCTCGCTAGCGATAATTTGACACGTGGGGTGAATTACAATGAAGACATTTCAGATGTCTTAACTCTTACAGCGTCTTACATTGAAACTCTAGCATCACCATAGACATCAGGGATTATTTTGTCTTGCAAAGAAATTTTCATTTAAAGGGCCTGTGACATCCTAAACAACTTTTTGCCTAATCTTTGCTTTATATGATGGATCATTACTTGTTCAGCAAGACATACTATTGTTCGTTTGGATGTAAAATCAATAAAAGGTGGCATTTTTCAACTTTGAAGATTTCATTGCAATAAATCACAGACAGAGGGCGCTGTTTTGAGTGCATCACATAAGGAAGACAGAAGGGAAAAGTTAAGAAAAAACATAAGACTTCAAATTGGACTTGTGGCAAATTGCTGCAGTTTATACCCCCCGTTTTGTCATGGCTTACAGCAGGCAACATGTAAAACAAACTCAAACAGCCATGGATTACAAAAGTTTAAGGAAAATTGAGAAAAAAGTGGAATCTTTTGTGCACAGTTGAATGTGAATTTCCTGTGTTTGCCTCTTGTGACATCGTGACCTTGGTCATGAATATGCATATTCTCATTAGCATAAAAACTAAAAACCTTTGTTTCAACCCCCAAAGCAAGCTCCAAATAGGATTTTTATGACTTTAACTGAGTAAAGCGGTTTTAAAGCATAGATTTCATTGATAAAAATCCTAAATAAGGGGCCCTAGGCACAGGCTCGTCAGCAATGCTCGTGCGCCAAATTCGTGCCACGAAATACGCAGCTCCATGTCTTTGCTATGGAGCTGCGTATTGACAAATTTCAAGTTGCATGTAGAACTGGAAATTTGTACACGGAGTTTTGAGAAATGCATGTTGTCATCACACTATTTGTACCTAACCCTTTTTGGGCCTATAGGTTATCTCTTCAGAACAACTGAAACTAATTTCTTTTATTTTGAGACCAGACAAAGTTATTTCCTCGAAAGAATGGTCTGTGTTGCCAAAATGCCCCCTTTACTGTGGAAATACCCATGTACATATGGTAACCATCATCTCCAAAAATCCTGACATTATTTTTGGCAGTCCTTCAGACCACCCCTTCGTTCATGCCATTTCAGTGCACCACATTACAGTGAAGTTAGAATTTAATCATTTCTTCGGCGTCCCGTCTTCGCCTAAGGATACGTGGAATGAATACTGTTACAAACATGTCGTTACTTGCAATTTTCGCGACAGCTAGATTACCAAAGGCATTTTAGCTTCATGCATGTGTCGCCATAGCGCTGTAATAAGACCACCGCCTGTCATGTTTGTTTAAAATAGACAGTTTTCAGTAGTACATACATGTAGGTCACTTCTGAAGGATTCTGCCCTCGACGTGCGCCGCATCTTTGAACTAGACTGTGCCTTTCGGGATTACAATTTGTACGGAGTGCTTAAGGAAATGATTTCCAGGGTGACTGAAATCGCGATAAACCAGTGCATGTTTGCTTTCAACTTCAACGCTTTTAGCTATTTTTGGTTCTTGTTTTCTCAGTTGTAAGCTGTGGGGACACTTCATAGCTTTAAGTGAATGCATGCATGGCTGTTCTGAAAACATAAAAGTGCTGGTGTGTCGTACATGTACATGTAATGTGATTCGATGTGATGAATGATGTGCTACATGCATGTCCACATGTAATTTTAAGAAATGTAGTATACTTGAGGGGATCGTGCATTCAACTAATTTCTCAGTTATTTATTAACTGGAAAATCTCCTCCCATATTTTAAAAAGTAGAAAAATTTCAGGACTTTTATTTTCACAAATTTTCCAAGTTTTGTTTTTTTGCAAAAATGAAAACTAGTGAAAAACAATGTACCAGTATTAAACAGCACATAAGTCCCACTATTAAACCAGGAAAACCTACAAAATGAAAAACACAAACAATAACATACGTTTCAAACTTACAAAAATATTGCTGTATACGTACACTTACTTTCTGCTCTTTTTTAGAACACCGAAAAAGAACACGATAAATTTGTAATTTTTTCCAAATGAGCACGTACGGTAGCATCGCATTACACCAGAAATGACCAAGTCGGCGACATCCAGAATGCTTTATTATGGCACCCATTTCTTGCGGTAAGATAGAGTGACTATTCTGTGCAAAGTGCCTGCATTTGATATATTGTTACAGGGTACATATAATTGTCTGACTAGCATAAATTTTGCAACACTCCAAACCACTTAAAGGGACATACGTGCTTTGTTAGGCTATTTTGGGCCTGAAATAGACTGAACAGAACCCGAAAAGAAACCACAATTTGGCCGGGGGTGCGTGTGTATTTGCCTCCAATCGTGGACCTTCATAGCAATAAATACATTTAAACCGTGGACCCTCAACGAACATGGACTGTCCACCATTCTAAACCTGTGGTTCTCAAGCCTATATAATAGGTTTGAGAACCAATTATAATTATTATTGGTTCTCAAACCTATATAGGTTTGAGAACCAATTAACCCTAACCCTAATTGTTATAGGTTTGAGAACCCTAACCCTAATTTATTTATTTATTTTTATTTATTTATTTATTCACCACATCCAACAGCGGAGGGACCGCCAATTACAGGAATGGGAGCAAGTGTGGTTGAGTGCCTTGCTCAAGGGCACAGGTGCCACAACCCGTCGCGGCCCGGAATCGAACCTACATTCTAGTACTAGCACAGGAACTTAAGTTCGACGCACTAGACCGCTCGGCCATAGGTTTGAGAACAAATTAAAATTATTATTGGTTCTCAAGCCTATATAGGTTTGAGAACCAATTACTAGTTCTCAAACCTATATAGGTTTGAGAACCAACTATAATTATAGGTTTGAGAACCATTTACGTTTAAATTTCATCTCTCTAGCTTTAGGTAAAATTTAGTTAGGTGTCATTAAAGAAATTCTTCCCTACAGTATAAAGTAAAATCGAGTTAGGTGTCATTAACTAAAATTCTTCCCTACAGTAAGGTCCACGATTGCCGGCAAATACAAGTGTGTGTGTGTGTTCTTTAAGTTATCTAGGTTAACGTGTACGTGTGCAATATGTCCTATTCTCTTGATGGGAACGCGGCATTAGGTACAGTTGTTAGAAATTTGAGTTATTGAGATTTCGCTGCATCAAAACGGCCTCCATTAATCTGACAGGTGGGATTGCGTGGGTGATTTACATACTGTACTACACTTATGCATGCACTGGTACATGCAGCTCATTTGACCATGCTTGTGTCAGTTTTCACACAGGCGTAGGCCTCATTAACGAGAGCTGCTTGAAGATCATTCGTCAAAGGAAAACCATCTTGCCACGTAATTAGGTTCTCCGGATAGAATGTTAGAAATCTGAAGAGATGTCCGGAAATGAGTTTGTCATGTGATAGATGATTAGTCCCGCGTGTCCGTATATTATCTTACAATGCTAAGTGTTGTCAAACACATGTACATTAAGCTAGGCCCCTGCCGTATGTGCGTGTTTAGTAAAACACTTTCATAAATGTACATGTAACAACGTCCTTGGGACTTTAGAAATTCCTGTGCAATAGACCGTATCGAATAGCTGCCATCTTGTGTGGCAGTTCGTACTTTAATACACTGTGACAGTTTAAAGACATATGATTGGTAAACTGTTACAAATAGTTTTATCCCCCTGTGTAATTGAAGATATGCATGATTAAAACCAATCTGAGCAAAAACCAGCTCCGTAGTTCGTCCAACTTTTGAGAACTATTAAAAAAAAGGGTTTGAAGTCATTTTGCCCCAAAACCACTTCACCCTGAACCAAGGCCTGTGCACGAAGTGGTGTTGGGGCGAAGTGGCATTTAGGCGAGGTAGTGTTTCAATGAAGTGATTTTGGGCAAAATGGCACTTAGGCGAAGTGGTTTGGGGGTGAAATGGAATTGGTCGAAATGGTTTTGGGGCAAATTGAATTTACGTGTCGCGAGACAAAAAGTTATTATTTTGCTCATTTCTCAAAAACTATAGCACTTCAGACAAAACTATTTCAGGGGAAGTTTTCTGCCGTCATGTTTATATCGTGTAAGTTATGTGTAAATCTGTGAACATTTCTGATTCTTCAAGATACCAATCATGTACATATATATACTGCCTTTAAAGACAGATTACAAGATTTGAAAAACTCTTGTAAAACGGCGTCATCTCCACATTTGATTAAAGATGTGTGTGATAAAAATCAACGTGTGTATTCATACTTACGAGAAATTAAGCAATGCCACTGTATTGGACCCCGTTCTCACTAGAGAAATCGCTTCCTTCGACGATTCAAAGAAGAGTTTTACTGATGTGAACGCGCGCACGTCTCATCATTCGATGATTAAAATTGCTTCATTTGATTAAGCAAATAGCTTCATTTGACGAAGACATCGCTTCATTCGATAAAGAAATCGCTTCATTCGATGAAGCAAATTTGTAATGAGAACGCTCCCTTCGTTTGAACAAAAACAAGTAGATGCACAGCTAGCAGTTCATATACTAGCGCGGTACGGTGTAGGAAAGCGAATACCTCTTTACACAAAAAGTAATTGATGAGGGGATTATAAGTAGGTTTGGCCAGTCTCAAACAAACTGTTTAAAACCGGCTAGGGTTCTAGAGGCGCTGATAAAAATGATTATTGTGTTTTTGCGTCTCGTACTCGTGTTGCAGTTCGCGTATCTCTGTGCACAAAATTTTGAGGACTCGGGTAACCAAAATGGAGATCAACTTTTTGGTTACCTCAACCTGGGGCTGTGATTGATCAATTCCAAAATGGGCGGAGCTTACTGGATCGGTCTATTGGTGAACATCTGCAAATTAAGCAGAAGGTCAAATCGCGGCGGAGCTAAATTGGTTTTTCTCTGCATCCAGATTCCCCATCCAAACTCGGGGACATATTTGTTAACGTTTCTAAAAAAAAGAAAAAAAGAGTAGCAGTAATTGTTGTCGTACATTGTACGTGGGATGAAGAGTCATTACATACTGTACAAGTAAGATGTTACAGTCTGCCACCTGATGGACTTCCGGTGTGTTCCATTAAATGTTGTTTTGCGCACACCACCTGGTCGTACCCAAATACGCTGGCAAATCTTCAAATAAACCGGCGCATCGTCAAACACAAATGCTTTTAGCAATTAGGGGTGGCCTTGTGCTTTGAGTGTATCGCACAGCATTAACCTGATATGCGTCAAACATACAGTAGGCCTATTTTAGTGGGTCGTGGCGGTAGTTATGCACCATGTATTAAGGCAATTCTGAGAATCATCTGAATCAAGGTTGACAAAGACCATGGAGGAAGACCAAGCATGCCAAGTAACATAAGACTTGTTTTTTTAGACTAATTTGTTTGTGGTTCATTCTTAGCATCTCATTTTCCGTTCAAGTTGCACTGTCCATGTTTTGGTGAAAGGATTTAAAAAATTAATTCACACAAGCGAATGAATTTAATAATAATAACGATGATAATGATTAGATTTGTATAGCGCACATATCCAACCTGCAGGGTGCTCAAGGCGCTGTTACCATTATTACCGCTGCCATCAGGGAATCACCAGAACCATTTCGCTTCAACTAGGTGGCTGCTGGTCAGGCGCACAACCCTATCAGCAGTTAGATTGTGGCATTCCCCTTAACAGTTTCCCATACATCGCTTGGGTTGACGAGGCAACTGGGATTAAGTGCCTTGCCCAGGGACACAGACACGTCAAAGTGGGGCTGGAACCCCTAACCTCTGATTGGGAGTACCGCTTCATACCCACTAGACCACACGCGCTCCCATTTAGAAAGCTTGTGTGTCTTAAACTTAAATTTCCAACGTCTGGAATTGGAGATACATGTACAAGCCTTTTTCTTGAAACCGGCTTCACATGTTGTACATGTATGTACGAATACTCTTTATGTACATATACAATGTAGTACATGTATGTGTACATGTACAATGTACACATGTACGCGCACATGTACATTTATGTCATAACCCTGTCAAATGAAAGACGGGGGCCCGTCTTTTATTATTTCTTGTTTTTAATCGACTGGCATTAATCCTTGACGGAATTTTACGTTATTGGTACCAAATGAAAGCTGATAACTTTTTCTATTCTAGAAAAATGGCAATTTAACTTCAAATTTTAATGCTCAAATTGGCCTAAAATCGGACAGTGCAACTTTAAAGGAAGAGAAAACACTTGCAGAGGGCTGCATAATTTTAAAGAATATTTCTAGCATAACAAATTTGTCACAAAAATAGCACATAGTATGGAACCTTATTTCAAAACTTCTCATGTACATGTAAACATTTGAAAAATCTATTTTAATTTTCGTCTAAATGCATGTCATCAGTGTTTCCCGCTGCTAAATGTTTTGTCCAGGCGCGGTAAGCAGCGCCCTCATGCGGCGAACACATTTGCCGCGTGAGAATGCTGTTCAAAACAAATGCATGTAACTGCCATGGCCGTAATCGACCGCAGATTGGGTTGCCGATGCGATAGATATATGTGGTAAGTGAACGATAATAACACCAGTGGCTAGCGAATCATATCATGTTTAACATGTTTAGTGACTTCACACCTAATTTTGGAATAAAGATAAGAAAAATAGTCAGCAATAAAGATAAGAAAAATGCAACTTTATCAAGTAACATCCGTTTTATAAAATAACTTTCTTCCTCGCCAAGTACATGTAGCTTCAAGCTTTCAGCCCGGCTTTATTAGCAGTGGATTTTAAAATTCTGTAAATTCTACTTGTGTGTCATAAACACTGTACTCCTTCAGTACAGCTGTGACATAAAAACAACCATTGCGGCTGCACGTGCCTGGGCATTTAAATTTGAGGGGAAACAGTTGTAAATAACAGTTAAATGTCATGCCTGCTTCATCATTGCCTGCAGTGTCTTTCTTGACGGAGAGACTAATCCTCCACAAAGCCCATCTGAGAACAGGGAATCCTCATTAAGATGGCAACAAATCCACTTATGGGTGGTAGGGGGAACTATTTGATAGGATTATATGGAGATGCTTCAGACTTGAGTTTACTGTTGCTGTCAGATGCTAGAGTAGGTCATGTAAGTACAGACAACAGATACGGGCTTGCAGGTAGGGCTCCTGGCTGTCCACCTGTTTTTGTACACTGCTCCTAATCACAAAAAATGAGATTTCCTGGACTGCGTGTTTTCTACATGCAGTAAATGGTATAATAATGACGCTGTCAACTTTCCCACATTTTAAAGACACATGGAAAATAGCATGAAATCAACAACCCCTATTTTGGTTAATGGAAACACCGTCAGAAATTTACAGTACCCATTAACGACTTGGAATTCTCATTTCACGTCCAGATAAGCTAAAATCGAAAGAAGTCATTGTGGTTAATAAGTAACAAAAGCTAATCAATAGAACTAATATCGAGCAGAAAAACAGGTTTATTTGTTTTTGCATGGTTGGCACGCTTGAAAGAGTGTTGACTCGGTGCGTACGAAAACAGTCATAAGTGATTAGATCTGTACTCGTCCTTAGTGCGCGTACGTGCCTGGCTACGCCGTAATGAAAGAAGGGAAGATCTTACATAGGACTTTGTGGATATTGATTACCACCTAGTACATGTACCAGTAGCCACTCTTCACTCGTCGATTGCCAAAGGGAGAAATCATCAAGCCATAATGTCGCACAACAGGCCCCGGACTTCCTGCACCGTGCCTGGCATGGATTGAACCTTTATGCCGCTTGGCTGAATATTTTATGTAAAGATATCACAGTTCTGTAAATACTAAAGTATTTATACA
The DNA here is from genome assembly GCA_037783545.1 of Henricia sp. BOLD:AAB3569. Taxonomy (NCBI): domain Eukaryota; kingdom Metazoa; phylum Echinodermata; class Asteroidea; order Spinulosida; family Echinasteridae; genus Henricia; species Henricia sp. BOLD:AAB3569. The sequence continues at coordinate 374,865 of JBBELK010000402.1, forward strand.
ATCATGTTTTAAAAAAAACGAAAACAGATATCTATGTTTACGTTTTATAGTAAAACATGCAGAAACCATCCATATGTGGTCTTTACCACAACAAATAGGGGAATTTGGCAATACACACCCTAGTCTACTCTTGCTGTCCCACTCATCGTGAGACGGCAGATGAGTAGTTATACACATGTAATATTGGATTTGGATGGCTTTGAGGGTGATATGAGATATACTGCACGAGTCGTCAGAATACAGAACAAGCTGAAGGCGATTTTTAAAAATAAAATTACTATTGGGATATAAAATAAGCATATACCGGTACATTCTTTGGTGTTGAAAACACCACGTTTACAAGTGCATGACGCGTGTTTGTGCTTTGCTGCGCCCAGCGTGGACGCGCATCAGATTGGGCCTCTGTGCTGCACAGTATCAAAAACACACCGGTATCTGCAAAAGCTTCATTTTATATAACAATTGCTTATGTTTACAATAGTTTCGTACCGTGTCTTTGTTTGATACAAATGTCCATGAATTTTGGTCATTATCCCAAAATAAAATCAACTATTTATACTATCATTTAGGGCGTGTTTGTTTCGGACGGATCCAGATTCAGATCCGCGCAGATCCAAATTGAACTGGTTCACTTCGCGCACATCCTGATCGAGATCTGTGATCTGTGGAATCCTTCTCGAGAGATGGTTCAGCGCTAGATCCAAAATGGCGACGTAAACATCGTGGAGATTTTGTGTGAGTAAAAAAAACCGTGTCGTTTCAGTTTTCAGAGGCAACACACGATACAAACAAATTTACAATGCTTGTTTATTTACGACGAATGTCGTGGGAGAAATTTGACAAATTTGGTAAATAAATTGCAATTCATGTGATTTGAGATCCGAGTTGAGAGCGGTAAAACAGATCGGGATCTGGATTAGGATCTGTCCTGAAACAAACACGCCCCTACTACATGTATGTCTTTGTTGCCTCAAAATAAATATTTTTTTTAAATAAATAAATTCTTGATCAGAACAAAAGTTTGTTAAATAATGCAAGATTGTGGACAGCAATGCACTGATCAGTTTAGAATCACTTTCAAGACTGTTCTGCTTCAGTGGTGTCCTCCAGGTCCACGAGGACCTGTAAACTTTAACAAAGCGATTCACACAGTAATAAAATGTGACATTTTCTGTTTCTGAGAAAACTCTGTTCAAAGTTAAATGCACAATATCATTTGTAAGATTTATGGAACACATCTGAAGAAGAATGTGGGTAAATGAGACTGCAGAAATTTCATCCATCAATACTTCAGAAAACCTTTAAAATCCATGCATACCGGGAAATAGTTTTGTTGTTGAGTTAAAGGGGTGTGGCCAGATCGCATTTTGTTACCCATAATTCCCTGGGCTGGGGTATACCTCATGGGTCATAAGATTTCTATATCATAACATCCGTTATATTTTTCTCCTTACAAATCTGAAACTCCCACGCTTCTAGGCCGCGTTTTTCCGAAGATATCGTCGAAAAACCAGGGCACACTTGTTACATTTAATTAGGCCGTCCCGGTTACGAGCATATATTGGAAATTTGTACACAGGGTTTTTAGAAAGGGCCTAAGTTATTTCTTCAGAACAACTGAACCGTTTCTTTTATTTTGAGACCAGACAAAGGTATTTTCTGAAAAATATGGTCTGTGTTGCCAAAATCCCTTGTTTACCGTGGAAAGACTCATCTCCCAAACAGCCTCAGAAGTGTAGGAACTTAGGGAGGCACTTCAGAGTGGCACACCCTGCCCCATTGGCTCTTTTTCTACATGTAGTGTATCATACAACCTTAAATTAGGAGCCTGTTGAACTGACAAATTCCACAGATTTGTATTGATAAGACTCTGTTGGATTAAGCGTGTTTATAAAAAATACACCGCAGAAATCCTGGCTCGAGGCAAACATAAACACACCCACACATGTTTTAATAAAATACCTCTCCAACAGTGTGTCTTTATAAACGAGTGTTTTTCTATTTGTCCCTGTAGATTTATCAGTTCTTAAGATATAAGAGGATGCCCACACGCACGTATTAATGTCCTCGCATAAATCAGGTTTTTGTTGTACATGGACCCGAAAGCACACACTCTGTAAGCATTTGTTTATCTTTATGATTTATTCCTTCGGTAAATAATTGGCATTATGCGAGGTTGGATTTCGACCGGAGCACAGGAAATGGTGCTCATCCCACCGTATTTTGGAATCGGTAATTCAACAATCGTGGCCTAAAGATGGCCTTTCCCTCGGGCTACAAGCGTGCCATATTGCCCACGCAGAAATAACCCCAGCAATTTAATTAGGGATTACGGCACCTTGTAGGAGAGCCTTTGATTTGTGGTTGAGAGTTTCATCGGTAAATAGAACTCGGCAGTGCAAAAATAAGACAGTACAGCGTCCGTAATATTAGCCATCCTCCAAGTGCAGAAATCCAGTAAAATGTTTTGCAGTGGAAATATGAGCATTCGCAGGACTTAGTTCAGTAAAATGTAAGGCAAGTATTAATTTTGTTTGTACATGTAAATACCTGAAAACGAAGGATTTGTTAAATAAAACTTAGGGGAGGGGCGAGAGGGTGGGGCCGCGTTGTCAGTTTTTTGCCACGATTAAATATTTTTTCCCACGCATGTTTCAGTATGGGCTGAAAATGGTGCACATCGAATTAACAGTGTTTTCTAGTGATTTTTAAAGACAGGCTCGTCAGCAATGCGCGCACGCCAATTTCGAGCCACAAAATACGTGTACGCAGCTCAATGCTTTAGCTATGGAGCTGCGTATTTCGTGACACAAATTTAGCATGCACGCACATTGCTGACGAGCCTGTGCCTTTAAATGTGTACATGTAGATAAACTATACATGTAACTTGCATTGTTTGAATTTTGTGCAAATATGGCTATAGTTTAATTTTTAAAAATTATTAAATGGGATTCAGGCAATTTGTACTTTTGACAATTTTAGTTCCCATTTGTGACTTAAAACTATTAAATGTATAGTACATGTATAGACCGTATCAAGTAACGGCCATCTTGTTGGGCAGTTTCATTATTGCTTGGGGACATCGATGGTTGCACATTCTGTCCTTACCTTGTTGACCAATTTAAATATCAATTTGTCTTACAAGATGGCGGCTATTCGATATGGTCTATATTTCATACCATGGGTTGCTGTACAGGTCGTTTAATATTTTTTAGTCCAATGCTGTAGATAACTAATCGAGCTTTTTCCCCCCAATACAAGCACTACCATATGGATTTTTTGGTGTCATTATACACAACAGATTTATTACTGAACGGAGTATTTCTGAAATTGACAGCACAAATGTAAATTTTTATTTGATTTACGAATACACACGCAGCCTATGATAAGATTGATTTTAGTTGGGTCTTCTGCGTACGTAGCATACAGTACATCAACCCATTTTTACATTCATGTCACTTCTAATGTTCTCAAGATTTGTATGGTTGTATTCTCCATCTTGTGAAATTTGTACACTGATTATACAGAACTAGTCGAACTACAACAATACTGAGCATTTGGACATGTTGGAATACCACTGTCCTGTCACGCCCGTCAATATTTTTTTTTAAAAGACAAAATAATCCAGCTTTATTTAATTCCTTTATAACCTTTAATAAACTGCTCATTGTAAATTCAAAAGGGGTTGTCATCATAGTCATGGTTTGTGTACCCAGTATTTTGCAGTCTATTTTGATTTGTACGCATAGGGCGTGTTTGTTTCATGACAGATCCGAATCCAGATCCCGATCTGTTTTACCGCGCAGAAACAAACGAAACCGCTCAACTCGGATCTCAAATCACGTGAATTGCAATTTATTTACCAAATTTGTCAAATTTCTCTTACAAATTTCTCCCACGACATTCGTCGTAAATAAACAAGCATTCTAAATTTGTTTGTATCGTGTGTTGCCTCAGAAAACTGAAACGACATGGTTTTACTCACACAAAATCTCCACGATGTTTACGTCGCCATTTTGGATCTAGCGCTGAACCATCTCTCGAGAAGGATATCACAGATCTCGATCAGGATGTGCGCGAAGTGAACGAGTTCACCTTTGATCTGAATCTGGATCCGTCCGAAACAAACACGCCCATAATTATAAGCACATGTATGCACACTATAAACCATGGATACGATGCATGTGATACAACTTACGTATGTAACTTGAACAATATTTTATTTTACCTAATGGTCTGCACCATTAAACACTACATGTACCGATATCTATGACCCTATTTGTACTAGAGAATTCGCTTCGTTGTGAATAATTAGACGCAGCAAATTTGTAATGTGAACACTCCCTTCATTCAAAGCGATTTGGCAGGCCTGGTTGCGCGTCAAGCACTAGCAAGCATATATTGTTTTTGACACGTCACACAACACACTTGAAACCTCGATGCACAACGTGCATGTGCAACCAGGCATGATACCTGTAGTGGCATCCCACAGCTTCATTTATAGCAGTCGCCTAATGTGAACGGTAGTACTCTTTATTTGATGTTTAATTGAGATGTGAACTAACGATGTATTACTAATCTTCGAACGAAGCGATTTCTCTAGTGACGAGGTCTAAGAATTAGGCCTTTACACAGTTATACAACACATGTACATAAATACTTGTCGACATGGTCAAAGACTTTACATTAATGCAATTTAACCTGATTTAACCCACTTTCCTCACAAAAATGACTCAAAACGTGATTATTAAGTACGTACATGTACATGTATGTATACAATTTTAAAAAGATACTTTGTAAAAATAGAAAATTACTGCTTACCTCTCAGTATAAGCTTGTTAAATTCAAATGCCATACATGTATACATGTGTAAAATGCAGAGTTGTTTAACTATCTAAAGGGTAGTGTCCTTATCGACTAAAGTCGCCTATCAGGGGCGCACGCTCCCCCCACCCCCCTTTCCTAAAAGAAAGTGTTTAAATATTGCCTAAAATCGCACCACAGAGCCGTTGGTGCTTGCACTACGCGTTTGCCATTTTATTGTCTTCACCATTTCAGGCTTAAACATTTCACGCACCCCCGTTTGGAAAACCCTGGATCCGACCCTACCGGTATGGTAATGAAAGGGTTCATTTATATTTATTACTTTCAAAGTGCATGCACTTCTGAAATTGTGTGTATCTTACCCCAGTGTTGTAGTCGAGTCACTTGTTCGCCAAATTAATGAAACTAAATTTGCTATAGTTTCGTTCACACAATATGAAATGTTTTTGTGCGCTCCTTGCCGGCCTGGTGAGGGGCAGTGTACATAATCACGCATCGTAGTGTTTTTTCCCCCAAAAATCCTGCATTAAGCTCGCAAATATATATATATGTTTTTCTTTTTTTAAATGTGACTCCCGAGTCGCCATGTTCGAGTCCGAGTCAAGTAATGACTCGAGTGGAGAAATTAACGACTAAAGGTGGTTTTATTATTTATTTTTATTACCATTCACAGCTTTTGAAGTTTTTCTCAATTGATGCAGAGCGTGATACAATTCCGTCCCTCACGAGAGGGACGGAAATCAGGAGACAAGTGCCTTTCTTCAATACAACAAATGAAAACTAAAGTGAACCTGTATGTTTACCTGCTACTGATGTTAATACACACCCAGTTTATCACATGTTGAAGTTGACTTAACAGTTTTATGCAGAGGTTGTTTTTATGCTCGAGCATGTCGATCTCGAGGGACGGACAATCAATAAAATTATACAAAAACTACAATTTTTTTACATGCATTTTAAACTATTTCTTGAAAATGTGATGTCAAGCCAAATTTATTCTGTGAATTTTTGTAATATGATTGTAAAATATGGACATTTCTTTACTGTTCGAGGTATTATTTTGATTAATTTAGGAAATACATGTAAGTATTTACCGGTTGTGGATCATGCTCTGCATCTATGTACATGTAAATTATGACTCAAGTACTACAACGAACACTCTCTTACCCTAGTACATGTAGTTATTTTTGACAGAACTTAAATACAAATACATGTGTTATTAAAGGTTGCATGTAATGAGAAAAAGAAATGAACTGCATGTACAGCAGACATATGTAAATCTAGGATAGTAAATGTTTGTTGGGTGTAGATTAAAAGGAATTCTGAGCAATATTTACAGGATATACACTGTACTTACCGGGGTATAATCATAAACTGCAAAACAAACGTTACATTTTTACTATCACATCAAATTTTAATAAGTGGCCTGTCTACATACATGTACATGTACTATGCATATTTTCTGCAGTGTGGGGTATCTGCCAGTAGAAAAAAACCTAGTACATGCACCGGCACATAGTATAAAAAAAAACCCAAAACCTCAATTTACCAATAATCAATGTTACATGTACAATTGTACATTATTTTTATTTCATTAGTTGTGTTGCCACAGCGACAGGATACTGGTACCAGTATCCAAAATTGTGGCTAGGCAGTCTTCTTCTGCATTCATGGTCTAGCGGTTACCAGCTTTGTAACCCTTGGAGTTGAATTCCTGAAACAGAGACCAGCTAGTGATTACCAGAAAGAGCTGTAAAAGAAATTGGAGAAAATATTTTAATGAGTTGTCTAAATGAAATAAGCAGCATTTTTAACGTGAACACTGTACCCTTGTACATACTAGAGTACTACATGTACATGTATGTCACTGATGTTCAGTTAAATTTCAGATTATCTTGTTTTAAAAGGTGCCTTGTAAAGTTGTATTATCAGGAAAGGAAACGATGAACAGAAAATTGGGACCTTTCCCATTTATAATCATCCTCTTGCAACAGTGCCCCTTTAACGCACTCCCTAACTTCTGCGTACAGTGGCCCTGTTGAAACAGGCCCCATTTCGCGGTGGAACAAGCGACAGAAATCTTGTCGCCTCTACTGGACCAATCAGGACGCTTGGCAGTGCATTGCAGCATGATTGCAGGCATTCAAATGTAACGCGCGCAGATTGTAAACACTGTGCATGCATGTGATACATGTACTCGGTAATGCTGGCCGTTGTCCGCGTCGGGCTGCTATTTAAAGAGAATCCGTTCCATTACATTCGTCAGCATGCATCCCTGTTATTATATGCAAATCCATGCCAACCCAGTCACTATAGAGGTCATTATTATTATATTGAAAGTATGATAGGATTGACAAAATTGAGATGAATTTACAAACACAAGATTGTTGTGATTGATGCTCCGACGGGATGCCCAGATGGCTCAGTTGGTAGAGCAGTAATTGGCCATGTACCGGTATGCCAATGACCTGGGTTCGAATCCCAGTCGGGGCACTGCAATTTTCTTGTGTCTCTAAATTCAAGTCCAATTGTCAATCCTATCATATATCTACTTTCAATGTTGTTTAATAATACCTCTTTTTCACTACAAAATTTAGAGGAGGGGGGAGGGGGGATGGGGGGTGGGGGGTGGGGTGTAACAGCATACCTCAACCCCGAGATACCCCGGGGTAGCGCGAGTGTTCCCACTAATTTGTTTTCTGCCCCGGGTTAAGGCAAAAAATGTTGCCTTTACCCCAGAGTTCATTAACCCTGCCAGCGACCAGGGTTAAGGATGGCAATCCGGGGTTAATGGCCGAACCCCTAGGTTAGCATTGTAGTAAGGAAACTAAGCAGGGTTAAGTGTTCACAGGCAATCTTGGGGTTAGGGCGCGCTGTGCTTGCAATTACATTGTATTGTGCACCGGTACGTTAGTGCACATTTTTGCTCTCAATTTATTAAGGCATGGCTTCTCAAGCACCGTATATCTCAATTCATAACGAAAAGAAGAGGACAAAGGTGTGGAAAGAAGAAGAAATAAAGCTCCTCATCCAGGCCTGGTCGATGGACAAGTTCAGTAACAACTCGATGGGACTAGTCACTACTAGAAAATCGCAATAAGATGTTTGCAGATTTACGTTCCTCCAGTCCCTGTATACATGCCCGCGTCTAATGGGAAACCGCACTGCGCTAACCCGGGGCAAGCTCGTCCCGGGTTTTGCAAAACTCCGGATTAATGAAACAAATGGGAACATAACTCGGCGTTAACGAACCCCGAGAAAAGCTTAACCTGGGGCGGCAAATCTCCGGCTTAACAGTTTGTAATGGGAAAGGGGTATCAGTTTTGTTGCCAAGTCCTTGTACCGAATTAATGTGGAGCTCGTTATACACATGGCTTTAGAACAAACGTCTTCAAATTTGTCAGTGGGTAGATCACATACCCCGGTACAGAAGGTAATTTAGGAAAATGTAAATTACAGAAAGCATATAATTATTTGCAAAAGTACTCGCTGAGTGCTTTCATATAACTTAAATATCTCTCTTCAAACCAAATTTAAAGACCCATTCTAACATTTTCATGATCGAATAAGTGTTTGGTAAGTACTGCAGAATCGGAAAATAGTATTAAGTAAAAACAAATTCATGCTATAAAGCACTTTTCGACTTGCACTCATTGAGAGCAAAACGCAAGAATGGCGTGGTGACGCTAACGCTTTTGGGGCGAAATGGTTCAGGGCTAAGGTAAGTGGTGCAGGGTGAAATGGTTTTGGGGCGAAGTGAATTTTCGTCTCGTGAGACGAAATTTCTTTTTTTTATTTATTTCTCAAAAACTACAGCACTTTAGACAACCATTTCAGGGGGAGTTTACTACCATTATCATATTTATATTGTGTAAATCTGTGAACATTTCTGATTTTCGAGAATATACCAATGTGTTCTAACTAATACTATTTTCTGATATTTATGATGAATGATGTCACCCCTAATTTTACTTCATGAGTTGACAAGGAAAAAACCTTACTCAAAGTGTTGATAGCAACGGCAACAAACGCGACATGAGTTTATTTTTGTCCAAGATAGTACAATGTATGTACATTCTGTAAGAAATTAACGACTGAAGGTGGTTTTATTATTATTTTTTTACCATTCACAGCTTTTGACGTTATTCTGAATTGATGCAGAGCGTGATCCAATTCCGTCCCTCAAGTGAGGGACGGAAATCAAATGCCTTTCCTTAATCAATACAACAATTGAAAACTAAAGTGAACCTGTATGTTTACCTGCTACTGATGTTAATACACACACCCAGTTTATCACATGTTGAAATTGACTTTACAGTTTTATGCAGAGGTTGTTTTTATGCTCGAGCATGTCGAGGGACGGACAATCAATAAAATTAACAAAAACTACAATTTTTTTACATGCATTTTAAACTATTTCTTGAAAATGTGATGTCAAGCCAAATTTATTCTGTGAATTTGTGTAATATGATTGTAAAATATGGACATTTCTTTACTGTTCGAAGTATTATTTTGATTAATTTAGGAAATACGTATTTACCGGTTGTGGATCATGCTCTGCATCTATGTACATGTAGCTTAAATTTTTGCAGGCTAGTTTACCAACATTCTTCTTTTGATATCTTATGCCTTTATTCCAAGAATCAATAATTTCATCTTGCAATATTGGGCCTTTAAAGTTTCACTATCCGTGTTTGGGTGAAAAGATTAATTCACACAAAATGAATTCACACAAGTGAACGAATTTAGAAATCTGAAATTTCCGACATCGAGAATAGGAGATAAAAGCCTTTTTTTTGAAACGAGCTTCACATGTTGTACATGTGCGCGTACGCATGTGTACAATGCACACATGTCAGTAATTGGTTTAGCTTGTGTCCCAGGAATGAATGTTAATAAGGGTTTGTTAATTACGCGCACATGTACATTTTTTTATGTCAAAAACCTGTCGAATAACCTTGTCTTTTATTATCTCTTGTTTTTAATCAACTGGCATTAATCCTTAATGGATTTTTACGTTCTTGGTACCAAATGAAAGCTGATAATTTTTGCTATTCTAGAAAAATAGCAACTTAGCTTTTTTTTTTAATTGACGCTCAAATCGGCCTAAAATCGTACAGTGCAACTTTAACTGATGTACATATGTACTCAAAGTACAGTGGTCAAAAACAACTCTAATGCGACTGAGTTGTGAGAGCCTTTAATACGCAACAGATGCTGTCTTTAATGCCTTTTTAAAAGGTTTATTAAAGTCTGCAAGTCGTAACATGTTTTATTCCATTTCATAGATACATTTACCGTAATCCTAGTGCCAGGAGATGTAATTTTATTCCTGCTAGGTGCTTGATTTATACATGTAGTATGGCATTTTTAATACAAGTACTGTATTATGTGCATATGACCAAAGTGATGAGCTGTGACATTAAACTTGCAAAGGTTTTGTGAATTACGCAATGTACATGTATACATACTGTACATTACTCAAAGTACGCGTAAATTTAAATATGTAAGGTAGTATAAAATAGTGTACTTACATTCCAGATAGCACGGACTGCGTACCAGATTATCAAGAACAGAAGATAGGGCTCGGTTCTCAGTCCCTGTATCAATAAACAAAACTCATCTTAGTACACCTACATGTATGTCATTTTAAATACTCGACCAAAACAGTTCTGTCACCAGTAAGACATTTATAGATATTTATTATGAAATTGGATTTAATGTAGGAAAATAATATCAAATTTTAGCTGAACATATCCCTCAAAGGAATAGAGCTCAAGAGAGATCATGATGGCAAGCTTCACTCAACAGGAATGCAGCAAAGGAGTGTGGGGTCGGAATGAAAAACGCCAAAAAACAACAATGTCAACTTTATTGCACTCAAGCAATGGGAGTTACAGTTCAGTATTTTGCTTCCACCATACCTAATGCAATGGCACGATTTAGATTGGACATTTTGATTTGGATGTTTTTGACAAGACATTGATAAATCCAAACTCACTTAAAAATTTCCTAATTGTCTACACACAAATTGCCCAAATCACAAGTTGCATTGTTTTTTGGTGTTTTTCATTCTGACCCCACACTCCTTTGTTGCATTCCTGTTCAGTGAAGCTTGCCATCATGATCTCTCTTGAGCTCTATTCCTTTGAGGAATGTTCCGCTAAAATTTGATATATTATTTTCCTACATTAAATCCAATTTAATAATAAATATCTATAAATGTCTTACTGGTGACAGAACTTTTTTGGTCGAGTGTACATGTATATATGTACTCGACAATTCATGGCAAAGTGCCTTGCCCAAGGGCACATGCGCCATGTGCAGGACCTGAAGAATAACATGTAGCCATGCAAACTCTTGAGTTTGATTCACTGTACCACTCATTATTTCAGTTCGTTTCCATGATAATGAAATCTACATGTACGCGAGTCTTTCCACAGTAAGGGGGAATTTTGGCAACACAGACCATATTTTCCAGAAAATACCTTTGTCTGGTCTCAAAATATAAGAAATAAGTTTCAGTAGTTCTGAAGAGATAACTTGAGCCCAAAAAGGGTTACAAATAGTGTGACAACATGCCTTTCTAAAAACCCTGTTTACAAAATTCAAATATACGCTCGTAACCGGAACGGACACATGTTACATTTTAGGCCGTCCCGGTTACGAGCGTATATTGGAAATTTGTACACAGGGTTTTTAGAAAGGCATGTTGTCACACTATTTGTAACCCTTTTTGGGCCTAATTAGTTATCTCTTCAGAACAACTGAAACTTATTTCCTTTATTTTGAGACCAGATAAAGGTATTTCCTAAAAAATATGGTCGGTGTTGCCAAAATGCCCCCTTTACTGTGGAAAGACCCACGTACCTACATGTAATTTGTTTGGGTATTTTCTGTGTGGTGTCTTGAAGCTAGTTTCTGTATACATATGTGTATAAGTACCTTTAGTTGGTCATCAGTAATCACTCCAAGGTAAATGATGCATCCCAGCTCAACCACAGTCCCGATTGCAACGATAACGCTGAAGAAGGCTGCTGATCCGGCACTGTACTGTAGGGTCAAAATAAAAGCCAAATAATACCTTCACTTTAGGAATACGGTACTTTATTGTACTCTCAAATGCTCAGCAGAACAGTTTACCATCTAAAATTTCATATCATTTGTATGCAATAAATCTTGTTACTTGTGAAGTTCTCATGTTGTTTTTATCCCATAAGTCTGCCCATTGTCGGGTAGAAGTAGAACCGGGTATCTTATTCTTGGGTTTTATTTGGCTTGACAACCGGTTGCTATCCGCCATTACTGTGTCCATACTATGGCACGCCAAAGCGAAAATAATTCAACACTGATAATTTTGCCATCAACCCTAAAAAAACAAGTCCCAACATTTTTAAAAGCTTAATTTGCCAACAAAAGCACGGTATGCCAGTTTCAAACAGTCTATCAACATTTAAAAGTCATACCAACCTTTTTTTTCTTGCGTAACATTTGCGAAAATATGCGTCAACGTTAAATTATCAGTGTTGTATTATTTTTCGCTTTGGCGTGCCATAGTATGGACACAGTAATGGCGGATAGCAACCGTTGTCAAGCCAAGTGAAACCCAAGAATTAGAGTAACAGTGTTTAATAGAGAAAACATATCTGATGCCAAAGCATATCTGATGCCAAAGCATTGTGCCCCAGTAGAATTTAGTGTGTACTGTTTCACCATGTCCCATGCAGCACGATTGGGTACATACAGGGCCACTTTGTGTTGGGTACATGTACATATTAACTGGTTTGTTTCTATAACTTTTTTTAAAGAAAAAGTACCAATTCTGTCGTCTCTATGAATGAAATACAATAGAACTTCAGTCTGTCACTTATCGGACTTGTTGATTCATATCTTTAAAGGGCCCCTTATTTGGGATTTTTATCAATGAAATCTATGCTATAAAATCAATATACTCAGTTACATTCATAAAAATCCTATTTGGAGCTTGTTTTGGGGGTTAAAACAAAGATTTTATAGTTTTTTATGCTAATGCCGATATGCATATTCATGACCAAGGTCACGATGTCACAAGAGGCAAAAACAGGAAAATCACATTCAACTGTGCACAAAAGATTCCACCTTTTTCTTAAAAGTCCTGGAACTTTAGTAATCCATGACTGTTTGAGTTTGTTCTACGTTTCCTGTTGTAAGCCATGACGAAACTGGGGGAGAAAACTGCAGCAATTTGCCACAAGTCCAACTTGAAGTCTTATGTTTTTTAAAAACTTTTCCCTTCTGTCTTCCTCAAGTGATGCACTCCAAACAGCGCCCTCTGTATGTGGTTTATTGCAATGAAATCTTCAAAGTTGAAAAAGGCTACCTTTCATTGATTTTTACATCCAAACGAACAATAGTATGTCTTGCTGAACAAGTAATCCATCATATAAAGCAAATATAAAACAGTTGTTAAGCATGTCATGGGCCCTTTAAGGGTACATGAAGAACGTTAAGGTATAAAAGGAACTGGTTTCTGATGTTGGGGGGGTCATGTACCCGGGTACCTACTGTACTCGTCATATAACATGTAGATTTATCATCTATCCAATTTGGGGTAGGTGGAACAATGTGCCACTTAGACATTTTCTAAGAGTGCACAAGCAAAACTTACACAGAATGCTCCAATGAACAGAATGAGTGATGCAAGTATCATGACAACGCCATGCAGACCAATCACAATGTAGACCAAAACCAGAACGGCTGAAATGAAAACATGAAAAAAGCTGTCATTTTTGCAGATTTTAAACAATTTAAATGATGCATTAATGAAAGCACAAAATTGTTATGGGTGTTTAGGCTACGGTACTTGTTTGTAACAGTGAGCATGTTCAGGCATTTGTGCTAAAAGTGGTCTACAAAAAGTGATCATCGCACTAGGGACTGAAATAAATGTGAGCGCAACAAACTAGTGCATTGGACAAAGTCACAGTCACAGCAGTCAAATTCAAGACTCCAATCCATCATTGAAAAGTTGCAGAAAAACACGAATTCAAACTGGAAATGTATTTCTCTTTTTTTGGCCAAGTGGTTTGAGTCATTGACTCGCATTTACATGTATGTGAAAACTTGGGGTTGTGGGTTTCGAACTTGTGCAACACCAACCCAGGGCGAGTGATATAATCGAGCGTTGCTCGCAAGCGTAAGTGCTGTCCCCCGCGGGAAATAGTTCAAATTTTCCAAAATTCATTATCGCTTTTCTGCCCCATTTTTCTTTTTTGCTGCTGAATGATGGACGATGTAAAAATAGCCTCTCAAAACGGAAGCTCTGATCTTCACACATACAACATGCAAACCCCCGCTACCCGGGGGCCACTAAAACACGCACCTGAACACACATATTCAGCTGGTAGTATTCATGCAAATTATTTAAAAAGCGCTTTGGCATGCATGACATTTGTAGCTCACAAGCGGCAAGAATCTTAACCCGGGGCGAACTCAACCCTGCTCGTTTCACACTATTGTTTACAACCCAGGGCGAGCGTTTCAACCTGGGGCGAAAAATTTCAACCCTTGTCCCAAGCAGGGTTGAGTTAAACCTGGGTTGAAACCAATCTCTGGGTTGAAACCAATCTCTGGGTTGAAACCAATCTCTGGGTTGAAACCAATCTCTGGGTTGAAACCAATCTCTGGGTTGACGTGGGTTTTTTTCAAACTTTGTGTGAAAAGGCCTTTAGGTTAACGGTAACGCACTTTAAAGATCCCAGAGCATTCTTTCGTGAAGAGCAAGGGGATTCCTGGTGTCTCTAGGCTCTGGCCATTTCTAATTCTTCCTCGCGTTTGCGAGTGACAGTGCAACGGGCACTTGGTATGAATCCTTGGTATGAATACCTGAAAGAAATAATAATAATAACAAACAAGTTATTATAACAGCTAACTTACATGTTTGGTGCGCATCGGTGTCGAAGTCAGTTGCACGCTGCAGTAATAGCAGAAGACCCCATACATACATCAGGGCTGTGGCCGCGGACACCAACTGAAAACAAAGTGGTCATTTGTTACTTTTAGGACACTGGTTCATATGTAGAATAAAACTTTTTTTTTTCGATTCACTTTTTTCTTAATAACTGTGGTTAATTAGGTCGACAGGCTTTCGAGCAACAGTGTTTTATTATACTTTTGTCGGCCCTGGCCAGCTTGAATTGGGTTGTTTTGTTTCAGTTAAGTTTTGTTTATTGTATTTATGGTTTGTATGTTTGCACGTTGTAAAATTTGTTGTTGAATGGCCGAATAAATAATAATAATAATAATAATTCTGTGGAAAGAGGGCAGAGCTTTTTTTTTTTTGAGGGGAATTGTGGCGCAATATGGCAACATTTGGTAATTATGTGAAAGAAATTCAATACCGTGTTGTATATGCTCATTGTGGCAACAAGTCATAATGATTGGTTGAGAAAAGTTTCAAGTTAATATCCTTGCCTCTGATTGGTCAATGGAATAGCAGCAGGCAATAAAACGGCCAGATTCAAGTGAGTTTGTGATGCAGAAACTCATAAATCAGGAACATGTTTTTTAAAGGATTATCTAAATTGGAAAAACTACATGTACATGGGTTGCAGGTATGAAGAGTTGGTTGTTGCTATACAGCTTAATAAGATGATCTAAAAGAGATGTCTTAAGCCTAAAGTAACAAATGCCAATGTAGTCAGAATTGAGAAGTTTAAAACGACTTTAAAACGACTTGTATCAGTAAACTGTACAGATTTGATAGAAAAACTCAAATTTAACAGTAAAAAAATGAGTTTTCTTAGAAAACACTTAAAGGGCCCCTGAAATGCTCAATAACTTTATGCACAGTTTTTGCTGCATATGAAGGATTACTTGTGTAGAAAGACAATACTACTGTTCATTTTGATGCCCCATGAATAAAAAGTGGCATTTTTCAACTTTGAAAATTTCTTCACATAAACTCACAGAAAGAGGGCGCTGTTTGGGGCATGTCACTTTAGGAACACACAGCAGAAAAGCGAAGAAATACATAAGACTTCGAACTTGAATTGTGAAAAAATGTTGTAGTTTCCAGCCTTAGTTTTTTCATGGTTTGCAACATGTAAAACAAACCTAAACCGTCATGGGTTACAAATGTTTCAGCAAGTTGGAGAAAATTGTGGAAACCTTTGTGCACAGTTGAATGAGATTTTCCTGTGTTTTCCTAATGTGACATCACCACTTTGCTCATGCAAAAACCTTGATTTTAACCCCCCCCCCCCCCCCCCAACCACTTCCAAGTAGGGTTTTTATGATTGTAAATTAATGGACTCGTTCCATAGCACAGATTTCATTGATAAAAACACCATTTCAGGGGCCCTTTAATTAGACATTTTTCAACCAGTCTCGTATACCGTACGATATGTTTTGTATACAAGGTCAGAAGCAAGGATCAACTGTCCATTTCTTTCCAAAAGATCCCAAAATTTCAAAAACATTTTCAAGATTAGAGCTTAATTGTAAAAAATGTATACCTCAAATCTATAATTCCATAACCTCAGTCACCAGAAGTACATGTACAACCACAACCACAGTCACATAAAACATGGCCACTATACATGTAGTTCCCTACTATTTCAACTTACCAAAAACAGAATGGAGGACACAAGTGCTCCCTTACGGAGGGAGACACAACAGAAGCAGTAATGGTCCATGATAGCCATCTTGGTTGATGTTTCTGGTAACTTTAATCTTCCACAAAATTGTCTTTAAATCTTGCCTTTTCCAAAATGACTCCACTTGTAATACCACTGGCGTAGAACTTCCCTGGCCTGTATGCCAACTTTGTATGCAGTGGTATGGGCTTTGGGTGTTGTCTGATAACTCCACCTATTTAATTGCACTGGGTTATTGTGCCATAGCTTATAGTCACTGGAGCATGAAGGTTTAGGCTGTTGAATTTGATCATTGAACTGTGTTAGTATTATGCATAGGATTTTAGGAATTGTACACATGTACTACATGGGCCTATTGCATGAATCATGCTTCATTGAGGTACATGTGCTGTACATGTAGCTATATGTAGTGTAGGCTTTTGTGAGAGCGGTATATTTTCGTTGGTTAAAGATAGTGTACCTTCTTTGGTTCAAGATAGTATACCTTCTTTGGTTCAAGATAGTATACCTTCTTTTGGTTAAAGATAGTATACCTTCTTTGGTTAAAGATAGTGTACCTTCTTTGGTTAAAGATAGTATACCTTCTTTGGTTAAAGATAGTATACCTTCTTTGGTTAAAGATAGTGTACCTTCTTTGGTTAAAGATAGTATACCTTCTTTTGGTTAAAGATAGTATACCTTCTTTGGTTAAAGATAGTGTACCTTCTTTGGTTCAAGATAGTATACCTTCTTTTGGTTAAAGATAGTATACCTTCTTTTGGTTAAAGATAGTGTACCTTCTTTGGTTAAAGATAGTATACCTTCTTTGGTTAAAGATAGTGTACCTTCTTTGGTTAAAGATAGTATACCTTCTTTGGTTAAAGATAGTATACCTTCTTTGGTTAAAGATAGTGTACCTTCTTTGGTTAAAGATAGTGTACCTTCTTTGGTTGAAGATAGTATACCTTCTTTGGTTGAAGATAGTATACCTTCTTTGGTTGAAGATAGTATACCTTCTTTGGTAAACTGTTACAAATAGTTTTATCCCCCTGTGTGATTGAAGATATGCATGATTAAAACCGACCTGAGCAAAAACCAGCTCCGTACGTCGTCTAACTTTTGAGAAAACAGTCAAAAAAGGGCGTACAGTCATTTCGCTCCAAAACCACTTTGCCCTGAACCACGGCCTGTGCACGAAGTTGTTTTTTGGGTGGAGTGGCTTTTGGGTGAAGTAGTGTTTGGACGAAGTGGTTTGGGGGCGAAATGGTCCAGGGCGAAAAATAAATGTTTTACTCATTTCTCAAAGACTATAGCACTTCGGACAAACTATTTCGGGGGAAGTTTTCTGCCGTCATCAGGTTAAGTTTATATCGTGTAAATCTGTGAACATTTCTGATTCTTCGAGATACCAATTGTGTATACTGCCTTTAATATTAACACTTTTAGTAAGGTTTTTCTTTATGTGTACCTCAATAATTTGTTGCAAGGAACAATATTAATAAGAAAATAATTAACATACCGGTAGATGTTAAACAGTGAATTCCATATATTTCGAGATTGAATGCACTTTACAACAATCGGGAACTGTCTAAACATGGAGATACATAGGCAGGTGGCACCTTCAGCAGCCAACCCAGAAACACCAGGGAGAATCCCCTTCTCTTTGCGGAACAATGCTTTAGGATATTTTAACTGCATTACACAACACACTGAACCTACAGTTTTACCTCCCATCCGAAGGATGAAGCAATTGGGGTTAAGCACCTTACTCGAGGGTGCTAGTACCTCAGATGGTTTCAGACAAACGACCTAAGTTATACATGTATTAGGACATTTCCCTCTGAACTGCTCAGCCACAGTACTCCCAGAATTTAAAAGTGAAATTTATTAAATCAGAAATGTTCACAGATTTACACATAACTTACACAATATAAAGATGATGACGTAAGTAAACTTCCCCTGAAATGGTTTTGTGTAAAGTGCTATAGTTTTGAGAAATGGGTAAAACAATCATACTTCGCCCAAAAACCATTTCGCCCTGCACCACTTCGCCCCAAGGGGCCACCTTTCCCCCAACCACTTCGTCCTTGCACCACTTCGTCCAAATGCCACTTCGCCCCAAAATACCTGCACAGGCCATGGTTCAGGGCGAAGTGGTTCAAGGCGAAATGGTTTTGGGGCGAAGTGACTGTAAAGTCATTTTTGACTGTGTTCTCAAAAGTTAGACAAAGTACGGAGCTGGTTTTTGCTCAGGTTGGTTTTAATCGTGCATATCTTCAATCACACAGGGGGATAAAACTATTTGTAACAGTTTACCAATCATGTATACTATCTTTAAACTTAAAGTGTTTCATCGATTGTCCTGCAGGTACAAATGGAGTCGTAATACTCTCTGATTGAGAGGAATATTTCGTGGATTTTGGCAATTGAGGAGACGGCATTTGGTTGCCATGATGCTGAGGCAAACTGAAGAACTTAGCGGGAGTTTGGAGAGCTTGAATCAGTTAGATATGCACGAGAAGTTGGAGAAACATCAGAAAAGGCGACTGAGCTGCCCCCAAATTGCTTTCACGTCTACCCTTATACCAACCACGCCCTGTCGTAAGAAGTCCATGGTCGAAGATACGGGGATACAGAAAATTGAGGAAATGCACGAAGAAGAAGAAGCATGTGGGGAAAACGAGGATAACGTCTTCGCCGATGCCGTGGAATCGGTACTCCAGGAAGGGTATGAGAATAACGGGGGCTTCGAAGATGAGGAAGACTGCCGGCAGCATACAGATTTTTTACTCAGCGTGATGGAATCGTCGCACCAACGCAAAAGGCGCGGCAGCTCCAAGTCGCACTGGGATGACAGCGAAGAGGAAGAGAATAAAATCGACGAGGACGTGGAAAACGACATGAGCAAACGAATGTTGTGGGCCGCTGAGAACAACGAAGTTGAAATCGTGAAGGAGCTGCTTGCGCAGCAGAAGGGGTTAATTGACGCCAAAGACGAGGACCACTACACGCCGCTTCATCGCGCGGCGTATAACGGACACTCCGGCATGGTGGAATTACTACTGCAGCACGACGCGAACATTAACGCCAGAACTGAGGACGGGTGGTGCCCGTTACATTGCGCTTCCCGGTGGAACAACGCATCCGTTGTCTCAATTCTATTACAGAACGGAAGCGACATTAATGCGCAAACTAACGGGGGTCAGACTGCACTGCATTTGGCTGCGTCTAACAATGAAGCCAAGGATTGCTTACAACTGTTATTGATGAATCGACACATTGATACGACTGTTGTAAATGCGGCTAATGAGACAGCGTATGACATTGTAAAGAGAGTTGGCCGATTGTCATACTTATTTGAAATGACAGAAGAAAGTATGCAACCATCAGTGAGCTGATAATGGCCATAGTATGAACATTCATTATTAGAGCATTAATTAAGGTGTGATGTCACTTATCAGAGTTACTGGGTGTAAACATTTGTTGGTAATCTGCAAAACCCATCTCTAAAGCACAGGGAAACCGTTCACTGGTTTTAATGTAGACCCAGTAACCTTGGCAACACACAAAGGGTGACATGTCACTTTAGTACTCTTGTGACTTGGGCCCAATTTCAGGCAACTCTTTAGCAAAAAAAATGCTGCTTAGAAATTTGTTGTGCTTATCAAAATTTGGCAGAACACCAGTCTAACGCTACACAGATAACATGACACGTGTGGTCTAGTGGGTATACAGTCGTGCTCGTAATCGACGGGTTATGGGTTCGAGTCCCACTTGTGCCAACGTGTTTGTGTCCATGGGCAAGACACTTAATTCCCAATTGCCTCGTCAACCCAAGCGATATTTGGGGAGCTGTCAGGGGAATGCTACAATCTAAGTGCTGATAGGGTTGTGCGCAACTAACCATAGGCATAGTTGAAGCGAGATGATTCTGGTAATTCCATAATAAGGGCAGTGATAATAGTGGCTACGGCGCCTTTGAATGACAGTCATGTTAGATACTGTGCGCCTTATAAATGCTGTACCGTTATCATTTAGCTGGTGCCTTGTTTGTCCTAATTTAGCACATTTTCTTTTGTGCTTAGCA
Source organism: Henricia sp. BOLD:AAB3569 (assembly GCA_037783545.1). Classification (NCBI taxonomy): domain Eukaryota; kingdom Metazoa; phylum Echinodermata; class Asteroidea; order Spinulosida; family Echinasteridae; genus Henricia; species Henricia sp. BOLD:AAB3569. The sequence continues at coordinate 395,391 of JBBELK010000402.1, forward strand.
GCTAAACTTTGCTGAGCAAAAACAGGTCACCGGCTAAAACCTCATTCCACATGTTACTTTTGACTGGTACTCTACCAATTTTGCAAAGCACAAAAATTTTCTTAGCAACATTTTTTGCTAAACCGTGCAATAAAACTGGCTCTTGCTCGGTGAAAATGAGTTAGATGTTGGACAGAGCATTGAGCTATGGCAAATACTCCGCTTACAGAGTTATGAAAATTTATTGCTAAAGGCGAGATCTGGGCAACCATGAAAAACACACGTCAAATTTGCTATATTTAAAGGCACAGGCTCGTCAGCAATGCGCACGCGCCAAATTTGTGCCACGAAATACGTAGCTCCGTGCCTTTGCTACATGGAGCTGCGTATTTTGTAGCACGAATTTGTTGCGCGCATTGCTGATGAGCCCCTGACTTTCACTCATTTTCATTAAATCAAGATTTTAAAATCCTCGGGTTCAGTTGAATAAAAATTAACCTGTCTTTACATGTAATTCGGGTTGTATCCATGTGTAGATTGCAGTTAATCATTTTGTGTTTGTACTCTAGGTATGTGGTGACCATGTTCAGTTACAATGGTGGTGTACTGTATGTCTCCAAATTAAAAGGGTTTTTGCAGTAAAGGGGTACATTTGACCATTCAGGCCTATTCTTGGGTTTCACTTGGCTTGACAACGGTTGCTATCCACCATTACTGTGTCCATACTATGGCACGCCAAAGTGAAAAATAATTCAACACTGATAATTTAATTTTGACGCATATTTTCGCAAATATTGCGCAAGAAAAACAAAAGGTTGGCATGACTTTTTAAATGTTAATAGACTGTTTGAAACTGGCATACCGTGCTTTTGTTGGCAAGTTTTTTAAAATGTTGAGACTTGTTTTTCAGGGTTGTTGGCAAAATTATCAGTGTTGAATTATTTTTGCTTTGGCGTGCCATAGTACCGGTATGGACACAGTATACTAGTAATGACGGATATGAGTAGTTGTTGATGCCACGCGTATGGCATGCCAAAGCGAAAATAATTCAACACTGATAATTTTGCCATCAACCCTGAAAAACAAGTTTCAATATTTTTAAAAACTTGCCAACAAAAGCATGGTATGCCAGTTTCAAACAGTATATCAACATTTAAAAGTCATGCCAACCTTCTTTTTTTTCATGCGCAACATTTGCGAAAATATGCGTCAACATTAAATTATCAGTGTTGAATTATTTTTCGCTTTGGCGTGCCATAGTATGGACACAGTAATGGCGGATAGCAACCGTTGTCAAGCCAAGTGAAACCCAAGAATTTATTTATTTAAAGCGCACATATCACCTGTATCATAGTGCTTCACATTATGACCTAACCAACACTTTTAGTAAGGTTTTTCTTTTCAACTCGTGAACAAAAATTGGGGTCACTGCAAATGATGTGTTCTACCTTTAAAGAGCATTGTATGTTTTTCCCAAGTAATTTAAAAACTTGTGTAAAAACATTGGGCAGAAAAAGTTACCTACAATTTTCTTCCATCTGTGTTTAAAAAAAATGAAAATATTTCCAATTCGTACACAAACATCGACCTTGTTTAAACAATGGCCTTTTAAAACAATTGGCCTTTTAAAACAATTGGCCACTAATTTTGCACAATTTACATTGGTAATTCCACTTTATCATCATGCCAAGAGATAAAAATGCTATAAGTTGCGATAATTTTCTGGCCCCATTTTTACTGTTTTGTGTTAAGCAACACGTTAGGGTCCGTTTTCGCGACAACAACCGGAATTATGTTTCTGACGTAACTCCGGATTCGACCAATGGTCGGCTTTGGTCGTCGGTAATCGAAGTCGTTCATTGGTTTAACTGGTGTAAGTACGTCATAAACATGTTTCTGGTCATTGTCGCGAAAATGGGCCCTTGGGTGGATGCCGTTTTAACACAAGTTCGGGAGATTGTAATGGAACTCTTTGGGCAAGTTCGGGCGGGCGACTATAGTTTACTAGACTACCCGGGGCTTGGTTCCTCTAGTCAAATCACGCAGCGTTCAAGAGACATATAGATCGACTACGGTTAGTCTAGTCATGGTCTAGTTGACTATAATCGCCTGCCCGAACTTGTTTTTTTGCTGTTTGTGATCTTTGTAAAAAAAAAACAATTAAAATGTCCAAACTTTATTATATTGTTGCAGTCGTGAAACCTTTCAGCATGCGTGCTATCACATGCTCTATCATCTTTCAGAAAATAAAGTAAATTCTAAAATAAGAAGTGGTTTTCTTCCATTTTAACGTGTCTACTTTTTCGTCTGTACACAACCTACGTGTAGCTTTAGAATGACTTTAAACTAAAACTACAAAAAGGAGATAACTAAAATACATAATATCTAAACACCCCAAAGTAAAAACAAACCACTGGAAAATCCCGAAAAATTAAATATTTAACACTAAAAGTCGCCATTTTGAACAAGATAAAATCCCGCCAAGGTTTCGTGAAACTTACATCACTGAAATCTGAATGGAAAAATCCAGTGTATTACGGCAATCTTTGAGTGCAATCCTACTTGTTTAGATACCGAGATAATTTATCTAACCAAGTTGATAACGTGGACTTTGCCGACTAGATTTAGAGAGGCGACTTGGCAACACACATATCTCACCAAGTCGACTTATTGATTTCAGGAAGTCGACTTGGCAACGTAAATTATCTCGCCAAGTCGACATAACCAACGTTATAAGCCAACTAAGGCCCGCTTCAAACGTCGCGCTTATGCCGTGTCGAAATAAATTCAACTTGGTACGACGTTAGCACAGCAGTGGCTTCAAACGTCGAACTTAATGCATAGTTCCGAGATTGCCCAGTTAACCCCGCCCCCTTGGATATTGTTGCTATGTGCTCACAAGCCATCGCAAAAAAATGGCGAGACTACGTACAAAGCAACGGGACTCGGCATGGAAAGCACAGATTCATTGGAGAAAACCCAAAGGTATTTATGTTTTGAGGTCGACAGTTACCGTAGCACACACTGAGCGAAGGGCTATAATGCAGGGATGACATATATTTCATAAAAATGCGCTTTCCTACCTTTGAACAGCGAATCGCCCAACATTGAAACAAAAATTCACCCGGTCACTGGCGCATACAACATACAAACTGTATGGGCAAAACATCGCGGATTGTTTGTGATGATTGCATCACTTTGACCTTTGTGGGCGCCGTCTGCTAGCCCTGTTGTGATTGGTCGCGGGTTCGGCTTGATTGACAGGTCGGAACTATGCATTGCAAACTCCCAGTCGAGCTTAAATACATCCAACATGGCGGATGAGTATTGTGCACGTCATGGACGTTGTGCACGTGCGTTTTCCATTCTGTCCATTGTACGTCGCCATTTTATTATTTTGATGCACTTGTTTGTTGGTTATTTCTTTACTCGCATACGCGCTGCGAGCATGCGCGTTCCTAGTCGGAACAAAATTGCGGACCAACTTCGAACTGGAATTAAATTCGACATGGCAGAAGCACGACGTTTGAAGCCAAGCCGTGCTTGTGCCGCACTAAATTGAGTTAGCACGGCAGACCCTGTCGAGCTAAAATCTTCAGCCGTGCCGAATTCATTTTGCCGAGCCAAATGGCTTCAAACGTCGTGCTTGTGCCGTGTCGAATTTTGATAGGCCCGCTTCAAACGTCGCGCTTATGCCGTGTCGAATTAAATTAAACTTGATTTTTTTTTTACAGAGCACGCTGTTCAAAACGTTGAGTATCACACTCACCGGTTCTTTTCAGAACCACACACATACAAAAGAGATTCACATGGTGCTATACCGTAAACCCATACACACGTTGATTTCCACCATGCATAGCCTTTAGTCTTACCAAGTCACAACCAACTAGAGACATTCTTAATTTGTGTGTGTTCATCGTTTTGTTACAGAGGTACGCCCATTCCATTGTTCCCCCATTGTCTGAACTCTGTCTGAAACATCTAAGGAATTTTAAAAGTTCCTTTCAAGTTTCAGCAGGGGTAATTGGTACGTTAACAAAGGGATGAGGGTGTTGAAGCATAGGTATAGACCGTATCGAATATCCGCCATTTCGTGGGGCAGTTTCCTTGTTCATTGAGGCCATGCACATATTGTGCTTCCATTGTTGAACGGTTTAAGTAACAAAAGGTGCCCCACGAAAAGGCGGCTGTTCGATACGGTCTACCAATCCGAGACCTGAAGACTCGGGGCAGATTGCAATATGCGGTCTAAGATAGACCGGTCTATATGCTTAGCCGGCTAACGCGGCGTCTAATAAGACCGGTCTAGTATAGCCCGCTTACAATATCGCCGTCTTAAAGTTAGACCAGTCTTAAAATGTAAGCCCGCGGCGAGCAGGCTTGTAATTTTGGATAAAAAAAGACGAACAGAACGCACATTATCCCCATTAGATCTAAGCTATTTCAGTGCTATTTGATAACTTTTGCGGTCAGTTTTTTTGCAAAAACTGCACAACACACGCGTTATCAAGTGGCTTCGCGAGGACGTTTGTTTTGGCTTGAGACCTAGTTAGCGGATTGGTCCGGCGACTGTGTTGGAAATTTAAAAAAAATTGCGTCAACGAATGTCGTAACTCACTAATTAAAGTAATTGTTATGTATAAGGTTTTGCATATGATTTGCATACTGGGCCTAGTTGTATGTTGTACGCATGTGTGATGACACACACAAACATGGCGATAACATGAGAGCAGAACCGAACTTTATTCTCGTGCATTCCTCAATTTGTTCATCTCAATTGCCGACCGCAAACACAACAATTTGGCGACGAGGATGGGATTGTGCGAAAAGGAAATACTTTGCGGTCATTCTGAGGTAACTATCAGAATTTGTGAAGCTGGAAATGCCGAGTTTTGAAGCCATGAATTTCGCCCGTGAATCTTGAAACGGAGCGAACAAAATTGCCGTGCAAAACCTTATACATAACAGTAATATTCTGGCTAACATCTGGGTTTCTGTGAGGGCGTCAATGTCTTAGCATTAAAGAAACTTCGGAGCGTCCAGACCTGAGCCATTCCAGCCATGATGATGATAACGGCTTGAGCGATAGACCAGTACAAGATGTAGTCTGCATTATTAGCCATCATGTACTCGTCCATTTGGGTTGCGTGGCGTAGACGATACTGGTCGCGCATAATCTGCCGTATATGGCTCCACGTCCGTTTGAGATGTGCCTATGGGTCATGAAAGAAATAAAATTGACGTACGTCAGCTCCGGTCCGTCAGTTTTTGGTCCGTTGATGCGTTTTCAATGTGAACTGTAGAGCAGCTTCATTTACGTACGTCGAGTAGAACAATCGACGTATACGTACGTCAAATTGACGGATGACGGAAGAGTTTGTACGTGTACAAAAGCGCGATCAAAATACATCAACCACAGGGTGATTTTCTAGAGCGTTTCGCTGGAAAAAAATCCTGTGGTGGATGTATTCTTTGTTTTTGACTGTGTGGCTGAGCTAGCTTTGCTCAGGTGGCTGAATCAACGGATGAAACAAACACGGGGGTGAATTTCCCGCAAATTTTGTTTAATTCCCCATAAATACGTTCAGAATGGACAGTGTCTGGAACAAATCCAACTCGTCCATTTTGACTTGTGGCTACGCGACGGACGGACGGACAACTGATGCACGTGTCGTCTAAGGGATGAAAATACTAGTAGTACAGTGTGAACGAACCCGCCCTAAAGGGTGCGTTCTAAGTTAACATCGTTCCAACGATCCTTTCCAGATCGTCCCCAGGTCAGGGCCGACTCGAGGAAGTTAGTCCAACCAACGGAGTCGTTTATCTTAGTGGAGTACCACACAGCTAGGGGGACTGTTTCCACGACCACAACCAGGAACATGTTTCTGTGACGTCACTGCAGATTCAACCAATGGTCGGCTTCAGTCGTCGTAGATTGGTTCCCGATCCCTATAGATTGGTTCGCTTATTGCGAAAATATTCCTGTGTGGAATATGTGGACGGGAACCAGTCTACAGTCGTTGGTAACAGAAGCCGCTCATTGGCCGAGTCAATATAATGACGTCAAGAACGTGTTTCTGATTATGGTCGCGAAAACAGGAATTAATACATGTACTCTGAATAAATTAAATTTTAGCTATGTAAATTGAGTATTCTGTTAATAAATTCGGTGTATTTTTGTGAAAATAATTGTCTGAGACCAGATCATTTCTAGTGACTTAACTCGCTCACAAACGACTTGCAGAAACGCAGTCATTTGCAGCGGAACACTCACGCAAATTGCTACATAGATGAAATACTCCCCTTTAATTCCCAAAAGGGAAGAACGTTGATGACGTCATCGATCCGAGACATTAAAGGTGACAATCATTTTAAAATAGTGACAATTTATGGTCAATTTCTTACCGAGGCATTCACCAAATGAGCTGATGTCTCCTCTTTCAACCGGAAAAATTCTTGTAATTGAAGTTCATTTAGTAGGGTGATTGACATGAAAACCCTCTTCTTGTGGATTCGGGAGCCGTGGTTCCCAAAGCACATTATGTAAATACCTGATGAAGAATATAAGACGGTTACGTATTATTATACTCTTCAAAAAAGAAACGTAAGTTATAATATTCTGACAAAAGAACTGAAGAGGCTTAGAGCTGATGACTGTAACATATTTTATCGGTCAGTAACGTGTATGACCACCTCCCGTCGCAAAGCTGACTGTACCAGCCTCCATAAGAGCCGCTGAGGGTGGGTGCACCATTCTCCGTGAGATTAGCTAATCCCACGCAGGTTTATCACTGAAACGGAGGAAATCATTGAAACGGAACAGTCTCGGAAGCGTTTCCAAATACGTGGTCGATCAGTGCCTTGTTTTTCACAAGAACTTCTGTTCTGATTAAGAATTGATGGCGACATTTTTAAGGTATATCAAAATAAGTATAGTGGAACCATGTTTACAATAGGTAAGTTAACTTTTATTAAACATTTTGTTTTTAATATATTTATTTAATTTTTTTTACCGTCGTTGAAGACTTCTTTCACAAAGTCATCCTCGAGTTGTATGAAGGACGCGTAGAGTCGCTCTCCCCTTTCCGACCGTACTATGACGCGAAGGTTCAGTTGAACCTCTTTGCTGACGGCCTACGTGGAGAATCGCACAAAAATACTAATCTTCGATTTTCTTAAGCGACGTGCATCTCACGAATCTTCTCACACATCATTCAAGAGAGATTGTTCATTTTTTTGTTTAGGTCAAAGGCATCTTTTTTGGAATGCACCACAACCATTTTGTCAAATCTTCTCCACCATTTCCATAGTAACTAGGCACCAAAAACCAAATATTACGACAATTAAGCGGGCCTCCCACTGTGCGATTTTGGCCACGAATCTCCTACGAATTGGTACGACTACCAGAGACTGTCTATAGACTCTACACACGATCGTACCTAATCGTAGGACATTCGTGGCAAAAATCGCACAGTGGGAGGCCCACTTTACGTTCGTTACTTTGCTCATTTTTCGAATCCTTGCGGAAATTTGGGGAGTATACCACTGTGCCTCATAGCTCAGCTGGTATATAGAGCATCTGCTCGGTGAGTTGGAGGTCTTGGGGAAAACCCGAGATAGTATACCACTGTGCCTCAAGGCTCGGCTGGTAGAGCATCTGCCTAGTGTGTCACAGCTATTGAGGGAAACCTGAGGGAGTATACCACTGTGCCTCATAGCTCATCTGGTAGAGCGTCTGCCCGGTGTGTCAGAGGTCTCTGGGAACATCTGAGGGAGTTTACCGCTGTGCCTATAGCTCAGCTGGTAGAGCATCTGCCTGGTGTGTCAGAGGTCTGTTTCCCAATCCCGATGTGGACCATAACATTTCTCTTACCCTATGTTTGGTTGTTTCATTTCAATGATGGTTAGGCACTATGCCAATATTCCGCTCCACGATTAGGTATAGGCGTTGTTATAACCCGAGACTGTCTATACACAACCTCCGGTATTAAATATCAACAAATCTTACCTCTATATGACATTTTTCGTGGGATTTCTCTTAACCCATGTTAGGTTATGTTTCTCACAGAAAAAAATTATAAAAACAGCTTATCAACAATTGTAAGATAGTTCAAACTATCTGTACACCTCCTCGTTGTATATAATAGCCTTAAGCACAATGTGGGCTTTAGAACTATCAGTTTAATTATTAATACAACAAATATCTCATCGTCTATTACATTGTATTATGGCGCGTCTATTATTAGTAATATAAAAGGCATGCTGACATTCAGATAATGATATTCTAAGCGCCATTCAACATCGCCTCCAATTGATAAAATGCCTTTGTTGAATCCAAACAATAACCTACTTGATAAGTCAGTTGGAATTTGAGCCCACTCACAACCCGCTGATAGAAGCACTCTTCCTGTCCCGGATCCAAGTCGAAAGTGAGTTCGATTGTACTCCACGGGTCGTTTCGGTCCGCTAGATCTACATATTGGTGTCCTGACGGGGTACAAACTATACTTGTGCTAAGTAAGATGAAAAATTGCATTAAACACGAGCACGATCGCTCCATAATGTTAATAGCGTTAGCAGATTAAATGCGCCTCACCAAAAGCAGCGCGTAGGCAGCATATTTCAGGTCCACAGAACAGAAACTATACTGAACAAATTCAATTCTAACACGTGTCATATCTGCACAAGTCACGTCAAGTTAATAATTTATGGCATAATACCATATGTTTTACTGGTGAGACAGATACAGCATAGTCTGTCTGGTTCAAACCATTTTGCAATCTAGGGGTTGATTGATTCGTAAGCTATTGATGAAGCCGTCCTACCCATCTGTTCTCGGGCGCGAAATCCGCAATTAATTTGCCATCATACGGGCGTTGGTATATGCCAACAAAGGTAATTATCATCATGTCGTAAAGATACGGGTTGGTTACCATCATGAGAGACAATTTAAGGCGTTTTTGAGCCGAGGTTAATTTATTCAACCAACACGCATCGAAAATAACGCTTAGAGATATATTTTTGGAATGTGCTTCTTCCATCTAAGAAATTATAGACCGTATTGAATGGCTGCCATCTTGTAGGGCAACTTTTATTATTTAAATTGGTCAAAAATGTAAGCACAAAATGCCTTACAAGATGGCAGTTATTCGATACGGTCTATAGATAAGTCTCGAGCCTAAGAATTAATCATCTAATATTCATCTTAAAGTTCTAGATTTAGCAGTGGGTAATTGATTGCTTTCGATGACGTAGAACATCCGGGAATGTGTGGTGGGCAACAGTCACGCGCGTACACGCGCGCGCCAATAGACGCACATGAACACGCGTAAAAATACTCACCAGCGTATTTTCATTCGAAGATGCCGCACGCGGCCGTTGTGATACGTTCAAATTATTGAGCATGCACTCGGCTTGTAAAAACGAAAGTGCTTTTAGTTGATTGCGATTTTTAGGCTGAAGAAATGCGTTTTTGTCTTTCTCGATACAACAGCCATGGCGCAAAAACATAAAGCAAGGTTAAGCAACAGAGGTAAGTGCAACCAATGCGCTTTTCTTGCTCTTTTTGCCGGCTATTACTCGAGCCACGTGGGTCATGAAAAATGCCCACTAAAATGGTGGATGGAAGGGGTGACGTCACCGGAAAGCAATAAATATCAATTGGGATGCAATTTTGTTTCTTTGAGGGCGTGGCAATAAAGCGTTATCACGGGTCACCGACGAAACTTTATGAAGGGCTAGCATTGGTGACAGAGCTCGGGTATCCACGTTAATTAATCAGAGTCGTCACCACGTTTCGGTGTAGGCGAATAAGCAGGCTGTACAGAATGTCATCGTTGCATTTTTTTGGATGGGATGACAGCCGGGGAGGCCTAACTGCATGTGTGGACGTACAGTGGACCGGTGCTTTTTACTTGCCGTACGCGTTGGTGGAAACGTTATGCACCTATTGACATTACATTTTGGCTCTCCATACAAATGAATAAGTTGCAAACTATACCTTAATTTAATACACAATATACAAGGTCAAACAAAACGTATGCCTAAAACCAGCATGGGAATCTTGAGATAAGTACCAGTAATACATGTATTATATATTAATAATAATTAGAAAGTAAAATGGATTTATAAGTGCGCTTAAATATTGCAAGGTTTGTACATTTTTTCAATAAACCACTAAGTGAGTTCCATAACTTGGGCCCCTCATATCTCAAATTGTGTGCGAAGGAGGTACGAGTCAACGGAAGATGGAAGTGAAGAGCCTGTCGGGTAAGATAATTATGTACATTAAAATTCCGAACGAACATTGAATTGATGGAAGAAGGTAATGTTTTTAACATAGACTGATACATAAGTACATAAGGGAGCCAAAGACGGATGGCCTGTTTTATGTATGTTGGCCGAAAACCAGTCGACCTAGAAGATGGCCGTGCGAAGCGAGGCCATCTGCTAGTATTTATAAATTCGGCACCAGAATTAAAGGTACACACCGGCCTACTGTCGTCAGCAATGCGCGCACGCGCCAAACTCGTGCAACGAATACGCAGCTCCATGCCTTTGCTATGGGGCTGCGTATTTCGTGGCACGAATTTGGCGCGCGCGCATTTGCTGACAAGCCTGTTCCTTTAATTTAGTGATACAGCATCCTTGACAATAATTCTTTTGATGGTCCTTGTGAAAAAAGATCGTCTAAAAAATGTCCGTAATTAACCACAAATGCTTAAAATTAATACAAACGGTCAATGGTAGAAATATCGGAACCAGAATCTGGTTCCGATAAATCATGACCTCGATTTTCTAAAATATTCTCAAAAACGGTCATATTTGGTGGTTTCTTTTCAGGTTCAGTCTATTTCGGAAAGACTTTCAGAATCATGTATAGGTCTTTTTCGACTATTTTCGAGCCCAAAATAGCCCAACAAAGCCGGTTTTAGTCTGGTACCCGGACCAAAAATCTTTTGACTAGACTGAATTTAAGGTCCGGCAGCCGCCAATTTCGCCATTTTGAAACAGGAGGAATTCCTCCTTTTTCCGAAGGTTCCCGAAGTTACCCGAATGCACGTCCGGTCGTCCGGACGTTACCGTTAATCGTCGGGTACACTTCGTCATTGTTTCGAGAATTTGAATTGACGTCGCGTGCACGTACGTACGTACGTGCGTGCCGCTGCGTGTGTATTTATGATGATGCCACGGATTTAAAACTACGCAGTGGCTGTCAGTCGCTATAGTTACGGGATTGCAACAGCAGATTAAAAGTAATGTACTAGTACATTATGGAGCTCGATCACTGGGTGATGCAGACAAGGTTTGAATTTTCGTTTTGATGCTAGTCTACATACATGTATATTAAAATGGGCATATTTAATATTTTAAGGTTAATATATTAAATTTGTATTGGTCAAATATGTAATAACCCCTTTCAAATTGTTGTACACTCATGCCATATAGCGCGCAGCGCGCTTTGAAAATTAACGGTTATGTACTTCTAAAAATAAATGCATGACGTAATGCTTAAAGTGCTATTTTAAACACCACAGTAGCCGGTCCTCATATTCAGTCGTTGTATGTGGAATATGTGGAGCGGGAACCAGTCTAAGCCGGTTTATCCCTTTAAGAATCGAGCGATAGAGGGCGTTATTTTATAATAATTTAGGTGGATTCCTAATCGCGTAGACTTGTTCCCGTTCACATATTTTCGCAATAAGCGATAGTATCGGGAACCAATCTACTAATCTCGTGCTTGCAGCAGAGACATTGCTCTCCCGTCACGAAGGGAATCCCCGATGATTTATCGCATTTGCAACATTTCTGTTTTAGGACATATTTGTCGGTATGTTTGATATATATCAAATTAAAAGTGGTGAAAGGTTGAATTTGTAACTCTTTTTGGTTTTCGTGAAAATAAGTAAAAATGTTGCGGAGTTGGCGTCCGCCTGGCCGCGCCTCATAAGTTTGCGTAGACTGGTCCCCTGTCCATTTGCGCTATAGACTGGTTCCTGCTCCACATATTCCACATACTACGACTGAATATGAGGACCGGCTAAAAACTGTGGTATTTAAAATAGCACTAAGCATTATGAATACAGGGCCACTTGGAAGTTGACCCCCCAGGTTACTGGCAAATTTTCCCTTTTAAAAAACATCCCTCACCATGTGTTAATTCAATAAGCCAGTTAAATACAATTACCACTGAACTAGGGGGTCAACTTCCAAGTGGCCCTGCATTCTATAGTTGGGCTCTCATGCACAAAGCGCGGCACGAGTTTATAACAATTTAAAAAGGGTTATTCCATATTTGGCCAATAAATTCGGCCTCAGGGAAATAGGACCCTCTTGTATGTGGTCAATCACAGTCCCTCGATCGTGGCCCATAGGCATAGTCTAGACGTGCACTAGTGACCTCATTGCCAGTCCATATGTGTGTACTATTTCCTATCGATCCATGTTGTATTTGTAAATGATAAATTTATCATAGTCCAAAATCTTTATTCACTAAATTTATTTTGTTTGATCATTTTCCCTCGGTTTTTAGCGATCTTGTGCATTAACAGCAAAAATGCATTTTGCAGCCATTTACATCTCCTTGCTGTGTTTAACGGTGCTGCCTTTGCAGTGGACTCGAGCTGAAAACAAGATTGACCTGGGTGGAAAATGGTCACTTAGTAGGCCTACCATTGCAAACAGGAGTAAGTACAGAGACATACGTTTATGATTTTCGTACAAGAAATGTACTAATACACAAAAATGTAAATTGTTTGGGTTAAGGCTAATGAAACTCGATTTTATGTTTCCCGTAACCCGCCCGCGTTTGGATTTTTCGGCCGCGTTTGAGATGCCAAAATCCAAAAACAATTCATTATTTTGTATTTTCCCCCAAAATATAAAGTTTTTAAATGTTTTCTCCTTCCATTTTTGTTGGATATTTAAAAGCAGCGCTCGAATTTCACATTTTGAGCGAGGTGCTCATTCTCATCTCGTCCTCCCGCCAAAAAAATGTTAACGTAATTTTCTTCCTCCATAAAAAGAATACCCCGGAAGCAGAGTATCGGCGCGGCTGGCCGGCGGTGCGTGAACATTTGTAACACAGTGCTTTACAATAAATTCCTTGAGAAGACATTGCGCTACCCGTGCCATTTTTGTGTTGCATGTACCCCGCGCTGCATGCTGTACAAACACATAAGGACCGTCCGCTCCATAAATCCGTGAGTGCTAGCCTAGAACTACACACAAACTACAAATGGGCAATTGTTTTTATCGTTAGCAAGCGGCGCGCGGACCACAAATGGGCCTTAACAGGTACCGTTGACGCGTAGAATCGCATCCTTTTTTTGTCGTGTTTTGGAGAAGGTTGCATGATGTGAGACAAATAAAATGTTCGTGTTAGTAAAGATACAGGAAGGGGGTATAATGAAGATGCCATGGATTATCACGACTGTGTCTCAAACGTGCACTTTGTTGCAGTTAATTGTCGAACTCGGTAACAAGTGTTATTAAATAGAGGTAGAAAAGCATGGGTGCAATTCCCATTTGAAATGTGTGGACTGATATGTGTTTTGTTATTTAAATATATCTTGATCTTTAAATAAATGTCATAAATACCTGGGAAATGGTGAAAGATATTTTAATAAATACAAATCTGTGTATAAGTTGATCAGGGTTGTGTTTTAACACACTATCAGAGGGTATAGAGCGCCCTAAGTTTTGATAGCCATTATAAATAGCCGTTATTTTGCAAAAAATGAAATGCTACAAAATAATGAATAATGAATAATGAAATAGTTGCCTCATTTGGGCTTGACAAAAATGTTACGGGAAACATAAAATCGAGTTTCATTAGCCTAACAGTTAGTTGAGTTCCCCCAACAGGTTGTTAGTTTAACCCTGGCCTAACCACTAAGGCGCGAGGTCAAAATAGAAACGGTCTGTATTGAGCTTGTGCCAATGACGTCATTTTGGGAGTCAAATAATGCCGCGTCGTTGTGGAAGCTAAAAGTGTTTTTCTGACCTTTATATTGGGACGTTATAATTTTCTATATAACACTTTTAGCCCCATACCAATTTAACCCCATTCGCTATCTTACATTTTGCTGCACATGCATTTTTTTTGGTATTTTTTCTGTGTAAATTGAACAAAGATTTGAATGAAATTTACCTCCTGGAATCAACAGATCATCCAATTTCAAGATATACTTCCCACTTGCACTTCTCTCGGAGATAAATGAATGATAAAATTACTGCAGAGAGTAGGCCTAATGGCGCCAGTAGTCCATGCATAAGCCCGACAATATAGGGCGCTGCGTGCGCGCTTATCTTTTGCACTAACTGAATGCAAATGTGATTTTCCTTTAGAAAAGCAACATTTGCGACAAAAGTGCAAGTGAGAAGTATAGGCCTATATCTTAGACTCTGTTGATTCTAAGGCCCGCTTCAAACGTCACGCTTATGCCGTGTCGAAATGAATTTAACTTGGCACGACGTTGGTACGACGTTAGCACAGCAGTTGCTTCAAACTTAATTGCAAACTCCCAGTCGAGCGGATGAGTATTGTGCACGTCATGGACGTTGTGCATGTACGTTTTCCATTCTGTCCATTGTACGTCGCCATTTTATTATTTTGATGCACTTGTTTGTTGGTTATTTCTTTACTCACATACGCGCTGTAAGCATGTGCATTCCTAGTCGGAACAAAATTGCGGGCTAACTTCGAACTGGAATTAAATTCGACACGGCAGAAGCACGACGTTTGAAGCCAAGCCGTGCTTGTGCCGCACTAAATTGAGTTAGCACGGCAGACCCTGTCGAGCTAAAATCTTCTGCTGTGTCGAACTCATTTTGCCGAGCCAAATGGCTTCAAACATTGTGCTTGTGCCGTGTCGAAATTAAAAAATGAAGTTAAATTTAATTCGACATGGCATAAGCGTGACGTTTGAAGCGGGCCTAAGAGGTATTAAATTTCCTTCAAATGTTTTTTATTTACATGTATTTATCAAATTTTTTTTAGCCGTCAACATTCCTGCCATGGTACCCGGTGGTGTTTATACAGCGCTTATGGCAGCCAAATTAATCGATGACCCTTATGTGGGAAATAATGACGTCATGTATCGTTATGTGCCTGAGAACAGTTGGACCTACTATCGGGAATATAACCGTAAGAAAAGTAGATTTACATTTTAAGCTTGAATGTAATAATAATGTGGCCATTTATGTAGTGCACATATGTGACCGACTCTGGCAAAACCCGACGCTTCTCGGCATTTCCCATTACGTGATATGGGCCCACAACCTCAAAAAATTGCCTCTGGGACCAACTTGAAAATTTGGCAGAATCAACATCGGGATACATTCAAGATTTGTTTTGTTGTTTGAACTGTCTCAAAATTCTTCATATTATTGACAGAAAATTAAATAATCAACTAGATTGTCAAACTTTAAAGACCAATAGCTCCATTTCACTTTTTCTGATCTGTCATACTTTAATTGGTCATAACTTCGCAAAAAATTATCAGAATTTCCTCAAACATGTTTTAAAAGATACCTTTTTGTATGCACACTAAGCTGATACCAAAACTTAAATTTTGAATTTTCATCACAAGTTGCTGGAGCCGGTCACATATCACGCATGACATGACACTTTACATTGTCTTCAAGCAAACTTGAATCCGTGTTTCTGATTTGGGGATTAAAAGTGGGTTTGAATGGTCTGAAACATACGTTTAAAACCGGATAGGGGCCTGGACGCTGATAAAGGGCCGGAAGCAAACATGCAGAGAATCACGCGCATAACGAGCCTTCGGCTTGGGCCGTTATCAGCGTCCAGGCCCCTATCCGGTTTTAAACTATGTTAAAAGCCTAGCGTACATCGACCTTGCAACTGGAAGCAACTAGTGGCAACTGGTGTTTCCGGCAACTGGGAGCAACTGATCAGTTGCTCAAAAGGGTCGATGTACGCGCACTTGCAACTACCGGCAACTGAAAAAAATCCCAGTTGCCGCGAGTTGTTATGTTCTACTTTCTGGCAACTAGTTGTACCCAGTTGCGGTCAGTTGCGTCGATGTACGTGTACTTGCAACTAGTTGCTGCCAGCTGCTCACGTGCATCTGATCACGTGCAGCACATCAACAGCAACTGCAAGCACAGTTGCTGCCAGTTGCAAGGGCAATGCACTCTGCGCTTTATCGAGTTGCTGTGTCGATGTGCGCGCTCTGGAAATGTGGATATAGCTGGATGTTCCCAGTTGCTGCTAGTTGCAGAACTAATCCGTTTCTGTCGATGTGCGCGCTACGCACACATCGACAGCAACTGATCAGTTGAGTTGCTTCCAGTTGCAATATCGATGTACGCTAGGCTTTAGACTATTCAGACCCACATTTAATCCCTAAATAATTGTAAGTGCTCACAACAGAATGTCTCACAATGTTACTGCTGTTTTATTTCAGTCACAAAAGAACAACTCAATTTTAAAAGTATATTCCTGGTGTGTGAAGGACTGGACACTATAGCGAGTATATCAGTCAATGGCAAGCGCATTGGTGAATCCAGCAATATGTTCATCCGCTATGAGTATGATTTGAAGAAGGCATTGAAGGTAGATTGTATATTTAAACAGAAAAGTTGATTTAATTTCATTTATCGGTATAAAACGACGTGTTAGGTGGGTTTTATTTTAACCAAGATTATATTTCAAACAAATGTCAACAACAGGTGCCAATTTCATAGAGCTGTTTAACAGCCCATTTTCCATTAAAGCCTCGATCACAAATGGCCTGCTTACACCTAACTTACGCAATATAAACATGATGACCATAACAAACTTTCCCTGAAATGGTTTTGTCTGAAGTGCTATAGTCTTTGAGAAATGAGTAAAACAATTATTTTTCGTCTCATTAGATAAAAATTAAATTCGCCCCAAAAACATTTCGCCCCCAAACCACTTCGCCCGACTGCCATTTCGCCCGAGTGCCATTTCGCCCCAAATTACTTTGTCCAAACATTACATCACCCAAATGCTACTTCAATCCCAAAACTACTTCGTGCACAGGCCGTGGTTCAGGGCGAAGTGGTTTTGGGGCGAAATGACTGCAAACCCTTTTTTGACTGTTTTCTCAAATGTACAGAGCTGCAGGTTTTTGCTCAGGTTGGTTTTAATCATGCATATCTTCAATCACACAAGGGGATAAAACTATTTGTAACAGTTTACAATTTGTTTTTCATCGTGTTTAGACTGGCATAAACAATATCTCTGTGACCTTCGAATCTGCTATTGAGTATGCATTAAACGCATGGAAAGCCCACACGGCATATGATGTTCCCCCCGACTGCCCTCCAAAAGTACAAAATGGTATATGTCACCCCAACTTTATCCGCAAGGAGCAGTCTTCCTTCGGTTGGGACTGGGGACCAGCATTTGCTCCTCAGGGAATCTGGTAGGTGGTTGATAGTCTTTGACTGAATTTAGTGGGTGGTTGGCAGTTCTCGTTTTGGATGTATAAGTCGCCTTTAAAGACAAATTACACAATTTTAGTGCCATCTTAGACCTTAGCAGTGAGCTTTATCAACAAATTGGAGAGCATGCAAAAAGAAACGGCTAAACTTGATGTTTTTAAAGAATCCCCCCTTAGCAGCTATGACAGCTACACACAATCTCTGCATCCTGATTTTGTCAGTTTCTCCAAACATTCAGTGGAAATACGCCTCTTTTAAGACTCTCCAGAGGTTTTCTTGGCTGGTTGGGCATTCCTCCCAGAGCAGCTCAATGGGATTGAGATCAGGTGACTGTGCAGGCCATTCCATGATGGACAGCACTCCATATGACAGACTGCTTTCTCTCCAGATACCCCTTACACCTCCGTTTGCTTTAATAGCTTGGTTTATTATGAATAAACAAAATAATACTTCCCTCTCAAAAACCAAAAGCTTTGATGGGTACTGTACATGTACGACATATTTTTCCAACTTACGCCACCATTGCGCAAAGTTATGCCACATTTTATGGCGTAAGACGGCGAGTTGCGCCATATCCAAAGGTGGCACAACTATCGTAAAACGCGTCGCAACTTATTGTGCAAGGTGCGCAATAATTTATTGCGTAAGTGAACCTGTGCAATTGCGTAAAGTTTTGTGAAATGCACAGTTCCGACCTGTCAATCAAGCCGAACCCGCGACCAATCACAACAGAGCTAGCAGACGGCGCCCACATACATGTAGGTCAAAGTGATGCAATCATCACACAATCACGTGATATTCTGCCCATACAGTTTGTATGTTGTATGCGCCAGTGACCGGGTGAATTTTGGTTTCAATGTCGGGCGATTCGCTGTTCAAAGATAGAAAAGCGCATTTTTATGAATATACGTATGTATGTCATCCCTGCATTACTAGCCCTTCGCTCAGTGTGTGCTACGGTAACTGTTGACCCCAAAATATAAATACCTTTGAGTTTTCTCCAATGAATCTGTGCTTTCAATGCCGAGTCCCGTTGCTTTGTACGTTGTGTGACGCCATTTTTTTGCGATGGCTTGTGAGCGGGGTTAACTGGGCAATCTCGGAACTATGCATTGGCTGCTGATCACCTAATATTTTTTTGCTCCTAACAGGAAGGACATCCGGATTGAAACTTACAACTGTGCTGTCGTTAGAAATGTTGTTCCTATCGCGATTCCTGGGAGTGGTAAGTTAGGCGTCTTGTTTTAAAGCCGGGCTGAAAGCTTGAAGCTACTTGGCGAGGAAGAAAGTTATTTTATAAAACGGATGTTACTTGATAAAGTTGCGTTTTTCTTATCTTTATTGCTGACTTTATATTAGAAAGAAAAATTAAAAACTAGACCGTGTTCGTCAACCGGCAACAGGCCAAAATGAGGGGAGATGACATCATAATGATATGCATTGACCCCGATACGTCATAGCGAGGAGACAGTCACTATTTTGCAAAGCAAGTTGCATGTTTTCTGCATAGCATAAACCACCAGTCGTTATTTTTCTGTAAAAGTTTTCAAAGTTTTCGATGTATTTTCTCAGTGGTTATTACACTGAATTCATTTTTGATATCAATAAAATGCCAGCTCCGTGCCTTGTTGGTGGTAACACTTGCAACTCTGTGGAAAATCCGCGGTTCCGTGCGTGCATACAACGTGTTACGTGTTTGCTGCGAGGAGCTAGGTACACGACCACAGTCAGTGAAGCAGCTCTGTGTGTCTCCTCGCTATGACATCACACACATAGCTCAAATTGATTGACATGACGTTTCGTTTTCAGTTTCGTGTGAAAAGAGTCTCGGAAAAAGACTGAAATATTCTGACTTTTCCAGGATGAAATTCTGAATAAAATGTTCTTAGTACATAAAGGACTATCTTGAATTTTTTCTCCCAAGAATCCTCTGTGAGCCCATGGTCTGTCAACATCACGGTGCATTTTGAGCTTGGTTCGGGAACTTCATGCAGTGGAATTTTGACCATGTCTTTTCCAAAGCTGAACGTTTCTCACAAAGCAATGGTGACTTTGACCCCAAAGCAGACGAGCGTCTCCATGACGCTTTTTGTTCCAATGGTACTGTAATTAACAATTTCTCTTTTTACATGTGACATTTGGCTGTTGTTTTGCAATTTACCGGGAGCCAAAATCGCAATTGTTTTGTTCATATTAACATAGTTCATGCCTAACATGTCATTTGCAATTTTAATAAAATGAAATGGGTTATTCATCAACAATCGATTACCATGAAGACTTAGCTGTTGTTTTGCAATTTACCGGGAGCCAAAATCGCAATTTTGTGCACAATTCAATAAATTGTCCTTTTTCTCGCACAATCAATGGTTTTTGATTCCGAGATGAGTGGAGATTGGGGCTTAATAGAACGATCCAGAAAGCTCCGCCAATTTAGAAATTGCCTAGCAACATGCCACACATGTAAGGCACGTGTGCAGTAGAGTCGCGTGGCAGCGCCGTGCGTCAGCGTCCGCGCCCGCGCCCTGGTCAGTGCGTATTGAAACACGCACACAGAAACAGCACGCTCGAAAGCTAAATGTGCACTTAAGTATCCGGTCGTGTGCGTGCACATACGTATAACACGCCTGCAATACGCGTATTACACGCGCGATCGAACAAAAACATCTCGACACGCATCTAGACCGCAGTGAATGCACAACATAGCAAAACGACAAGCTAATTTTGGTGAATTTTTCCCGTTTACACAAAAACACAGTTATGAAGGGATTAAAAGTAGGTTAGGATAGTCTTATACAATCCGTTTTAAACCGGCTAAGGTCCTCTGCGCTGATAACAATGATGTTTATGGTGTTTTTGTAGCTCTGTGCACAAAATGTTGAAGACTCGGGTAACCAAAATGGAGATCCACGTTTTGGTTACCTCAACCTGGGGCTGTGATTGGTCAATTTCAAAATGGGCGGAGCTTACTGGATCGGTCTATTGTTGTCGAAAAATATTTCGGAATGATCGAGAAAGAATGGATTTTGGAGGTAAGGAAGTCGGAAGAGTTTGGAGCTTTAAAAATGTAATTTAGAAAAATTGCTGTAATTTCCCCATTAAAAAATGATTACAGGCAGGGACTTGGTGGCCGGCTGGCTTTGGAGCACAACCATTGTACGATCTTCTTGTAAAATTTGAAAGTGGTGAAAGCAAAGAGGTTTCCTCCAAGTCGCTCAAGTTTGGTTTCCGCCATGTTGAGCTGGTGCAGGAAGAGATCGCAGACTCTAAAGGTACATGTATGCTATAGGTTGTGGGTTCGAATCCAGGCAGTGCCATTTTACATTACTTTTTACTTGAAATGGCGCTGTTTGCCGTATTTTTAAGCCGCCAAACATCAATATCACCGGGTGTGTGGCCGTCGTTCAAAAGAGTTTTTTTTAAATCCCATCATAAAACTTTTTTAAAAACATGACAAACGACATCGAAGGATATGAATGACATGGATGGGTACAGCAATTTGTTCAACCTTGATTTCCACCAAAACTGGTATGCTTATTTGGTCCTGACAGCAATTTTACAGCATATATCTTCTATCGATGGAAAGGCACCGTGACCTGATTGTCAGTTACTCCAAACATTCAGTGGAAATACGCCTCTTTTAAGACTCTCCAGAGGTTTTCTTGGCTGGTTTGGGCATTTCTTTCTGATATTACGATCCAACTCCTCCCAGAGCAGCTCAATGGGATTGAGATCAGGTGACTGGGCAGGCCATTCCATGATGGACAGCACTCCAGATGACTGCTTTCTCTCCAGATACCCCTTACACCTCCCTTTGCTTTAATAGCTTGGTTTATTATGAATAAACAAAATAATACTTCCTTCTCAAAAACCTAAAACCTTCAAGGTGTTTCCAAAGTTTTGATGGGTAGTGTATGTAATGCTGTTGTTCATGTCTTTAATATTATCCCAGGTTTATCCTTCTACTTCAAGATCAACCACCGACCTATCTTTCTCAAGGGAGCCAACTGGATCCCCCCGGATGCCTTCCAGGAGCGCATTTCCCGAGACCGCCTGACCAACCTTCTTCAGTCGCTAGTTGATGCCAACATGCACGCGACTCGCGTCTGGGGAGGCGGCGTGTACGAGCAGGACGCTTTTTACGAGATTTGCGACGAGCTGGGAATCGTCGTTTGGCAGGATTTCCAGTTTGCCTGCGCTATGTATCCCGCCGGACTGAAATTTCTGAACAGCGTTACTACGGAAGTTGTTCAACAGGTATAATGTTGGACAACATTTTTTGAAAGATGGGGAGGCCTTCGGAAGGCAAATTGTTTTAATTTTTTAATTACTAAAACACCTTTGAGTTAATTCCGCTCAAACTTCGTGTAATCCTCGATCACACCCCAGCTTGATCTTGTATAGTCGCCTTTAATGTCAAGTTAACTCACCAAACAGGCTGACCCTGGGAAATCTGGGCTTCTAGCCAAGCTCCATTCATTTGTGTAACCTGCACATCACCTGGACAAGTGACACAACGTAAACAACAGCTGTTTGCTATGGCCTGACAAAGAAATAGCTTCCGCCTCGGGGCATAGTCATGGCTTCGAGATCACCTAGGGCCTATAATCTTAACTATGCCCCTCATTGCAGTCAATATTTGTATTGAACCCCTTCAAACACGTGCAAATACGCCATTTTGGGAGTCAAATAATGCCGAGTCATTGTGGAAGCCATGTGCGTGCGCGCTGTGTGTCTCTCTGGTGGGTGTAACGCGGTTTAATTCACCAATGGAAGCCTTAGCATTGCGCGTTATGCACGCTATAGGCTCACACAACGCGCACGCACAACGACGCGGCATTATTTGACTCCCAAAATGACGTCATTAGCACGAACTCAATACTACATTATGTACATGTTAGGAGAAATAAATTCCATTTAAATAATCTGGGTGTCCGCGGGTCTTAAATTGTTAGCTAGATTTTGGGCCTGTGGTGGCTGAGTATGGAATGCATAGTTCCGACCTGTCAATCAACCGAACCCGCCGACCAATCACAACAGAGCTAGCAGATATCACCCACATAGGTCAAAGTGCACGGTCTCAAAACAACATCATGCAATGTTCTGCCCCATACAATTTGTACAGTGTTGTATGCGATGATCCGGGTGAATATTTGGTTTTAAGGCCCGTCGTTTCGTTGTTCATACATGTAGGTACGAAAGCACGTATTTCATGATATGACATCCCTGTATTACTGGCCCTTTACTCGTTGTGTTCTAAGATAACTGTCGACCCTGAAACATGAATACCTTTGAGTTTTCTCCAATTAATCTGTGCTTTCTGTTGAAAGTCCCATTGCTTTGTGCGTTGTGTCGCCATTTTGACGATAGCGTGTGAGCCATAGCAACAATATCCAAGGGGGCGGGGTTAACCGGGAAAAATCGGAACTATGCATTCTTTCCTGTTTTGGGGGTTTAATTGGTCTTAAAAAGGCATTAAAAAAGGTCTTAAAAAGTCTTAAATCTGACTTGCTGAAACTTGTGGACACCCTGACAATGTACCGCCAAGCCTACTGTGTGGATAACGTGCTTAACATATTATTCTAACGCAGGTGAGACGTTTGTCAAGCCATCCGTCAGTTATTGCATGGAGCGCCAATAATGAAAATGAAGTCGCCCTCCGGCAAAACTGGTATGCTGTACGATTTAACATTTCTAAAAATCAACATTTTAATACACGCCCCCTCCCCCTTTATATATTTTGTTCAACCGTGAACATTTTGACAACTTTGGACAGCATCTTTCATAGCGCAAATATTATAAATGTATATCATGGTACTTCATATTATTACCCCTCGTCATTGGGCTCTTAATTTAACATCAGCTCCTTGGTAGTACACAGCCCCATGCCAGCTGTCTCTCACAGGCACCCATTCACTCCTGGGTGGAGAGAGGCAATTTAAAGGCCCACTGTATCATTTGCAATGACCCCAAAAAGTAATAGACGGGTTTACAGGGGAAAAGTTCTGAAAGTAAAGATTGAATTAATAGCAACTACCCAATGAAAGGTTTCCGCTTAAAATGATCTAATTTTACCAGAAAATAATCAGTAAAGATGAAATTATTTAGATCGTTTGCAAACGATTTACTTATTTTTGGTTCGCATCTACGCGGTCCAAAATGCATGGGCGCTGTGTACTGTGTGCGCGTGTTCCAACGCGATGCATTTTTATGGAACACGCGCGCAGTATATGATGTGCGCCACAGAGTGCATGACGCAAGCCACATAGTACCGATCAACTGAGAACAAATATTTGAAACACCCCGCCAAGACCAGGAAAACGCATATGGATATCCTTTTTTTTTAAACGTGGTACATTTGACAAAGCTGAAATTTCTTCAGATGAGTTTGTTGATGTCTTTCTTTTGATTTATAATGGTTTTATTCGCAGAATCGCTCAAAAACAGATCATCTACAGGTCCTTTATAGCAAAGAACACACAATGTGCAGATTGTAAGGTACCGTGGCCGAGTGGTTTGGGTCACTGACTCGCAATCACAGGTAAAAACTTGGGGTTGCGGGTTCGAAACTCGCCCCGACTGGGGTACCATGTACCCTTGAGCAAGGCACTTGATCACTGTTTGCTCCATCTTTCGGAAGCGATGTAAAGCTGTTGGTCCAGTGTGTTAGGTATTGGTAACGCACTTTAAAGATCCCAGAGCATTCTTTTGTGAAGAGCAAGGGGATTCCCCAGTGTCTCTGGCCGTTTCTAATTCATCATGGGTTTCCTCATGCTTACCGCACAAGCGACAGTGCAATGGGCACTTTTGAGGAATCCTTGGTTTCAGTACCAGAAAGAAATAATAATAATAATAATCGATGTATAACCATTGTATAATAACCATTGTATCATTGCAAATGACACAATGGGCCTTATATACATGTCATGATTGGTAAACTGTTACAAATAGTTTTATCCCCTTGTGTAATTTGAAGATATGAATGATTAAAACCAACCTGAGCAAAAACCAGCTCCGTACTTCGTCTAACCTTTGAGAAAACAGTCAAAAAAAGGTTTGCAGCCCCAAAACCACTTAGCCCTGAACCATTTCGCCCTGAACCACGGCATGTGCACGAAGTGGTTTTGGGACGAAGTGGCATTTGGGCGATGTTGTGTTCAAACGAAGTGGTTTGGGGGTGAAATGGCACTTGGGCGAAATGGTTTTGGGGCGAATTAAATTTGTGTCTCATGAGACGAAAAATAATTGTTTTACTCATTTCTCAAAGACTATAGCACTTCAGACAAAACCATTTCAGGGGAAGTTTTCTACGGTCATCATGTTTATATTGTGTAAGTAAGGCGTAAATCTGTGAAAATGTCTGATTTTCGAGATACCAATCATGTATACTGCCTTTAAACTTGATACATCTCTGCAATGTAGGTATGGTACCAATAAAAGCTTCGCCCTGTACAAGGAGGACTATGTACATCTGTACATTGATACCATCCTGGAAGCACTCAAGACTGAAAACTCTCCCCTGCCTGCTGTGAGTTCTAGCCCCTCTAACGGACCCGAAACGGCCAAAGAGGGGTGGGTTGCTAAAGACCCAACGGACCCCCACTACGGCGATGGTGAGTCGGAGTGTAAAGGATCATGTAAAGGATTGTCCTAACCTAACAATTATATAAAATACATGTACCTTCCCAAAATACGGCTAAAGTATCGTGAAACCAGACTATTGATCAGAAGTACATAGAGGGCGCTGTATCCATACAGCAGTGGTTAGATCACATACATACTGACATATATCCATTTGCATTGCACTCCTACTGTACAGTATACTGTGCTGGTGAGTCCATGTGCACATACATGCAGTTTATGATAGTGGATTTTTTTTCGGCCCTGACGGTAAGAGCCACTGGCATCCCTGAAAAATGTGATCTGGTCACGCTCCTTTAAGGGTGGATTCACACTGAAAATTGTTTACACATTACGCGCGTAAATTTCGACGCACATCACCTCACAAAAATTCTGCTTTGAGGGAATTTGATGTAAATCGACAAACTGAAAAATAACCAGCTGAGGTATCCCCAACCATTTTTGTAATTATGGGATTTTCAGTGCGTTGGTTTACACCAAATTATCTCCAAGAGATGACACACCAAAATTTACGCACGGTGCGCGTGAAAAAGCTTTAGTGTGGATCCACCTTTTGTTTTTGTATAGTCGCCTTTAATGTTGAGTTCACTCACCAGTCGTGCCGAACCTGGAAAATCTGGGCCTCAAGCCAAGCTCCATTCATATGTGTATACCCCACGTAATACAAGCTATCGATCACTCCAGCTCTGGCCCAGTGACACAATGTAAACAACAGCTGTTTGCAACTAATGGCCTGACAGAGAAATAGCCCCAGGGTCTACCCTTTTGAGTCCCTGTATAATTTTATTTGAGGTGATTAACACAAAACCGTTTGTTTCTTAGGTATACTTTAACTTTATTTTATAGTAAATCATCTCATGATGTATCTCTTTTTTGTCTCTTTGTTGCTGACAGTTCACTACTATAATTACAATGAGGACTGTTGGGATTGGACGATCTACCCCAAGCCGCGCTTCGCCTCCGAGTACGGTTTCCAGTCGTGGCCCTCGTTTGACACGTTACGGCAAGTTTCCAAAGAGGGTGATTGGTCAATGGACAGCAATTTTAGCACGCATCGTCAGCACCACCAAGATGGTATTCTGTTGTTTTTTGATTTTAATTTTATGGCGTCTTCGGCAACTAAGGCCCGTTTCAAACGTCCCGCTTAAATTTAGCGCGACAGTAATATAATAATAATAGCAATCTTATATAGCGCCAAATGCCAGGGCCTCTAGGCGCTTTACAGTATAAACCAAAGTGATAACATACATATATACATGTACATAGATAAAAAATATTAAACGTTAAAACCAAAGAGCATCATCAAGAGCATCAAGTCTGGTAATACTGAGCAAAAAGATGTGTCTTAAGCTGGGACTTGAAATTACTGATGGAATTAATTTGACGCATGCTGTTAGGAAGACCATACCAGAGGTGTGCCGCTGAAAAAACAAATGATCTATCACCATAGAATTTTGTTGATGAGCGAGCAGGTACCCTCAATTGACAGTCCGATGATGATCTTAGAGACCTAGGGTATACAACTGGACAAGGTCAGAAAGATAACCTGGAGCTATGTTATGAATGGCCTTAGTAAAAGAGTCTTAAATGCTAATCTTTGCTTGACTGGAAGCCAATGGAGCTGAAAGAGAATTGGTGTCATGTGCAGTAGCACAGTGTAAGCACAGCAGTGGTTTCAAACATCAAACTTAATTGCAAACTCCAAGTCGAACTTAAATACATCCAACATGTCGGATGAGTCGCGTGCACGTCATGGACGTTGTGCACGTGCGTTTTCCAATCTGTCCATTGTAAGTCGCCATATTTATTATTTTGATGCGCTTGCTCGCATACGCATTACTAATGCGAGCATGCGCATTACTAATTGTCAACAAAATTGCGCCCCAACTTAGAACTGGAATTTAATTCGACACGGCAGAAGCACGACGTTTGAAACCACGCCGTGCTACTGCCACACTAAATTGAATTAGCACGGCAGACCCTGCCGAGCCAAATGGCTTCAAACGTTGTGCTTGTGCCGTGTCGAATTAAACAAAATCAAGTTGAATTTAATTCTACACAGCACAAGCGTGACGTTTGAAACAGGCCTGAAACTTTTTATGTCGAAAACTAGCTTCAATTCTTGGGACCTGAGGGCAGTTTGACTTGGGACTCGAAGGCAATTTGACTTGACTTGGGACTCGAGGGCAGTTTAACGTGCCTTGGGTCTCGAGGGCAGTTTGTCTTGACTTGGGACTGGAAGGTAGTTTGACTTGACTTGGGACTCGAAGGCAGTATGGTTTGACTTGGGTCTCGAGGTTTGACTTGGGACTCAAAGGCAATTTTACTTGACTTGGGACTGGAAGGCAGTTTGACTTGACTTGGGACTGGAAGGCCGTTTGGCTTGACTTGGGACTGGAAGGCAGTTTGGCTTGACTTGGGACTGGAAGGCAGTTTGACTTGACTTGGGACTAGAAGGCAGTTTGACGTGACTTGGGACTCGAAGGCAGTTTGTCTTGACTTGGGACTGGAAGGCAGTTTGGCTTGACTTGGGACTCGAAGGCAGTTTGGCTTGACTTGGGACTCGAAGGCAGTTTGGCTTGACTTGGGACTCGAAGGCAGTTTGGCTTGACTTGGGACTCGAGGGCAGTTTGTCTTGACTTGGGACTGGAAAGCAGTTTAACTTGACTTGGGACTCAAAGGTAGTTTGAAGTGACTCAGGACTCTAAGGCAGTTTGACTTGAGACTCGAAGGCAGTTTGACTTGACTTGGAACTCGAAGGCAGTATAATTTGACTTGGGACTCGAAGGCAGTTTGACGTGACTTGGGACTCGAAAGCAGTTTGACTTGACTTGGGACTCGAAGGCAGTTTGACTTGACTTGGGACTTGAAGGCAGTATGGTTTGACTTGGGACTCGAAGGCAGTTTGACGTGACTTGAGACTCGAAGGCAATTTGGTTTGACTTGACTTAAGACTTGTTTGATGCAAAGACAGTTTGATGCAACTTGGCACTTTTTTTTAAAACAGGAAACAACCAAATGATGACACAGATAAATAAACACTTTATAGACACCACAACAAAGAATAAAACACAGAGGTTTATCAACAGGATTTATCTTACCCAGGTAAGCTTTTAAATTAATTAGTCATTCCTTCACAATCTTAGAGTTCACAACAGTTTTGTCTTGAAACAGCTTTTAATAGTAGGAGTGCTGTTGATTCCTCATGGAAAGTGACAAAATTGTCGACTGTGGGCATTATTTTAATAAAGGCAGTACACATGATTGGTATCTCGAAGAATCAGAAATGTTCACAGATTTACTCATAACTTACACGATATAAACATGATGACGGCAGAAAACCCCCCCTAAAATGGTTTTGTCTGAGGTGCTATAGTCATTGAGAAATGAGCAAAACAATTATTTTTCGTCTCGGAAGACGTAAATTTAATTCACCCCAAAACCATTTTGCCCTAGACCACTTCGTCCTGAACCACCTCACCTAAGTGCCATTTCGCACCCAAACCACTTCGTCCAAACACAATACTTCGCCCAAAAGCCACTTCACCCCAAAACAACCTCGTGCACAGGCCGTACGTGGTTCAGGGTGAAGTGGTTTTGGGGCAAAATAACGTTACTTGTACTGCCTTGGCACTGAAAGAGTTAATAAAAATGTTTGTGCTTTTTTGCAAAACTTCGTCATTTTGCTTAAAGATCTCCCAAGCTTTGTGCTACAAGTTTGAGACCGAACACTACCGTCGCTTCCAGTCGCATGTGACTGATGGAGAAGGGAGAACAATGGGTACGGTGTACTGGCAGCTGAATGATATCTGGCAGGCTCCATCATGGGCCTCTCTTGGTGAGTAGTCATTCCATGAAAATGGGACACAGTGTGCCCCTTACGTTGTTATACTTCCGGAGTTTATATTTTTATAAGTACCGATCTTAGTATAAACAGTACATACGTGACTCTGTCTGTGACAATAAGTTAGATGTTACACAACCTGTGCCGAGTGTTTGCAAACGTATCTAGTGAATCCATTATTAGAAAAATATTATAAAAATATGAAAATACAATTGAAATTTCCGAGAGGTACTCGGAAACCAGGGTTGTACGTAGTCAAGTCCACCACAAGCTTTCACAAGTCCAATATCCACACAGCCAAATATCAACACAGCTACATTCCTCATGACATTTTACTTTCAAACCTCTAAAAAATGCATTGAAATATGACTGTATTGCGCTGAGGTTGTACTATTCGGCAAAAACTCGTTCGGATCGTCTGTTCGGTTACAGCACTAGGGAGTATACCACTGTGTAAAACGTCTGTCCTGTGAGTTGGAGGTCTCGGGTTGGAATCCCGATAAGGTCCTTACAATTTGTTTTTCATACCAAGTTTGGTTGTTTCATTTCAATAGTGATTAGCCACCATTCAAGATATTGCGTTTATAACTGTATATGCCATAATAAGCCAGTTTATTTTTATTTTTTATTTGTTTTAATTTATATTATGCTCCAGAGTACGGCGGAAAATGGAAAATGCTGCACTACTATGCCAAGGATTTCTATGCCCCGTTTCTTGCCTCTGCTATGGAGGATGACATGGGTAACCTTGTGGTGTATTCCATCACTGACGTCATCAACATAGACCACGCTATCCTCAACATTACGCTCTGGTCGTGGGACAGTTTCGTTCCGGTGAAAGAACTTACGCAGAAGTTCTCCAATGTAAGAATAGTTAAAACTGGTTGGGGGGGGGGGGTGCAGGGTGTGGAGGGGCAGATGAGGGTGAAGAGACACTCATGTGCCTCCATGCACCACCAGTACTTTCACAGTAAAATCCAACATAGTGAATTATGCAGATTTAAAGGCAGTATACATGATTGGTATCTCAAAAATCAGAAATGTCCATAGATTTTTGCCTAACTTACACAATAATAACATGATGACCGTAGAAAACTTCCCCTTAAATGGTTTTGTCTGAAGTGCTATCACTATGAGCAAGAACATGTACATGTTCATTGTAACCCCATTGTTAGTAACAATGGTGTGTGCCCAATTTCCATTGTTAGATGTTCATAGTGTATAGTCTTTGAGAAATTAGTAAAACAATTATTTTTCGTCTCATGAGACGAAAATTCAATTAGCCCCAAAACCATTTCGCCCAAGTGCCATGTCGCCCCCAAACCACTTCTCCCGAGTGCCGTTTCACCCCAAATCACTTCGTCCAAACACTACATCGCCCAAATGCTACTTCGCCCTAAAAACCACTTCGTGCACAGGCCGTGGTTCTGGGCGAAGTGGTTTTGGGGCGAAATGACTGCAAACCCTTTTTTTTTTTTTACTGTTTTCTCAAAAGTTAGACGAAGTACGGAGCTGGTTTTCGCTCAGGTTTGTTTTAATCATGCATATCTTCAATCACACAGGGAGATAAAACTATTTGTAACAGTTTACTAATCATGTATATTTACTTTAAAATGAACTCACCGGCTTCGTTCGGCTATTTTGGGCTCGAAATAGACCTATACATTATTCTGAATGTCTTTCCGAAATAAAATAAATAGATCCTAAAAGGTAACCATCAAATTTGGCCATTTTTTAGTATTTTCCAAAAAATCAAGGTCGCGTGATTTATCCGAACCAAATTTCTGGTGACGGCTCTGTAAGTTTACTAAAAAGCAAAATGTCAAAATACCGGGTCGCCGCATCAATTCCAGAACTTCGGTCTGACCAGAGACGGGCTATTTTTATTATTTTTTTGCCTTATTAACAATTTTTTTTATTTTTGCCCCCCAGCAACCTGCCCCCAGTGCAAAAGTCATCTACAACAAACCAATGGCCTATATCCTTCCACCGAAATGCGCCGTCAAGTCCCCCTGTTACCTCACGCTGCAAGTCACCGCTATCCAGCCACGCCTGACTTCACCTGTCAACCCATACTTTTTTTTTATAACGTCGTTTAATGACCGTGTGGGAATCCGGCCGCCAAATATCACGGTAAGAAGAGGACAAAATTCCAGTTAGTAACTGTGAATTGGTGACTGGTTTCAACTGGTATTGAACTGGTTTCAACTAGTTTCAATTGGAACCAGTTTAATACCAGTTGAAACCGGTCAGCAATTCCCAGTTACTAATTGGAATTTTCTCCTGGTAGTATAGTTTCAGTGCTGGTTTGCTCTAGCCTTTTGGCAAGGCTTATGACTTTGGGGTTATATTGTTTGGTAAAATGTGGGATAATTGAGTGTCTTCAGCGGAGTATATAAAGGCTGGGTGAACGTTATGCCTTCTGTTTTGCCATAAAGCCTTTTACGAAATGTCTACTGCTACATTATTCATTACATGCAAGTAGTTGACCCGAACGTGCAACGTTTGAAGCCATTTGGCTCGGCAAAATGAATTGGGCACGACAGAAAAATTTAGCTCGACAGGGTCTGTCGTGCTAACTCAATTAGTGTGCCACTCGCACGGCTTGGCTTCAAACGTCGTGCTTTAGTTCCAGTTCGAAGTTGGTCCGCAATTTTGTTCACAATAGACTACTAAAGTGTGACGTCGGTTGCCATGGTTTTTGGGTCTAAACATTCGCTGGTAATCTGAAACGTCCATTGGTATAGTGCAGGGAAACAGTTCACTGGTTTTAGTGTAGACCCAAAAACCATGGCAACACACAAAGGGTGACGTTTTCACTTTAGTAGTCTATTAGGAATGCGCATGCTCGCAGCGCGTATGTGAGTAAAGAAATAACCAAGAAACAAGTGCATCAAAATAATAAAATGGCGACGTACAGTGCACAGATTGGAAAACGCACGTGCACAACGTCCATGACGTGCACACGACTCACCCGCCATTTTGGATGTATTTAAGCTCGACTGGGAGTTTGCAATTAAGTTTGACATTTGAAGCCACTGCTGTGCTAACGTCGGCATAAGGGCGACGTTTGAAGCGGGCCTAATTCCATTGTGTTGTGTAATATATCTAAAAGATCTCTGGACCATTTGTTTGTTAAAAAAAGACCTGATATTTCTGGTCAGGTGTTCAACATTTTAATTTTATTTTTCCTTCAAAAGTTTGAGATTTCCCACAAAGATGCCAACTCGTTCGACATTGTGCTCTCGACCGAATCCCCTGCGCCGTTTGTGTGGATGGAAGCGCATAGCATTCGAGGGCGCTTTTCCAACAACGGTTTCCTCATGAACCATGTGAAGCGTTCAGAGCTGTTTTACGCCTGGGAGCCTACGACAGTCGACAAGTTAAAGAAAGCTCTGACTGTAACTTCGCTAACGGATATTTACAAAGACTAAAATCATATGTCTTCAGTCCTCGAGACTTTAAACAAAACTTATATGATTTAAAGGCGTATGGAATTTTTGCAGCTGACATTTTTTATTTTTATTATAGAATTCATAAATACCTTTTTGTGTAAAACAGTAAAACTCACAAAAATTAGCCATGTTTTGCAATTTTCCTTCATCGCGTTGTTCCTTCAAACTGCTTTCTGTGCGCCGAGTTGTTTGTTCGATCGCGCGCGTTACGCGTAATGGAGGTGTGTTATACACGCACGCACATGACCGGGTACTTGTCACAGTACACATTTTGCTTTTGGGAGCGTGTAGTTTCTGTGTGCATGTTCCGTACGCGCTGACTAGCACGCAGGCACAAACGTGAGCCAGCTGGCCGGTCTTTATCACTGGTCTTTATCGTCCGTTTAAAACTGGCCACGTGACGTGCTCTCAGCCAATAGGGATGCGTAAACTGTCTAAGGTATTTATGAATTAGGGAATAAAAGTAGGTTTGGCCAGTTTTAAACATACATTTAAAACCGGCAGGGGCCTGGATGAGTGATGCGGCAAGGGCCGTTATCAGCGTTCAGGCCCCTAGCCGGTTTTAAACTGATTGTTCAAGACTGGCCAAACCCACTTTTATTCCCATTCATATATACCTTTTTGTTGAAATCGGTAAAACTCACCAAAATTCTTCGATAATCTTGTCGTTTTGCATTAGTTACATGCACGACTGCGTTCGTTCAAACTGCTGTGCGTCGAGTTGTTTTTGTTCGATATGTGTGTTACATGTAATCCACGCGTGTTGCACGCGCACGCACACGACCGGGTACTTGTCACAGTGCACATTTTGCTTTCAGGCATTTGCAGTTTCTGTGTGCGTGTTCCATAAGCGCTGCAAGAGGGTCAGGCTAAAAAGTGTTTCAGACTGGCCACATGACATGCTCTCAGCCAATAGGGATGCGTAAACTGTCCAAGTTATTTATGAATTGTAATATGAAGACAAAAACCATTCATCTTAAAAAAATATATGTAAAAAAATGAAAATAACTGAGCAACTGTATACTAAAAAACAGTACAATTTATCAATTTCTATGAATTTTTGACACTAAATAAAAAAAACTGCAGTCAAATATGACCAGAAAATGGTAAAAATTTACCAGGCATTTACAGTACTAATTGTTATAGCTGAGAGGACTTTAATCCTAATTTCAGTCAACCATTATTAATGCAATGTTATTTTGCTTATTACAAAGATAATTGAATTAAGTTCAACATCCTTGATTTTCTAGTTTTTCCAATTCCATTAAGGCCCAACCAGGCTGGCAACTCGAGAGTTGACAAGAAAACCAATACTTAAAGTATTGGTAACAAACACCACTTTTAACAATATGTGACCCGCTCTGGAAAAAAACTACAATTTATTTGAAACGCACAAAAAGCTAATTTTATAAAACTTGTTCCGTCTGTATTGTCAGTTATACTAGTTAATTTTCTATTTTTAATTTAATTTGTCTAACTTGTCTGAAAGCTTCTGTAACTTACACAGTACTTCCCAGTGTAACAAACTTTTATAAGTGAAGTCATGATATATGAAAACAGTATATATTGTTTAAAATATTGTTTAACATTTTGTACATGATCAGTTGCAATAAATGTCTTGTTTAAAAACATATGAATGCCCTTGCGTTTTTTAGCTGAGAATAAAATGCTTTGATTTACCAGATGAGCTTTTGTTTTATTGAAAAGGCTAATGCGCAGGGAAACATGCAGTTGACTGATTTTATTGTAGACCCGGTAATATGGGCAACGCGTACAAAGGGTGACATTTTCATTTGTTGTTTTGACCAGACTATATACATGTACGTTTGTCAGTAAAAAGCACGGTGGCATCTTAAAGCAGAGGGTATGGGCTTTCCAACGATGCACCATTAAGCACAATTGTCTTGAAATTGAGGTGGAATATGGGGGTTGGTTCACTTTCATGTTAAATAAAATCGATTATTGACGCACAGAATTGAACATAAATGACACAATCTTAATTCAGTAATTACATTTTATTCATTCACACTTTCGTTCCAACACAGGATTCTGATTTTTGTTTTATTTACCACGGTTCTCCACATGTCCACTTCCTCTCTCCTAACAAAGTTGACATCAGCGGCGCATGTCTCGCGGTTGTCTGGATCGTGCAATAACCATCTCGCTGCACCAAAATATCGCTGTTCTGATTTTAAAGGTTATTTATTTCTCTTTTGTGGTACTTTTTATTACTTATTTAGTATTTCTCTTATGCGGTACTTCATGTCTAAAGTGGGTTCGCGTCATTTTATAGGAGTACCGTGACCGAGTGGTTTTGGGTCATTGACTCGCAATCATGGGTGAAAACTTGGGGTTGCGGGTTCGAATCCGGCTGCGGTACCTGTCCCCTTGGGCAAGGCACTCAACCAAACTTGCTCCATCCTTCGGAAGGGATGAAAATCCGTTGGTCCAGTGTGTTAGGTAATGGTAACGCACTGTAAATATTCCAGAGCATTAGCCTAATTCTTTCGTGAAGAGCAAGGGGATATTCCCCGGTGTCTCTGGTCATTTCTAATTCGAATTCTTCATGGGTTTCCTCACGCTTGCGAGTGACAGTGCAATGAGCACTATTGAGGAATCCTTGGTATGAATACCAGAAAGAAATAATAATAATAATTATTATATTTATATCACTGAAATGGCATACTGAAACGCCCCTTTAAGATCAGGTACGTGTTGTGTCTACAGTAGCATGATACCTAAAACGTGCTGTTCGGATATTATTGTGTCTGCTTATGGGACGTCAGAGGACCACGGCGCTTTTTCTGAAGGTCATTTGTGCATTGAAATACATGTAACTACCCCAACATGATCGATCGGCGCGGCGCATAGCGGACATTCTTCATAGCTTTCGTCACGTCTTTTTGACATCCTGCACCACAACCTAATGACAAAATCATCTCCTTGTTCTCTGGGGATATTGCTTTCTTTTTGTGCTGAAATTTAGCTTTAATTGCTGTGACAGTTAACGTGAGTACCGTTTTCTACATTGATTTTTGCATTGCATCCCTTCGTGATTTGCCATGCACATGATGAAAGTTAAAACCATGTTTTAAAACTGCATGAATTCCAGTCTACACTTTGGTTTTGAACTTACAAGTACTGAAGTAGGGCATACTTTAGTTTAGCCTCGGTACATCAAACCATGGAGGAAGAATTTCCTCCATGATCAAACCTAGAAATTTTCTTCTTAAAATTTCTTCTAAAAATCGTCCTGCTGGATTCTTGCTTAGTCTTCTGTCGTATCTCCAGTAGTCAACCATGAAAAATGAAGCACGTCCAAATGACATTTTGGAATTTTTTAAATATACATTGAATACGGATTTGGGTGAATTTATATATTGGAATTGATAGCTAAGATATACCGAACTTCCCACTGACACTTCCGTCGCAAATGTTGCATTTCTGAGATAAATAAATGATAAAATTTAATACTGCATAAAGTAATGCACAAAATGACGTGCATAAAGCGTGAGAACAGAGGGAGCTGTGCGCTCTTGTGTGAACAGAGGGCGCTGCGCGCGTGTGTGAATGGTTATCTTGTGCACTATAAACTGAAGGCAATTTGTGAAGAAGAAAACGTGATTTTTCTACAGAAAAGCAACATTTGCAACAAAAGTGCAAGTGGGAAGTATCTTAAAATTACATTATGTGTTGATTCCAGGAGGTAATTTCCTTAAAATCTTTGTTCAATGTTTACGAAAAAAATACCGACATTTTCGCACAAAATGTCTGCTCACGACCAGGCTTAATCTGAAACAATCTTACTCGCACCGATCTTTACACCCCAAGATCATGCAAATTAAATGCACTGGGCTGTGGATGGCGTTAGTCAGTTTCCCATACCCCATGGGTGCATATTAACTCGTCTTGAACCAACTCAACCATTGTGCCAGCTCGACCATTTAACCAACTCGACCGTTGTGCATTGTGTACGCCGAGCAGTGTTGGTAACTGGTCGAGTTGACTCCAATTTGAAGTCGAGTTGGTCACAATGAACGAATAGATGGAATCTTTACGTCTGGGAACCAGACAAGGCCTACTGTGCCCTCTAACGTCCGTAAAGGGTTCAGTGTCCCCCCTTCCTGCTGAGCGACTCCGCGAAGGCCGGGCAGCTGTTGGCAAATTTTGGTCACACCTCCACCATTCAAAATGCTCTAGCGACGCCATTGAATGTGTTGTTTCAATCCAAATTCCCACCGCACTGCTTTTTCTTGAAGCGACGCATGTCACTTTAAAAAAACAATAGCCATGTTTCATACATACATACATGTAGTACAAACAAGAATTTATTTTAAATTCCAGAATGTCTTAGCATAATACATGTACACCTTTAATGCATAGGTATGCCTACAGTTCGTCTACAGTAAATTAGTTTCTGTTGTGCCAATATACAGACTATTTCCACACACAGTATTTTCAATGTCAACAAATCCAGTGTAGAAACCCCTCTGTGTTAACAGTCATTTACTTCATTGATTAATTGGCCTTCCACAGTCATGCCATTCATACTAGTATACTGGTACACACACACACACACATGGTGTACTGTGATTTGTGGGTTCTGGCGGAGTCCCATTGGCTTTTTGTCCCAGCAACAATGTTAACAAGAATTGATGACTAATCAGTCAAAATTGTCACTGTCATCATCAGTCATCGGTACTGTCTAGATCTTGGCAGGGAAAATGTTACCTTTTATGGATGCGGTTGAATTTTTTTAATTTTATTTGTGAGACATGCCAAAATAGTAAGAATTGAAATTAAGATTTTTCTTTAAAATGACCTATCAGGCATCTTGTGCAGGTTGGATGGAGAAACCCAAATTTGGGAGTGCAAAAAAGTTATAAGATTTTCTTAGAAAACACTTGGAAATTGTTGAGACATTCTCGTAGTCATGGTTTTTATACAAGGTCTAAATTCATTTTCAACTCTTTAATTGAATTCAGTAAAAGTTGAGAAGTTGATCAGAATTTTTTTTTTATTAAAATGACTCATGAATCATCGGTCAGTGTAGATTTGATGGAAAAACCCAACTTACCGGTAAAAGAGTGACAACATTTTAAGATTTCGTGAGGAAACACTTAAAATTAAAACAAATTCAGCCTGTCTCATACGTACATGTATGTTTTGTACACAGTCTGAAGCCATGATCAACTACGGTACTTAATTCTTTCCCTGATTGATAATGCGGGACATAAACAATAGGCCTTTTTCCACTAGGACCTCAATCCCCGGGGCGAACTCGTCCCGGGGCCGCCCTGGGGTGACTCACCACCCCCCCCCCCCCCCCCCCCCTCCTCCCCCCCCCCCCCCCTCCTCCCCCCCCCCCCTCCTCCCCCCCCCCCCCCTCCCCCCCCCCCCCCCCCCCTCCTCCCCCCCCCCGAGTTCAACCCCGCGGCGATTCACGCTTGTTGTTCTGAATCTTGCCCCGGGGCAAACTCACCCAGGAGGTCGGCACCTCATCTCTCAATTTAAAAAGTGAGAACTCACCCCTGCCCCTTTTCCCACTACAGTTCTCACCCTGGGGAAAGTTTAGTGGTGACTTTTGCAGTTTCTGAAGGCGGGTTGAAGCGATTTGGGGTGTAGTGTAAACGCAGCAAATGTTCAGTTTTGTGGTCGCAATAAAAATGCTGGATCTGTATCCACCTTTGCCGGTTCGAGTGTAAACACGGTGATACAGTACACTGCACATTGTAATAGTACCGTATACAATATCCATCTCTCAATTTGGCTCACATTCAGGCAATTTCCTCTGTGGTTGTGGTAACCGCAATGTTTTTTACTTTTCAATACTGAATCCAGGAAACTGCAGGCTGCACCTGATCTTCACAAACAACTGGCCACAAAGTGGTATCATGGTGGTACAGATACGGTAGTTGGAAATGTATCCATCCGTCCTTAATAGTTTTCGTTTGTATTTCCTTTCACTTTCAGTTATAATATTGTAGTGTGTACGTATACGTGTGCATACTTGCAGTAAACTCTCATTATATCATTTTTGTAGGGATCAAACTTGAAAGTCCAATGCAACAATGAATAAAGTAATGGAACGGTTATCACTAATGCTGTAACAAAGACGGCAAGTTCTGGTTCGGTTCCGTTCGGGAAACCAAGCAGGGTTAAGGGCACAAGCTCGTTAGCAATGTGGCGCACCAAATTCGTGCACGTAGCTCGTAGCGCGACATTCAAAATTGCATCATAGCTACGGACGTTGCTGCCAACAGCAAGAGCCAATCACGCGCCTCGCTCTGTTTACATGTAATAGTAGCGTCCACTTTTACTAGGGGGTGGGGTCTAATGTTTAAATGAACAGTCTCTGTAAGGGGTTTAATACAGCCTAGCTCAACTCGTTTCAGCAAGGGTCTTGGCAAACTAGGTACGTGTGCAGGAAAGACCCTTGCGAAAGGAAGATGATGGTAGGCCTACATGTACCATACCGTACATCTATTTATCTGTGACTGTGCATTTATTTTGGAAAACGTTTAAGCCTAGCGTACATGTACATCGACCTTGCAACTGGAAGCAACTAGTGGCAACTGGTGTTTCCGGCAACTGGGAGCAACTGATCAGTTGCTCAAAAAGGTTGATGTACGCGCACTTGCAACTAGTGCACTGCCAGTTGCTTGCGTGCATCTGACCACGTGCGCGCACATCGACAGCAACTGCAAGCACAGTTGCTTCCAGTTGCAAGGGCAATGCACTCTGCGCTTTACAGAGTTGCCGTGTCGATGTGCGCGTTCTGGAAATGTATATAGCTGGATGCTCCAAGTTGCCGCTACAGTAGTTGCAGAACTAATCAGTTGCTGTCGATGTGCACACATCGACAGCAACTGATCAGTTGAGTTGCTTCCAGTTGCAATATCGACGTATGCTAGGTTTTAGTAGGGGGAGATTTTGCCAGCAGGGAAGATGGGCTCTATGGATAGTCATGCTTTGCTGTAAACACGAAGTTGACTCGGTCATATTGACAATCCATCTTGCATCCGTTTTGGGGAAGTTTTTTGTTGCCCAATCTCACACCAAATATAATCAGCACATTTAAAACTGACTGCAGGCCAGGATGCTAAATATTTTGCTTGTTATCCAGTGTTTAATGTACAGTTTAAAACTGGCCAACCGTACATCTACTCCTGAACCCCTCTGGCACCTCATGAACTGAAAGCACTAATTAGCCTTCATTACAGTAGTTTACTACTGTACAAGATGCGGTATGACAGCTGGAAGATTCACCATAATAAACGTCCGACTCTGCAGCTGTTTAACCCTCAGGCCACTTCACCCTACGATAACTATTGACAGAAGGCGGCCTATCACCATGAAACCATCAGTGCACAGAGGAGAAAAATGATACTTGAGAAATTAGATGCGTGTTTGGATTTGATAATTGGATTGTCCGAGGAGCCAGTGTTGAATTTTGGTCAAGGATTTGTTTAAAAAAAATAAAATTAAGGAAATTTTCTTGGGATTTATTGGCCAAGTTTAATAAGATGAAACTGTCACAACATTCTTTCTATTTCATAAATTGGACAATCAATTTATTAATATGGCATTTGGTAGACATACGGTAAATGTACTCGACATAAATTTCCTAATTGGATAGTTGGAATTCCAAGTATCTTGTTTTGAGAACCTACACGTAGATTGTAATTCTATGATTCTAGCCTATTTCATTTTAAAAATTATTGTATTTGAATAAAATAATTATTGATTTGCTAAAATGGAAAAACTATATGTACTTTAATAACATAACTCTATTTATCAAAGTTTGTTGCACAGTTTCGAGTATTCCACTTTAAAGAAGGACCTTACATGGTCTCTATTGTATTTTTCAGTAAACAGAGAAATTTTATGTTATTGTACAGGTTCTGGGCAAGTACATGTATCAGTACACAACTCACATACAGTAAAAATAAGACTTAAACAAATTTCTTTCAAAAATTTCAAAATATTTTTGGCCGTATTTTGTTCTTGTGTTTTCTAATAGTAAATTATGGCCTTTTTCCAAATCTCGACTTGGGCTCAGGCTCCGGCTCCATGTAAACCACATGGAGATGGAGCCGGAGACGAAGCCGAGATTTGGAAAAAACCCTTTATAATACGCAGCAGGAGTGTAATAACATCAATTCATAAGATGCCTTTATATTAATTACATGTACTGTAGGGGGAAACAAAATATTTTTTGAAAATGAAATTTTGGGGGAAAAATGTTTGATTGAGTCTTTTATTTTGTGAGTACCGGTAGACTGAGTAATAGTAGCTACTAATTACAGTTCAGGATGGAATAATAATTTACAAATGTTTGTTTAATTTATAACAAATTGCACCATGTATGTAACCAATATTACAAGAATGTACATGTACTGTACTCTGTTGTATCTGTTACACCAGCAGAAATGCAATCAAGTCCCCATAAACATTGTATTTGTCTAGGCACAGATTTTTCGCATTCCCACTGTGTAGTCAGCAATCAGAAACTCTGTCATCAACCAGTCAGTAATCACATACATGTGTGTGTATGGCCACCCCTCCTATCTTCCAAATGGTAGAACCCACAAAGTATCCAGCCAATCATGTCTCACCTTGAAGAATTGCTCTGGCCAATCACAACCATGTTTACTGCCTCACATGGACTGCTCCATTTTTGGAAAGGGGTGTACAAATTGGCTTTTACTGGAGGGGCAAACTAATTTCTTGCAGGCATTCTGTTTGGGAATATTTTCTCCAGCCTTGGATGGTTAGACCATGGAGCTATATGGTTAGACCAGCCCCTTGGCCCCAAGGATGACTCCCTTGCCTTTCAAGGGCAGATAGTTTGATCAAATTTGGAAGTAACATCATTGTCTCGTTGGCTACAGGCTGCACTGCCTGAACAAGTCAATTTATAGTTTTTCCCATGGATTATTTATTGCTTTATGTTAGCGCCACACTTTCGGTTCCTGTTTTGATATAAAAAAAGCCATCTGTGAAACTGCAGTGTTTTCCTTTTTTGATTGGATTCATTTTT
Source organism: Henricia sp. BOLD:AAB3569 (assembly GCA_037783545.1). Classification (NCBI taxonomy): domain Eukaryota; kingdom Metazoa; phylum Echinodermata; class Asteroidea; order Spinulosida; family Echinasteridae; genus Henricia; species Henricia sp. BOLD:AAB3569. Next base: position 436,792 of record JBBELK010000402.1, read on the forward strand.
GTGGATCGTCTTTCCGTGGGAATACGCAGTGGAGATATTTCCTCTTTCGTTTGGATCATCTATATCTGGCGTCATTAGCGAATAGTTTGTGCTGCACACTTTGGAGCGAGTCGGAGGAATTTTATAATGGGGTCTCAAACTGCAGGTATTGTATTTAAACCGAAGGACTGGATTTGGACATGTTCAAAGAGTGTGTTCTCCAAAGAAAAATATTTCTGATTTTATTAAACAAAATATTTATTTTGTTTTCATAAGAATTAGGACTTAATTGGTCCACTGTATCATTTGTATGGCACGAATTTGGCGCGCGCATTGCTGACGAGCCCCTGCCTTTAATGACCCTAAGATCCCACCTAATGACCCAAATATTTTAATTCTTGGACTTATACATTTAAAGAACGCTACATGTACCGATGGCATGGTCCGATGGCGAACCGGTTGCCTGCGCTTGTGCTGTGTCACATCGATGTATGGGTCACCAACGAAGATCGGTACACTCTGCATCTGGGAAAATTGCACACCTTTTCTTGCGCGTGCGACGGCCTTCAACATCATTTTTTGACAATAAAAAATTCCCATAAAAGATTGATAGAATTATTTCAGGAACTACATTACATAATGTATATGAGCATTACATGATTTTTATCTTTAGAGCTCGGCGTATAAGCCGCCCGGTTTATAAGCCGCCGGGAACTCTTTTTTTGGCAAAATCAACGTATAAGCCGCGGCTTATATTCCGAAAATTGCGGTAGTTACATTTGCCGTGTTCAGACACAGTACTAAAAGCAGACTAACTTCTGTTCAACCGAAAATGGTCTATCTTCGTTGTGTCTGAAGAGAGGCGGTCTACATTGAACCCTGCAATTGTCAAGGTCGCTTGTTGTAGTGTAAACGCTACCCGAATACAGATTCGGCAATTTGAGTGTCCTTGGGGCGGTGCCCGCAGTGTAGTAGATTTAATTGACCAATCTGGCACTAGTGCAGCAACACCTACATGTAACAGCTCACGCATGCGCTGCAGTTAAATTTAGTGGTGACTTTTGCGGTTTCTGAAGTGATTTGGGGTGTAGTGTAAACGCGGCAAATGTTCAGTTTTGTGGTCGCAATAAAAATGCTGGATCTGTATCCACCTTTGCTGGTTCAAGTGTAAACACGGTGTTAATGATATCATGCCTAGTACCTGTACCTGCATGTACCTGTACATAGCTAGGTCATGTTTATGACCCTTACTGTCAACATGTGCACAGTTGCTTAGGTTACCAAGAAAAGCCACAAATTATGGGTCTTACCATTTGACAGAGAATGATGTGCAACACACCCCAGTGACCGAATGCTGGGGTTGTGGTCAAAGGTTCTAGACAGATTTTGATGTGTTTTTGATGACTTTGTATGATCTTCACATTGTTGCAATTTTTGTGCAGTGACCGTATATTATTTTAATATTCGTTTCTGATTTTATTATCTTGTTTCTTATTTGGAATCTGAAAGGCCCATTGTATCATTTGCAATGACCCAATTTTGTTTTTCATGAGTTGACAAGAAAAACCTTACTCAAAGTGTTGATAACAACATGTAACAAATTTATTTCCGTCCAAAATGGTATTTCATGCTGGAAATTGACAACTGAAGATGGTCTAAACCATTCACTTGTACACAAAACCCATATAGATTTTCAAGGTTTTCTGAAGCATTGATGCATCTAAGTAGCTAAAATTTCTTCAGGCTACTAGTTTACCAAACTTGGTAGTTGGCTGTAAAATATTCATTATTTTTTGTCCGGGCGGCCGAGATTTTTGTCCGGGCGCTAATGGTACCGGTACCTGTGATGATTTGTCGCGCCCGGACAAAATCGGCAGTGAAGATCACTGGTATACTCCCTCGGGTCTTCCTGAGACCTACCAGCTGAGCAATGAGGCCCAGTTGTATTCCATAAGACCTCTAACACACCAGATGATCTACCAGCCCAGCTATAAGTATAAGGCACAGTGGTATACTCCCTCGGGATTTCCCCAAGACCTCTGACATACCCGGCAGATGCTCTACTACTAGCTGAGCTATAAGGCACAGTGGCATACATGTACATGTACATGTATGCATGTACTCCCTCAGGTTTCCCCAAAGACCTCTAACACACCAGGCAGATGCTCTACTACCCCGGTACAGAGTGACTATGAGGCACAGTGGTTTCTTGCACGTCTGCAATGCATAGGGCTTTTTTTTCTTCTTCGGATATTATTTGTATCGCCGCAAATCCGCGAAAATTTGTGAGATTCTCTCGTCTTAATGAAACCTGTCTACAAATTGGAAAATACAGTATGTAAATAGTGTTCGTAAGTCATTATTTTCCATCAAGAAGAGAAACCAACCGCGAATGACAAAAGCAACTCACACTTCACGCTGGTTTCTACGGCTGGAAATAAAACTAACTCCAAGACCACGTGATTTTCTGGAACCGAAATCTGGTACCAGAAAATCACGTGACCTTGGTTTCTTTGACAACTGCTCAAAAACGGCAAAATTTGATGGTTTCTTTTCAGGATATATATTTAGTTTATTTCTGAAAGACTTTTAGAATCTTGTATGGGTCCATTACGAGCCAAAAATAGCCCAACAAAGCCAGTGTGTACCTTTAAACAACAATAAATAAAAAAATCAAATCTCTTTTTTCCTTCAGACACCGGCGAGGACATCATGTCGACCATGTACCGCCTCCAAAAAGAACTTGACAACCTGGACCAGGCAAATCGAGAACTCGATTCAGGCCCCAAAGGCTACACCTCTCAGACGGTCGTCTCGGCCCAACTCTACTCCTCACAACCCAAGAAGTATGCTCCCGTCACTGCCCCTAAGCCTAAGCAGAATTCTGGGGGCAACTCCCTTCCCCCGCCTGGTCCCCACAGTAAAGGTGAGATTGGTCCATTTGTGGTTTAATTTTGTGATCAACATTTTAAGCATGCATTTGCAGTGGCTGTAAATTTTTTAATTCATGCTTGATTCTCATGTGCTTACAGTAATGCATTGTTTAGAAATCTCAATGTGTGTCTGAGGACAAAATGGAAAAACTAGGGCCAATTTCATGACACTGCTAAGCTTAATAGTTTGCTGAGCGCAAAACACTGCCGAGCGCAAAAAATTGCCGAGCGCACAAAATTGCCGAGCGCACAAAATAGCCGAGCGCACAAAATTGCCGAGCGCACAAAATTGCCGAGCGCACAAAATTGCCGAGCGCACAACAAAATAGCCGAGCACAACAAAATAGCCGAGCACAACAAATTTCGTACAAATTGTTTCACACGATCGTTCTCAAGGATACCTTGAGAAATCTTCCACTAGCATTTTGTCGTAGGCCTGGACCTCTGCTAAAAAATCTCAAGGATTGAGAAAATTTCTCAAGGAATGCTTCACTCTCAAGCATTGGTGTCCTTTCACACGATGGAAATTTTGTAAGATTTTCTCAAGCATGAGAAAATATCTCAAGCCTTGCGAGTTTTTTGGCCTCGTGTGAAAAGGGCTTTTTACAGCAAAGTACCAGTAATTTCTGTGAAATGAATCACATTCCATCTTTCGAATTCGCGGATTGTTCCTTGATCAATGCTTCAGGTCATCAACCTCTCTCCCATGCCAAATTCAGCACAGCTCCAAATAAATGTTCAGGGCCAAAGATGCAAATAACTTTAAAACTAGACCTCATGGTCATAAGCTTAAAAATGCTTTAAAGGTACATTCTGCCTCGACGTGCCTGGAATTGTTGTGCTTTAAAGGCCACTCTCGCCACGCTTGCCAAACTGTACCTGAAAATCTGATTGCTTGTCGAATGTTTCATGAAGTCAACAGGCATGCAACTTTTCAGCTAATTTCCTCTTTTTTTTGTTTTCTCATCTGTCCCATTGAAAATAAAAAAACACTGCACAAAGTTGGAGTTGTTTTGCATTTTCCTCTCTTTTTTGGTGTAATGACACAGTTGCATGCCTGAGCCAAACCTGGATGTGCTCAAAATCGTTTTAATGCTGCGAATCCCAGTGCAGATTGTGGGCCAGTGTCCTAACACTCGGGGTATACACCGTATCGAATAGCTGCCATCTTGTAGGACACCTTTTGTTATTTATACTGATCATCAATGTAAGCACAATATGAGCAACCATGCATGTACTCAAGGAACAAAGAAACTGCCCCACAAGATGGCGGCTATTTGATACGGTCTATAGAGCGGTTTCATGGTGTTACAGGTTACAAAGTGCATGTTTTTAACTGAGGAGCATTAACCAGTTAATGTTGGGTACGTGTACGTAGTTCAGAGTAGATAAATTTTTCGTGCAATGCTGGGTACGCTACCGTGAACCATTTCTCGAGGTGGATCATGCGGTGTAATATCGATTGGCTTTCGCAGTTGAAACACATTATTCATGTTAGTGTAACATTTGCCAGGTGCTCCTGAAGTAGGCAACTGTTGCAGACTGCAATGCTCGTTACCCGAGTAGCTTAAATACCGTGCTTCCAGCATGGGCGGTGTTATGCCGGGAGCCCGGCATTTTTATAGTATGCTTCAGTAGAAACACGTCGGACAACGAAGAACCGTTCACTGGTTGGTTAAAATAGTGGTTCTACTCCGAAGTACAAGGCATTAACCCGTTAACCGGCAACAGCTCCTCAGTACTAGAAGGGTCTTTCTATAAATTAGGGGTCAATGTTGGTGTCCCCCGTTACATTTTACATCTTGTTTTTGTAAATTCAGGACACATTCTTTAAATACTTTCCATCTCAAAGAGAGAGTACATAAAGTACAATTCATACAAAATGGTTTAAAAGCCATTTTAATGATTTTTGTACGAAAAATAACATATCAGGTGTAACGGGGGACACTAAATGTCACACTTTTGGACCCCTAATTTATAGAAAGACCCAGAAACACGCTATAGAAAGCAGTCTAGGCCTATAGCCCTACTGCCCCAAAATTGCACCAGCACTCTAGGCCTATTCTTTAGTGAACAAATGTATTACATGTACAATCCTGTTTAATACATTTGATCCACATTTTCTTATCTTACGTCATTTTGGGGCACTTTTTTATTGCCCCCATATTGTGCAACAGCAGGCAGAATATATCTTTAAAACATCACTCAGTGAGCGCACAGCAGGATAATTCCAAATACAGCATGCTCCATGCAGGCTCACCAGGGATAAACTAAACTTGATAGGCAGGGCATGGGAGCTGGAATTTCTGGCTTAGTTTTAAAAACAAAATGTCACTCTGGCATTTAAAAGGCATGCAGTGCCAGAGTATTTGATGGGTCTGTCATGATGAATAAATAATGATGATTGTTTTAACATACCGGTATGAGCTGAAATTCTCATGAGATAAAGAAGCTTTGGTATTTTTTTGTCAATTTTATTAAATCTATTTATTCAATAATTTACCAAATCAACATCATTGACGCAAATTACAGATTGATAAGACCAAACAAAATAAATGGTGTGTTTATGGTACACCCGACCTACCTGGAATTTGAGGCCAAATTGCCGACCTCAAACTTTTTATTGCCAAAGTTGATAATTTTAAATGAGCACTATTTGCAATAATTTCCAATGAACATAACATTTTCTGCACTTGTACATGAACATGGTTAAAAGTGTTAATAGTTAGTTTCAAACATTGCAAAACAACACGCAAATATAATATGCATGAACTGAAATGAAAAAAAAAATGACAAAATAAAATGATTTTTCTACCTACCTACCTGGATTTTTTTTAGGCCGTTACCGTAAACGCACCATTTATTTTGTTTGGCCTGAGAAATGTTCAGTAAAAGAGTATTCATTAATAGACCGTATTCCTGAACGCGTGCGGGCGCTCGAACAAGGTGATTTGGGGGAAAATGTCCATAGACGACATTAGAAAAGTGGGGATATGTGCATACGTACGTATGTGGGGAAAAGTCGCGTACGCGGAGCGCGCAGGACTGTGGCGCGCACAGATTTCCATTGAAAATAAACGTTTGGAAGGCGTGTGCGCGTAGCGCGTTTTGTGTTCGAACATAACACACGATGGGCGCGGACCACTTGACTAGCGCCCTCACGCGTTCAGGAATACGGCCTATTGGTACATGAATTTTTTTAAAGAAAGGAAAAGTTTATTGTTGGGCTGAATTGGCCTAAGGCCAAACAAAATAAATGTTGCGTTTCAGTAACGGCCTAAAAAAAATCCAGGTAGGTAGGTAGAAAATAATTTTTTTTTTTATTAAATAATTTCTTTTTACATTTCAGTTCATGCATTTGCGTGTCGCTTTGCAATGTTTGAAACTCACTATTAACAATATTAACCATGTTCATGTACAAGTGTAGACATTTTATGTTCGTTGGAAATTATTGCAAAATAGTGCTCATTTAAAATTATCAACTTAAAAATTGGCAATAAAAAGTTGAGGTCGGCAATTTGGCCTCAAAAATTCCAGGTAGGTCGGGTTACCGTAAACACACCATTTATTTTGTTTGGCCTAATTGTGCAACTTGCAATTGGTGTTTACAATATTTGTCTATAAAAATCTTCCATCTTAATCTGGTATTGCGGTGGCTTAATGATCATTAATCACACGTGTAGCTGCAGTACACAATGTACATGTATGTACATTAACCTAAAATTTCCCTTATTCTCATGATCAACTTGGGCGCAAGGTCAAAATAAAAACGGTCCGTATACTACCGGTATACCGGGAAACGGTACATAAACGATACACCGTTGCGTTTTCAGTGAACAAGCAGACGATAGATAATTGGCAATGTTTAACCCAGCCCATGTTCGCTGAACAATAGAGAGCTTATAAATCGGATTATGGGCCATTGTGTGACTACTCCTGGCTGACTTGCTGCCACTGTTTATCACATGACCGCCTGAACAAGGGTGTTTAACCACAACCCATTCATGCCCTGGCTAAAGGGTCAGGCGGCTCTCTTTAAAGTCATCGACCAGTAGCAGCCTTTTGTTTCCTTCCTGCAGGCGGCTAGTTGTAAACCTGTCAATCATCGACCAACCCAGCAAGTTGGCAACAGCTCCCCTAAGTTCAAACCAGCACACGGTTTTCTGTCAACAGAGACACGATTTGAAAAGGGATTAACTCGAATCGTTTACCGGTATACAGACCGTTTCTATTTTGACCTCGCGCCTTAGTACTAGGGTTATTTTCTTGAAATATGTGACCACATTTCTCCTTTTTTTCTGATTCAACATTCACAGTTATGTGTTTGCCCGTTACATTTCACAGTGTGCACTGCTACTGTGTTTTTTCCCTCCGAGAGAAGCGCTACAAATCTCATAGCACGCATGGGTGGGACTTGAACCCACAACTTCCTACATGGAAGTAAAGCCCCTATCTCACTGTTGGTGACAAATTGCGAACGGCATTCGCGAGGGAGTTTCTAAAATGTTTCCTCACGTGAGTCGCAGGGCCTCGCTCTCGTCTCGCTGGAATTTTGAACATGTTCAACAAATTTGCGCGACAAATTTTCTCTCAAAATAGTTACAGAGTCGTCGCGGATGTCTCAAACCCATCTCGAACCCTACTCAATTTAGTTTCTGTGGTGAGTCAGAAAGTGCGAGAAATGTAAGACAACTTTGTGAGGGGTTGGCGACCTATGAAACTAAATTGTGACTGATTGGAGACAAAAATGAGAATCTAAAATTCTGGGCGCGAGACAGGCGCACGACAGTCGCAAGTGCAAACATTTTGCAATTTTTAAATTTATTTTTTCCTTGGGTTCTGTGAGAACATGCCTTTACCACAGTTGGTCGCCGTAGTTACCATTTGTTTGTGTTACGTTTTACTTGGATTATTCTCGTGTGTCCTCGGTGGTCAACTGGCAACTGCCAAAACTATGTCGCTTTTTGCTCTTAAAAATGACTTTTGGCGTCAAAACCAAGAAAGACAGGGGAAAACGTGGTCACAAATTTTATAGAAAATGACCCTAAAATCTGACTGAGCTTTCATACCGGTATCTTCGCCTGAATCTTGGAATGCCTTAACCATTGCCATGCTTTTCTTGCTGTGTACACTGTATGTTTGTTTCACTGTACATGTATGTCTGGATTGCTTGCTGTAATTGTGGGATGCTGTCAGATCTGTCTTACAAAGTAGCCCCTCCCCCGGTGACGTTACCAAAACCCAACCGGGCTACTGTGAAGGGTAAGCAAAATACACCCTTTTGCAGCGACAGCCATGACAGGGGGAAAGTTTTCATATGATGTGACAATAGATCCACAAAGTGCCTACTGGTGCATGAAGCACGGTGACAGTTTTACTGCCCCCTGTAATGGCCACCCATGCAAAGAGTCTATGCAAGGAATGTCTCTAGCAGTGGTAGTATTTCAAATTTTCCAACTGGAATCCCCAGATTAATGGACCTGAAACATACACCGTATTTACATGTACACTTGAACCGGCAAAGGTGGATACAGACCCAGCATTTTTATTGCGACCGCAAAACTCAACATTTGCTGCGTTTACACTACACCTCGATTCGGCTTCAACTCGCCTTCAGAAACTGCAAAAGTCACCACTAATTGTATCTGCAGCGCATGCGTGAGCTGTTACAGGGGTGTTACACTTGCAGCACTATAGTGCCAGATTGGTCAGTTGAATCTACTACACGGCAGGCACTGCCCCAACAAGGACACTCATATTGCCAAATTTTTTTCTGGTAGCGTTTACACTACAAGCGACCTTGACAATTGCGGGGTTCAACCCTACCCCAAAGGTGACTTTTAAAAGGCGAATCGGATCCGGGTCTGATCCGCCTTTTTCAATTCACCTTTTTGGAAATTGCGGAGTTCGATTCGGCAAAGGCAAATCGAGTGTAAATAGGCCTTTAAAATTACGTCACGGTTTGTTTACATGTACATGCGTGCAAATCTATGGGGAAGTCTCAGGGTATCAGGTGGCATAGGGCCATAGTAAAGCATGTACGTAAAATGTATAAACAAACCCTGATGTCAAATGTTTCGGGTCCATTAATCTTTGTCAAATGAAGTGTTTTCTCACATACTGAACTTTCATTTTCAGCCAATCAGATTTTGGCTTAGTAATGCCCACTATGCTGTCCTTTATGAGGAGAAATTTGATTGGTGGCAAGCCTGACACATTATTAATACATGTAGGCCTATTAAATCATAACTGGCCACATATTTATCATGTGTTGTGACTTGGTTTAAATTCTTGGTTGCGTTTCTAATCCTGCCATGTTAACTGCTTAAATTACATGTACATGTAGATAGCAAAGTGAATGCATGAGCTAAATCGCAGCAATTGCTTGTAGTGTTCACCCTAGCTTTTTGCTACACGCACGACATGTATGATGTACTGTATGTTTTGAAGTGTTTGTTATACATGTACTGTAGATCAAATTTCAATTGTCACGTCAGGTGCTCAATATTGACCTCTGTTTGGCAGTTACAGGTCTGGGTATTTGACCGTGTACAGTAATGATCTGATGACAATGTGGATATTTATAAAGCGCACACGACATGGTGCTTCACACTGTTACCCCTGGTCATTGGGCTCCTAAAGCCGTGTCCGCATTAGACTTGTTTTTTTGGAAGGTTTTACTGAGACGATGGTAAAATGAAAAATGGCTACATTTTACTGCTGTTCGCATTTGGACTTTTTGACACAGTAAAACTTTACTGAGACCGTGGAGGAGCATCCGCAGTGTCCCTTCGCATGAATTTGAACCCATAACCTACAGAATTACACCAAGGTCTCGAGTTTGATACACCTGGGGCCAATTTCATGGTGCTGTTTAGCACAAAAATTTGTTTGGCACAGAATTTCTTTGCTCTGTAAAATGGGTTACTAGCCAAAATTGTATGTCAAATTGGATTTTTAGGAACAGGAGCAAGATATCAGTAAATACACATCACATACGATTTTGGCTGGCAACCCAGTTTTGTAAAATAAAGCAAAGAAATTCTGTGCTAAGCAAATTTTTGTGCTAAACAGCGCCATGAAATTGGCCCTGATCACTCGACCAGTTAGTCAGAATTTATAAGATATTTCCTATGTCTGTGGCGTAAATATTGTTATGTGATTTTCTTTTGTTTTATGTTGGTTAGTGTCTGTTAATACAGTCGGTAGAATTTAACCAAATGCTCATTAATTTTAGCCTAATTCTAAACTTTTTCTTTCTTTGTATGTATTTTCTCTTTCTTTTCACAAATCGCTGCTGATAATTTTCCTCCGCGTCCAGTTCCGCCGGCTCCGCCTCCTAAAACTTCACCACGTCATCAGCAGTTTAGTACATCAGGTAGCTGATTACTGCTTATCTCGGTGTTTCAATGTGCTCCTACCGTACATGTAGATGGCTTTTCACACAAGACAAATTGTGGGGTAGATGTGGACTTGGAAACCAACGGTATTTCATTAACCATGTTCACACTTGAAAAATGTCAACCTAAGTATTAAAGAGAGGTGATGGCGCTTACCCATTCAATGACACGTCCGTTCTGTTCGACTTGTTTTAATTGTTTGAAATAAAACTGAATTTATTTTAAAAATTTGTTTTGTTCAGTTTGTACCTTGTTGGGTACCGTGGCGGAGTGGTTTGGGTCATTGACTCGCAATCATAGGTGAAAACTTGGGGTTGCTGGTTTGAACCTCCCTTCCTAGGCTGTCCGCACTGGATTAAAAATGGGAAAAGTACCCATCGTCTCGGTAAGTTTTCCCCAAAAAAGTCCAATGCAGACAGGCCTATGCGGACAGTCAAACCTCAGCCATTGAGGCAGGGTGCGCAGGAGATGTGCAGATGGTTGCCACATTTCATTACTGTGGGAATCGCTTTGTTCAAACAGGTTCTCTTAATAGACCTGGATTAAACCACTGAATTGGAACAACCTTAAAAGCGATTCCAAAGTGACTGGTCGATCAGTGCCTTGTTATCTCCAAGTTCACTGTATTCAACAAACTTCTGTTCTGATCAAAATTCCATTTTAGGAAAATTGCATTTCTTTTTGGCAGTGGGTCGACTTTTCCCAAAATATGTACAATGTGAAAAGCGCTGCAAGTGTTTACATGGATTTTCAAAGCATATGTGACGGGCTCTAGGAAAATGAGTCACAAGTCGCGCTGGCTAGTATTATTTTTGCGACCATAAAAAGAAATCCGCGGCAAATCCACGCTCAATAAAATACCAAAACACAATGGAAATTCCTGGCGGTGCCCAGATACCGCCTGGAATGTCTGTGTTCCCCCTGGAATGTCTGTGTTACGCCTGGAATTTCTGTTGTGTTTAGGTATTTTAATGAGCGTAGAAATGCCACAGATTTCTTTTTATGGTCGCAAAAAGAATACTAGCCAGCACGACTTGTGACTCATTTTCCTAGAGCCTGTCACATATTGTCTGCATGCCATGCATTTATAGAACTTTAAATTTTGGTGATTGTTTGTGGTGCCATGAGTGGATATGTGTATCCATACACACGTACCGGTATGACACTTAACTATTTAAATCATTTTCATTTTCTTTAACCCAAACACTCCTCAATCCTCCAGTTTCAATAAGGGACTAACTTTGTTTTTTTGGCCTAATGTAACTTTTAGTGTGGCACATTATTTCAACTGCTTTGCATAGCATGCCAACTACTGCCATTCTGTCTGCAGAAGAAACGGACAAGATAGCTGTTAAAGCTACTATTTAGCTATTTAGCTACTATTTTGTGTCGAGTGAGTTGCTACTTGTTCAGCGACACCCACACGATTTGTTGAGTTTTGTGACCCGAGTGGTACATGTACTTTCTTGCAAAATGCCGGGTGTTCCATCACGGCACAAAAGAATCGACCTGAGAGCGGCTTAATGTACTGGTAACTTGCACAAATGTAGAGTAAGTGCTGAATCTGTGGTGTTGGTACAAATGTACATCACTGAAGGTTGACAATTTATACTATTAAGGTTGACCTTGGTTATTCCTACAGCCGTGCAATCACACACCGAGGTGGACTTTCCCAAGCCAGAGGACTTCCTACCCCCTCCCCCACCCGACACCAAATCCTACTCCAGCCCTAGGGATGATTTCCTCCCACCCCCGCCCCCTGAGCTGGTAGGGGGACCAGGGGCCAATCAGGGTGATATGCCCCTACCCCCGCCGCCCCCTCCACCCCCAGTCACCATGCAGACGTACAATGAGCCACGTCCACCTCCACAGCCACAACCCAGGTAGGGTATTTTACACCAGTCTCCCCCACTCTAGCTACAAATCTTTGTCAGTGTGCCCCTTTTAAAGTGTCAATTCTTTAGGTCCTTTAAGTCCTACGTTTGAAGAACGACTCTTGATTCATGTCTCAAGTCTCTAAGATAAAAACTCAATTCAAGTCCCAAGTCTGTGAGATCAAATATCGATTCAATGTTCAAATCTCTGAGATCAAATATCAATTCAAGTCCAAAGTCTTTTAGATAAAAAAATCAAGAAATAAAGTCTCGATTTGAGTCCCAAGTCTCTGTGATCAAAATTCAATTCAAGTCCCAAGTCAATGAGATCAAAACTCAATTCAAGTACCAAGTCTTTGAGATCAAATCTTGATTCGAGCCCGATGTCTTTGAGATTTAATCTCGATTCGAACTGCAAAATGAAGACTTGCCAATTACCCAGAAAGAAATATTAAAATTGTCAAGGCAGTTTATCAACATTACTTTTTTAGTTATGTAATGCTGCTGTTCCTGCTTTTTAAAAGTTTTCCAATCATGTAATCTGTCTTTAAACCTTTATCTTTCTATTCGGGCCACAGCTACAAACAGCCATCCCAGCCTGCCTACCAGCGTGGACTCCCCCCACAACAGCATCAGCCTGGTGCATCCACCGCAGCCTATAAACCCATCCCACCAGAGCCTCCCAAGAGCTACATGTATCACGGACCGTCGAGCGTGCCCAAACCCACGGATCAGCCCATCTCGGCACCCGCGAAGAAAGGCACGGAGGCTGAAATAGACGCATTGACCAACTTACTTATGCAGAATATGGAGGTGACTGCGGATGAGGGGGAATTCTTTGGTGAGTGTGAAATCTAAGCCTGATCATAATTTTGTAGATGTTTGCAAAATGCCCTTGTAACTGTTCCCAGAGAAAAACATTTACATTTTTTTATTTAATGGCAATCCTTAAAGATAGTATACATGATTGGTAAACTGTTACAAATAGTTTTATCCCCCTGTGTGATTGAAGATATGCATGATTAAAGCCAACCTGAGCAAAAACCAGCTCCGTACTTCGTCTAACTTTTGAGAAAACAGTCAAAAAAAGGTTTGCAGTCATTTCGCCCCAATACCACTTCACCCTGAACCATTTCGCCATGAACCACGGCCTGTGCACGAAGTGGTTTTGGGGCGAAGTAGCATATGGGCGATGTAGTGTTTGGACGAAGTGATTTGGGGCGAAATGGCACTAGGGCGAAGTGGTTTAGGGGCGAAATGGCACTTGGGCGAAATGGTTTTGGGGCGAATTGAATTTTCGTCTCATGAGACGAACAATAATTGTTTTACTCATTTCTCAAAGACTATAGCACTTCAGACAAAACCATTTCAGGGGAAGTTTTCTACGGTCATCATGTTTATATTGTGTAAGTTAGGCGTAAATCTGTGAATATTTCTGATTTTCGAGATACCAATCATGTATAAACTCTATACAAATGTATCTTGATTATCAATATTCCTTGGCTTTGCAGGAATCTGTGCCAAATGCGGCACCAAGGTGGTTGGGGACAACAAGGGCTGCACAGCCATGGATCAGGTTTATCATATCGACTGCTTCACCTGCGATACTTGCCACACTAAACTGCGTGGATTTCCCTTCTTTGCACTGGAAGGCAAAGCATTCTGTGAGACTTGTTACATGGTAAGGATGTACAGAACCGTGGCCGCGTGGTTTGGGCCACTGACTCGCAACACTCGGGTAGAAACTTGTTGTTGCAGGTTTGATACCAGACTGGGGTACCTGTGCCCTTGAGCAAGGCACTTAACCACAATTGCACCATCCTTCGGAAAGGAGGTAAAGCCGTTGGTCCAGTGTGTTGTGTAATACACTTAAAAGATCCCGGATCACGCTTTTGCGAAGATTAAGGGGATTTCCCGGTTTCTCTGGCGTCGGCTGCCAATGGCGCCACCCACCTTTGTATCTCAATGTTTAGGTGCTTTATAGACCTACTATAGTCATCAGCGCACATGAAAACTAAAATTTTGTAATTGTAGTTTTTATAACTTGCCATTTTTTATCTTATTTTAAGGACTCGCTGGAAAAGTGTTCTACGTGCTCCAAGCCAATTACTGAAAGGGTGAGTATAGACTTGAATGAAGACTAGCTCTCCGAGACGTGAGACTTGAAATGAGACTAGCTCTCTCTGAGACTTGGGACTTGAATCGAGACTTGTTTTCCGAGACTTGAGACTTGAATGGAGACTAGCTTTCCGAGACTTGAATCGAGACTTGCTGTCCAAGATTTAGGACTTGAATCGAGACTTGTTCTCCGAGACTTGGGACTTGAATCGAGACTTGCTCTCCAAAAAAAGGGACTTGAATGGAGACTTGCTCTCCAAGACTTGGGACTTGAATCAAATAATGTGCCAAAATTTAATTTCATTTTTAAAGTATCGCAACGCGCGCATGTTGCATCTTCGAATGAAAGTACGCTGGTGAGGCCAAACAAAATAAATGGTGCGTTTACGGTAACGACCTAAAACAAAATCCAGGTAGGTAGGTAGGAAAATAATTTTATTTTGTAATTTTTTTTTACATTTCAGTTCATGCATTTGCGTGTTGTTTTGCAATGTTTGAAACTCACTATTAACACTATTAACCATGTTCATGTACAAGTGTAGAAAATGTTATGTTCGTTGGAAATTATTGCAAATAGTGCTCATTTAAAATTATCAACTTGAAAATTGGCAATAAAAAGTTTGAGGTCGGCAATTTGGCCTTAAAAATTCCAGGTAGGTTGGGTTACCGTAAACACACCATTTATTTTGTTTGGCCTGAGTATATTTTACGCGTGCCCATGTGCGTCTAGTGGCGCGCGCATGTACATGCGTGACTGTTGACCACCAAACATTCCCGGATGTTCTACGTCATGGAAAGTAATCAATAGTCTCATAACGTGTCCTTTATATCGACCTGTTTTTACGTCCATAGATCTTACGAGCTACCGGCAAGCCCTACCATCCCCACTGCTTCACTTGTGTGGTGTGCGGTAGGAGCCTGGATGGGGTTCCATTCACTGTGGATGCTACTAATCAGATACACTGCATTGAGGACTTCCACAAGTAAGTTAACCCAATAGCACTCGGTGGTAAAACGTAGTGTCCTATTACTCCTCGGAGCTTTTGCAGGCATGAGGTTTTTCAGACTTTTGTCTGAAATCAGACTTTTGAATCTGGGAGAATTACATTATTGGTATAGAAAGATACAGGCATTCTTCAGACTTTTCGTCAACTTTCAGACTTTTCGTCAACTTTCAGACTTTTCGTCAACTTTCAGACTTTTCGTCAATTTTCAGACTTTTTCTTTGATTGACAATCTCATCCCTGCTTTTGGTAATGTTAAGTAATGTTCCTTGTAAAGGTCAATAACTGAAATTATTCAAAAGATTTGAAAGAGGATGAGTCAAGCTATTTTTACACAGTCAATTGGCTTGATTTCTTGACGTTTCGAACATCGTCGTCCTCCTTCCAATCGGCCAGACCAATCTTCGTCGCGACCAAATTGGCCAGACTGACGCTTCTGAGGAAGGATGACGACGACGTCTGAAACATCAAGAAATCAAGCCAATTGACTGTAGAAAAGTGTAATTTTCTTCCAATCTTAAAGTATCATTTGCAAGATAAAACTTTTTACAGATTCGTGGAATAAGAGTGTAACATATCCAAGGAAAAATGTTGGTAAACTAGCCTGAAGAAATTTTAGCTACTTAGATGCATCAATGCTTCAGAAAACTATATGTGGATTTTGTGTACAAGTAAATGGTAAAAAAGTCCTGTGCAGGAGACTTTTTTAGAAAACCACCTTCGGTTGTCAATTTCCAGCATGAAATACCACTTTGGACGGAAATAAATTCATGTGGTGTTTGTTACCATTGCTATCAACACTTTGAGTAAGGTATTTCCTGTCAACTCATGCAAAACAAAATTGGGTCATTGCAAATGAAACAATGAGCCTTTAATACAAATTGCATCCCAAGCAATCTCAAACTCAAAGTTGGCATACCTTCCATACCAAGACGTACAAATTGTGGCTACGGCCTCAGGGTTTCAGGTCAATATTTTGCTTTAACATTCGGCGTCCGGAGCAGAATTTCACGGTGTTTATTCTTCGACTGTAAAAGACTACATGTACTACTGGTCGAGTTAGTAATTATGATTTGCGATGTGCATTGTAATTGTAAGAATTTTTGCGTAAAGCATGAAACCTTAGTGCTTTACAAATGGCCATTGGGTACAGTAGCCATGTTTGATCGTACGTTTTGCAGGGGTCGAAATTAACCTGAATTTCATGCTGGTCAGAAGGACCAGTAGATTAGAGAACTCTACTGGTCCTGCTGAAAATTTGGTGGTCCACTGGTGCTTTTCAAAATGGCACCGAGATACTGCAACACTTTTGGTTTAAGGTCATTGAGTGCAGGATGAATGGGATTGCTTTTTGATTCAACACTGGGGCATGTCTGGAGGGATCGGAGAAAGAAATGTAGTTACCTAAAAATGTCCAAAACTATCAGGAATTGTAACCATGAATTCATCGCATTGAATAAGAAATGTTTACTTTTGATTAGGCCTCAGAGAATGTTTCCATGAGTCGGTAAATGTTTTCACTGGTCCATCAGACCAGCGTCTTTGACAGATCTGGTCTTGGACAACAGGACCAGTGTTAATTTCGACCCCTGGTTTTGAGATGCAGTCGTTCAATAAGCTGGTCAGTTGTAGAATACGCCCTGGTGTTTGGTTGGCTTTTTAAAATTACCAGCTCACTCAACATGTACTAGGCCAAAATACTGTTTGCACTGATTTGAAACTAACAGACAAGGTTTGTTTTGATCTTTGTGCCGATTGCAGGAAGTTTGCCCCCCGATGCAGCGTGTGTCTGCAGCCCATTATGCCTGAACAGGGCCAGGAGGAAACGGTCCGCATTGTGGCGTTGGACCGGAGCTTCCATGTAGGATGCTACAAGTGTGAGGTAAGATGGTGGAGGGTAAAATGTTTTTACTAAAAGCCTTTGCAGAGTAAATACAATTATTATATAAAGTGAAGCTTTTGCTAATTTCTGATTATGGCTGCGAAAACTTGACCCAGACTGTGCAACAGTGTTCTCTACTACCGGTTTTGTCTGGGCGGGCCACCAGGGGCCAATTTCATGGCGCTGCTTAAGCGCTAGCTGAAAATGTGTTCTTACTGTAGCAGAAAAGTTGTGCTAACTTTAAGGCTATTTCACGGCCACGGCGTGCTTAAGCATGCGCGTGCTTGGAAACGGGCATTGTTGCGTCACAAGTGTTTAGCAAATTTGCCTGTGAAGCTAGCAAACGTTTGGCAGTGCTTAAGGTTACGGTCTCCATTAAATAGCCGGAGCCTCCGTTAGCACAAAATCCGCTGCTAAACAGCTCCATCAAGTACCATTAGCGCCCGGACAAAAATGTGCCGCCAAAGCAAAAATAATAAATTACAGTCAAATCATTCCAAAATTAGGTGTAAAGTTACCAAACATGATTCGCTAGCCACTCAGTGGTGTCATTATCGTTCACTTACCACGCATATTTATCTATCGCATCGGCGAACCAATCCGTGGTCGATAACAGCCATGGCAGTTGCATGCATTCGTTTTGAACAGCACTCTCATGTGGCGAACACCGATTTGCCATGTTAGGGCGCTGTTCAGCGCGCCCGGACAAAGTTTTTAGCAGTGGAGAACACTGCAACATCTGACTCATTTTGCACAGTTGATGAGTCACCATTCTGATTTGCTTATGAATTTCAAAAAATTATCATTCAGGACTGCTTTGCTCTGCTGTCTTCGGAGGCTGACGGCCGCGGCTGCTTCCCATTGGACGATCATATCCTTTGTCGTGATTGTAACACGAAACGTGTCCAGGCCCTCACGGCACCATGAAGGAAAGAACGACAAAAAGAGATAAAATAGGATTTGAAGCGTTGTTTAGTAGAGACTAACGGCTGATGCACGATGCGATATACACTGTACACTAAGTGCTTTTCTCTGAGACACACAAAACCAATGGCGTGCTTAGGACTCAGTTTCGTGTGATGGTCAAAAAATAGAATTTTCGAAAATAGAAATAAGATGATTCACACAAGTGTTCCTTTTAAATGTTTTTGTTTTTTCGTAATTGACTGACAGATATGATTTCAAGTTTCGGACAATTCAAATTTTGTCCCCAAATCGTGACATTTTTTTTCTGGGAGTTTTCTGGGAGTTTAATAATTTTTTCTGGGAGTTTAATAATTTTTCTTTAGTTTAATAATAGCTCCCAGAAAAAAAATGCAGTTTAATAATTGCTCCCAGAAAAATTTTTTTGGGGGGATTTTGTTTGTTTACCAACTTCATTAAACCTGTGTGGGACGAGCTGACCGCTGCATGCCAACATGGCGCAGGAGCTCAGGGAGGCACTTCAGGCAGAGTGGCGCACCCTGCCTAAGTGGCTCTTATGAATGCTTTTGACGAATGTTCCCAAGGAATCCACAAGATTTAATGAAATTATATAACTGACCTGCCGTAATGATGTTATTGCCCCGAGCATCTTGCTTGGTGGATCTGTGCACGACATAAATATTTTGTTAAAACACTTTCGAAGACCATGATTGTGCCTCAAACATACTTCACTTTCTATGCGCTATATGCATCCTGGAAGCTTGTACAAATTATAAATACATGTAGTTAAGTTTTCAAAGGCATATAAAAAAAGTTAAGCAATTATAGTTTTGAAACTGCTGCAAATCTGTATGCATACTCTGATTTTAAGAATTTTCTTTTTTATCAATTTGTTTTCTCGATAAATGAAATTCTCTTCGGATTCTTCAAAATCTATGCAAATTCTGATCAGGATCGGAATATGGTGGACATTCAATAATAGTTAGATTAGTTGGTTAATAACTGTATAATAATACTCTTAGTTTTTCCTGGCTAGATATAAGCCATTCTGTATAATATCTTTTTTGGAGGTTCATGCTTGCCTGAACGGTCTCTTTGTTTCAAATTGAATGGGACCCTAAAATATAATTGTTATCACTTTGCTCACGTATATGGAAATTCACTTTAGCATAAAATTTAAAAAACGAGTAAAAACACCTTAAAAACAGGTTTCAGAGTTTGTTTTGACAACTGCAATTGACAGAAACACAGCTAAATAGAAGGGTTTTAATTGATAGAAATCCTATTTTGGGGATATTTATTCATTGTAGTTGTTATTTGAACCATCGGAGATGAACCGCCCAAAACATTGCACGGAGGCTCCAAGGGGAGACTCAGGAAGGCACTTTGTATAATGCGTAAATAACACGGTTTGGCAGACACCATCCTTTCTCTAATGGAGGTCCCCTCCAGACACAGCTGTTTACTGGGCCCGCAGTATAGGATAATTGATAGCTGCTTCTACGCACGCTGGCAAAAGGGCCTTACTCAAAGAACGTATGTTTGTACACAAATCAAAGGGTCTAGGCTTGAGGCCAAGATTTCCCAGGGTGGATCTGACCGGTAATAAGTGAACTCGACATTAAAGGCGACTACAGGGGCGCAGACTAGAGTAATCAATTGAGGATTGCATGAAGTTTTAGTAGAATTGGCCCATAGGTGTTTTAGTAATTAAAATAATACAAAAATGTGCCTTCCGGAAGCTCCCCTTTGCGGCTCCGAGGGTTAAGAGAATAGAAAAGAAAGAAAGAAATTAATCTGTTATTAAATAAAAGCAAGCTAACAAAACTACACAAAATGCAAACAAAATAATAACGTTCTCATTATAGTACTTGGTAAATTTCAGTAAACTCATTTCAAATGCTAATATATTTTTTGCTAAATGCTTATTCCTCGATAAAATTCTAATCTTCCTTTAAAAAAAAAAATTTAATTGCAGTACTTGAATTAATACATTTCTTGCACACACTAGATTCATTAGATTAACCCCATTTATGCTTAAAGGCAGAGGCTGAAATACGCATTTCGTGGCACGAATTTGACGCGAGCGCATTACTGACTGACTGCCTTTAATTGTTAAAAAAGCTATAAAGTTTAAAATTATGTGCATTTCTACAAAAATTAATTGTATTACATTTCCTGTGCTATTAAAGGTAGCTTGATGTTTTAAGATAATTTTAGATTATAGATTAAATAGACTATTTTTTTCACGGTATATTACAGGAGGAAATTGCCCAACCAATTTGAGAAAAGTAGGCATTTTGTTAGATAATTGAAAGACCTAAACTGGAAGCTCAGTACCTTTATTATTTTAGTGCAGCAACTGTTCAATAATCATGCTAAAATATGCAATATTTATTAATTTGATAATAAAAAATACTTGTATCTCACTCGTAACTGAAAATTGTGTAACTGAAATGTATTAATCTGGGGAAAACCGGAGGAAGTATAGCACTGTGTTTCATTAGCTTAGCTGGTAGAGCATCTGGTCAGAGGTCTTGGAGAGAACCTATGGGAGTATACCACTGTGCTCCATAGCTCAGCTGGTTAGAGCATCTGCCCGATGTGTAGGAGGTCTTGGGGGAAACTTGAGGGAGTATACCACTGTGACTCACAGCTTAGCTGATAGAGCTTCTGCCTGATGTGTCAAAAGTCTTGGGGAAATCTGAGGTAGTATACCACTGACTCATAGCTCAGCTGGTAGAGCATCTGCCCGGTGTGTCGGAGGTCTTGTGGGAACCTGAGGGAGTATACCATTGTGCCTCATAGCTCAACTGGTAGAGCATCTGCTCGGTGTGTCAAAGGTCTTGGGGAAAACCTGAGGTGGTATACCACTGTGTCTCATAGCTCAGCTGGTAGAGCATCTGCCCAGTGTGTCAGAGGTCTTGGGGAAACCTGAGGTACTATACCACTGTGTCTCATAGCTCATCTGGTAGAGCAGCCTGGTGTTTCAGAGGTCTTGGGGGGAACCTGGGGGAGTATACCACTGTGCCTTATAGCTGAGCTGGTAGAGCATCCCGGTGTGTTGGAGGTCTTAGGGGAAACCTGAGGGAGTATACCATAGTGCCTTATAGCTTTGCTGGTAGAGCATAAGCCTGGTGTGTCGGATGTCTTGGGGGAAACCTGAGGGAGTGTACCACTGTGCATCATAGCTCAGCTGGTAGAGCATCTGCCTGGTATGTCAGAGGTCTTAGGGGAAACCTGAGTGAGTAGAAGTATACCATTGTGCCTCAGCTAGGCCGGTATATCGATCGTCTTGGGTTCTAATCCCAATGACGACCACATTAACTTTTTTCTCTGTCACATAATTGGTTGAAATGCAAAGCTGGAAAACCGCACAGCTTAAAAATGTGGTGGTGAATTTTTTTGTTTTGTTTAGTGGAATTTAAGAAATACACATTTAAGCGAAGGTCGAGGTTCTCCCTCGAAATGATAAACATCCCGATGTATTTCACATCCGCGTGTATTTTATCATTTGTCCGAAACGACCTTGGAAAAAGTTAATAATTCATCATATCCTGGTCTTTAGTTGCCGAAAAATGGAGACCAGAAAAGGAATGCAGTCCCTCGGCAAATTAAAGGTACGTTTTGGAAAACAAGGGTGAGATTCTTTTGGCCTTTTATTTACCAAAGAAAATATTTGTTCAAATTTATTTATATTTGTTTAAAGGTAATTCTGTCCGAGATATGGCAATTTTGTACTATAAAAAGTAGATTGATAGTTCACAATTTATTTTTCAAAAATGTCGCGTTTGGGTGTAGTTATCTAGTAATTGGAATTTCACTGGTCATTTTATCTATAGTAGCATCGTCAGTTTCTGTCTCCTACACTACATTTGTCCCATTCGAACTTGGTTATGTGGTGCGCGGTAGTGGCAGCTTAAGTTA
The DNA here is from genome assembly GCA_037783545.1 of Henricia sp. BOLD:AAB3569. Lineage (NCBI taxonomy): Eukaryota > Metazoa > Echinodermata > Asteroidea > Spinulosida > Echinasteridae > Henricia > Henricia sp. BOLD:AAB3569. Next base: position 458,833 of record JBBELK010000402.1, read on the forward strand.
CAGAATGTGCACGTCACAGTATGACCACCTTTTAAATTCAAGAAATGAAATGAATTTAAGGCAACACTTTCCAGGAATGCCAGGGAAAATACCCCTTTAAGTTAAGACGTTTTGCCTTGACCCTTTCTGAAACGAGATGAGGCATATGGGAATATGGCAAACGGCCCAAATCTCCACCCCCTCATTATACTTCAATACGCTGTTCCTGTTTTGTACGTGTTGATAACAAAAACAGCCTTTTACAAAATGCGGTCACGACAAGTTTAAATTTATAGACCAGCCAAGCACACTTGTTGCTCGTCTTGGACCTTGTAGGGCTAGAGCCACAAAGGTCAGAGTATTGATTTGAACGAACGGGCCATTTTGAAGCAAATCTCATGCAGGCAGTGAATGTGGTGAACAGTGAACATATTCTTCTTGGACTTCTAACTTGTTCTGCTGAGCCGGACACGTGGTCTTTCTTAAAGCAGCGAAAATGAGGTAACATCCCATTGATCATTAGCTTGTGCATGGTTCAGGGTTATAGTGTACGTGTACAATCATGGACATCATGATATGGCAAATATCTTAGTAGTATTTGCCATACTGTACACTTCTTGGTAGTGCCCTTCTACGTCACCACATGTGCATAAAACAATGTACATGTACATTGTATATATTACCCCTTTCGAACACGTGCGAATATGCCATTTTGGGAGTCAAATAATGCTGAGTCATTGTGGAAGCAATGTGCGTGCGCGTTGTGTCTCTCTGGTGGGCGTAACGCGGTTTAGTTAACCAACGAGAGCCTCATAATAGCGCGTTACGCGCGCTATGGACACACACAACGCGCACGCACATTGCTTCCACAACGACACGGCATTGTTTACTCCCAAAATGACGTCATTGGCATGAGCTCAATATGGTCATGTTAGTCACAAGCACAGATATCTATTATTGGTAATATATATCTGTGGTCACAAGCCATATAAGGTATAGACGCTGTACTAGACAGCTGCCCTACTTTCCATACAGACACGTAGCGAAATATTTCGCCCATAGGTTTAAGCATGGAGGAAGGTTTAAGCATTGGTCGGTCTTCTAAAACAAATCCACATTGAAATGGTTCAGTGGTTTTAGTGTGGAGCTGGGGTTTGTTTTGGCGATTATAACCAGAAACATGTTTCTCACGATGACGTAATCACCAAATCAACTCTGATTAGTTTTGGTCATCAGCAATCAAGGTTGTTCATTGGTTATATTAATTGGTACACCATGTTGGTAGTTGAGGTCGCCAAAACAAGCCCCTGAATACTGCCCTCCTCTGACGCACAACACCTTAATTTATATCCTATACCCAGCACGATATGTGGCAAAGGAACTTCCCCTACTGCCACATCTCAACACACTCTTCCCTTTTGTTAACGCACCAACCCGCCCTCCCCCCTAAAAACTGAAAGGAATTCCTTTGAAATTCCTTGGATGTTTGAGACACAATGGAAGGGGGATATGTGGATAACTTACAACAGAGGGACTCTTCTCCTCTAACACTTCCTTTTAACACTTCCTTTTTCTTATTAACGAACTAACACCTTATGATTACGTCACCCTATTGTTAGTTGCCTAGGCAATGGCTCTGCACTAAAAAATCACCGAACCGTTACCCTGTACTTTTGCAATGGCGTTTCATCTGGCAGCCATGATGTTTGGAGCCAATTACCATGGCAACACGTCACACTTCGGCACTCCATATCCTCCCCATTCGAAAACCCGAAAATAGGTCCCTTTAAAATTCCTTGGATGTTTGAGTCACGATGGTGAAACAATGGAGGGGGAGATACCCTCTGTCACACATATGCAGCACGATATGTGGCAAACGAACTCCCCCTACTATTGTTCCCCTATATTGTGTCTCAAACATGCAAGGAATTTCCAAGGAATTCCTTTCGGTTTTTAGGGGGGATTGGTGCGTTAACAAAAGGGAAGAGTGTGTTGAGGTATAGGGGCGTTAGCGGAGAGTCCCTCTGCCACATATCGTGCTGGGTATACTGTCACAGATCGTGCTTAGCATGCTGCATATGAGTGAGGTATTCACTTCGGCTCTATTGTGCTTTCACAAAAGAACAATGCATTCACCTTCATCTGAAACTTTCCTGTTGCTTCTATATGCGCGTACGTTGCTCCATTGTTATTTCTCTCTCTCCGGTATACCCAGCACGATATGTGGCAAAGGGACTACCCGCCTCCTCCAACAAAAATCTCGATCCACTGGTGTTCAGCCCCAACCCCAGACCAATCACTCGAGCTTTAGGGGGACCCTAGCTCGCTCAAATTAATGCCTTGAGTTGGAGTTCCGATTTCTTGAAAATCGCCACCGCCAGCACCCGCAGGCCCAAACCAGCCTATACGCACATGTGCCGGTTATTTGCGGGAGCACGTGGCAAGAAACCTCCGAGCAGGTGCTGAGTATTTTGCCGGTCCTCGCACCGAGCCTGTTTCTGCTGGAAGGATAACGGGACCGAACCTTTCGAAAACGGTTATCGTGCTCAGTAGAAACACGCCGGCCAACGATTCATCCTCTGGTTGTCTAGTGACTTGATGAGCTACGCAACGTCCTATTGAATCGTTCAGTCTAACCATTTCCCTGAGCACCGGTTTTGCGGATACCATGCGTACAGTTCGCACAACTCGCGTTTGCACCGAATTGTGCACGAACCACTCATCACGACGCTGCAAACTTACTGAATGCATCTGTTATTACAAGCCCATCTTTAAAGTTGCCTCTGCCGCGATCGACCTTTACGAAATCTATGTCACTGCAGCAGTTGTGCAGTGAGTTTAGTTCATCCACAATAATAGATTATAATAGTTTAGATGCTAATTTTCAAGTTTTAGATGCACCTTTAATTCACACACTATTCTCGAGTCAAATAGAGTTCATCATTGTAATAATTAATTCCTTCCCAGAGTATACTTCTCAAGTTCTCAGTGTACCCACAACTGCACTGCTGTGTTTTGTGATTTTAGTGCTCACCCTACACGCGCTTGGCATATGTAGCCATTTCCCTTATCAATGCGTTCTTTGTTCTAAAAACCTCATGTACGACACGTTGCCGTCTGGCAATCACAGTTCTCAATACATGTAGTCTGAAGTATTTCGCCAATTCTCAACATTATTTTCCATCTGAAGGTTTCAGAAAGAGCCCAATTTGGTAAGTAATATTGTCTTCATATTTAAGTGGATTTATTTGAACTTGTACTAAGAAATAAGGAATTCTGAAGGAAGTTTGGATAACATGTAAAATGAGTTTAAAGAGCAGTTTATTTCTTCACTGACTGCATATGTATGTACATGTACTCTCACAATTTTTTGTGGTATTCTTGTGTTTTTCAGATTGCTATCTCAATGATGCAATGGTATGAACTCATGCAGTGATCTGTAATAGTTTGAACGTCAACTACTGTACCAATGTCATTGTGAATGTATCAACAAGTTGGGATTGGAAATAAAGTTTTGTACTCCTTACGTTAAGAGTCCAGAGTCACCGAAACTCCTCCGGGCACGAGTGTGCCTTGAGGCAGCCACAATCTATACGAGACGTGATCTATTGGTGTGCAAGCAAACTAAGTTAGATGCCTTAATTAATGGAGGACGATCGGCTGGTGTTGGGGATTTTGAAACCACACAGTTAATTTGGCGATCTACAGGTTTTCCACAAGGGGTTTAAGGTAGCGAGATTCTTCTGTCCATTTTGTTTTTATTCTTTTAACCATGGTCGGGCAGATCTCTACCATTTCTGCGATTTGGCTATGATAGTAACCTTTCCCTCACCTTTCCCTCACTTTTCCTGGTTGATGGACCTACATGTAATCATCATTTAAAGCTGTGTCCTTGACTAGTATGAAAGTATTAAAGTTTGCTTTGCTTTAAATCTTGCTTTCTAAAAAAAAATTGATATATTTCAGAACCCGAAGTTCCTCTCTGACGAGAAAATTCAGTACTACGTCCCTGTCTTCCTATGTTGACATTCCCGAGCCAAGAGGTCAAAGCCGGCGTGCCCGGAGCCTGTCTAACATGCATTATGTTTCCTACTTTACTTCCTCCATGCACTGATCGACCAATCGCTTTGGAATTGCTTTCAGTGCTTTCCTCCGGCTCCAAGTGGTTCTGTTTTTACAAAGTGATTCTCACAGCAATTCAATGTTTCGGGAAGAATCAAGGTCAGAAAACCAGTTTTGTTGGGTTTTCATCCCCATCCCGATGCATGGAATGAGCTAACCTCAGACAGAGCCAAGTACAGGAGCTCATCAAGGAGGTACTCCAGGCAGGGTTGGGCATCCTGCCTCAGCGGCTCTATTACAGAGGCTGGTGCAGTCAGCCTTGCCACAAAGAGTTGTTCATACATGTTGCTGACCGACAAAATGTTGCAACTCTCAGCTTCCTCGATCTTTTGCGATCGACAGTCAAAAACACTTGAGAAATTATCAGTCTCTTAGACCTGCCACTTTAGATTCCAACCCAAGGATGAAGCAGTTGACATAAAGTGCTTGGCTGAAGGGTGTACCATGGTCGGGTTACAACCCACAACCTGTGTCCCCATCCAAATAGGTTGTGAAGCAATTCAAAATATTCAAAGCCTTAATTTGATGGGTTCTCGGCAGAATTAGAAGGGAATTAATTGACTGTATGATCTGTTATTCCCAAAAATCACACACCTATGTACCTCAAATTGTTGAGACTTTAACATTCTTGATGTTATAAAATAACACTTGAAACGGGTTTTACTTAGTAGCATATCAGTTTGTTCACTTACACCCTTTACTAAGGGCCCACAAACTGTACTGCTCCCCTAATACTCCCATAAAGAAATAATACACATGTAACCAAAGAATGACATCGTGATCTCTTGGGTCTATTCTGCTACAGGTGCCAGAAGAAGACACTGTTTCCAACTCGGACCTTGCTTCCGACCTCCCAAAGCGGTCATTATGGCAACTTGTCTTACTCAATGTCATTATCGTGGGAATTGAGTTTTGCTTCGCCGTGGAGACCGCGCTTGTGATCCCAATTCTACTCGAGATGGGCCTTCCGGAGTCCCTGTACAGCCTGACGTGGATTGTCAGCCCCACTTTGGGGTTCTTCCTAAATCCTGTCATTGGGTCATTAAGTGACCGCTGTTACTGTTCTTGGGGGAGGAGACGGCCTTTCATTCTCGCCATCTGTATTGGAATCATGTTGGGTTTGACTGTGTTCTTGAATGGAGAGTATTTTGGCCTACTTGCTGGGGATTCTGCGAATAGTGAGTACAATATGTTATTTCAGGCAGTTTGTCAGCCTTTTTGAAGTCCGGTCAAAATAAAAGGGGATGCGATTTCATTTGAGTATATACTTGAGTATATAAGGGAATTTAAGGTGGTGTCTGAAAAATATATACTTAGATCCTAAAGCCAGGTTGCAATGGATTAGTTGCATGCCAACAAGGTCAGGATTCCTAAACTACTAATTTAAAGTGTGACATCAGTTACCAAGGCAATGGGTCTAAACTTCAAACATTTGCTGGTAATCTGCAAAGACCATTGCTAAAGCACATGGAAACAGTTCACTGGTTTTAGATTTTCAGATTTTTTTCTCACTTTGGTACTCTTCCAGGACTACTGTAATTCTTGAATTTTTTTGCACTGTTCTCCCACAGAACACAAAGTTGGGCTGATTTTGACCATTGTTGGCGTCGTCATTCTTGATTTCTGCGCCGATTTGTGTAATGGGCCTTCAAAGGCCTACATCATTGATGTCTGCAACTTGAAAGATGTAGAAAAGGCTCTTAACATCAGGGCTGTGCTGGGAGGTAAGTGATCGATTGAGTTCGGTCACATATTATAGTCTCACTTTGAGTTGTTGAAATCAGGGGTGAAAGTTGGTAGAGAGCTGGCAAATCAGAGGTCGTGGTTGGTAAGGTACATGTACTGGATGGTAGATGGAGCAGCTTTAGTTCATAGCCTGTGGGGCTGGTAGTCATCCCTGGTGTCCATGGCATGGAGTGACTTGGAGCATTGCTAATCCCCCTGGATGGGATGCCAGTCCAGTTGGGTTTCCCCAACAGGTCGTTGCATGATTTCCATGGCATGGAGTGACTTGGAGCATTGCTAATCCCCCTGGATGGGATGCCAGTCCAGTTGGGTTTCCCCAACAGGTCGTTGCATGATTTCCATGGCATGGAGTAACTAGGAGCATTGCTACTCCCCCTGGATGAGATGCCAGTCCATCGCAAGTTTACCCCCAGCAGTTAGTTGGGTTTTCCCCCAGCAATTAGTTGGGTTTCCCCAACAAGTTGTGTAGTTTCCCCAACAAGTTGTTAGTTTCCATGGTATGGAGTGACTGGGAGCATTACTACGTTCCTGGATGGAATGCCAGTCCATTGTAGGTTTACCCCCAGCAGGTTGATGAAAGCATTAAAGGAGATATGTTGTACGTACGCCGTGTCCAAGTTGGATTCGGGTGTTCCATCCGCGCTAAAACCCTTGCAATTTTTCATCAATATCTTTGAAGAATCCGAACCAGACTAAAAAGTGTTTAAAACCAGCCGGGCCTTTATTATCCGTTGATGATCACCCATGTGACATGCTTTCAACCATTGGAAATTGGTATAACTGTCTTGGGTATTTGTGAAACCGATTCTATATTTAAGCTCAGATGTAAAATATATGCATGTATTTCCACCAGGTTTGGGTTCCGGAGCTGGCTATGTATTCAACAGTATCGACTGGGAATCCAACATCCTGGGACGGGCTCTGGGCAGCCAAATGCGCGTTGTCTTTGTCTTCGCTTTCGCCATCTGCAGCCTATCCTTTACACTGACGCTAATTAGCGTAAAAGAAAAACCACTGGTTCCTGCAACAGATGACAGGCCATCGGAGACATTACAGTCTGGGAGTGGGTACCAGTCACTTGTGGGCGGGGTCCCAAAAGCAATTCCTCGGAGGGCGTTATCGTACCCAACATCTACACAGAGTGCATCAGCTGGGAATGCTTTGCCGAACGACGCACTTTTATCTAAAGATTCGCAGACGTTTTCAGGAGCAAATGCTGCGTTGCCAAGCAGCCAAACTTCGCAAGGGAATCAAGTTTGCATGAAGGAGGCGGAGTTTAAGGAAGAACCAATCACAGTGGGCCAGCTGCTGGTGTCGGTCGTCAGGATGCCACGAGAGCTCAGATGGTTGTGTTTGAACCATTTCCTGGGATGGGCTGGTCTGCTCGCCATTTTTTTGTTCTACACTGACTATGTTGCGGAGGTCGTCTATAAAGGTAGATTCTTTATTGCAAGTTACATGTACCTCAATTATTTATTCCTCAAAACCAACAGTGGTAAACCGCCACTTACAGGTATCAGTTATGCACAAATTGTAATTGTAAATTCAGGTTCAAAAACATGTATCAAAATAAATAAAATAGTTGTTACAAAATTATTGGATTGCGTGAGTTAGATATTATAATATTGACCTTATATACAGGTGATCCCACAGCTCTCAAGGGTTCACCGAGTCGCCTCTTGTATGAAGATGGGGTCAAGATGGGGTCATGGGGTATGCTCATTTTCTCAGCTTCAGTCGTCATTTCAGCAGGTAAAAAGAAATTCATAACAATATCTTTTTTTAACCAAATGTACTGAAATGCTTTATCCCATGTGTGTCAGGTAGTGGAGTCCATGGCATGTTTGGTCAAAATTTCTTTCCTGTAGCGGTAAACAGAGCATATTTGGGTTTTTTTTTAAACAAAGGCTTTCTCTTAATTTGTTCCTAAACTGCATATAGGATTTTCATTCCAAAATTGTTACCGTGTCGGGCCTTTTTACATTAAGAGGCCACTGAAGCCCCGACGCCTCAAGATATACACTTCTTAGGCCAACTTGGCCAGCATGCCCTATCCCAGGCCTTGACATTAACCAAGGCCAATGGCCTCGATATTGCCCTGCTGGGTAATTGGCCCGATGCCCCTTCAAGATAATACACTTTCTGAGGCCAACTTGGCCATAATGCCCCTTCAAGATACACACTTTTTGACGCCAACTTGGCCAGCATGCCCTAACCTCTTCAATCTCATTTGGCTTGTTACTTGTTCATATTGCAGTGATTATAGACAAGATTTCGGTCTACATTACCCCACGCACTGCCTACGTCTGGGGCCAAACTGTGTTTGCTCTCGGCACTGGTTGTATGGCCATCTGCAGTCACAATATCTACGCAACCCTTGCTCTTACTGTGACGTCGGGAGTCATGTTTGTTACGAGTAGTACACTACCGTTCAGCATTGTGGCTGAATATCACCAGAGTTATCAGGTATTAACGTGGATATTTATATGGCAAACTTATCCTGTACATCATGGTGCTTTACATAATTACCCCTGCTCATTGGGCTCAATTAAATCATCTTGAAAAACCTTCTCAACTTCTTGGGGAGTATGAAGCCCCAGCACTTAATTATGAGCTAATCAAACACCTTCACTATCCTCACAGTTACCCATTGTTCTGCTCCTGGGTGGATAGAAGCAATCTATGGCAAAGTGTCTTGCCCAAGGGCACAAACAGCATAGCATAGCATGGATTAATTTGAAGTCGCAACCTGCAGAATCAAACATCTTGAGTACCGTACTATGTACAATGTAAAAGGCTGTTCGGCCACATCATGATAAACTACCTACAATAAGTTAGAGATATTGTGGGCATAAAGTGGTTAAGCAACCTTTCAGTAGTTTAATTTTTATTATGCTTCTTCAAAACAGACCCTCCAAGACACCACACGGTCACAACGCGGACTCGGCACGGATGTAGCATGCCTCAACAGTGTCAACACTCTGGCCCAGATTGTGGTATCAGCTGTACTGGGCCTTATTATTGAAGCTGTTGGCTCCAAGATCGTCATATTGCTGTTTGCTAGTGCACTTGGCTTCTTAGCTGCTTTAAATTCGGCCGTATTTGTCATTTATGAGGTGACGGACAAAGACGTAAAATCGACCGAAGAACGTCAATCTTTGGTCAAGTAAAAGAGTAGGAGCAGGTTTTTAGGTTTTTTATTTGGTAGTCCTTTTGGGAAGATAGACATGGTTTGTACTTTACCCCAAAAAATACATGCACACCTCATGTCACCTGGAATTTTATGACATATTCGCAAAAGTATAGCAGACCCAACAAGGTCACATCAATGGTGTGAAATTTGCATCACAGTCAACAAACACTTAAAGGAACACACCGGCTTTGTTGGGCTATTTTTTGGGCTCGAAATAGACCCATACATTATTCTGAAGCGCCTTTGAGAGTAAATTAGATATATCCTGAAAAGACGCCGTCAAATTTGGCCGTTTTTAAAAATTCAAGGTCACGTGACTTTTCGGAACCAAGTTCTGGTTCCGAAAAGTCACGTGGTCTTGTGAGTTAGTTGTATTTCCAGCCGTATAAAAGTTTGTTACTGCAGAACTGCACCAAATTCAACTCTGATTTCACCCCAATATTTATAAGTAATTGACAAAAGAGAGACTATTTATATAGGTATGAAACAAAGTTAAACATAAGTATGAAAATTCGAACATAATTGTTTGTTTCGAGAGTCCGGAGAACGGGAGCGAGAGCGTGCTACGGCAGGCTACCGTAGAGTGTAGGATATTTGCTTCGGTGTACGTTCGTGAAGAAAAAACATGATGCCAACTCCTCAAAAGAAAACGGAAATTCCTATTCGGTCGTCCGGGCTGTCCAGTGAAATCGTGAGCAGAAAATTGGAGATATATCCTGAGCAGGAGAAGAGCGAATCGTTTGTGAGGCTCGCGCGTAGTTGCAACAGCTGGTAAAGCGTATAACCCGTCTTTTGACCGTTTTTTGTTAATTTTGTACTTCTTTAGTAAATTACGGGATATTTTGATGATCTTTTTTCACAACGACCATCAAAAATGTATTGTCAATGCTGCTACATCACTAAATCATGTAAACAGTAGGCCGGTGTGTACCTTTAATGTTGGGAAAACAAGAAGATGAAAGGTTATGTTGCACGGTGAAGGATTTCTGAACATTTTATGGTCTTTTTAATGCCACTCGGTGTCACGGTCTCAGATGTTCCGATGACATCACGTAGTAACATTTTAGCACGTTACGTGCACGATCTCAGATGTTCCGCATGCTCAGATGTTCCGGCACGGCGCCCATTTCAGCATATTCCGTTAACGATCGTGCCTAGGTGTTCTTATGAGTCAAATGCATTTGCAGGGCCCTGTAGTTGCTTGCTGGTAATCAGTGCTGTCTGTAGGGTGTTATGAGTGTCTTCAGGGCCCCCAATAGAACCTGTTCTAGTTAACTGTTTTGGCAGGGTAAATAAATGGAATAAATAAACAAATTAAAAAATACATCACTCACTCTAACCAAGATATGAAACATATTTCTAGTATAAACTTCTTACAAAAAGACTCTGCCAGATCTGGCCTAGGGTTGTAACGAGTCTCCCTTCGCTCGAGTCCCAAGTCAAGTCAAGTCAAGCTGCCTTCGAGTCTCAAGTCAAGTCAAGTCAAGTCAAGTCAGTGAAAATCGGGAGTCAAGTCGTTTCGAGTCCGAGTCATTACAACCCTGATATGGCCGAATTCTGCTAGGGTTGGTCACGCTGCCTAGCCTGCAGGCCTGAATGGCGTGAATTCTGCTGATCAACTCAGCATAGCACTAAACTTGTATAATTACATATGCTTTGCGCGTGACGTTCGTGACATATGCTACCATATTTGGTCATCGAAACATCTGAGCACGGGACACCGGAATGAAATTGAAAACAATATAAGTGCTTTGAACCATCACATTTCCCACCTAATGCATAGAGTTACAGTACAAATTTGTACGTTTGGTGGTTATAGGGTTAAAGACCGCCCATAGCATTGTATCATTTGCAATGACCCAATTTTGTTTTTCATGAGTTGACAAGAAAAACCTTACTCAGTAGGGGCGTTCGAGATGCTGACACCTGGGCTGCGTTCCAAATACGCGAACGTTTGCAAACGTTGGCAACGTTGGCCAACAATTTGAGTGGAACGTATTGTGCGCTACCAACGTTCGCCAACATTGGCCAACAAACTTTTAAGTTGTTCGCCATGTTCGCGAGGCATTTCAAAATGGCGCACGCGGTATGAAAGACGACTGACGATGGTTTGCAAATTGGAAAATAACGAATATATTGCACCTTTCGTGGTTGTCTGCCTTATCGCTGGCGATACACAATCAATAGCAACGTGTCGCATTTCCTCAACAAATTGGAAAGCAGCGGAAAGCCACATTACAACGTCGGTACGATTATTGTGACTGTGGGCGCCGCCATCTTGACATTGTATTTTGGCAAACAATCCATTCCACATGAGCAAACGTTGGCGCCAACGTTAACAAACCGTTCGCGTGTTTGGAACGCAGCCCGGGTAACACCAACTTACACCGGAGCGTTCTTTTAGCCATCACGTGCTACACGAGTCTGCCCCGGTGGCAGCCACCACTGCCCGAGCTCGAGGGCGGGTCTGTGGTGTAAAGTAAGGTGTAATGACGTCACCTAGTAACCGCGAGTAGTAAAACATGGCGGACAGTTTGGAATCGCGACGTATTAAAGTACGAAAAAAAACACTTATTTATGACACAACTAGGAGGAGATAGGGCTGTAAATACATTTTGCGGAATCAGTACATGTCTGTGGGCATTGACGAAGTTTATTTCGGTACTTTAGGGCTACTATTTTTGCGTGGCGCCGGCTTAATTTTTCACCCTGAGGAGTCAAACGATAACGGCGTTTATAAAGCCCCACCCGGCAACAACCTTTGACCATGTGTTCCCATAATTCAAAGCGAGACCCTGTGTCGTTCGTTTTGCATTTTCTGGGGGCTTCCCCCGGTGTAAACTCCCCGTTACCCGGTATAAGCGTCTCGAACGCCCCTAGTGTTGATAGCAATGGTAACTTACACCGGTTGTCGGACGCTTCGCCCCATACCACTTCGCCCCATGTCAGTTCGCCCCATACCACTTCGCCCCATTACCACTTCGCCCCATTACCACTTCGCCCCATTACCACTTCGCCCTATTGCCACTTCGCCACATTACCACATCGCCCCATTACCACATCGCCCCATCGCCACTTCGCCCCACCTATGCTATTTAGCCTTATTTTACACTCTTATTCCACGAATCTGCAAAAAGTTGTATCTTGCGAATGATACTCTAAAAAAAGCAGACAAAATCTACAGCTAATGAAGTTCTAGCCATATGACACATGGCTTGAATGCATGTAAAGTTAGTTATGCACCGCCTATGCTCTTTGTGATTTAATTTGTAATATACTCTTTTTTAAGACTTTCAAAAACTTCATATTTTTAATGCTTTAAATTTAAAAATAAACTTAATGTTCTAATTTATCCATTAACACTTGGTTGTAATAATACACTGAATTGGATTGTTTGTTAAATGAATAATCAATAAAAGTGAAATAAATTGTTTTAATTTCTTTATAGGTCTTTGTTTATTCATAATGTCTTTGACTTTGTTTATTGAAATTCGAGATCTCTCCCAAACCAGGGGCGCGTTCAATAGCGCAATACGTATGCATACCGTACCGACAATACCTTTAACGGTTAAGGTATATAGGAAATACCCAATACCGGCGTACTACTTAGTGTGCTATTCAACGCGTCCCTGAAGCTGGTTGTAGGATCATCCCATTCAGAAACCTAAATTAATGTATTGGACTGAAAACTAGTTTAAAGGCAACAGGCTCGTGAGCAATGCGCGCGCGCGCCAAGTTCGTCCAACGAATTACGCAGCTCCATAGCAAATGCATAGAGCTGCGTATTTCGTGGCACGAATTTGGCGCGCGCTCGAATTGCTGACGAGCCTTACCTTTAAGTCCCTGGAACTTGTTAGACTGGTTTTCGGACCTTATTACATCCATAATACGAGTGTGTGGATTCGCTCATACCCACCGCCTTAATAGGGCCTTTTTCCAAATCTCGACTTGGGCTCAGGCTCCGGCTCCATGTAAACCCTATGGAGACGGAGACGAAGCCGAGATTTGGAAAAAGGCCTTGGGTACTGGGACCATCGATATATAATCATTGGATGAATTATGCAATTATTGGGTTTCACTTGGCTTGACAACGGTTTCTATCCGCCATAACTGTGTCCATACCACAGAGCTATATATAGGAACTAGAGTGAGCACTTATCACGTGACCCCGTGCCCTCAAGGGTGCGTGGACGCCATTTTGTTAGTGGGCAAAAAGTACGTGCTAATGTATTGACGACATGCGTATTTTCAGCTTTAATTTTATTTTAAGATTATGCTTTCAGCGATAGGGGTGCAGAAAGATGTGGTTGCTAACTACAATCATCCTGACTGTCGGATCATTGTCCCATGTTTATATTTTACTTTAAAAGATTGAAACTTTAGTTAGGCCAAACACTTTTCTTTCCCCATGGGCCAAACAACATTCAAAATCGTCGCCCGGGTACTGTACAAGATTTGGGGAGTTGATCATAATTTTTTTTAATGACTTATCTAGCATTAGAATGTGCAGATTTGATGGAAAAACTCGAAATTTGGAGTGGGAAAGTTTAAGATTTTGTGAGGAAACACTGGATTTTTTTTCAGCCTGCCTCATCTATTTTGCACACAAGGTCTGAAGCCACGATCAACTTCCTAGTTCTTTCCTGCTACGTCCCCCACTGCTTTTTGCGTGTGTAGGTAGAGCATTCGGGTATACTAGTACCTCAGCCATTAACTTGGGGGAAAGTAACACCCGTTTCATACAGGCGCACGATCGTTCCGATTAAAATTTTGTTTCAGACAGGCGTCGGTATGCGAGCCGCGCGCACACTTAAGATCGACGTCTGAAACCAAGTCGCTGTTCAGTCGTTCGATCTTTCGACTTCTGGCGAACCAAGTCGCTCCGAATTGTTTCATACGTCGAACTTAATTCAAATTTCTGGGATAATTTAGTTCAGCGCGACTGTAAGGTGCAGGATTTCCCGGTGAAACCGACTGCCTAAGGGAAAAACTACCGTTCTACCGTTCACCATGCATTAAGTACATAGCATAACCTAGCGTTTTCAAGAAAAAAACTGTATTTTTTTCATTTCTAAAATCACGTTTCTAACAAAATTCGCACTTTTTGTGACATTATTATGTCATAATTAGTGGCAGAGGTGTACGTTACTTATACCTGCCTAGGTACAATAGAAAAAGCTCACTCATGACTGGCGTTAAACAGCCAATAAATCATTTAAAAGCCCATTTATAGCTGCCGCGCCGTTGACTGCAGTGGATACATCCGGGTATTTATCAATCATTTTGACCACTAACAAAATGGCGGACGCGGTCCCAGGGCGGCACGCCCGGGTACCGCGCACAGGCACGGGGTCACGTGATAAGTGCGCACTCTAGTTCTTATATATAGCTCCATGGTCCATACTATGTCACGCCGAAGCGAAAAATAATTCAACACTGATAATTTAATGTTGACCCATATTTTCGCGAATGTTGCGCAAGAAAAAATGGTTGGCACGACTTTTAAATGTTGATAGATTGTTTGAAACAGTATAGCAGATAATTTTGCCATCAACCCTAGAAAACAAGTCTCAACATGTTTTAAACTTGCCAACAAAAGCACGGTATGCCAGTTTCAAACCTGTTTTTTTTTCTTGCGCAACATTTGCGAAAATATGCGTCAACATTAAATTATCAGTGTTTAATTATTTTTTCGCTTTGGCGTGCCATCGTATGGACACAGTAATGGCGGATAGCAACCGGTTGTCAAGAAAGTGAAACCCAAGAATAGCAGTTGGCTATACGAGAATTGAAGCCATGCGCCGGCCGCCATTGTACTCCCCAAACAGTGCTTTACCTAGACTGCTCCCCGGTTCATGCGATCGCTTACATTCCATTTAACACATGTAGAATATAGTGAAGACAGTATGGCGTGTTTTGTTTTACACCACTGTGAGGGGAAAACGAAGGGGTTTTGTACCTTTTAGCGTCTTGAGAGGAGACTATATAATAGGTTAGGGTTCAGGGTTAGGATTTAGGGTTGGTTATTTTAAAGAAATTTAGGGTTTTTAATGCGGTAGGTTTGCAACCAGCTTCGTGGTCTAGTTAGAAGACAGCTCGACTTGTAATCATAAGGTCCCTGGTTCGAATCTCAGTCATGCTTGGGATTTTTCGAAATTTCTGGGTTCCTTCTTTTTCTCTTATACATGTAGTGAGAGTAAGAGTTGTGACTATTTCCAAGATTGTCACTTGAGAAGTATCAGTCATTGGAAAAATTGGGATGTACCCCTCGCTGAGGTGTAAAACAAAAACACGCGGCGTCCCGGCCAGCGCCCTTCATACAAGGTGTGGGTACTCGTGAGCGAAGTGTGTCGATTAGGTTGATTATGAGGTCCGTGAACCAGTCTATCAAACTTGTAAACTCTTGAGGGCGCTGGGAAAAAAATTCGACGCATAAAGAACAGACGAAAATACTCTTTTAAATCAGTGTTCTCCGAGCTTTGTAAACAAACGCACGTGCTCAGAACGCGCGTAATTTGATCAGAGTGCCAAATAACAAGGACGATTAGATAAGCAATGCCAATGGACCTTGTTTTGTGTCAAACTTGTGGATTCTGTGGCCTGCTTTTTAGACTTTGTTGAACAAGATGCTCGTTTTCTCACGCCACCATGGCGCGCCAAAGACAACAAGTTGGCACGATCGATTTTGCTTGCATTTGTGTCATGTTCGTCAACGACCGTACTCCCAACTCTCTCCAAGGTAAAGTGGGCGCCTGTGCAGTTTCGCAGCTAGTCAGGTAAGTTAATCTTGTAAGAATTTAGTACTCGGACATCACTATTTTTTTCTTAAACTGTCATACGTTAGCATAAGTGCAGATCATTTTTTTTTAAGGAAGCAATAGTGATGTCCAACACTTTTGAAACAGAATTACCCAAATTGCCCCTCCATGCAGTTCGCCGTACGTGTGTATTAAAGTTATTTAATTGATTTTAAACACATTCAAGCATCCTTCAAGTTCATGGAAGTAAGTGTGGCAGGTTGCAAGTACAGAGAAACGGCACCTGTCGCACCTACTGGTACTTTAGCTTAAGGGCTGAAAGTGGAACTTGTCAGCTGTGAGGTTGACACCTGGAACGAGTTGCCTCTGCCGTTGTTATTGTCTCTTAGTAATACTAGAATGACCAAATGCAGTAATGTTGTTTTAAGGAAACAAAGTGTTCATGAAAAACAAAACAATAAAGTGACAAATTGTTCCATAAAATAACAGTTATCTGTTTCTTTATTTGACAGGTGAAATGAACCTCCAGGATTTGGGCCATGCATGACCAAGACGAAGAAGGGACCGAGTATAACGCTGACAGGAGGGAGGTATGGGCAACAGAGAAAAAATACCATACACGTTCGCCAGTTAAGACTTCATGTACTTAGTCAATGGAGCATAAAAATACAGTGTTTTCAAAGAAAAACTTGATATTTACACTTTCTGGGTCATTATCATGTCATTTTATTAGGAAGAATTAGTGGCGAAAGTGTACGGTATAAGGCAGCAGTTTTAGGGAAGACACACAAATCTAACCGCCGGTACCGACTGCGTTACTGGCAGTTTTTGGCAGTACCGCCTGCACAAAGTGAGCTGTTCTCGAGCAGTACCGCTGTCTGTAGCAGCGGTTAGATTTGTGTGTCTTCTGTTACCTGTGTATTTTTGTAGACCAATGTTTTAGCCAGATGGGTGTCTAGGTGTTTTGTATGTTTTACACACATTAACTAAGAAAGGATTCAAAGTAGCTCAAGTCCAAAGTAGCCCAGGGGTGTTTTAAGTACTCCAAGGGTGTCCACAGTACCCCCTGGGATGTCGAAAGTAGCCCATGAGATGTCCAAAGTAAACCACTTGGTGTCAGAAAGTAGGCTGGGGTGTCTATAGTAAACCACGGAGTGTCAAAAAGTAGCCCAGGGGTGTCTATAGTAAACCACGGAGTGTCAAAAAGTAGCCCAGGGATGTCCAAAGTAAACCACTTGATGTCAAAAAAGTAGCCATGGGGTGTTTAAAGTAAACCACTTTGTGTCAAAAGTAGCCTGTGGTGTCTAAAGGAAACCACTGCATGTCAAAAAGTAGCCAAGGGGTATCTAAAGTAAACCACGGAGTGTCAAAAAGTAGCCCATGGGTGTCCAAAGTAAACCACTTGATGTCAAAAGAGTAGCCATGGGGTGTTTAAAGTAAACCACTTTGTGTCAAAAGTAGCCTGGGGTGTCTAACGGAAACCACTGCATGTCGAAAAAGTAGCCCAGGGGTATCTAAAGTAAACCACTTGATGTCAAACAAGTAGCCATGGGGTGTTTAAAGTAAACCACTTTGTGTCAAAAGTAGCCTGTGTCTAAAGGAAACCACTGCATGTCAAAAAGTAGCCCAGGGGTGTTTAAAGGAAACCACTGCATGTCAAAAAGTAGCCCAGGGGTGTCCAAAGTAAACCACTTGATGTCAAAAAAGTAGCCACGGGGTGTTTAAAGTAAACCACTTTGTGTCAAAAGTAGCCTGGGGTGTCTAAAGGAAACCACTGCATGTCAAAAAGTAGCCCAGGGGTGTCTAAAGTAAACCACTGAGTGTCAAAAAGTAGCCCAGGGGTGTCCAAAGTAAACCACTTGATGTCAAAAAAGTAGCCATGGGGTGTTTAAAGTAAACCACTTTGTGTCAAAAGTTGCCTGGGGTGTCTAAAGGAAACTACTGCATGTCAAAAAGTAGCCCAGGGGTGTCTAAAGTAAACCTCGGAGTCTCAACAAGTGGCCCAGAATGTCCAAAGTAAACCACTTGATGTCAAAAAAGTAGCCTGGGGTGTCTATAGGAAACCACTGCATGTCAACAAGTAGCCCAGGGGTGTCTAAAGTAAACCACTGAGTGTCAAAAAATAGCCATGTGGTGTTTAAAGTAAACCACTGGTGTCAAAAAGTACCCCAGGGGATGTCTAAAGTATACCAGGGGATGTCCACAGTAGCCTAAGGGGGTTTCCAAAGTAGCCCAGGGGTGTCTGAAGTAGCCCAGGAATGTTCCAAGTAAACCACTTGATGTCAAAAAAGTAGCCTGGGGTGTCTATAGCAAACCACTGCATGTCAAACAGTAGCCCAGGGGTGTCTAAAGTAAACCACTGAGTGTCAAAAAGTAGCCTGGGGTGTCTAAAGGAAACCACTGCATGTCAAAAAGTAGCCCAGGGGTGTCTAAAGTAAACCACTGAGTGTCAAAAAGTAGCCCAGGTGTGTCCAAAGTAAACCACTTGATGTCAAAAAAGTAGCCATGGGGTGTTTAAAGTAAACCACTTTGTGTCAAAAGTAGCCTGGGGTGTCTAAAGGAAACTACTGCATGTCAAAAAGTAGCCCAGGGGTGTCTAAAGTAAACCACTGAGTGTCAAAAAGTAGCCCAGGGGTGTCTAAAGTAAACCTCGGAGTCTCAACAAGTGGCCCAGGAGTGTCCAAAGTAAACCACTTGATGTCAAAAAGGTAGCCCAGGGGTGTCTAAAGTAAACCACTGGTGTCAAAAAGTACCCCAGGGGATGTCTAAAGTATACCAGGGGATGTCCACAGTAGCCTAAGGGGGTTTCCAAAGTAGCCCAGGGTGTCTGAAGTAGCCCAGGAATGTTCCAAGTAAACCACTTGATGTCAAAAAAGTAGCCTGGGTGTCTATAGGAAACCACTGCATGTCAAAAAGTAGCCCAGGGGTGTCTAAAGTAAACCACTGAGTGTCAACAAGTAGCCCAGGGGTCTCCAAAGTAAACCACTTGATGTCAAAAAAGTAGCCACGGGGTGTTTAAAGTAAACCACTTTGTGTCAAAAGTAGCCTGGGGTGTCTAAAGGAAACCACTGCATGTCAAAAAGTAGCCCAGGGGTATCTAAAGTAAACCACTGAGTGTCAAAAAGTAGCCCAGGTGTGTCCAAAGTAAACCACTTGATGTCAAAAAAGTAGCCATGGGGTGTTTAAAGTAAACCACTTTGTGTCAAAAGTAGCCTGGGGTGTCTAAAGGAAACCACTGCATGTCAAAAAGTAGCCCGGGGGGCCAAAGTAAACCACTTGATGTCAAACAAGTAGCCATGGGGTGTTTAAAGTAAACCACTTTGTGTCAAAAGTAGCCTGGGGTGTCTAACGGAAACCACTGCATGTCGAAAAAGTAGCGCAGGGGTATCTAAAGTAAACCACTTGATGTCAAACAAGTAGCCATGGGGTGTTTAAAGTAAACCACTTTGTGTCAAAAGTAGCCTGGGGTGTCTAAAGGAAACCACTGCATGTCAAAAAGTAGCCCAGGGGTGTCTAAAGTAAACCACTGAGTGTCAAAAAGTAGCCCAGGTGTGTTCAAAGTAAACCACTTGATGTCAAAAAAGTAGCCATGGGGTGTTTAAAGTAAACCACTTTGTGTCAAAAGTTGCCTGGGGTGTCTAAAGGAAACTACTGCATGTCAAAAGGTAGCCCAGGGGTGTCTAAAGTAAACCTCGGAGTCTCAACAAGTGGCCCAGAATGTCCAAAGTAAACCACTTGATGTCAAAAAAGTAGCCTGGGGTGTCTATAGGAAACCACTGCATGTCAACAAGTAGCCCAGGGGTGTCTAAAGTAAACCACTGAGTGTCAAAAAATAGCCATGTGGTGTTTAAAGTAAACCACTGGTGTCAAAAAGTACCCCAGGGGATGTCTAAAGTATACCAGGGGATGTCCACAGTAGCCTAAGGGGGTTTCCAAAGTAGCCCAGGGGTGTCTGAAGTAGCCCAGGAATGTTCCAAGTAAACCACTTGATGTCAAAAAAGTAGCCTGGGGTGTCTATAGCAAACCACTGCATGTCAAACAGTAGCCCAGGGGTGTCTAAAGTAAACCACTGAGTGTCAAAAAGTAGCCTGGGGTGTCTAAAGGAAACCACTGCATGTCAAAAAGTAGCCCAGGGGTGTCTAAAGTAAACCACTGAGTGTCAAAAAGTAGCCCAGGTGTGTCCAAAGTAAACCACTTGATGTCAAAAAAGTAGCCATGGGGTGTTTAAAGTAAACCACTTTGTGTCAAAAGTAGCCTGGGGTGTCTAAAGGAAACTACTGCATGTCAAAAAGTAGCCCAGGGGTGTCTAAAGTAAACCTCGGAGTCTCAACAAGTGGCCCAGGAGTGTCCAAAGTAAACCACTTGATGTCAAAAAGGTAGCCCAGGGGTGTCTAAAGTAAACCACTGGTGTCAAAAAGTAACCCAGGGGATGTCTAAAGTATACCAGGGGATGTCCACAGTAGCCTAAGGGGGTTTCCAAAGTAGCCCAGGGGTGTCTGAAGTAGCCCAGGAATGTTCCAAGTAAACCACTTGATGTCAAAAAAGTTGCCTGGGTGTCTATAGGAAACCACTGCATGTCAAAAAGTAGCCCAGGGGTGTCTAAAGTAAACCTCGGAGTCTCAACAAGTAGCCCAAGAGTGTCCAAAGTAAACCACTTGATGTCAAAAAAGTAGCATGGGGTGTCTATAGGAAACCACTGCATGTCAAAAAGTAGCCCAGGGGTGTCTAAAGTAAACCACTGAGTGTCAAAAAGTAGCCAAGGGGTTTCCAAGTACTTCAGTTGATGTGCAGAAACAGTACCCCAAAGGGTTTCGTAATTTAGCACAAAGGCATCTATAATATCCAAATACACATCTGGCTAAAACTATTGGCTGTAGTTGTAACATTATGTAGTTACAAGATTGCTTGTTTATTATTTTTTTTAAATTGTTACTTTCAAAGAGAGTTAACTTAATGTGAAACTACACTGACAGTCCATGAAAACACATCACCCTTAAAATGTGAAAATATGTTTTAAGATCTTTTGAAAAAATAACAAACACTGGTGAAATTCACTGGTCTGAGTACTCATACTATTGTGTCCAGACTAAATGAATACATCTGAATGCATTATACATCACAAATTGCCGAGGCATGTTTATTTCAAAACAGATAAGGGTGATGAGTTTTCATTGACTGTCAGTGTATATGCATAAAAAGCACATTTAAGGTTGTTAACCTGCCAGTGGAAAGTTGTTACAATGCACATTAAGCGATGCAGCTCACCCCACACAGTGGGAATCACTTTGTATAAACAGCTCCTTGGATCTGGAGGAAAGCAAGTCAAAAGTGATAAGTCGAGCAATGCCCGTTTCACACAGGTTATTCAACAGACCTGTTTTGATTTCTTTCGGCTGAGTCAAAAGTCATGAGTGATATATTTACTTGTTCATTATGGTGTTCATTATGGCAATTTTCCACTGTAATGTGTCAGGGAAAAAGTTAAATTTTAGAGTAGATCCTTAATTAAATATGCATTCTGCCTCAACATCCGTGAATTTGTTACCTTAAATTAACTCAAACTGCAAATACAATACAAAGCTGTTGATCCTTGTGCCACATTAAAAGGTATCCAAGAACTTGCGTGTTTGAGACCGTGTTGATTCGAGCTCAAACAGGTATCTTTGTTATAAATTGGCAGATATTTTAGACCATCTTTTATGCATTTTACATCAATGTTGGGGTTCATTTTGATGGCCTATTCTCTGGCAGAATGAATCTTTACAGTTGTTCATTTGTTATATTTTTGGTCATAATTGATACCCTGTGCTCACCAGAAAAATTGCTTTGTTCGACGAAGATTAGTTGATCACTGTTTGTTAATGCAGCATGCGTTCACATAGTTCACTTAACAAAGTTCGAACAAAGATCAAATGTCGAATAAAGCTATTTGCTCAGACTTGTCAAACGAAGCAATTTTTCTGGTGAAAACGGTGTCTTTGTCATATTTTGCCATGTCGGCTCATTTTATTGTGTTTCCATAAGTCATTTTGTCATGTTTGACCCAATCAACCCATTTCATTTTAATCTATTTCGTCCTTTTTTGCCCATTTTCTCAGGATTCCATTGTAATTATATTTTTTAGCCTATTTATTGTAATATATTGTTGATTTTTAGACGTTTTAGCCTATTTGTTACTTTGGCGCCCCATCATTTATTGTCAGTTTTTAGCCTTGTTAGCCCTTTTATTGTAATTTTGTCATTTTGGCGCCCCATCGTTTACTGTAATTTTGTCATTTAGGCGTTCCATAATTGAATTTTGTCATTTTGGCGTTCCATAATTGAATTTTGTCATTTTGGCGTTCCATATTTGATATTTTGTCATTTTGGCGTTCCATAATTGAAATTTTGTAATTTTGTCCTTTTGGCGCCCCATCATTTACTGTACTTGAGTGTACATACATGATGCATGTTGACCGTAACTTGGTCTACATGCACTAAAAAATAAAAAAAGTATGGTGCACGAAAAAAAAAAAAATTTGCACCACCCCCCAAAAAAATTCGTCCTCCCCTCCCCTTTCTCTCCCTCCCCTGTCTCCTCCCCTTGCTGTCTCCTCCCGGTGTCGTCTCCTCTGCGTTGTTTCTTCCGCTGTCTTTATTCATGGGGTTAGTGGTTAGTACATATTATATACATCAATCATGGGGTTAGTATATCAATTCATGGGGTTAGTATATTAATCATGGGGTTAGTACATGCTCGCCGCGGGATTTGAACCGGGGTCCTCTGGTCTCGAGTCCTCTGCTCTATCCACTAGACCACCGCGGTGACCACACCAGGGTAGGAAATTTGGACTTGATGAATATTAGAATGAGTTAAATCATAGAGTTGTATAAGCTGCATTAACTACACCGTTAACAATGAAGTGCGCCCTCTCGTGACGTAAAGGGCGCCCTCTCGTGACGTAAAGAGCGCCCTCATCAAGGAACTTAAAAGTACATGGTCTTTAAAATCAGGAAGTTCTGAGGAATGAGCGCTAATGAGTCGAAAACGGATAACCCAGAATAAACTTTTTAGAAAACAGACAAAGATACTATAACTGAAAAGATGATCTTAAAATAAAAGATGTAAAACATCTAAAAATAAAATAAAATTTGCATAAACTATAATAAAACAAAAGACAAACTGAGAACATTACTTTTTATCCATTTTTATTTGAAACAATTTCCAATAATGTAACGGTACAATCGGAATATTTTTTAAAATTTAAACAAAGCAATGTACTATGCATATGAAAAGCCAAACTAATACAATGTATTTAACATTCTCAACTTTTGTCTTATAAAACAATTTAAAATTAAACAAAATTATCACAAAAAGTTAATTCAATTGCATTCACATTACTAATAATGCAGAGAATTTACCAACATTTCTTGAATATACCAAAAAGAGCTTATTATGAAATTTAAACAGAAACAATACATGCTAATATATTGCTCAGTTGGTAAAGCAGTTGGCCATGTATGCCAAGGATCTAAGTTCGAAAACCAGTCGGGGCGCTGCAATTTTCTTGTGTTTCTAAATTCATCTCCAATTGTCAATCCTATCATATAATTATGTACCTTAAACATGCTATAATATGTTAAATTTAAGCTTCCAAATCAAAAATAACATCTTCAATTTTTACATAAATACAATAAAGACATTTTTTATTTTAAAAATGCAGTACCTTGTAGCATAGTTGGCAATGTGACTGATTGTGCTAAATTTCAACTTATTCTAAAAACGCATACAATGTGTGTTTGGAAAGTGCTACATTGCAAAACCACCATTTTGTGAGTGAAGAGCATGCACATAAGTCATTACAATTATTTACTGGTAATGCTGTAACAAAGACGGCAAGTTCGGGTTCGGTTCGGCAAAAGTAAGAACTTTGTTTTTGAAGAAAATCCCCCGAGTCCACAGTAAAATGCCTAACACGTATGCTCAGGCACCGCCCACGCATGGTCATTATTTGCATAAATCTCAGAAGCCCCTCCCCTCTCCAACCATAGCCTTCACGTGTCCTCTATGCAATGGTCTTGTATTAATGCAAAGAACCAGATGGCTCCAAGAAATACATGGACCAAAAATGTGGCGAAAGGCTCCGCCCCAACATTTGCATATGCAAATTTGACTCTGGGGTCTGTGGGTCCTAACTAGCCCTAACCGTAGCTGCCACGTTGTACTGGGCACAATATAGTCATTGATAAAATAAAATATCATCCTGAAGTGCATGCTTCCTCGGCGAAAAAAAGGTTGACATTTATGTTGCAAAAAAATGTGTAGAGTGCCCGAAAGTAAATTTTCCGAACCACTGCCGAACTGGAGGAAAAGTTCGGTTCGGCAAAAACTCGTTCGTCGTTTGGTTACAGCATTATTTACTAGCCCCTGTTTTGTGGCAAAGTTCTATTGTAATCTGGCTTAAACAGCAATAATTTAAGACACAAATTATCAACTGCGAAATTGGCTCAAAGAAATAATTCGCTCAATGAATGATTGGCTCAGAGAGACTATTTAAAACATCCCTCCCCCATTATTTGTGTGATGATGGTCACAATCAAGAACATACTAAAAAATAATCCTTAACAACTGTACCAGTGGATGATGTCAAGTGTGGAATCAACTGCTCAGGCACATTCAAAGTAAGACATGGACCTGCACAATAAAATAACATGAAAATATACATTAAACCCCAATACAACATTTACAGTTACCCAAAGTTTTACTTTATGAGTTGACAAGAAAAATCCGACAAACTTTTGGTAGTAAATAAGAAACCGCACAGGTAGGTATATGCATGTACATTGTCGAAAAACTGACTACATGTCTTCGAAATTTTTGATGGAATTATTTATCCGTAAACTTGTAAGCTTTCCACCCATTTTGTTTTCTTAAATTTTTTTTTAAAATCAAAATCAGTTTTTCCGAACCATAACCAGGAATAAACACTTTCAATCAGTTCAAAAGTTGTTTGGAGTGTTCTTCTCGCACGTGTTCAGCAGGATTTTCTTTTTCAAAACTTTCAGCAACTGAGGCCCTTTATGCCATCACCTATACGGTTTTAGCTTTAACAATACTGACGAAGTACGAGTTGCAGTTTTAGAAGAGGAGAAAAACCCTCAGAGAAATCCCCTGGGGAAAAAACCCAATCCACAAACACGCCCCGGATTCGAGCGCGGGGACGCCAAAGGTGAAAGGCTTTTTATAAATTGTTTTATTCGACCGAATAAAACACGCAAGCCAGGTCAAGTCCAGTCCATATGTCGATTCCATTTATAACCAGTTCGTCCATCATCGTCGTTGCCAGTCCAGGTCAATATCCACTATCATCACCAGTCCAGGTCGAGCCAATATCAAGACCGCAGACACGGATCCAATCGTGTTCCAAAATTCCACCGGCATTCCCAGTGACGTACGTACTGGTTACTCCGTCATTGAGCAACGTTCCAGGACATCACACGGGATTCCGCAAAACAACTCCTCCAAACCACCTATGTGCAAGGGTAGTCATTTGGAAAGCGGTCATCACGGGCAGGCCAGCAGAATGAACCACTACGCCAACCCGACCGCACTGCTGATTTGCTTCTAACCACATCACGAGTTGAGTCAAGTACAAGTTACAACATTGAAGCTATGGTTTGAGCTGGGATTACTTTATTTACAAAAAAAACTGAATGGGCGGAGCCATTATGCAAATTAAACGTGATGTCTATGGTTGGGGCGGTGCACCTTTTGCATAAATTAATGTTGGCTCCGCCCTGCACAAACAGGGGCTGCGTTCGGGCGTGTACTCGTGTTAACACGAGTATACTCCTGCGCGCGCGAACGGCAAGAATATCGACACTCGGGTCAGTGAGAGTATGCTCTCGGTACTCCCCAACAAATGGGGAGTGTGCTCTTACTCCTGACGAGTGCCATGTGATTAGTACGAAGATGGCGGGATATAGGTTGGATTTTTTGTGAATTTGCTAAACGTGTCAACTGGGTAACTGAAACAACAACTCACTAAGGTTTGTTTTGGACGGCATCAAAGGTTCTCACGACTTACGGCCTGTATTTCCTCAGTTTCTTTTGAGCAGTGAAACGGCGTTTTTTTGTGCAGTGATGGCAAGAGACGGCCATCTTCACTGATTGCGATTCGCGCATGCGGAATGCCGACTTGCCGTTCGCGTGATGTGACCCGAGTGCAATGCGCACGCATTACTCCCGAGTAACGAGAACTGCACGCTCGAACGCAGCCTATAAGTCTTACGTTGTAACTTGTACATTGGACTCGTGGTTGGACACAAAATGCGGCTTCAAATAAAGCGGCCGTTTTTATAACAATAGTATACAAATAATGAATGTTTATGAGGGCAATGGGAGGAATATTTTCATGAGGCGAAAGATGGAATGTTCCATTCTACGAGGCGAAGCCGAGTTGAATGGAACACATTTCATCTTTCACTGATTCAATATTGAACGACACGTGACCTGCTATCCTCCAATCAGATCACAAGAATCTACTTGGGCGTTATATAATGGAAGATGGCCGCACCGTGATAAAGGTCTATTTTGATGTTGGTAAGAAACATATTTAAAAGTCAGAAAAGGATTTTTGTTTATACCTTTAAATGTGGACGGAAAATGTTCACCTCAATTGTAGACTGGACAAGGTAGCAGTTGAATGTGGTTGACTTTGGAGAACCTGGGAGGGGCATGAAGGAATATATTTGCACAATTTAAATATGAACTAGGATTGACCAATGGGGTGAAAAAGTTAGTTTACAAATGGTTTGTTTCATCTACTATCTTAAGCAAAGATTGCTTACCATTAACGATATCTATGAAATGGCCTGACGCTCGGTTAACGGAGAATGGGCTGTTGGCACAAGACGTCGTTATGACGTCTTTTAGACATAAATTATTGACGTCTTATCAATGTCTTATTTATTAGGTCGTACATATATATGCAAAGCCAAAAGACGTCTTTTCGTGACAACTAAAAGACGTCTTTCCCTTACTGAAGCAGGGAATTTCCCTTCCACCCACATGATGCGAAGTTCCACGTTGTTCTCTCAGTTTTCTTTGTACGGTACACCTTTCCCATCTCCCACATTACCATTTTCCATTACTCAATACACAGCCTGTACCTGCCCACTCATTGAAAATCCATGCTCACTTCACTATAATTTGCTTCATGCGTGACTTCTATTTATGCTCCACAAAAACATGCACCCGATGTAACCCATGGCCGGCACACACCTACTAACCGAATACCAAATTTAACTAGAGGTATGACGTTTGTTGTTACAAACGCCAGGTGATCGGGCTAAATGAACATTTTGTGATGAATTTCAGACGTTGTTATCACCTATGGAATGGCAAAAATGGAAGTTCAGCAGCCGATTTCACGAAACTTTACGCAATTGCGCAAGTGCACTTACGCCATTACTTGCGCAATAGCTTATGGCGTAAGTGGACTTGCGCAATTGCGTAAAGTTCCGTGAAATCGGCTGCTGTATACACTAATCCGGTAACTAATATCTCCTCCCTGCATATCCGCCATAGCTGGGGGTTGATAGCTTGCACCGTTTTGAGATATGAATTGTTGAAATAATAACCTTTGAAATCTTGTAATGTGACACCTGTGACGACATCATGACGTCACAATTTTGTGCACAAATTGTTGAACAATATGTTGAACATCAAGTTCTTAAATGTGTTGAAGGAATCATACCAATATCTGTTGTAGTTTTCAAGATACAGCATTTTAAAACATCTCAGCTCCAAATTTGCGTAATTTGACGTACATTACGTAACCACCGTCCATGTAATGACGTCACCAATGGTATAGTCAAAAGGTCCACATGTGTGAAAACATTTCGTTCCGTAGAACTATGGTCAAATTCCCTACCACTTTGGCTCTATTTGCATTCAAAGTGCTAAACAAGTGTACATTTTCGAACCTCTTCCGGTTTGGACCGGAAGTAGGCGTCACACAGGGGTCATGACATCGTATGATTTGTTCAGTTCATTTAGACTTATCATGTTGTGAAAGAATTGTTCAAGTATCTATTACGGTTCTTGAGATATGAATTTTAAAAATAATAACCTTTGAATTTGTGTAATTTGACACCTGTGACGATATCATGACGTCACAATGTTGTGCACAAATTGTTCAACAATTTGATAAACATCAAGTTCTTAAATGTGGCGAAAGAATCATGCAAATATCTGCTGTAGTTCTCAAGATACAGCATTTTAAAACAATTCAGCTCAAAATTTGCGTATTTTGACGCCACATTACGTAACCACCGTCCATGTGATGACGTCACAAATGGTATAGTCAAAAAGTCTACATGTGTGGAAACATTTCGTTCCGTAGAAATATGGTCAAATTCACTACCACTTTGAATCTATTTGCATTCAAAACGCTTACAAAATGCACATTTTCGAACAACTTCCGGTTTGGACCGGAAGTAGGCGTCACACAGGGGTCATGACATCGTATGATTTGTTCAGTTCATTTAGACTTATCATGTTGTGAAAGAATTGTTCAAGTATCTATTACGGTTCTTGAGATATGAGTTTTGGAAATAATAACCTTTGAATTTTTGTAATTTGACACCTGATGACGTCATGATTACGTCACACTTGATGCCATCGTGATACTATACATTCTGGTGAAAGTCTGCCGTAGGACCTATGTCTGTATCTAATTTACTAACGATTCAGCTTGGTTTGATAGGCATTGTTGCTGGTAAGTGTAAAAACTGAGATTCTCAGTTTCGTTGAACTTTGACCTCCAATTGACCCCAGAAGGAAGGGTCAGATGAAAATGCCCACACAAAGAAAGTTGTAGCACAGAATGTCATCTGTAAACCTGCCAAATACGAAGATCCTGGGTCACGTGGTTTTCAAGACGGAAGCATTTTAAAATATGCATATTTTGTTTTTTTGGGGGGTGTAATTTGATACTTGATGACGTCACGATGACGTCACGCTTGATGCCATCATAATATTATACACGCTGGTGAAAGTCTGCCATAGGACCTATGCCTGTACTTAGTTACTTAAAGATTCAGCTTGGTTTGATGGGCATTGTTGCTCAATAAGTGCAAAAATTGCGATTTTCGTTTTCGTTGAACTTTGACCTCAGATTGACCCCAGAAGGAAGGGTCAGATGAAAATGCCCACACGAAGAAAATCGTAGGCCATGATCTTATCTATAAGCCTGTCAAATACGAAAATCATGGGTCACGTGGTTTTCCAGACGGAAGCATTTTAAAACATGCATATTTTGGTCATTTTTGGGTTGTAATTTGATACCTAATGACGTCACAATGACGTCACCCTTGTATGCACATCTTCACATTGGGGTTGATGTTCCTACAAAGTTTCAAGTTGATAGCTTGAACCGTTTTGAAGAAAAGCTCTGGAAACGTTTGAGTGGAAAAAGAAAAAAAAAAAAAAAAATAAAGAAATCGTACGAGAGTAATAGGTGATCGGGCTGTTGGCCCGATCACCTAATTATAATCGCTCGCCACTTTGAGTTTGTTCATTCCCGACAATTGACAATTTGCCTATTATCAAGCAACAACCCATCAAATTTACAAAAATCAAAACAACTGCCAAAACTGAAGTAAATTACCCTTTTTACATAGTAAATCTGTTCAGTTACACTATGCAATCCCACAATGCATTGCATTTTTTTAACAGCTAGAAAAAGACGTCTTAAGACGTTGTTTTTTTTGGTCACGACTGTTGTGGGACACAAAACTAAATAACGACCGTAAAACGACGTCATAAAGACGTCATGTTTTTTTTTTTTGGGTGGATGAGGATGATTATATAAAGAAAGTTAAAAACAAGTTTTTAAGACGTCCTCCCCCTATACACGACCGTTGTAGGACACACGACTTAATAAAGACTGTAAAGCGACGTCACAAAAACTTTGTCTTTTTAAACTTGTTGGGGGGCGAAGTTGATTGTTCAGATAGAGAAAAGACGTCTATAAGACGTAATATTTTGGTCACGACCACTTTGTGACACACGACGAGAAAGTTACTGCAAAACGACGTAAACAATACGTCATAAAGACGTCGTGTTTTCGATGTCTGTTTGGCGGGTCAAGATGACAATTCGGATGGAGAAAAATACGTCTTTAAGACTCATTGTTTGGTCACGGCCGCTGTTGGAACATACAACTAGTTAACGACTGTAAAACGATGTTTTTGTGCATTTTGTGATGGGTGACGATGATGATTTATGACCACTTTATGACACTTGACGAGAAAACGACTGTAAAATGACTGAAAAAGACGTCATAATGACGTGGTGTTTTCGACGTCTGTTTGGTGGATGATGATAATTCAAGTGGAGAAAAAGACGTCTTTAAGACGTCGTTTTTTGGTCACGCTTTGGGACACTTGACTGGATAACGACTGTCTAAAACACCGTCATAAAGACGTCATGTTTTATGCAATTTTTGGTGAGTGAGGATGATGATTCAGACCACTTTATGACGCACGACTAGAAAACGACCGAAGAAAAGACGCCTTTAACACGTCATGTGCACATAAACAGCTCTATGAAATTGGGCCCAGGGTGTCACTGCCAACCATATGTATCTTGTGTTTAATGTTGAATGTAGTTGGGTGGTTCTATTTGCATAGAACCACTCACAGAATAAAATGATATGGTCATTTGCATAAATTTAAATACAAAGCATGAATAACAAACATGCTTAAAAGTTAACGAATACTAAGTGCATTGTTTCTTGTAAAAATACATGTAGCTCTAAAACATAAAATCTTCTTATATTAGAATTTGTAAAATCAAATAATTTGGATTTTAAGCTTCAGTTAACACACATTTACATGTTTACCGTTCTGATTTTCAAAGTTGCACAAACCATATCTGTCACGTATACATTGCTGGACTGGGTTCAGTTGAAGCAACGTGGAGCAGTTATTGTAGAATTTTACATTTAGTAAATTTGAAAGCTAATCGAAAGAGTTTAAGCATTTAAAAACTCGCAGAGCTCTGATTTCGTTATAAAGAAAATGAAATTATAGCTTAATACCTCAAAAACTTAATTTCAGTGTTTTTATATAAACAAAAAGTGATACAGTTGATCCTTGTGCAATGTACATAATATGCTGTAAATAAGATGATCTTGGGACTTTTTAGATACATTTGTTATGATCATCCTCTTGCAACAGTGCCTCT
This sequence comes from Henricia sp. BOLD:AAB3569, assembly GCA_037783545.1. Lineage (NCBI taxonomy): Eukaryota > Metazoa > Echinodermata > Asteroidea > Spinulosida > Echinasteridae > Henricia > Henricia sp. BOLD:AAB3569. Next base: position 489,863 of record JBBELK010000402.1, read on the forward strand.
GGTTTTCCAGTAGAAAATATTAATTTTTATTTCCATAAATGCGGAATGCCACTTAAATTTAACATTTGTGTGTGGATAAGGCACCACGGTTAATGCAAACTCATTCTACAGCTAATTTGCATTGGCGTAGGTAACTGAGGACACCAAATTCCTATTTAATATAATGGAACAAATTATGAGCCTTTATGGTCTTCTGTTTTAAAAAAATTGTCAGTAATCACAGAACAATTTTATTTTAAATAATTTTTTTTTTATTTTTTTATTTTTTTCAGAATTTGTAAAATGAAATGAAATCAGAATTTTGGGATTCATTTTATCCGACTATGCATGTGCACCATTCGATCTCTCAACACTTAGTCCATCCCTGCCAACCAGGGTACTAACCATATCTGTCTTGTGTCTGATGGTGAATGTAGTTGAGGAAATCATTTGCATATAATTTGAATATAAACTGCCACATAATAGGGTTTGAAATTCATTCTAAGGACATTTGCATAAATTTAAATATAAAGATTATGGATAACAAATATGCCTAAAAGTTTAGGAATAGTGCTTTAAAGCATAATTAAGTTTACATTAGAATTTGTAAAATCAAATAATTTGAATGTCAAGCTTCAGTAAATCAAATTTGCATGTTTACCATTAGGTTTCCTAAACATCACAAAGTGGCACAAACCATATCCATCACGTATACACTGCTGAATTGGGTTAACTTGAAGCAACGTGGAGAAGTTACTGTGGGATTTTACCTTTAGTATAGTAAAATTGAATGCTAACTTCAAAAGTTTAGGCATAAAAACTTAGATATGTTGCATTCTTTTCATCCTTCTAAAAACTTAATTTCATTATCTTTAGGCCTCTTAAAAATGTAATACAGTTGACATTCTTGGGACCTTGTATTATCAAAAAAAATAAAAAAAATGGCGAACAAGGAAGTTGGACCTGAAATTATCCTCACTGTTTTGCAGTATTTTAATGCTTAAAATTATCAAAGTTTGTGGTTTAAAAGAACGAGTTCAAATGTTGACTTAAAGTTTTGTTAAATAGCTTGGACCTAGTCGATATTGATTCACCCGGAAGTTACATATTTTCCAGCTACAACACTGTTTATAGATCAAACACTTAACAAACGGTGCGTGTCTAAGTAAAAAAAAAAACCTTTGACGTGCAGGGTTGAAAGTGACGTGCAGGGTTGAAAGTGACGTGCAGGGTTGATAGTGACGTGCAGGGTTGAAAGTGACGTGCAGGGTTGAAAGTGACGTGCAGGTTTGAAAGTGACGTGCATGGTTGAAAGTGACGTGCAGGGTCGAAAGTGACGTGCAGGGTTGAAAGTGACGTGCAGGGTTGAAAGTGACGTGCAGGGTTGAAAGTGACGTGCAGTGTTGAAAGTGACGTGCAGGGTTGAAAGTGACGTGCAGGGTTGAAAGTGACGTGCAGGGTTGAAAGTGACGTGCAGGGTTGAAAGTGACGTGCAGGGTTGACGATATTTTAAATTTGTTTGGCCATCTAAAAACAAAACTAAAAAAAAAAGCTTTGACCTAGTAACCTTAGCAACACACAAAGGGTGACGTTTTTTACTTAAGTAGTCTGTTGCTGTTCTCTTGACATTGACCCCGTTGTCACTAGAGAAACTGCTTAGTTCAACGATGATTCGACGAAGAGTTTTCCTGATATGAATGCACACCTCTTCATTCAACGATGATTAGAATCGCTTCATTCGTTGAAGGAAATAGCTTCATTCGACGAAGAGATTGCTTCATTCGACGAAGCAAATTTGTAATGTAAACGGGTCCCTTCGTTTGACGAAGCGATGTGGCAGGCCTGTTGCACAAGCACGTTGTTCGTCGAGCGCCTAAGCAAGAGTTGTTTTTGACGCGACGCTGGAAAACCACACAGCGCATTTAGACGCTTGAAGCTCAGCGCTTGATGCGCGAAGCACATGTATGACTCCCACGGCTTCATTCGATCTTCGTTAGCGTTTGCTTTTCGTTCGATCTTCGTTAAGTGATATACGAATGCACGCTTCATTAACTAACGATGATTAATCTTCGTCGAACGAAGCGATTTTTCTTGTGAGAACAGGGTCATTGTCTCTAGTGAGGCTTACCACATTTTGCGACGGAGGTTTTCAAATGTTTTGGCTGTCCATCTACAGTGGGTGTTACCTTGGATCATAGTTTTGCAGGAAGATGAGCCGTGATAGTTGGAACTTCTCTCTACACAGCGGACACTCGGCCTGTTGGTCAAAAAAAGGAAAACAATTTATAACTCGCGTGCCAAAGATGCTTCGCACTGGAAGGTAGTGATGTCTTCAAGATATGAAAACAGGCAAGTGCATTTGGGTTTGTCCATGAAGATGGGTCACATTTTGTGTCATATTAAAGATAGTATACATGATTGGTAAACTGTTACAAATAGTTTTATCCCCCTGTGTGATTGAAGATATGCATGATTAAAACCAACCTGAGCAAAAACCAGCTCCGTACTTCGTCTAACTTTTAAGAAAACAGTAAAAAAAAGGGTTTGCAGTCATTTCGCCCCAAAACCACTTCGCCCTGAACCATTTCGCCCTGAACCACGGCCTGTGCACTAAGTGGTTTTGGGGCGAAGTGGCATTTGGGCGAAGTGGTTTGGGGCGAAATGGCACTTGGGCGAAATGGTTTTGGGGCGAATTGAATTTTCGTCTCATGAGACGAAAACTAATTGTTTTACTCATTTCTCAAAGACTATAGCACTTCAGACAAAACCATTTCAGGGGAAGTTTTCTACGGTCATCATGTTTAGATTGTGTAAGTTAGGCGTAAATCTGTGAACATTTCTGATTTTCAAGATTATACCAATGATTATACTGCCTTTGAATATGTTATCAGGAATAAATTGTTGATGCCGTTTCGTGTAATGAAGACATACAGTGCGACTATCAAATGTGACCAATGTCTGTGCGTGACTGATCTTTATTATGATTTGTGAAAAATTAATTTTTCACAAGGAACTTAAAGGCCGTATCTAGATGATCTGTTTTGATCGATTCTGGGAATAAAACCATTATAAATCAAAAGAAAGACATCAACAAACTCATCCGAAGAAATTTCAGCACCATCAAATGTACCACGTTTTCCCAAAACATGAAAATCCATATGCGTTTTACCGGTCTTGGCTGGGTGTTTCAAATATTTGGTCGCGTACTCTGTGGCTCGCATCATGCACTCTGTGGCTCGCGTCATGCACTTTGTGGCGCGCGTCATACTGCGCGTGTGCGCGACCAACGCAATGCATTTCGGACTGAGAAGTAAATTGTCATCTTCATGGATTATTTTCAGAAAAAGTTATTAAAATGTATTCTGACCTTCGTTGAGCACCATTCCGTGATGCACTCCCAGCAGAACAGATGACCACACGGCGTAGCAGTTGGGTTACGTCTGGTCTCAAGACACAAGGAACAACGCAAGCTGGGCTCCAATGATCCATGGTCTTCACTCGCTCTGGATAAAAATCACAGGATGAATTAAATCAAGTTCATTGATCGTATGTGGGTTAAAATCCCAGTTCGGTCCATTCATGGTATGTGTGATCTTGACAAAGGTACTTTGCCACGCATTGCTTCTCTCCACCTAGGAGTAAAATGGGTACCTGAGAGGGTAGCGAATGTTGATGTGTTTGATTATAGCCATTAAGTGCCTAACACCATGTTTACACTGGTCCCCAGCTCGATCAAGATTGATCCCCTGATAAGAATGCATCAGTGTTAACCGCAATGATCCCGAGTGCTGCATAACTGTAGTTGATCTCGAGCGCGTGTCAGAAGTTGCAGTCAAAGGTCATGCTCTATGTGTGTATGTACTGATCAATGTGTGCGTGGGTTGTGCATGTACAGTGTACAAGACCACTTGAATTTTGCGTGCTTTTCCCCCTGCAACGGCTGTGGAGCGGATGCGGTAAGATTAATTGCTAACCGCAAACTGATCCCGAGCTCGGGATCGAACCCTCCGCCAACGCGAGACCAAAATCTCAAGTTCTGATCCGGGGCCAATTTGGTCCCGAGAGGGTTTACACTCAGTTCGTTATCCGGGGCTAATCCCCGTGTAAACAGGGTGTAATAGGCAGCTGGGGCTGTATACTCCCCAGGGAGCTAAGATGGTATATGGAGTGATTTAATGGAGCCCTATGATCAGGGGTAATGTTATTGTATGCGCCTTGTTCGGAGATTCCTTGGATAAGTGTGTGGTATAAGTCCATATTAACATCGTAAGCCTTCATAAGTTCACCGCAAGTCTCTGGGTCTTAAATGCACAGGCTCGTCAGCAATGCGCGCGTGCCAAATTCGTGCCATGAAATACGCAGCTCCATGCCTTTGCTATGGAGCTGCTGACGAGCCTGTGCCTTTAATTCAAGTCACAATGACATTCTTTTGTGCATGCTCATTATTTGAGATATACACTACCCATCAAAACTTTGGAAACACCTTGAAAGTGTCAGGTCTTTGAGAAGGAAGTATTATTTTGTTTATTCATAATAAACCAAGCTATTAAAGCAAACAGAGGTGTAAGGGGTATCTGGAGAGAAAGCAGTCATCTGGAGTGCTGTCCATCATGGAATGGCCTGCCCAGTCACCTGATCTCAATCCCATTGAGCTGCTCTGGGAGGAGTTGGATCGTAAGGTCAGAAAGAAATGCCCAACCAGCCAATAAAACCTGTGGATAGTCTTAAAAGAGGCGTATTTCCACTGAATGTTTGGAGAAACTGACAATCAGGATGCAGAGATTGTGTGTAGCTGTCATAGCTGCTAAGGGGGGGGGCGGGGGGGGGGGGGGGGGGGGGGATTCTTTGATGAACATCAAGTTTAGCCGTTTCTCTTTGCATGCTCTCCAATTTGTTGATAAGCCCACTGCTGAGGCCGAAGATGGCACTAAAATTAACATGTATATATTGCTTTTTGTTAGAATACACCTACATTTGCTTTCCCAAAATTAACATTTACAAAATTAACATTATACGTTTTCTTCTCAAAAACCTGAAACTTTCAAGGCGTTTCCAAAGTTTTTATGGATAGTGTACCTGTGACGACCTTGTGTTTTTATTATTAGCAGACTCTTGACTACAAACCTTTCCACCTGCAGACTATCAGACGAATCCTGCTGCAGTACAGCTTGACCAGCTTTCATCTTGTACAGTGTGTGTATCAGGGTAAACACAAGTTGCGTTATGGACAGCCAACCGAGCAGGTGAAAGCTGGGCCGCATGCTGCCGGTGGTGAGACCTCGACGGACCATCAACTAGGTTCATGAAAAGACAAATATTACCTTCATTTAACAGCCTATTGTAGCCTTTGTTGTTTTGCCTTGAACTGACACATGTCAAATTCCTCACACATAAGTTTGTTCTTTTTGAAAAAGAACATTTCTACCTCTTCCAATGTACAATCTTTAATTTAGTGCGTGCACATACCAAACATTTTTTCCATTTATTTTATTTTTATTTAATAATTTTTTTTTTTTACGATGGACTCCGTAACTTTATTGAATCGTTTCTGCTTGGCAGTCACGACATCTCAAATCATAAAAAAAGAACAATTGTCCATGTCGTAATATATGTATGAATTTATTCTGTTTGAAATATTTTTTTCCTCAGCAATTATTTAATATGAATAAGTTGCAAACTTTAAAGATGAAATGCACGCATAGAGTTGACCAGCACACAGATTGTGACATTCCCAATCATCACTTGGGTCGACAAGGCAATTGAGATTAAGTGTCTTGCCCAGGGACACACATACGAACCCGAGAGGCCAAATGCACTTACATACTGAATACCAGTCAAGCGTTTAGCCATGTGGTAGAACACTCCCCTGAGATAGAACAGTGCCATATGGGTGCGCTGTGCAAGCATGAGGGCTTGTCTGAGTATGGGAATATACTGCGATATCCGCTGTCGACTGTCCTGGCTAAGGCTTGCCCGTGCCTGCTCGGACTCTAAGAGTTTGGGGATGTAGGCTAGCACCCTGTCCAGTAGGTATGGTGTGCAGGCATAGAGAAGTACAAGTGCCAGACGCCTCTGCATTTTGAAGACAAGAGAACGAGAAATAAATGGAGCAGTTTTACGGTTTGCTCATGTGCCGATTCAAAAAATGTGGGTGGACAGAGGCAATTTATGGCAAGGTGCCTTGTCCAAGGACACACACACACACTAGGGGCATTCGAGATGCTGACATCTTGTGTTACATTTTAGGCCGTCCCAGTTACGAGCGTATATTGGAAATTTGTACACAGGGTTTTTAGAAAGGCATGTTAACACACTATTTGTAACCTTTTTGTGCCTAAGTTATCTCTTCAGAACAACTGAAACTTATTTCTTTTATTTTGAGACCAGACAAAGGTATTTTCTGGAAAATATTGTCTGGGTTGCCAAAAATACCCCCTTTACCATGGAAAGACTCATGTACTCATTTATACTGAGCATTGAAAGAAATGGGAATTTTCTTCAGAAGCAAAATTTGAAAGTTCCTTTTTGAAAATAAGGTGGCATCAAAATTAATCGAAATATTAAGCCTAGCGTACATCGACATTGCAACTGGAAGCAACTAGTGGCAACTGGCAACTGGTGTTTTCGGCAACTAGAAGCATCTCGGGGCAACTGGGGGCAACTGGGAGCAACTGATCAGTTGCCCAAAAAGGTTGATGTACACGCACTTGCAACTACTGGCAACCATGGCAACTGGAAAAATCCCAGTTGCCGCGAGTTGCTCATGTTCTACTTTCTGGCAACAGTTGCCGTCAGTTGCGTCGATTTACGTGTACTTGCAGCTAGTTGCTGTCTGAATGTGTACACGCACATCGACAGCAACTGCAAGCAACAGTTGCTTCCAGTTGCAAGGTCAATGTACTGTAGGCTTTACCGAGTTGCCGTGTTCCCAGTTGCCGATACTTGTGCAACTGATCAATTGCTGTTGATGTGCGCGCTACGCACACATTGACAGCAACTGATCAGTTGAGTTGCTTCCAGTTGCAATGTCGATGAACGCTAGGCATTAAGGTGAAATGTTCTTCAAACACTGTACTTCGGTATGGCATAGTCTTTTGTTGCCATGAGTAAAACTAGTTCACCAGATGGTCAATAATGGAGAATTCTTAAATTGCATATTTTTCTACTGCTTGGTATAATTACCCTGTATGTTGGGACAGCTCTGTGTGTACGATCCACCTGGAGTATATTCACATACTCTTCACCTAAAGTCTGGTAACCTGCACCACAAAGAAAAAAAAAATTAGTGATGTGACAGGCACCTGCCTACTTGAGAAGCAATCTTATGCCCAATAATTTGGCTTTGTCTTAAATTACATACGAGTCTATAGAAAGTGATGAGGCAAAAATTTCAGAGTCATCAAAAATTACACCAAAGTTGTATTTTGAAGTTTGTGTTGTTTATAATTTTAGAGTTCTACGAGTTAAACAGGAAAAACTAGACATTACCTGCAACCGTAGTGAGGCCAAAATACAACATTTCTCCCACAACATCAAGCTCTTTCCTCCATTTTGCCCAAACTCTTGCACCTGTAAAAAGTGGAATTTGGAAATGCAAAATCTCATGACCTCATCAAGATACGGAGACTTGTGATGCACCAGGGAGATGCTCTCCCAGCTGAGCTACATATGAGGCACAGTGGTATACTCCCTCAGGTTTGACCCAAGTTCTCTGACACACTGGGCAGATGCTCTACCAGCTGAGCTTTGAGGCACAATGGTATTCTCCCCCAGGTTTTCACCGGGCAGATACTCTACCAGCTGAGCTATGAGGCACAGCAGTATGCTCCCTCAGGTTTTCCCCAAGACCTCTGACACGCTGGGCAGATGCTCTACCAGCTGAGCTATGAGGCACAGTGGTATACTCCCTCAAGTTTTCCCTAAGACCTCTGACACAATGGGCAGATGCTCTACCAGCTGAGCTAAAAGGCATAGTGGTATACTCCCCAGGTTTCCCCAAGACCCTGACACACTGGGCAGATGCTCTACAAGCTGAGCTATGAGGCACAGCAGTATGCTCCCTCAGGTTTTCCCCAAGACATCTGACACACCAGGAAGATGCTCTACCAGCTGAGCTATGAGGCAGTGGTATACTCCCCCAGGTTTCCCCAAAACCTCTGTCACACCAGGCAGATGCTCTACCAGCTGAGCTATGAGGCACAGTGGTATACTCCCTCAGGTTCCCCAAGACCTCTGACACACCAGGCAGATACTCTACCAGTTGAGCTATGAGGCACAGTGGTATAATACTCCCTCAGGTTTTCCCCAAGACCTCTGACATACTGGGCAGATGCTCTACCAGTTGAGCTATAAGGCACAGTGGTATACCCCCTCAGGTTTCCCCAAGACCTCTGACACACCGGGCAGATGCTCTACCAGCTGAGCTATGAGGCACAGTGGTATACTCCCTGGGGTTTCCCCAAGACCTCTGACACACCGGGCAGATGCTCTACCAGCTGAGCTATGAGGCACAGCAGTATGCTCCCTCAGGTTTTTCCCAAGACCTCTGACACACTGGGCAGAAGCTCTACCAGCTGAGCTATGAGGCACAGTGGTATACACCCTCAGGTTTCCCCCCAAGACCTCAGACACACCGGGCAGATGCTCTACCAGCTGAGCTATGAGGCACAGCAGTATGCTCCCTCAGGTTTTTTCCCAAGACCTCTGACACGCTGGGCAGATGCTCTACCAGCTGAGCTATGAGGCACAGTGGTATTCTCCCTGGGGTTTCCCCAAGACCTCTGACACACCGGGCAGATGCTCTACCAGCTGAGCTATGAGGCACAGCAGTATGCTCCCTCAGGTTTTTTCCCAAGACCTCTGACACGCTGGGCAGATGCTCTACCAGCTGAGCTATGAGACTCAGTGGTATACTCCCTGGGGTTTCTCCAAGACCTCTGACACACCGGGCAGATGCTCTACCAGCTGAGCTATGAGGCACAGCAGTATGCTCCCTCAGGTTTTCCCCAAGACCTCTGACACGCTGGGCAGATGCTCTACCAGCTGAGCTATGAGGCACAGTGGTATACTCCCTCGGGTTTCCCCAAGACCTCTAACACACCGGGCAGATGCACTACCAGCTGAGCTAGTATGAGGCACAGTGGTATACTCCCTCAGGTTTTCCCCATGAACTCTAACATGCCGGGCAGATGCTCTACCAGCTGAGCTGTGAGGCACAGCAGTATGCTCCCTCAGGTTTTCCCCAAGACCTCTGACATGCTGGGCAGATGCTCTACCAGCTGAGCTATGAGGCACAGTGGTATACACCCTCAGGTTTCCCCCCAAGACCTCAGACACACCGGGCAGATGCTCTACCAGCTGAGCTATGAGGCACAGCAGTATGCTCCCTCAGGTTTTTCCCCAAGACCTCTGACACGCTGGGCAGATGCTCTACCAGCTGAGCTATGAGACTCAGTGGTATACTCCCTGGGGTTTCCCCAAGACCTCTGACACGCTGGGCAGATGCTCTACCAGCTGACCTATGAGGCACAGTGGTATACTCCCTCGGGTTTCCCCAAGACCTCTGACACACCGGGCAGATGCACTACCAGCTGAGCTATGAGGCAGTGGTATACTCCCTCAGGTTTTCCCCATGAACTCTAACATTCCAGGCAGATGCTCTACCAGCTGAGCTGTGAGGCACAATGGTCTACTCCCCCAGGTTTCCCCAAAGACCTGTGACACAATGGGCAGATGCTCTACCAGCTGAGTTCTTTGGCACAATGTTAGGTTCCATTCATTTGTTCTTCATTCTTTTCATCCCTGATAATAAAAGTCCTGATGATAAAAGTCCCAACCAGGACCTTAAGAACCTCTTAATCTAACAAAGTTTAACAGCGTAGTTAATACGCAGTTGGGCTGTTGGGTGTTTGTTGTCTACTTTTAGAAGGCTAAAAGCGTTTTTTTTTACGTTTATACATATTGGGACATTATCATTCTCTAGTAACACTTTTAGCCCCATACCAATTTAACCCCATTCGCTACCTTACATTTTGCTGCACGCGGCAAGATGGCCGCCGTACCCCAAACTATAGTTCACCATACAGTCAAAATTAAACATTGAAAAACTTATCATGGAATTACCTGGAATCTTCAGAATGTTGTACCGTGGTCCGTTTTACCCGATGATTCTTCTAAACAGAAAAAAACTAGTCCAACGTAATTTTTCTTGACATTTTCGAGCACTCTCGGGAGAAGAGCGACATTTACAGACAAGCAAATCATGTTCCAGATCATTGTACTGCTAGTGACGTCATACAATGAGATGACCACAAGAGGGCGGGCTATCTGGGCCCTGACTGATTATCTCTACACACGTGGTAAATGTCGCTCTTCTCCCGAGAGTGCTTGAAAATGTCAAGAAAAATTACGTTGGACTAGTTTTTTTCTGTTTAGAAGAATCATCGGGTAAAACAGACCACGGTACAACATTCTGAATATTCCAGGTAATTCCATGATAAGTTTTTCAATGTTTAATTTTGACTGTATGGTGAACTATAGTTTAGGGTACGGCGGCCATCTTGCCGCGTGCAGCAAAATGTAAGATAGCGAATGGGGTTAAATTGGTATGGGGCTAAAAGTGCTACTAGAAAATGATAACGTCCCAATATAAACGTTAAAAAAAAATTTGTTGTCTTACCTGCAAATGACTGACAAATGTCTGCCAATGAATTACGAAGAAAGTCCACATAAAACTGGTCCTTCTGATTGCTACGAATTACCTCGGCTTGACTGGATGGTTGTAACATGGTGATGGTTTTAGCCTCTTCCGTGTTAATTCAGGCTAAATGCAGACGCTCCGAACCTGTAAGCCATACATGTATTTGTAATTTTTGGCACGATATACCAATTTGATCAGAAGGCAAGAATTAAGAAGCTGATCATAAATATTTCTTCCTTAAGATTACGTATCAAGCGTCCGATATTCATGTCAGGGTGATATCTGAATTGAACACCCCCCCCCCCCCCCCCCACCCCCCCCCCCCCCCCCCCCCCCCCCCCGCCACCACCCCCTCCCCCGCTCCATCCCCCAACCCCCCGCACGGCTGGTCGCACTGGATTCTGGAATTTGTTGAAAGCCCGTTTGAAACGACACAATTTGGTCAAATGCAATCTTTATGAAATGCAGGAACAAACCATGGAGGTAGGAAAAGAGCAAACCATTAATATCGTTAAAGTCCTAGCAACGTAAAATTAGATTATCGTTGACAACGTTGGGCACAGAAACTTTGCACACACAGGGCGCAGACATCTTGAATTACGAACGAGGCTGGTAAAAAATCATTAATTTCAACATTAAACAAAGATTTTTAAATTTGATAGAAAAGGCAAAAACTGATTGCTATCTCGGTATATTTTATCAATGTTTTAGTTCCACAGTATGTGTGGATTTTCTCATTTTAACGTTGAGCTAAAAAGAAATTTTCTGTAAAAAATGGTCTGTTACCTTGCTCGGACAAGACCTGTGGAGATGAGGAAATTAACGTTGTTGAGGAGTGATAACCTGGGAACACGACCGGACGCACCTTCGAATCCGAGACTGGAATTTTCATCATCGTGAACTGAAAACATGATTTGTTTCGGCAGAAATGTTCCTTTTAGACATAATAATTTGTGAAGTTGAGAGCTAAACCAAACCGTATTTTGACTGACGTTTTGCTCTTGTTGAGACTGTTCGCTGGCAGATAATTATGAACAGGGTTTTGCATGGCAAATTCGGGTAAGTTGGCGCGGCGAGCCTGGCCTTGCTCCCCCGGCCGGAAACCGCCCAAGCCAATACCTGTTTGTAAGATCTGTTAACAGATCTGTATAACTCGGAGTCTCGGGAAATCGTGTTAGTGTTAGTGTAAAATATATGTTAACAGATCTGTTGACTCGGCATCTTGGGGAGTGTCAAAGCAGTAAGGTTTTGCACGACTTTCAACACTAACACTAACATAGAATTGTGACCTCCGGTCCATGTTACACGAGCTTAACTAGGCCTACTACTATTTTTACTAGTACTAATAAGTGATTGAAATTTGCAGAATCTTCACGGCTCCAAAGAAATGTCTCAATTGTGGGTAGAAAGCAAGACAAAATAAGTTGTGCTGAAAACTGAACCTCAATTTATTGAGAATTAGGGTAAAAGTGGGGGTATTCGACCGGATAAGGTTCATTTGAGCATAACAGTTGCGTCTGAGGAGAAGCAAGGCAAAAGTTTTCGACAATCGCAAGTCTAGGTAACTGCCTTTCATTTGCATCAAGCCCGAAACTGGAGGACCGATGAATGATGTACAGTTTGACCACCAAAATGAGGTGTAGATGTTGTGGATTCCAATACAGAAAACATCACCTTTGTTTACCTACTAATGCATATTCATGCGCACGCGCAATACCTCGCTGAAAAGATTTAGCACAATAGCTCACCCACGGTCCAATGCATGCCCCCATAGTATATAATGGTCAGAAAGCCACCGTCCTCTCATAGATTTTCAGCGCCGTGCAGTGCGGTCATCTTCGCTGTGTTTAAATAAAAGTACTACAATATGGCGGAGTCTTCCCGCTCCAAACGTACTAGATCTACAACGTCTACACCCGCGGTTCAACCATCGGTGCAACGCTCCAAGCACTCCGAGGTTCGACAGGCGACATCGGCAAACAATGCACATGTTCTTTTAGCCAGCGGAACCTCTACGGAGCCGACCCGTACCCGTATACCGTGCAACACCGGCACGGTACAGGGAGGAATACCGCACCCATTTGCCAGTCTGGACGACCACATGCGTGCGATGGAAGGAGGATATCCTTCACGGGGTGTTCCTGGTTCGCCTAATAATGGCCCGATCCATAACCCCGTTCGGTCACAGGGGCTTGGGGCACCACCACCACCACCATCAACATCGTTTTCATCGACTTTCACGACCAGCAGTGTTCAACAACCTCCAGTGTTCGTACAGAGTGATTTTGGCTTGGTCCCTCGAACTTCTTGTTCATCGAGCGCCATGTTATCAGCTCATAGCGCCATGTTATCAGCTCATAACGTCCCTACTTCGCATCGTGACTACCCTCGTCAAGAATCTTATCCCGAACATCGGTTCCAGGATCACTACCGCCACGGCCGGGATTATTTTTCTCGACATTTTTCACGATCTCGTTCACGATCTCCACATCGTTCCCGGCACAGATCTCGTTCACGATCTCGATCGCGGCGCCGTTCCGGGCATCGATCACGTTCACCCGTACGTCAACGGGTGCACTCTCCCATGCGAAGACACTCCTATTTCCGACACTCCCGAAGTCGTTCACCATCGCCTGTGGAAGTTTTTGATCGTTCCAGATCTTCTTCTTCACTCTTTTCGTTGACATCTAATCCAGCACATGAGGAAGATTTTTCTGTTCTGCAACGAAGTAGAATTGTGATGCCAGCGGTTAGCTACGCTTTGGATTTTCCTCGACTACCACCTGTGGAAATTTCTCGTCCATCTTTTCGCAGGGGCACGGAATCTTCAATTTCTCCCAGACAGGAATTTCCCGTGGATAGTTTTTGTGCGAACATCATGGAAGATGCCTTTGCAACAGTTCAGGTAAAGCAGTCTATTCCTTCAGTTAAACAATATGAAAAGGACATGTTTCTCAGTAATGCTACAGACGAAGGGAAGTACTTTTCCACTCCTACCATGTCTTCGGAGGTCAAAGATACACTCAGACGTGAAAACTCTCAGTTCAAGAAGAAAGTTTTTGATGATGCAACAAGACGCTTAGATCACCGTTTAGGTCTCCTCGATTCCCATTTGCGGTTCGGCGCCAAGATTTCATCTTATTCCATTCTGCTTTCGGATGCCCTCGCCCGAGCACAAGAAGACCCATCTCAGTTTGACGCTACGGTACTACCGGAGATGTTCAAGTTTATGGATGATTGCCTCGGCTTATGTCTTCGGCAGTTTTCATTGGGTTCTGCTATGACCACCCTCTTACGTCGTTCACTAATTCTGGACCATCTTCGTTGGCCGTCCATTGGCTCCAGGGAAAGAATGGAAGGTCTTCCTCTCACAGGCAACGATTTCTTCGACGGGAAATTCAATGAGGTTCGGTTGCAGGAAGCTAAGCGCCTGAAAGCGGAGGAAAAGTTGGATTTGCGACCACCGCATCGCCCTTTTTCTTCATCACGCCAGACACGCCAGGAAAAGCCCAAGACGTTTAGGCGACCAAATCAGTCTTATGGGAGGGTCCAGTTCAGAGCCTCACGTCCTGCTTCTCGTTCGTCAAATTTTATCCAGCCCACCAGAGCGACGTGTCCCTCCAAGCCCCGATGGACACGGGGTCATAGGGGCAAGTGACTACAACAAGGTTACTATCCCAGACATACCGGGACCAGTGGGAGGGCGTCTTTTGAGTTTTCTTCATCAATGGCAAATGATCACATCAGACAGTTGGGTTTTACAGACGGTGTCGTCCGGCTATCGCCTGGAATTTACCAGCATTCCCCCCGCTCTCCCTGCAGGTCATTCCACTCCAGTACCCAGCAACAGAGCTCATCGGAAAATATTAGAGGACGAGATCAATTCCCTGGTAGAAAAAGGTGCCATAATTCCTCTCGAATTGGGGACTCGGGGGTTTACGTCGGTCTTCTTCCTTGCACCCAAGAAACCCAACAAGTGGCGACCCATCATCAACCTTCGCCCTCTGAATGTTTTCATCAAACCAAAACACTTCAGGATGGAAACATTGTCAACAGTACTTCAGTTTCTTCCTCGCGGTTGGTGGGCGACCTCCTTGGATCTCAAGGATGCCTATCTGCACATCCCCATTTTTGTTCCTCATCAGAAGTTCCTACAGTTCATGTACAAGGGAACAATTTTCCAGTTTCGTTGCCTTCCTTTCGGTCTGTCAACAGCTCCAAGGGTCTTTACGAGAGTAACCAAGGTTATCGCAGCTTTCCTACGGCAGAAGCACATACACATTTTCCTTTACCTGGACGATTGGCTGATTGTGGGTCCATCACCCCAGGTTGTCCTTCAATCCCTGTATCAGACAGTCCATCTGACCACGCACTTGGGATTTATCATCAACCGGGAAAAATCATCACTGACCCCTTCTCAACGACCAACGTTTCTAGGGGCTGTTCTCGACACTACTCTAGGCAGGGCCACTCCTACCGAGGAGAGATGTCGGAATCTGCAGGAATGCATCCAGCTCCTCTTTTCAGTGGAGACTGCTCCAGCTCAGGCATGGCTTCGACTCCTTGGTCTTATGGCAAGCCTTGTCGACCTGGTTCCTTGGTGTCGGATGCGAATGCGCCCTCTCCAACTGCATACCCTCTTCCACTATCGTCCTCGGCTCGACCCAATGACGAAGGCAATTCCGGTCACCAGCTTTATTCGTGCTCATCTTCGCTGGTGGCTCCCCAAGGAAAACCTCCTATTGGGAACCATTTTCCCTCGACCCTCTCCTTCAGTAACCCTGACCACGGATGCTTCGGAGCAGGGATGGGGAGCTCACTTGAACGACATTTATGTCGCGGGAACATGGTCCGCACCGGAACAGCTTCTGCACATAAACCACCTCGAACTGTTGGCAGTTGCGAAGTCGCTTCAGACCCTCGAGCCACATGTTCAGAACAAACATGTATTGGTGAGGTCGGACAATTCGACAGTAGTAGCCTACATAAATCGCCAGGGAGGTACCCACTCGCCATCCCTCTGTTTGGCCACTTGGAAACTTCTGACATGGTGCATCTCCAAGGATATGACAATTCAGGCATCTCACCTAGCGGGGAAACAAAATGTCATCGCCGATGCTCTGTCTCGGGGCCACGTTTTACCGACAGAATGGACTCTACATCGGGGAGTAGTACGCCACGTCTTCGGCATCCTTGGCACCCCCAATGTAGATCTGTTTGCATCACACCGGAACAACCAGCTTCCGACGTTCTGTACCCGGTACTATCATGCTCAAGCTCTCGCAACCGATGCACTCAGCATGAGCTGGTCGGGGTTTCTGGCCTACGCCTTCCCACCAATATCTATCCTCCCACAAGTTCTGTCAAAAATCGAGAAGGAAGTCTGCAGGATCATCCTGATTGCACCTTACTGGCCAAGGCAGACTTGGTTCCCAAGGCTTCTGAGCCTGCTTATCCATCCTCCAATAGTGCTTCCAAAAAGGTTGGATCTTCTGGCTCAGCCCAAATCCAAGATCCTACATCCAAACCCGGAAGCTCTTCATCTATCTGCATGGATGCTGTCAAGTCATCCTTCAGATCAGCAGGTCTTTCGGAAGACGCTTCTTCCGTGGCATCCCAAAGCAGACGGCAATCCACTAGACGTACTTACGATAGTCGATTACAGCATTTCGTCAAGTGGTGCTCCTCAAAAGCTACAGATCCCTATTCTGCATCTGTAACGAAGTTGGGGGATTTTTTGATGCACCTTTTCAGCACAGGCCTCAAAATTTCCACTATAAGGGGATACAGATCAGCCATTGCTGTCCTTCACAAAGGTTTTCCGGATGGCTCATCAGTGTCAACCAATCCTGCAATTTCACACCTCATCAAAGGCATGTTTACTCTGCGTCCTCCTGTCAAGAAATTGATACCATCTTGGGATATGGGCACTGTCCTCGTCCAACTAGCCAGAGCACCTTTTGAACCTTTAGGTTCTGCTTCACTGCACCAATTGACTGTTAAAACAGTTTTTCTATTGGCTGCAGCTACGGCTCGACGCAGAAGTGAAATCCATGCTCTTTCTATTGACTCCGGCCACATCCGCTGGGAGCCAGGAGGTGTCAGGCTAATACCTCATGTGAAGTTCCTGACAAAGAACCAATCCATGGATTTTTCACCGCCTGACATTTTTGTGCCAAGTTTGACATCTTTCTCTTCAGTGGAAGAGGATAAATGGTGGTGCCCTGTACGAGCCCTCAAGTTCTACATCGCTCGTACTCAGCAGCTGAGAGGCGACGTCAAGCAGTTGTTCATCACAACAATACGCCCACATCGCCCAGCCTCTGTGACCACGATCTCTCGATGGTTGTTGGCGGCCATTGGCCTGTCCCACCATCCTGGATCTCAAGTCAAGGCCCACGAGACTCGCAGTGCGACTACGTCCTGGGCTTATCTGCTTGGAGTGCCTATACCAGAGATTATGAAGGCTGCCTGCTGGAAAAACCCCTCCACATTCACTTCATGCTACCTCAAGGATGTGGTACAAGCGGAGGGCCGTATGGGAAGGAAAGTTCTCCAAACTACGGCTCGATCAGCAGGCAGGAAAATGTCTTCAACTCCAACACCATCTCAATAATGGTTTGGACGTCTTTGGTATGTGACTATATTTCACTTGTTTGTTAGCTAGACCTACTATATTAACGAGAGGTTTTTAGCTGTTATACCTTTTCCATAATAACATGGATAATTTGGTTTTGTAACAGTACTGCCTATTTTTCGTCGCCTAGGCTTACTGTATACTACTAGTTCTGTCTTTTTGCATGCCCCCTTCCCACCCTCTTTTGTGCATTTTTACGGTGCTACTCTGCATTAGTAGGTAAACAAAGGTGATGTTTTCTGTATTGGAATGTCCTAAATCTTGTGTGATTTATGATTCCAATAAGAAAACTCACCTTTGTTTACCATCCCACCCTGTTAGAGCTACATCGTTCACTGGGAAAATCTATGAGAGGACGGTGGCTTTCTGACCATTATATACTATGGGGGCATGCATTGGACCGTGGGTGAGCTATTGTGCTAAATCTTTTCAGCGAGGTATTGCGCGTGCGCATGAATATGCATTAGTAGGTAAACAAAGGTGAGTTTTCTTATTGGAATCATAAATCACACAAGATTTAGGACAATTCGACTACTGTGTTGGGTTATTCGTCCAGTGCCATTTGTACTGAATACATAGTATTGATGGTACTTTGTTTGTTCGAAAATAAACGTAATTGAGTGGTAATTTTATTCTAATCGGCGCAATTTCATAGCGTGCTACTTGTGTGTGCATGCATTATAAACACTTTTGGCCATCTATTGAAACATACAAATGATATTCAGAGGATAATTTTCCTGCATGGCAAGAAAATTAGAAATGAAAAATATTGGACCGTTCGGATCCGTTTGCGCGAGGCGCATGAAATAAAATTTTCAGTGCTTTGAAATTTTGAATTCTTTTCCGAGACGTGTGTGTGTGTGTGTGTTTGTTTGTAGTAGGCCTAACGAGTGTTATTTCCTCAATTCCCGCACTCAAACGCCAGAAAAGGCACACAGTCACAGGATTTCCGACTCCACAAGAAAGACAAAGCCGAGTTATCATTTAATACTCTCCAACACAACAACGAAGTCCCGTGTGCATCATAAGCACACCGCACAGGAAGCAAGAATTAGTAATACATGTACAATGTTATACAATGTAATACATTAACCCCAGGCGGCACGTGGCCAGACTCTTCTGGCACGCGCCAAAAGGATTGGCGCGTGCTAGCTCTATACGCAAACTAGGTCAGTGCTCGGCAGAAGTTCCGTTCTGCCTCCAGAGTCTGATTAATGGCACAGTCTCGTCAGCAATGCGTGCGCGGCATATTCGTGCCGTAGCTCCACGAAATACGCCGCGCAATATATGACTGCTTCAGCTGACGTCTAGTCAAAAGCGCGGTCCCGGTTTTCTGGCAGGCCTAGCTTGTTGGCACAATGGTGTCTGTTGCGAAACTTTATTGCAATGCGGTGGTGCTCGGCCCGGTCACAAGTGCAGATACGTATTTTAACCATTATATTTTGACAAAAATAACAAAAGATAAGGCTATGCTCGTTAATGATATAAAAGAAAAATACACGTGCGCCGCACGCCATGCCCCTTGGTCGAATACTCAAACAGCAGTTTGATAAAATGATGTGGTATTCGACTAACCATTGTTTCAACCCAGGACAGTATTTTGGCCAGCAATTTTTTACTGGTCAACTCTGTAGCATACAAAAAGACACGATGTTCATTACAAATTACCACTCCACCCGACAGACGTTCAAACCGACGTCACAAAGTAGCTCGTATTTCTTATTGGACCCCATAAGGCAACAACGTTAAATGACGAAGCTACTTTATTTCATGTTTTAGACTCATTTTATTTTGATTGCTTGGGGTATATTGAATCATTGACCATATCGCCATCGAGGGTTTAACTTAAACAAAATAGTAAACATAATAATTATGACAAAAAGTGGTTTTTATTATATTTATTACATTTTTAATTCATACTGGTCGAATTCCCCTACCGATCGAATATACCCGCATCTACCCTACGAAAGTTCTAAAATAATCAAAATTAACACCACCCACTTTGTTTAGATTAACTTAACAGATTTGTTACACTAACACGATCTGTAACAGGAGCTGTTGAACTAACATAAGGTGTAACACTAACACTAACACGTCCTAAACACCATGTTAACATTGAGTTAACATGGTGTTTGTTATGAGGTCACAATTCTGATTAAGTTAACAGATTTGTTACACTAACACATAACACAGAATTGTTACTTCGCCCTGTGTACAGCGTAGAGAATTAACATGGTGTTAATACTGTGTTAACAGATCTGTTAATATGGTGTTAACCTGGACGTTCAGTTTAATAGAGGTCGAGATTAATGCCGTGTCAACAGATCTGTTAAACTAACACTAACACGTAACACACACAGAATTGTGTTCTCACCCACTGTATTTCATTACCTGTATACTAATTAAAATGTTCATTTCTATTCTCCACATAGCCAACACTGTGGCCCTCAGCTCAGATGTTTCTTGCAAAACACGACCCTAACTCCACAAATGGCCAAAACAAGCCAGCTTCATCTCAGCTCAGCGTCCCTTCTCCGACGAGCACCAGGGTTAAGGCATCGCATCCTCCCTCCAAGAGCTGAATACTCCAGGTTGTCCACGATGCGTGTCTGCTTGCGGCCTCGCGTACCAATCAATGACGCCAACATGAGGGCAGCATCATCGCTAGCCAGGGTGCAGTCCTTACTGAAGATTTTCAGGATTAGGTATCTAGTGATTGGAGGGGCGGTGGCTGGTGGACTCAGTCTTAAAACGGTGAGATAATAGACCATATCAAACAGCGGCCATCTTGTGGGGCAGTTTCTTTTTTCCTTAGCATGCTTAAAGATAGTATACATGATTGGTAAACTGTTACAAATAGTTTTATCCCCCTGTGTGATTGACAATATGCATGATTAAAACCAACCTGAGCAAAAACCAGCTCCGTACTTCGTCTAACTTTTGAGAAAACAGTCAAAAAAGGGTTTGCAGTAATTTCGCCCCAAAACCACTTCGCCCTGAACCATTTCGCCCTGAGGCCGTGCCTGTGCATGAAGTGGTTTTGAGGCGAAGTGGCATTTGGGCGATGTAGTGTTTGGACGAAGTAATTTGGGGCAAAATGGCACTCGGACGAAGTGGTTTGGGGCGAAATGGCACTTGGGCGAAATGGTTTTGGGGGCGAATTGAATTTTCATCTCATGAGACGAAAAATAATTGTTTTACTCATTTCTCAAAAACTATAGCACTTTAGACAAAACCATTTCAGGGGAAGTTTACTACCGTCATCATGTTTATATTGTGTAAGTTATGTGTAAATCTGTGAACTTTTCTGATTTTCGAGATTACCAATGATGTGTTCTAACTTTAAGGACATACATGGTTGCAATTTGTGTTTTTATATTGTTGACTAATTTTTAAAAAAACAAAAGTTGTCCTACGAGATTTCTGGAAAATATGGTCTGTGTTGCCAAAATGGCCCCTTTACCGTGGAAAGACTCATGTACTGAACACCTTTTAAAAACATTTTTTATTTTTGTTCTTTTTCACACAGACCTACAATTCCTGGGTTGACAAGCTTCCCGATCTGTCCTGGATTGATAAATACACTCCAGACAGTGGTAACTTCAAGCATGCAATGGCTGAAATGAAGAAACTCGCGGGCCACCTACACCTGCCGGAGAAAGGCTGGTTAAAAAGCACTCTACCAACGAAAGAATCTATGCATAAATGGATGCCGGAAGCTAAGCAAGGTAGGTTGGAGTTAGACCAAAAATAGACCATCTAAAATGGGGCCTTTATAGCCTGTCATACTGAATTTGAAATGCCTCAAAGTTTTAAGTTTGGGATGCTCTGCTTTTGCTCAAATTTCATGTAATTCTCAATATTTATGGCTAAGGGAGAATTTTCTCTGCCTTCTCATTTATTGTCCAAGTTCATTGTGCATGCTGAATTGCTTTTACATACCAAGGCAGCTTTTCATTTACTGTTTACATCACGGGTCGAAATTAACACTGGTCCCGTGGTCCGAGACCAGTAAAAAATCAGAAGGACCACTAGATCTGTCAAATGGACCAGTGAAAACATTTACTGACTCATGGAAACATAGTTAACATTTCTTACTTATTGCAAATAATTCCTGGTTACCACAAACAATTCCTGATTGCTTTAGACATTTTCAGATACATTTATTTTTCTGATCTCTCAAGCACTCCCATCCATCCTGCACTCAATGACCTTAAACCATAAAGTGTTGCAGTAAATTTTGGTGCCATTTTGAAAAGCACCGGTGGACCACCAAATTTTTAGCAGGACCAGTAGAGTTCTCTAATCTACTGGTCCTTCTGACCAGCATGAAATTCAGGTTAATTTCGACCCCTTAAATTACATACAAAATTGTGTTCACAAAAATTGCGCCGTCGTGTGGCTTCATGAGGACGTTTGCTTGGCTTGAAATTACGCAAGTATAGCCAGCTGCGTCACTTTCCATTAGAGCATGATCCAATTCCGTTCCTCGCGTAAGGGATGGAAATCAGGAGACAAATGCCTTTCCTTAGTCAATACAACAAATGAAAAATAAAGTGAACCTGTATGTTTACTTGCTACTGATGTCAATACACACACCCAGTTTATCACATGTTGAAATTGACTTTACAGTTTTATGCAGAGGTTGTTTTTATGCGTGAGGGACGGACAATCAATAAAATTGACAAAAACTACAATTTTTTACATGCATTTTTAACTATTTCTTGAAAATGTGATGGCACAGTGTGCCCAGCCAAATTTACTCTCTTAATTTTTGTAATATGATTGTAAAATATGAATATTTCTTTACCGTTCGAGGTATTATTTTGATTAATTTAAGAAAGTTTGAAATGTTCATACAGTGTTTACCAGTTTTGGATCACGCTCATTAATGTATGTGTGTTTTCCGGCTGGCACAGCCATAGTTTAGTTAGACTAGTTAATTGCAATGGGCTAAACCAGCGACTAAGCCGAGACTGGCTAAGTTGGATAGACGGCTATAAAAGACCGGTCTTAGACCAGTGGCTAAGTCAATTTTATTGCAATCCGCCCAAGGATTTTTTGCATGCCCGGATAAAACTCTGAACTCGCTTTTATACTGCTTGCCATGTGCACCATGCATGCATTTCTCATTCGCAAACACCGCTCCCCCATCCCCCACCATCGTTACTTTTTCTTTATTCTGTTTTTTTCTCCGACATTCTTTCCTCTCCTCGCATCTCAGATGTACTGTTGTTTGACCATCATGGGTCCATTGAAGGCAGAGAAAATATCTCAAAGACTTTACATTTGGCAGGTGTGTACTTAAGGCCTGTCCGCATTAGATTTTTTGGTCAAACGTACCGAGACGATGGGTGCTTTTCCCATTTTTAATCCAATGCGGACAGCCTAGGAAGTTTTCCTCTCATTAACTTTTCCTGAGTCCAGTGGTTACTTTTCCTTTAGTGTGTTTTGTCTCATTCACCATCTGTATTATATGGTTTGTATTCATTCATTTCATAACATGACACAACAGAAAAATTCAGTGTTTATATTTTCCACCTTTGTGGTTTTGTTTACAGGGAAACAAGGACGAGGATTTTTTGCATCCCTTCAGGCAGATACAGAAGGCGAATCATCCACAGATGGTCCCAGTATACCAGTTGGGGTAAGTCTGATTAACAAGGACTCGAGTCCGGCCTCGAGTCCCAATTTTCAAGGACTCGGACTCGGGCGGTAAGGACTCTGAGATTTGGGCCAAGTCCATCCGAGTCCAGTGAAAAAAAACCAACAATATTTTACAAAAACTACATTATACAGGCGCCGATAATTATTTGAAGTGTCTATTGTAATTTATTTTGGGGCCGAAGTATTTCAAACATGTGAAATAAAATTCTGAGAATGTAAAATAAATAATTTCTACCACTTAAAATAATTTTGAGCACTTGAAATGTATTTCACCTCCCAAAGAAACATTTATCTGCCAAAGATCACAGGCACGATTATTGACACTTGCACTTAAAATTGAAATAAGGACTCGGGACTCGGACATGAACTCGGCTTGCTGAGGACCCGGATGTTTGCTGGACTCAAGGATTCGGACTCAAGGACTCGGACTCAAGGACAAGGACTCGGACTCAAAGACTCTGACTTGGACTCAGACTCGGGAAGTGGGGACTCGACTACAGCCCTGCTGATTAAATCAAGCAGCTTGTCAAATATTTTGTCTTCAGCTACGTAAACTGTTGACATTGTACTCTAAAACTCACAAAACATGTCTTTTTTATTTATTTTAACAGCCAAGTGATAAAGAGAAGTTGGAGCAGACAAAAGAAGAATTCTTAGAAACGCAGGTAGGATATTGAAAATGAATAATTTTGAGAGTTGCAAGATTTGCACCTAAAAGTTTTGTAATAGTGTGAATAAGCACAGAAGCCATATTTTTAGGTAATTAAGATGGAGGCAAAACTTGCGCATTTTGTTTGTAGGTGCATTAAAGACGCAGGCTCATCAATGCGCGACGGGCAAATTCGTGCCACGAATTTCAGCGTGCTCCATACCTTGCCCTGGCAGCCACTCTAACGGTCCCAGAGGGTGTAGGGCCATGGTGCAGGCTAATAGCCTTGTCCATTCTGCAAATAGGGTGTGTATCTGCAAATGTATGTTGTGGCAGCATTTTGTTAACTTTTTGGGCAAAAGTTATCTCCTGAGAACAGTACAAGGGAATTTCTTTAAGTTTGAGATAAATTGAAGATATCTGAAAGGAATTATTGACTTATTTTTCAAATAGGCCTATTAGCGTGGAAAGACCCATATATAGATTTTCAAGGTTTTCTGAAGCTTTGATGCATCTAAGTAGCTAAAATTTCTAGTTAAAAATGGCTAGTTTACCAACATTCTTCCTTAGACGTTACACTCTTATTCCACGAATCTGTAAAAAGTTTTATCTTGCAAATGATACATAGGGCCTTTAAGGGCTGAAAGAGCTATTGATGGGAGTACATTGAACTATTATGTTGTCTATGATACGTGCCATGTATAAAAATTCATGAACTCAACAAAAAGGAAACTTTTCTATGGCTACAACTGACAATATTTTGCAAAATAACCACCCCAGAACAGAGAAATTTCACACCATTCATTGTGAAGCATTGTAAATTTCTTCTGCACCAAATGTCTAGGCTTGTGACCTTGTTAGGTCAGTGTGACACATGTTATGTACTACATTTATGAAATTGAATTGAGATTGGCAGATGACAGTAAATGTGCATTTTTTGTTGTTGTTGAGTGTATTATACTCTGCAACAAAAGAAACTGTGCATGGTAAAAATTGCTGTATTTTTTCAAGTAGGTGGAAAATAAACACCAAATTCACAGACAATATTCTCTGACATTGATAGAAAAAGGTTATGCACTCAAAACCTGCTCATGGCATAGTGCAGGACTTAGGCATGCCTGGGTGTTGATTTCACAATAGGGGTCCTACAGGTTGTTATGTAACAGAATTCCATAAAGTTCAGGTCTCATTAGCAAGCCGTATAAAAGGACTACCCAAAAGTCAGAAGAGCATTTTGCAAGATTGTGTCCAGTACTCAAAACGTCATGCCGCGTCTGTCCTTAGCTGACCGTCATCAGGCCATTGGAATGTTGCGGGCCGGAATGAGTCAAGGCGAGGTTGCAGCACACTTTCAATGTCACCAAAACACCATTTCAGCACTTGTGAGAAGGCAGAGAGAGCGAAATAATGTACTGCCATGGCCAGCAAACTCACCAGATCTCAATCCGATTGAGATGGAGATGGATGAGATGGAGCGCCGATTACGTCATCTTCCTCAGCAGCCAACAAACCTGCAACAGCTTGGTAGAGATCTCGTCCAGGTGTGGAATGACATCCCACAAGATTTTCATGCGCGTGTTTATTGGCTCCATGAGGCGAAGATGCACTCGATACTAACTTTGTGACTTCAATATTGGCAAGTCAGTTTTCAGCAACCTCTGAGAACACGAAGAACACATTTTGTACATTTCAAGTTCGGTTAACCATTTGAAAGACTTCATGGACTTTCATTAACAGTTTATTCCAGCGAGTTACCTGCCATGGCTGAAAAAATTCAGCAATTTTTATCATGCACAGTTTCTTTTGTTGGAGAGTATATTTATTGATTTGCTGACTTTTGTCTCTTTACCTGATAGCTGAGATACCAGCGAGAGATAGAACGCCTTGAGAGGGACAATAGACGTCTTAAGAAATCCCTTCTACTCAGAGGAGATAAACACGCCATGACGCCCAAGGAAAAGGTAACAGCCATTTTATTTGCATTATGTAATTTATTCCGTGAAAGTTACACCTTTTATAATAAGGGAATAAATGTGTGTTGGCTGGTTTTAAACTGCACACTTGAAACCGGACAGGGGCTGGGATGAGAATAATTACCCGTGACAAGCCGAGGGCGTTTATGATGCATCCTGCCTTTCGCGTCATTGGAGATTGTGATTGCGATATCGATACATGGAATTGTAGATTATCCTTTCGGTATTTTTACTTGCTTGCTAATTTTGAAACTTCTAATTGGTATTATTGATGTCTGTGAAGCACTTCATGGTATTTTACGTAAGGCGCTAATATATTATTAGTTGTTATTATCCAGCCCTTTGCTGGTTTTTAAGCCAACCACACATTTATACCCATTCATTTTGAGGAATTCAGTAACTTCCCTGAATTTTGTCGACATTAAACGTGTTAAATTTGAGCATCAAGCATTTTCATTTTATGATGTTCTTGACCGACTCTTTTGCCTCATACTTTGCATAGAAACGTAATGCAAACCACCTGTAACTAGACTATCCAGCGATTCCAATTACTTTGGAATCACTTTCAAGACTGTTCTGTTTCAGTGATTTCCTCCAGGTCCAAGTTGAACAAAGTGATTTCCACAGCAATGAACAATTTCTTGTGTTTGAGAGAATTGTGAATGAGCTGACCACTGCATTTGTACGTCTCCCAAACAACCCTAGTAGCTTAGAGAGGCCCTTCAGGCAGAGTGGCGCACCCTGCCTCAGTGGCTCTTACAAAGGCTGGTGTAGTCAGCCTAGCCACAGGAGGTGTTCATACACATTACTTGACCGATAAAATGTTACATCTATCAGCCTCCTTGATCTTTTGATCAAGGAGTATAATTTCCGTTTCTTTTTTTGAACGATTTATTCAGAAATCCTTGATTGACATGTACTCCGAGGTTCTTGATGAGTTGGCTGGAGCTGATGATTCTTACCAAATGCAGGACCATCTACCAAGGGTTAGTTGTTTTTAAATGTTTTTTATTTGACAATCTTCACGGATATTACAACAACAAAAATTTAGCACTGTCAATTAAACTGAGAACAGACAAAAATCATAAATGGACAAGTATAATAAATATTTGAGGCATTGTTGTGGATTAAAAAGATAAAAGCAGCTGACGGTATTTTCATTGTTATTTAAATGAATTGAAATTTCCAAACTCAAACTTATTAAAGTTGCATTGCCCGTGTTTCGGTGAAAGGATTAAAAAAATTAATTTACACAAGCGAACGAATTTAGAAAGCTTACGTGTCTCTGTAACGAAAAATATCAAAAACGTAAATTTCCGACGTCGGGAATTGAAGATACAAGCCTTTTTCTTGAAACGTGCTTCACATGTTGTACATGTGTGCGTACGCTCATATATGTACATAGTATGTGTACAATGTACACATGTACGCGCACATGTACATTTACGTCATAACCCTGTCGATTAAATACACGGGCAGTGCAACTTTAATATTCCATTTTCGTCCAAATTGTAATATCAAATTTTATTGTTAATTTTTATTTTAATTTTAATTCGTTCGTATGTATACATTTTGTTTAATATTTTGCTAACTGTTTGGAATTGACAGGTCGTAGTTGTGGGTGACCAGAGTGCAGGCAAAACAAGTGTTCTAGAAATGATTGCCCAGGCCAGAATATTTCCAAGGTGAGTTTAAAGGCAGTATACATGATTGGTATCTCGAAAATCAGAAAGGTTCACAGATTTACGCCTTACTTACACAATATAAACATATTGACCGTAGAAAACTTCCCCTTAAATTGTTTTTGTCTGAAGTGCTATAGTCTTTGAGAAATGAGTAAAACAATTATTTTTCGTCTCATGAGACGAAAATTCAATTCACCATTTTGCCCCAAAACCACTTCGCCCGAGTGCCATTTCGCCCAAAATCACTTCGTCCATACACTACATCGCCCAAATACCACTTCACCCCAAAACCACCTAAAACTTTCAAGGTGTTTCCAAAGTTATGATGGGTGGTGTACAGGGTGTCCCAGAAAAAAATGAAACCGAGATTTATCGATGTTTAATCATACTTTAATCTCAATCTTGAATAAAAAATGACATATTTGGAAAGCTTAGTTCCTCATCTTTCATTTGATACCACTCATATGATACATACTTTACGCATGAATGAATAGACAATATGAAGCAGGGCTACCAAAAAGTCGTTTGCACAACGATACCTGAAATTTCAAAGAAATAATCACATTTCTAAAAAGTTAATTTCCTGCCCTTTCGTATGATACTTCAGTCATATATTTAACACAGAGATAAAAATTTACTTTTACAGAAAATCCATGGCTTATTGTAATATTAAAATGTTAATAAATGTTTTACGTTTCAGAGGTTCGGGTGAAATGATGACAAGATCACCTGTTAAGGTCACCCTGAGTGAAGGACCCGAACATGTTGCAGAGTTTAGAGACAGTAACAGAGAATTTGACCTTACTAAAGAAACGGAGGTAGGCTGCCAAACCGAAGGATCATGCTTAAAGGAACTTGATCAGTTTTTTTCTCCAGAAAATGGATTTTGTTCTAACCTAACAATCATATAAAATACCTCCCCAAAATACTATCCATGGGAAGAAAACAGGAAATTTGCAATCTCCAATTTGGATGTGGAAGCAAAAAGGATGGTGTAATCACTGCACTGTTTTATGGAACGGATAAATTAGTTTATAAACATCAGTGGTTTTTGACGATATTGTGACGTACTACCCCCCTCGATGAGGGATGTAATGCCCCAGCGGACGGCACGACGATTTCCCGCTCTGAGCGGCTAGAGACGAGTACGTTTGGGAGGAAATATACCGCCCCCACGTGACGATACTAGTGTGCTACTTGGTAGTGCGCTGTCAACAGCTTCCCTTCACACGGTGTGTGTTGAGGCCCTTTCACGATCCCCCTCCAGCAATGGTCTCGGCCTCCTGACTGTGATGAACCCGCGGCTAGACTACCAGCAATTTCACTATAAGCTACTATCGCTTCATCCGTTCCGCAATATCCACTTATACGCTCGCGGTTAGACTACCAGCGATTTCACTAAAAGCTACTATCGCTTCATCCGTTCCGCAATATCCACTTATACGCTCGCGGTTAGACTACCAGCGATTTCACTAAAAGCTACTATCGCTTCATCCGTTCCGCAATATCCACTTATACGCTCGCGGTTAGACTACCAGCGATTTCACTAAAAGCTACTTTCGCTTCATCCGTTCCGCACAATCCCGACGCCAATTGCAATGAACGTCAACCTAACGATCTTTGCCCAGGCTATGTCACAAGATTCAATCTAGGACCCAAGGATCGCTTCTAGAGAATCAGAACTTACCCCAAGAAAGCTCGCCTAAAAGTGGTTTCGGCCTGGGGGTGATCCCAACTAAGCGACGCAACAGCCATGGTTAGCATGCCGTAGAAACAGGACTTTCTACGTCCCCTACGCGCATGCGTAATTATGCATGAGTCCTTCGGTACTCATATCGCCTGGTGGCGCTATTTCACTGGGCGCCCCTGTACGTTACAATATCCTTAAAAATTACGGATTGAGAGTGCCATAGCATCTCTTGAAACATTTGATAACACCATTTCTGGATGTGAAGTTGCTCTTTTTTTCTTTGATACAGCTGAAGGCTTTGAGACACGAGATTGAGCTGAGAATGAAGAACAGTGTAAAACAGGGACAGACCATTAGCACAGATGTAAGAACAGTTGAATGTTGCAAATAGCATCCCAAAATATGTGACCTGTCACAACAGAGTGAGCGTAAAGTCGCACTCCGCTATTTCCTATAACGACGGTTCAAAGTCAAAAATTGAAGGGGAGGTCAATTTTAGGGGTTTGTAATATTTGGAAAGAGCAACTCTTATTCTATTTGATTCTAAATTTTTAGCATCATCCAACAAATAAAAACATCATTTTCAGACCAAATTTGACGAAGCTTTCTTGGGTGCATACGCCAATGTTAAAGTCAATGGATGACGCCAAAAATTTTGCCCCAAAAATTGCGTACGGGGGAGGGCGGTCTAAAAAGTTGGCATTTCATGCGTACGTACTTGATGGACAGTCTCTTAGGCACGAGGTCAAAATAGAAACGGTCTGTATACTTGGAAACGGTACATAAACGATACACCGTTGCAGCGTTTTCAGTGAACAAGCAAACGATTCAACTTGTCTGGCCAGACAATAGATAATTGACAATGTTTAACCCGGCCCACGTTCGCTGAACAATAGGGAGCTTATCGGATTACGGGCCATTGTGTGACTGCTCCTGGCTGACTCGCTGCCATATTTTATCACGTGACCGCCTGAACAAGGGTGTTTAACCACAACCCATTCATGCCCGGGGTGCGCCTGGCTGGAGGGTCGGGCAGCTCCCTTTGAAGTCGTCGGCCAGTAGCAGCCTTTTGTTCCCTTCGTGCAGGCGGCTAGTTGTAAACCTATCGACCAACCCAGCAAGTTGGAAACGTTTCCCTTCAAGCCGGCACACGGTTTTCTGTCAACAGAGAAACGATTTGAAGAGGGATTAACTTGAATCGTTTACCGGTATACAGACCGTTTTTTATTTTGACGTCGTGCCTTAGTTTGGTTCTAATTTCAGCAAAAGATTCTATTGACAAAAGTTAATTTGTAGTTTTTGTTAACTTTGTTTACCGACCGTGCTTATTGTCAAGTTTCTCCTTCGATTTTTGCCACCAGGTAATTTCATTGAGCGTACGAGGTCCCGGCATACAGCGAATGGTCCTGGTAGATTTACCCGGCATTATAAGTGTGAGTATTAGTCGAGTGCTGTATTCCACTTGCACAGACAATTGCCATTATCCACTGGTTAGTGTTTTTGTGCACTCGTCTATGAAAAGCAGAATACCGGCTGTTGGTGAGAATTAGAAACCTGAAACAACTTATTTTTTGTTTTTTAACATTTCCATTTAAATATATTAATATATTCCACATCTATATGATAATAACCATCAATTGTAAACGACTGTATTTAACAGTAGTGGAGAGGTTTTGCACTGAGAATGGTTAACTACCTTTATACGCATGGCATAAAAATGGATACCGGTTATGTCGATTTTTTGCTTTATCCACGATATATTAATAGAGAAGTTTCGGAGGGTGATGAATATGGATAGGGTAACTGTTCACGTTGATGCGCACACTAAATTGGGTTTTGCACTACATACCTTGTACATATATGTATGTATCTGCTCTGTGCTTGGCTCTGTTTTCAGCAGAATTTGTTTCGCTTTCACGTGGGCATCACTCATTAAATTTAATCTATATTTGCGGAATACCATCTAAAGGAAGCAAAATTTATACAACTGAATTACTATCAATGCTAGATTAGGGCGACAAATCGTTTGTAAAAAAGGTATATTATGGCGACCTGCTCAATAGGGCGACATTTTGGTGTCGCCCTAATATTTTTGAGTTTAAAATTCATTTTTTTAGGTCAAAAACCCTTTTTTTTTAGGTCGAGAACCATTTTTATCGGGACTGGAGCTGTTTCTCTTCGGTCTGCAACCATTTTTGGAAGCTTTGGGTAAACAAAAAAGGTGTCATTTTGAGTCACTCTTGCCGAAATTTCGGTGGTCTCCGGTGAGAGTCTTCCCGAAATGTCGCCCTATTGCGGCATTCAGCGTTGTTTAAATTATTATTATTATTATTAATTCTTTCTGGTACTGAAACCAAGGATTCCTCAAAAGCACCCATTGCACTGTCGCTCGTGAGGAAACCCATGATGAATTAGAAACAGCAAGAGACACCGGGGAATTCCCTTGCTCTTCACAAAAAGTGTACCCTGGGATCTGTAAAGTGCGTTACCGAAATCTAACACACTGGACCAACGGCTTTACATCCCTTCCGAAGGATGGAACAAGTGTGATTAAGTGCCTTACTTCAAGGGCACAGGTACCCCAGCCGGGGCGAGTTTCGAACCCGCAACCCCAAGTTTTTACCTGTGATTGCGAGTAAGTGACCTAAACTACTCGGCCACGCTACCTCACAATTCAACACAGATAAAGTGAAAAATCTGCATTTCCGGTGTCCATTTTTATGCTATGTGTATAGAGGCTGATAACCGTTGTCAACGCATATGAAAACGTGTACTATGGTTATGCAACATGAGAAGCGCATAAAATCATAACGTATCCATATCGGTATCCGTGACGGTGCAAAACCTATCTATTGCCAGACAATTAAAGATAGTATACGTGATTGGTAAACTGTTACAAATAGTTTTATCCCCCTGTGTGATTGAAGATATGCATGATTAAAACAAACCTGAACAAAAACCAGCTCCGTACTTCGTCTAACTTTTGAGAAAACAGTCAAAAAAGGGTTTGCAGTCATTTCGCCCCAAAACCATTTCGCCCTGAACCATTTCGCCCGGAACCACTGCCTGTGCACGAAGTGGTTTTGGGGCGAAGTGGCATTTGGGTGATGTAGTGTTTGGACGAAGTGATTTGGGGCAAAATGGCACTCGGGCGAAGTGGTTTGGGGCGAAATGGCACTTGGGCGAGATGGTTTTGGGGCGATTTAAATTTTCGTCTCATGAGACGAAAACTAATTGTTTTATTCATTTCTCAAAGACTATAGCACTTCAGACAAAACCATTTCAGGGGAAGTTTTCTACGGTCATCATGTTTATATTGTGCAAGTTAGGCGTAAATCTGTGAACATTTCTGATTTTCGAGATACTAATCATGTATACTGCCTTAAACTCAAGAAAAAGGAGCACTTTTGATTGAGAAAAATAAACTGTTACTGCCATGGTTCACAGACTGTGACTACAGGAATGGCAGCTGACACAAAGGACAGCATCCAGAAACTGAGCAAGATGTATATGAACAATCCCAATGCAATAATTCTCTGTATACAAGGTAAATGTTCATGATTTTTAACATTTTTTGAGTATTTTTTGTTGTTTTTTTGTGTATTTTTAATTTTCTTTTTTTAGAGATTTTTTTTTTGTTTTTTTAAAGATTTTGATTGGTAGGCTTGGTTTTGCTTTTTGTGTATTGAGCTCGTGCCAATGACGTCATTTTGGGAGTAAAACAATGCCGCGTCGTTGTGGAAGCAATGTGCGTGCGCGTTGTGTGTGTCCACAGCGCGCGTAACGCGCTATGCTGAGGCTCCCATTGGTGAACTAAACCGCGTTACGCCCACCAGAGACACACACAACACGCACGCACATTGCTTCCACAATGACTCAGCATTATTTGACTCCCAAAATGGCATATTCGCACGTGTTCGAAAGGGGTCAATAGGTTGTACATTTTCTTCAAAGAACCATTTAACTTCTTTTTTTCCTCACAATTCTGGTACAAATAATGTGATTGCACCCTGTAAATTTTTCAAAATGTCATTTATAAAATTTGATGTCAAGCTTTTGAAAAAGTCACTCATTTTAGTTGTAATACCAATGTGGTTCATTATTCAGCAGATCTGACCAGTGCGTCAGAGGACTTGGGTTCAAATATTGAGTCGTATTATTTCCGTGATGAACCACTGTTTGTTAATTCTTGTGCAGATGGTGCAATAGACGCAGAACGAAGCATAGTAACGGACATTGTCAGCGAAATCGATCCGCAGGGTAAACGGACAATCTTTGTGCTGACCAAAGTTGACTTAGCTGAGAGGAACGCTGCTAACCCAAGCAGGGTAAGCTGGAATCACATTTTTTATTACACTCAAATCCATGTCAACCCAGTCACTATAGCGGTCATTTCACTATAGACCTCTCTTCACGATAGGCCTTCAGTGTAGCCAATAGACCGATCCTGTAAGCTCCGGCCATTTTAGAATTGACCAATCACAGCCTCAGGTTCAGGTAACCAAAGATTTTGGTTACCTGAGTCCTCAAAATTTTGTGCCGGGAGCTACGGCAAATGCAGCACGAGTGTAGCAAAAACACCATAAACATTATTTTTATCAGCGCAGAGGACCCTAGCCGGTTTAAAACGGATTGTATAAGACTATCCTAACCTACTTTTAATCTCTTCATGAATGTGTTTTTGTGTAAACGGGAAAAACTCACAAAAATTAGCTTGTCGTTTTGCTATGTTGTGCATTCACTTCGTTCTACCCGGTAGATGTGTGTCGAGATGTTTTTGTTCGATCGCGCGCGTTACGCGTATTACAGGCGTGTTGTACATGCACGCAAACGACCGGATACTTAAGTGCACATTTTGCTTTCAAGCGTGCAGTTTCTGTGTGCGTGTGCGTGTTTCAATACGCGCTCATAAGGGCGCTGACGCACGGCCTCGCATGTGTTTCATGTTGCTAGGCAATTTCTAAATGGGCGGAGCTTACTGGATCGGTCTATTGGTTGGCATGGATTTGCCCCACTGCATTGTTGGAAAAAGAGTGGCAAACACGAGATTGTTGTGGTGCTCTGGCGGGATGCCCAGAGAGCTCAGTTGATAGAGCAATTGGCCATGTAAGCCAAGGACCTGGGTTCGAATCCCAGTTGGGGCATTGCAATTTTCTCGTGTTTCTAAATTCTTCTTATAAATGTTATTGTCTTCTTTGTTATTTGTTGCAGATCAAACAAATTCTTGAAGGAAATTTATTTCCAATGAAGGCGCTTGGGTACTTCGCAGTTGTTACAGGAAAAGGTACACCCTTAAAGTTGCATTGCCCGTGTTTCGGTGAAAGGATTAAAAAAATTAATTTACACAAGCGAACGAATTTAGAAAGCTTACGTGTCTCTGTAACGAAAAATATCAAAAACTTAAATTTCCGAGGTCGGGAATTGGAGATACAAGCCTTTTTCTTGAAACGTGCTTCACATGTTGTACATGTGCGCGTACGCTCACATGTACATAGTATGTGTATAATGTACACATGTACGCGCACATGTACATTTACGTCATAACCTTGTTGATTAAATAACCTGCCAGCCATTTAATCATTTCTTGTTTTTAATCGACTGGCATTAATCCTTGACGGATTTTTACGTTCTTGGTACCAAATGAAAGCTGATAACTTTTTCTATTCTAGAAAAATACCTATTTAACTTTTAAAAAAAATTGTACGCCCAAATCGGCCCAAACACGGGCAGTGCAACTTTAATTTGCAAAAGTCTTTAACAATTTGTTTGAAGTGCTCAGACAAAGACCCAGTTCTCACTAGAGAAATTGCTTCGTTCGAGTTTTGCTGATGTGAACGCACGCCTCTTCATTCGACGATGATTAGAATCGCTTCATTCGATGAAGCAAATAGCTTCATTCAACGAAGACATCGCTTCATTCGATGAAGAAGTCGCTTCATTCGATGAAGCAAATTTGTACTGAGAACGCTCCCTTCGTTCGACGAAGCAATTTGGCAGGCCTGGTTGCACAAGCGTGTGTCAAGCGTCCAGCAAGCGTTGTTTTTGACGCGCCACTGGAAAACCACGCAGCTTTATTCTATCTTCGTTAGCGATCGCTTGTATTGTGTACAGTACCGCTCTTCATTCGATCTTCGTTAAGTGATATGTGAACGTACGTTAGTTAATCAACTAACGATGATTAACTAATCTTCGTTGAACAAAGCGATTTCTCTAGTAAGATGGCTTTGACTCGAGGGTAACTTTGACCCTAATAATGCCAAACTTTTATGACGGATTCTCTTTTTTGTTGTTTCTAGGCAACACGAGTGACAGCATTGAGACCATCCGCAAATATGAGGAGCAGTTCTTCAGGGGATCAGCACTCTTCAAGTAAGTTGACTTCAAGATGTTTTTTCTCGTTTACCACAAAAAACACAAGTATGTGAAATGCATGAAAAATTTGGAATCTGTGTAGTATATAGATTGGGACACAGATAGACGCACGACAGTAGAACGTGCATCATTTCTGAAGTTTTATATTATGCAGATCAATTGGTATCCATTTATATACGCTAGATATGTTGAAATCAGGGGGCAGTCACATTGTCACCGTGCGTCATGCACGAGTAGGCACTTCGTGGATCCATTGTCACATCAATTAAAGGGGCTATGTCACGGTTTGCGCATGCGCCAAATCCTTTCATATTTTGACATACGTGCAGGCTCAGATGAATGTAGTGCAATTTCGTTACACAACGCCATTGGTGCATGTGCTATAGTTGTGTACATCGTGTACAGCACGTGCCGCATGGGCAGTGTGTTCGTTCATGAGTGTTCACAATACGCAAAATTCAACTACATTGTGCATCGTGTGCGTGCATTTGTTCGATTTGGCATCGCGCGATTAATGTCTGGCAAAACAAAATCGTACAGCGGTGGCGGCCACTGTGTCTTTCCAAGGACACAAGGTATGCTGTAAAATTGCTGTCAGGACCAAATAAGCATGTCAGTTTGGATGGAAAACAAGGTTAAGTAAATTGCTGTATCCAACCATGTTATTCATATCATTCGATGCCGTTTCTGTCATGTTTTGTGGAGTTTTTTGATGGGATGAAAAAACTCTCTTTTTAACGACGGCCGCACACACTGTGATGTCGATGTTTGGCGGCTTAAAAATACGGCAAACAGTGCGATTCCAAGTAAAAAGTAATGCATCAGAACATCCTGGACGTTGACAAGTACACCACTGCCAAAATTACTAAAGAATTATAAGGGATGGCAAAGATTGATTAGGATATGCAAAACCTGGTGACAAAACTTGAAAAAGTTAGCCACACTTTTTTCAAGTTTTGCTGCGCATGCGCAAACCGTGACATAGCCCCTTTAAATATGAGAACCATCCCCCTGTCATGGCCGCCGGTGCAAAGAGTAGATACATAACTGTTTACTACAGGTCCGGTACTTTAAAGCCAAGCCAGATGACAACGCAGAACCTAAGCTTCGCCGTTTCTGACTGTTTCTGGAAGATGGTGCAGGAATCGGTCACACAACAAGCGGACATCTACAAAGGTACGTCATGTTTGGTTTTCCTTTAGCTGTGGCAGTCATTTAATTATGGTAGACCATTTGTGACCGGCTCCAGCAAAACCCAACACTTGTGATGAAAATTCAAAATTTAAGTTTTGGTATCAGCTTAGTGTGCATACAAAAAGGTATCTTTTAAAACATGTTTGAGGAAATTCTGATAATTTTTGGCGAAGTTATGACCAATTAAAGTATGACAGATCAGAAAAAGTGAAATGGAGCTATTGGTCTTTAAAGTTTGACAAACTAGTTGATTATTTAATTTTTTGTCAATAATATGAGGAATTTTGAGACAGTTCAAACAACAAAATAAATCTTGAATGTATCCCGATGTTGATTCTGCCAAATTTTCAAGTTGGTCCCAGTTAAGGTTGTGGGCCCATATCACGTATTGGGAAATGCCGAGAAGCGTCAGGTTTTGCCAGAGTCGGTCACATTTAGACGGGGTGCCGTGTGTCTTGGGGAATCCTCCATAGCCAGCCTCCCTCCCTGGGAAAACTGCCCAGAATCAGTCTACCGTAATACTTCTATACAATGGTTCTTCAATCCTTTTGAAATGTCTCTCATTCTTTTCCTACGTGATAATTGTTCCTTCTGACTCCAAGTTTGTATTTTCTCCACAATTCACATGATTATTGTTGATTACTACCTATTGTTTTATATATTGACATATTCCCGCCGTGAATATGGCCACCGATGCTGGCACGGCGCTGCTAAACCCAAAACTCGCCTTGCACGATATGCATTCTATACCAAAGTGATGATCTCAAAAACACGCTGAAAAATCATTGAGGGTTTTGATGGGACTCGAACCCACAATCTCTTGCAAATGTCTTGACCACTCAACCACTGAGTTTGCCAGTGTCGAATGGCTGGTTCAATTATCCTACAGTGGGTGACTGCAATAAATGTGTAACAAATTAAGAAAACAAACTAAAATAAAAAAAACATTTTAAATACTGTTGTCGTTTTAGTGATACTGAAAAATCACTATCATGAAAATACTTTAGAAATTATTTTATTTAATCATTTTATTTTAGAAATCATTTTATTTAATAGTTCGGAGCCATGAGTTATACTGAAACGCAAAAGAAACTTACCACTTGTTTAAAATGTAATGAAATTGTAACAGTTCAAATAAAACAACCAACAATTGCTAATTGAAACATTGGCATTTTATTGATGACATGTCAAGTTTTTGACCAAGATACCCCATCTCATCAGTTTGTTCTACATTAAAGAACAGAAGAGGGTGCAATGTCAGTCCCCTTTCAATAGCGTGTGTGGCCACCATTGATTTAGATACAGGCAGTGCATCGTCGGCGCATACTGCCTACCAGTCTTTGATCCCCCGACAATCGTGGCATGTTGCTTGAAATGCCCATTTTGCACTGGGCTTTTTAAAGCCAACATCAAGACATCGCGTGCAGCTCATTACATTCATCCCATACCCCTTGGCTAATCACTGACAGTTAAAACAGCTGTTCAACAGCTGTGCAATGAAGTGACCATTGAAGGTTCAAGTGACCTTTAGACACCGTTTGGTCTGACAGTGAGGACACTATTGTCCACAAATAAGTTCACACATTACTACACGCAGTGTTATTGTTGCTATTTAAAGGTTTAAAAGGTGGTAAGTTTCTTTTGCGTTTCAGTATATGTTTTAGTATAGGACAATGTTCATTATAGAGGTCTTTGTTGTAGTGACTACCAAATTTGAATAATTTTTAATAAATGCTCATTCACAATTTGTAATTTTGTAAAACTTTACGCTCAATCTGTAGAGGTTTTTTGCAGAACGAAAATGAATTTTTAATAATTTTCGTGTTGTTTTTTTTGGTGACAGCCACCCGATTCAATCTAGAAACGGAATGGAAGAACAATTTCGCAAGGCTTCGTGAGTTGGACAGGGTAGGTCGAAGGCTTCAGTAAAACTGAAGCCTGTTAAGTCAAAATGTTTTCAAGACATTTTTTTAACATGCAGTTAAAATTTAACCTGCTACGCGTACCATGCAAATCGCATAGCACAAAACACTTGGACTGTATTGTCAGTTCTACTAATGTCATATACTTAAGAATGTTGTTGAATTTCTCATCAGGACGAGTTGTTTGAGAAAGCGAAAAGTGA
Organism: Henricia sp. BOLD:AAB3569; assembly: GCA_037783545.1. Taxonomy (NCBI): domain Eukaryota; kingdom Metazoa; phylum Echinodermata; class Asteroidea; order Spinulosida; family Echinasteridae; genus Henricia; species Henricia sp. BOLD:AAB3569. Next base: position 528,533 of record JBBELK010000402.1, read on the forward strand.
AATCCTGGATGAAGTTCTGTGCTTGAGTGAGATTCAACCCAGAGTCTGGTATGTCATGCCTATTGTTATGTCGTACTAAAAGTTTAAAGTTTACTTTATACATGAACTGCACGGTTTTGGAAATATTTTAAAATCTGATTCTAAGAGATACTTTATAACATCGCCACTTCTCAATAGGTATGGTGTACACTGGTTCAAAATCTGTAGAGATTTGGTTATTTCAGGTCACTTGAAACTTTGACACTTATTTTGAAACGGCCCATAAATGCACATCCTGAGATATCAGGGAATTTCCACTCTGCAAAGCGACGTAACAATACCCTGAAGAAACACACGCAAATCTGTGGAGTGAGCAGGCTGTTGTCTTGAGCCAACTCACGCCCGAGTCATTTTGATGTAATTTAATCAATTATGCCGAAAAGAAACGATTTCTATACTTTCCAGAAATTGTATTGGGTTCTGTTCCTTATGACTGTCCCATTCCTACCAAACTTTCAAACGACGATCTTAATTTACTCCGCAGTTTTTCAAATTAATAACAGGGATGCATGCTGACGAATGTAATGGAACGGATTCCCCAGTATGCTTTAAATAGCAGCCAATCGTCGACGCGGACAACGGCCAGCATTACTGAGTACATGTATCACATGCATGCACGGTGTTTACAATCTGCGCACGTTACATTTGAATGCCTGCAATCATGCTGCAATGCACTGCCAAGCGTCCTGATTGGTCCAGCAGAGGCGACAAGATTTCTGTCGCTAGTCCCACCGCGAAATGGGGCCTTTTTCAACAGGGCCACTGTACGCAGGAGTTAGGGAGTGCGTTAAAGGGGCACTGTTGCAAGAGGATGATAAATGCATTACAATTAATTTTCTGTTTCTGTTAACAGGGAAGATGGTTTATCCCGTGTTCTATGGGAGCGCATGTCTGGCTATGTGTTTGAGAATGTCTATCTGCCCGCTGCACAGTCAAGAGATGCAGGGTGAGTGAAACAAGTAAACTCCTCAAAATAACTTCGGAAAGTCAAGTTTGACTGACGATTTCTCTCTTGTTGCAAAATAATTTTCCTTGAATTTTATATCATTGGAAAGGCCTGTTACTCCTCTTTACGATGATGTGTCATTCGTTATGATTAAGCAATTGGGGGATGTGCAGCACAGCTGAATACGGGGGTGGGTGTAAAGTGAAATGTCACAAAATGCATTGCTATTGTCAAAAAGTGCATTGACACATTCCCATCCTCCAAGCAAAAGGGGAATGCACTGCAAGACAATAGCAGTGAATTTTGTGACATTTCACTTTCCACCCACCCCTGTATTCCGCTATACTGCACATCCCCCAATTGATTAATCACAACAAATGACACATCACTGTAAAGAGGAATAACAGGGCTTTCCGATGATACCAAATTCAAGGGAAATGATTTAGTAACAAGAGATAAATCGTCAGTCAAACTTGACTTTCCAAACTTTTTTTGAGGAGTTTCGTGTGCATGGGGAAAGAATATGCATGATTTTTATGCTGTTTCAAATATTAATTCAAGCAAATTTTATTTCCTTAACCAGTTGACGCAAAAATGAGTTTTTTGGCAAAAAATACAAATTTTTAAAAAAGTATTCAGCTCAGCTCAGACGCACTCTAATTCACAATCACAATTCCTTGTTGTGTCGCGTCAGAACTAGCCGCCATTGTTGCAGCCGAGTACGAGGTCGAGCTGCCCGGAAAATACATAGACTTGTTCCCATTCCTTCCGTAGTCTACAGGATTGGCGACCAGTCTAGATAATGTGAGGCGGTGCGGCAATAGAGGGCGCTGTTTTAGCGGCCGCAGAAAAAAAAAAGGATTGACGTGCATGCTTGAAATCGACGCGCGCACGGACCAGAACCAGAACATCTCCTTTTTTTTTTTTGCCTAACATTTGCTTTGATTTTTAGGCATGAGAATTTCCCGCGGTTTCCCGCATTTTGGAGGCCAAAATATGTCCTCTACGAGTTAATGTGAATCCGGTTTAAAATTTGGGGGGTAGAGGTGGTCTAGCAGAATCTGCTGGATCACTAGAGGGCGCTACACACACGTTGCTAGGCAGACAATTTTCCATCGTTTAAGTTTTGCGACAACCCGTCAATAACCTTTGATTTTTGGACATTTTGAATGCGCCTAATGTTGTGAGTACAATTGTTTTGTATTAATAATGGCCTTTAGATAATAGCGGTCATTTTGAGATAAAGAAGAATCCAGGATGGTAATCCTTTATAGTAAAATTTGTGGTTGAAATTACAGCGAATTTTAGCGACATGAACATTCGTGGGTAAAAATGAATGTTTTATCATTGCATAGTTGTTTTCGCTTTGAAGTTTGATAATTATTTGGCAAAAAGGTTAATTTAGCAGCACACTTTATTCATAATTGGACATAGTTGGTATAATTTGTGCAGCTAAGGTCGACACAAGACACAGAAATAATTCACACAAAACATTGTTTATTTGTTTCAGGTTTAATTTAATATTCATCATACTGACAACCCCATAAGGACAGTGTACATGCCGGCAGCCTCGTCTTCGGCTCGGGCCAAGCCTATGGCTTGATTGGGTCATTAATAGTGAATCGCTATTTTCCAGTTTTTTCTAACACAACCCATTCTCATGCCTGGATTTTTACTCCTTCCATAACAGAACGTTCAACACCACCGTCGACATTAAGCTGAAACAGTGGGCAGACCAGCAACTTCCAAAGAAAAGTGTGGAGGTAAAAAGTAGTCGCATTGTCGCTTGATTTCTAAACCCAAATCCAGTTTGTAGAGGCAAAGATAAACCTATATATGAACGAAGCAGATGACACGTTACAAAATAATACACAAAACAATGTACAAAATCTTTCAATTTATCAGTGAACACCCACAATTAGTAAAGTATCACCAGTCGATTGTCAATTTTACAGAGCAACCTGGGTCATGGAACTGCAATGATAGACTTTCGACAAGTCCCACACAAGTCCGTCACAAGAGTCAATCACAAGTCCAGAGCCGATAAAATCACAAGTTTGTGACAAGTCCCACACAAGTCTGTCACAAGTCCAGTAACAAGAAGCAAAGGACGAACATGCACAAAATAATGCCTTTTTTAAAGTTTATTTGAATAGCTTGTGACTTGAATTAAGACCCAGGGACTTGTGGTGGACTCGACTACATCCCTGGTTAAAGCTGGGTGGAAATCTCCCTTCACTTTCATGGTTTTCAACAGTATTCCTTTCTTTATATAGTCCTTTATGTACTAAGAACATTTTATTCAGAATTTCATCCTGGAAAATTCAGAAAATTTCAGTCTTTCTCCGAGACTCCTTTCACGCGAAACTGAAAATGAGAGGTCACGTCAATCAATTTGAGCTATGTGTGTGACGTCATAGCGAGGAGACACACAGAGCTGCTTCACTGACTGTGGTCGTGTACCTAGCTCCTCGCAGCAAACACGTACACGTTGTATGCATGCACGGAACCGCAGATTTTCCACAGAGTTGCAAGTGTTACCACCAACGAGGCACGAAGCTGGCATTTTATTGATATCAAAAATGAATTCAGTGTAACAACTGAGAAAATACACCGAAAACTTTAAAAACCTTTACAAAAAAATAACGACTGGTAGTTTATGCTATGCAGAAAGCATGCAACTTGGTTTGCAAAGTAGTGACTGTCTCCTCGCTATGATGTAGCGGGGTCAATGCATATCATTATGACGTCATCACCCCGTTTTTCATTTTGGCCTGTTGCCGGTTGACGAACATGGTCTAGTTTTTCCTTTTTCTCTCTAATATAAAGTCAGCAATAAAGATAAGAAAAACGCAACTTTATCAAGTAACATTCATTTTATAAAATAACTTTCTTCCTAGCCAAGTAGCTAGCTTTAAGCTTTCAGCCCGGCTTTAAGAGGATCAAATACCACGGAAGTCGTCTTCTATTGCAAGCTAAATAATGTTCTTGTAAATTTTAAGCATTAAACAGAGCACCAGATCTATGGCTTTACATCCTATCCGGGGGCAATTGTGGTTGAGATAGGCTCAGGGGTGCCATTACCTTGAGTCATCTTAAATCCACTTCTTAAAGGTGTTTTCACTCGCAGTTTACAAAGCAGTTACTGATACCACTTGGCCACAGTACGAACTGGGTTTAAAATTAAAAAGTCCGGTTAAAAAAGATATTTTTCATGCTCGACTTTTTTCAGGTTGCCTTAGAAACCCTAGTCGAGGAATTTTCCAAGCTAGTTGATAAAGACAAGGCCAAGGGCAATGACGATCCTCTCTTTAACGATCTCAAATCGGCCGTCAAACAAGAAGGCATTAATCGACACAAGTGGCAAGAACAAGCTGCCGACAGTTTGGTAGGTTAAAAGTCAAATTTGTTTAACCGTCTGACATATAATTACACGTGGACTCAAAGGGGAGACTCTGGAAGTGCTGTATCCTGGGGCTATTTTGCTGCCAGGCCATTGGTTGCAAACAGCTGTTTGTTTATATAGTGTCACTGGGATAGAAGTGGAATGATTGGTAGCTTCTGTTATGCAGGTTGCACAAATGAATGGGGCTTGGCTTGAGGCCCATATTTCCCAGTATCGGCCCGACGGTGAGTGAACTCAACATTAAGGATGTCTATAAGCTCCAATAACTGGGTTAGATTGAGGATACATGGAGTTTAAGTGGAATTATCCAAAAGGTGTTTCAGTACTAAAATATTTAAAAATATTACTAAAATGTGCCTTCCAAAACACCCCGTCTTCCGGAAGCATCCCATTTTCCAAAAGCACTCCAAGAGTGTTAAATTTTAAAATTACTCTATAGTTTGTACTACCAAAATATTTCTCAAACTCCAGAAATTCCCCTTTCAGACGGAGCCAAAAAACTTAGTGAGTGCACTCTGTTAAAAGCTTAACCCAGATTTTCCAGGGTAAACCCAGACTGTCTGGCAGGCTCCATGTTTGTGTACAAAACAAACTCTGCCGAGCCCCTTATGTCAGTATACAAAGCATTCATCCCGTCATTGTTCAAGCATCCGTGCAACACCAAGAGAAAAAAACTGGGTTTTTATAGAGAGTACACCACTGTGCCTCATAGCTCGGCTGGTAGAGCATTTTACCGGTGTGTCAGATGTTCCAGGTACGAATCCCAATGAAGACCGTATTATTTTTTTTTTCAGAGGGTAATTCAGATGAATGCTTTGGAGGATCGTTCAGTTAATGACAAATCACAGTGGGACTCGGCCATCCAATTCATGGAGAGTGTGCTCAAGAACAGACTTCAAGAAAGTAAGTTATACCAGAAGTCTGACGGATTCTGAAAGAATCAAAACTTTGGAAACACCTTGAAATTTTCAGGTTTTTGAGAAGAAAACGTATAATTTTGTGAATGCTAATTTTGTGAAAGCAAATGTAGGTGTATTCTAACAAAAAGCAATACAGCAGTAGGCTTTATCGACAAATTGGAGAGCATGCAAAAAGAAACGGCTAAACTTGATGTTCATCAAAGAATCCCCCCTTAGCAGCTATGGCAGCTACACACAATCTCTGCATCCTGATTGTCAGTTTCTCCAAACATTCAGTGGAAATATGACTCTTTTTAATAAGACTCTCCAGAGGTTTTCTTGGCTGGTTGGGCATTTCTTTCTGACCTTACGATCCAACTCCTCTCAGAGCAGCTCAATGGGATTGAGATCAGGTGATTGGGCAGGCCATTTCATGATGGAGAGTACATGTACTCTAGATGACTGCTTTCTCTCCAGATACCCCTTACACCTCCGTTTGCTTTAATAGCTTGGTTTATTATGAATAAACAAAATAATACTTCCTTCTCAAAAACCTAAAACTTTCAAGGTGTTTCCAAAGTTTTGATGGGTAGTGTATGTGTTGCCAAGGTTACTGGGTCTACACTTAAACCAGTGAACTGTTTCCCTGCATTTTAGCAATATACATTTCAGATTACCAGTGAATGTTTAGACCAAATTACCGAGGCTACTGTTGTAAAACTTTGGAAGGTATATTAAAAAGGTAAAATGGGTTAGTTAGTGGCTTATATCAGAATAAGCTCAATAATTTCAGCAATTTTCGTGTTTTTTAATTTTTTCTTTTGTATGTAGCTGAAAGTCTGATTCAGAAACTACAGGGGCCGGGTACCAGTGAGCGGTGGCTGTACTGGAAGTCATTAACACCAGAACAGGTTGGGTATAAACTGCACACAAAATGTGACCAGCTATGGAATAAGGTAGCATTACACCATGTTTACACTCGAACTGGCCAAGGTGGATACAGACCCAGCATTTTTATTGCGACCACAAAACTGAACATTTGCCGCGTTTACACTACACCTCGATTCGGCCTCAACTCGCCTTCAGAAACCGCAAAAGTCACCACTAATTGTAACTGCAGCGCATGCGTGAGCTGTTAGGTGTTGCTGCACTAGTGCCAGATTTGGTCAATTAAATCTACCACATGGCGGGCACCACCCCAAGGATGCTCAAATTGCCGAATCTGTATTCGGGTAGCGTTTACACTACAAGCAACCCTGACAATTGCAAGGTTCGACCCTACCCCAAAGGTGACTTGAAAAGGGCGAATCAAACCCGGGTCTGATCCGTCTTTTTCAAGTCACCTTTTGCGTTTACACTTAGTGCCTACCCGGCTTCAACTCCCCTTTTTGGAAATTGCGGAGTTTGATTCGACAAAAGCGAATCGAGTGTAAACTGGCCTTTAGTTGCACAGGCTAGGTCAAGTTTTTGCGACCATAAGAAGAAATCTGCGGCACAGCCACGCTCATTAAAATGGAAATTCAAAACAAAAACACAATGGAAATTCTAGGCGAAACACGGACATTCCAGGCGGTATCTGGGCACCGCCAGGAATTTCCATTGTGTTTTTGTATTTTAATGAGCGTGGATCTGCCACAGATTTCTTCTTATGGTCGCAAAAAACTCGACCTAGCCTGCGCGACTTATGCTACCTTTTTCCAGAGCGGGTCATGAATAGCCAAACAATGAAATTCTCTGTAGTATTTTTTCCAGGATTTGTGCTGACTTACACAAAAAGTATTTGTGAATGGGAATAAATGTGTAATTGGTCGGGATTAAACAGTGTGTGTAATAATATTCACATCGGACCCTTCCAGTTTTAAACATAGACCACGTTCTCACTAGAGAAATCGCTTCGTTCGACGAAGATTCGACGAAGAGATTTCCTGATGTGAACGCACGCCTCTTCATTCGACGATGATTAGAATCGCTTCATTCAATGAAGGAAATAGCTTCATTCGACAAAGAGATCGCTTCATTCGACGAAACAAATTTGGTGGGCCTGTTGCACAAGCGCGTTGTGCGTCGAGCGCCTAGTAAGAGTTGTTTTTGACGCGCCGCTGGAAAACCGCACAGCGCGTCTAGACGCTTGAAGCTCAGCGCTTGACGCGCGACGCACATGTACGACCTCCCATGGCTTCATTCGATCTTCGTTAGCGGTCGCTCTTCATTCGATCTTCGTTAAGTGATATATGAACCCACGCTTCATTAACTAACGATGATTAACTAATCTTCGTTTAAACATAGTTTTAAACTGACCAACCACGTATATTTTCTTATCATATTTTGACTGGAACCCCATTTTGCACCAGGTATTTTGACATTTTGACATTTCTGGATAACACCAACATAGAGTTCTGTTGTTAGCGTGCTGGTACAGTTTCAAATATCAATACAAAATTTCCTTTGTTCAATATTCATTTTTTTATGTTTTATTTTTTTTAATAGAGTAACACAAGGCAAGCGAAGGAAGAATTGGAAAAACTACTGCAAGCATCTGAGGTAAATTAATTTAATTGCGAAATTATTAGTAGAACACATCAATTTAAAATTTGTTTTTGAAAATTGTTTTAAAAAATTAATAAATAAATTGTAATCATTCTGTCCAAGCCTAAAACACCGTGCAGTTACGTGTGGTTTGCATTATGTTGCTATGTAAAGCTTGAGACAAAAATATTTTTCCTTGTTTGTCTTCAAAATTTAGTGATTTTACTGATTTATACGTGGTATTTATAAATGTTTGGCTTGTATTTTGATTATTACATTTCGATAGCGCACATTCCATATGTCATGTTCACATGCGCTGTACATTATTATGAGTTTATACAGAAGCTTACAAGTATCCTCCACCTAAACGTCGAGATACATAGGTGGGTGGCGCCATTGGCAGCCGACGGCCAGAGACACCAGGGAATCCCCTTTTACTCTTCACGAAAGTGCCTCTGGGATCTTACTCAACACACTGGACCAACGGCTTGGAGGAGCAATTGTGGTCGAGTGCCTTGCTTGAGTGCACAAGTACCATGGCCGGGTATCGAACCCGCAACCCAAATATTGCGAGTCAAATAAACTCTTCATTAAAGGCCCAGTGTATCATTTGCAATGACCCCAAAAAGTAATCGACGAGTTTACTGGGGAAAAGTTCTGAAAGTAAAGATTGAATTAATAGCAACTGTCCAATGAAAGGTTTCCGCTCAAAATTATATAATTTTACCAGAAAATAATCCGTAAAGATGAAATTATTTAGATCGTTTGCAAACAATTTACTTATTTTTGGTTCGCGTCTACGCGGTCCAAAATGCATGGGCGCTGTGTACTGCATGTGCGTGTTCCAACGCGATGCATTTTTATGGATCGCGCGCACACGCAGTATATGATGTGCGCCACAGAGTGCATGACGCAAGCCACATATTACCCGATCAACTATGAACAAATATTTGAAACACCCCGCCAAGACCAGGAAAACATTTGTTTTTTTTAAACGTGGTACATTTGACCAAGCTGACATTTTTTCGGATGAGTTTGTTGATGTCTTTCTTTTGATTTATAATGGTTTTATTTGCAGAATCGCTCAAAAACAGATCATCTACAGGGCCTTTAAGCGAACAGTATATGGTGCCTTCGCGCAACAGCTTGTATACGGACATACATGTAATATATAATTGTCACTGCCGTGGCGTTTTATTAGCGGTGTTAGGTCCTATATTAGTTTCATTAACTGTTTTATTTTTGCCGACAGGACTGTGATTTTGCTGACAAAATATGAATTGCAGCACATATGGGAGGCAACAAATTGGGGGGCGGGGGAAATTGACGTCTTTACGCCCCACTTTTGAAAGTCTCCTACACCTATGCCTGTATTTTACTGAACCTTGGTATGCCTTGCATGGCTATGCTAATTACAGAAAGGATGAGAAATCACTCATCCTTTCGTCATTTGGAACGCTGAGGTCATCCACTTCACCGTCGTCCTCCACGCCACGTTCGTTTTCAACTTCAAAGTTAATAGACGCCGGTGGGTCCCGAGCAGTAACATGATAGGACTGATCATCGTTCAAGTATTGTTGCGTTATCTCTGTTGTACTTGTAGAGATCTGATCATCAACTGATTCGCTGTCGGAACTGTCCACAGGAAACACCCTTGAAAAGGATGCACCCTCAACTGACTGCCTTCCTTCAGCTGCACGTCCAGAAGTGAGGTCCTGCAGAGCATTATGCTCTTTAAACATCCTGTCTTCCTCCTCAAAGACATGTTGCCGATGAGCTTGATGTTGCTGGAGGGCCTGTAAATCTCGTGCTCCCTGCAGAATGTCTTCTTCATGTAGGCTTGCTTCCTCCAACAAATCCAGTCTCTCAACCGACTGCCTTCCTTCAGCTGCACGTCCAGAAGCGAGGTCCTGCAAAGCATTATGCTCTTGAAGCATCCTGTCTTCCTCTTCGAGTACACGTTGCCGTTGGGCTTCACGTGCTCCCTCCAGAGGGTCTTCTTCATGTAGGCTTACTTCCTCAAACAAATCTAGTCTCTCAACCGACTGCCTTCCTTCAGCTGCATGTCCAGAAGTGAGGTCCTGCAAAGCATTATGCTCTTGAAGCATCCTGTCTTCCTCTCCGAGTACACGTTGCCAATGGGCTTCATGTTGCTGGAGGGCCTGTAAATCTCGTGCTCCCTCCAGAGGGTCTTCTTCATGTAGGCTTACTTCCTCAAACAAATCCAGTCTCTCAACCGACTGCCGTCCTTCAGCTGCACGTCCAGAAGCAAGGTCCTGCAAAGCATTATGCTCTTGAAGCATCCTGTCTTCCTCTTCGAGTACACGTTGCCGTTGGGCTTCACGTGCTCCCTCCAGAGGGTCTTCTTCATGTAGGCTTACTTCCTCAAACAAATCTAGTATCTCAACCGACTGCCTTCCTTCAGCTGCATGTCCAGAAGTGAGGTCCTGCAAAGCATTATGCTCTTGAAGCATCCTGTCTTCCTCTTCGAGTACACGTTGCCAATGGGCTTCACGTCACTGGAGGGCCTGTAAATCTCGTGCTCCCTCCAGAGGGTCTTCTTCATGTAGACTTACTTCCTCGAACAAATCCAGTCTCTCAACCGACTGCCGTCCTTTAGCTGCACGTCCAGAAGCAAGGTCCTGCAAAGCATTATGCTCTTCAAGTATCCTGTCTTCCTCCTCGAGTACACAATGCCGATGGGCTTCACGTTGCTGGAGGTCGTCCACGCCACCATCGTCCTCCACGCCACATTTGTTTTCAACTTCAAAGTTTATAGACACCGGTGGGTCCCAAAGAGTGACATGATCGAACTGATCATCGTTCAAGTATTGTTGCGTTAACTCTGTTGTACTTGTAGAGATCTGATCATCAACTGATTCGCTGTCGGAACTGACCACAGGAAACACCCTTAAAAAAGATGCACCCTCAACTGACTGCCTTCCTTCAGAAGCGAGGTCCTGCAAAGCATTATGCTTTTGAAGTATCCTGTCTTCCTCCTCTAGTACACCTTGCCGATGGGCTTCCTGTGCTCCCTCCAGAGGGTCTTCTTCATGTAGGCTTACTTTCTCAAACTCGAAGGACAAATCCAGCTCCTTCATATTTGCAGCAGAGTGAAGACAATCTGGAGGCATTACAAGTCGAAAAAGAGTACTTCCGCAATTGTAACTACACTTTCATGGCCGGTTAAATTTTCGGTTCACTGTTTGACTTGATATGTAGCATATAGCATACGTATTGCAATAAATTTACGGGAATGATACGCTGGCGTGGGTTTTTTCTTTTTTTGGCGCAGTCGCTGGTGCAGTAAATTCCCACACTCTGAAATATATGATGTTCCCCATTTTTAGTGCTGACGAAGTACACCTTTATACATGTAGTTGTGGGAAGGCTGTGACATGCAGTATGCATGCACCGCAGAGTGTCAGCTAGCTCTTGACAAGCATCCTCTTTCTCCTGGCTGGTACAGTCTCCTAAAATAATTCGATGAGTTCCACCTGCACAGCGCCATTCAGTGGAGGCCGTGATTCATATGAACAGGAGACAGAATCCTTCCAATTGTTATGTTCCATCTTGCTGCTCTAATCTATCCATCATGTTCCATGGCATACATGCGTCCTCAACTGCGGGGAGTCTACAATCAATGTCCTCAAAAGATCCATCATAGCTCGCAATTTACAAACGCAACTTTACTTTAAGTGGTGTTTTTATTAAACACATATATGTCCCTATTCCGATTCCATGGAGTTTGTGTTGAAACTCGCTCGATATTTCCTGAGAACAATATTTCTTGCTAAGAACACAAGTTGACATACAATTTTGACTATTAACCCATTTTTTATAAAGAAAACCAATTTTTGATTAAGCAAATTTTTCTGCTAAACAGCTTTATGAAATTGGCTCCTGGACACTCTCTGACATACTGTGCTTGATAAAGTTGCATTTATGAAGTAAATACAAGAAAATTTGCAGTCGTCTTGTGTGACTTTTGACACGACAGAAACACAATCCAGTGCTGTCCAGCGATGAAGTTACAGCCGTCAGAAAGAATCTGGAAACTAAGTCGGTGACAGTCGATAGTGAATTTGTAAGTATATTTGGGTCTTTCCACAGTAAAGGGGGAAATTCTGGCAGCACAGACCATATTTTCGAGGAAATACCTTTGTCTGGTCTCAAAATAAAAGAAATAAGTTTCAGTTGTTCGGAAGAGATAATTTAGGCCCAAAAAGTGTTACAAATAGTGTGACAACATGCCTTTCTAAAAACCCTGTGTACAAATTTCCAATATACGCTCGTAACCGGGACGGCCTAAAATGTAACAAGTGTCCGTCTCGTTTACTGTTAAAGCTAAATTTTTCCCACCTTTTGTTAGATACGGGAAACATGGCATCCGTTGTACAGGAAGTACTTTCTCCAGAAGGCGGTCAACAAGGCTCATGAATGCAGGAGAGGGTTCTACCACTACCAGAGGGGTTTTAGCGATTCCGGAGTAAGTCTGGGGAAATATTTATGCCAGATTTGGAAATAAGCGGGATTTGGTTTTTTTTTTGTGTTTGATGTTTTGGTGAAAGACACTTTTAAGCTTAAAGTTTGGGTGAAAGGACTAAAAAATTAGTTTACACAAGCGAACGAATTTAGAAAGCTCACGTGTCTCTGTAACGAAAAATATAAACAACTTAAATTTCCGACTTTGGGAATTGGAGATACAAGCATTTGTCTTGGAACAGGCTTCACATGTTGTACATGTGCGCGTATGCTCATATGTACATAGTATGTGTACAGTGTACACATGTACATGTACATTTACGTCATAACCCTGTCAAATAAAAGACGATGCCTGTCTTTTATTATTTTTTTGTTTTTAATCGACTGGCATTAATCCTTGACGGATTTTTACGTTCTGGGTACCAAATGAAAGCTAATAACTTTCCATCCAAAAAAGAAATAGCAATTTAACTTTTTTTAAAAGCCTATCATCTGCAAGTGGATGCACAGATTTATGTTGGATTCTTTTGTCTATTGCGTAGCTTGAGTGTCATGACATTGTTCTGTTCTGGAGGATACAGAAGATGCTACAACTGACCAGCAATGTGCTACGACAACAGATTATGAACACTGAAGGTATATACACTAACACACCCTGACTTATATTGCCCTAAGAATGCATATTTATGACCGTCAACCACAAACTGCACGTCCAGAAGCGAGGTCCTGCAGAGCATTATGCTCTTCAAGCATCCTGTCTTCCTCCTCAAGTACACGTTGCCGATGGGGAGCACGTGTGGTCTAGTGGGTATGAAGCGGGACTCCCAATCGGAGGTTGGGGGTTCGAGCCCCACTTCGACCAACGTGTCTGTGTCCCTGGGCAAGGCACTTAATCCCAGTTGCCTCGTCAACCCAAGTGATATATGGGAAGCTGTTATGGGGAATGCCACAATCTAACTGCTGATAGGGTTGTGCGCCTTGGCCGGGTTGCCACCTAGTTGAAGCGAAATGGTTCTGGTGATTTCCTGATGGCAGCGGTAATAATGGCAACAGCCGCCTCGGAAAATGTCTACATAGATAGATGGCGCTTTACAAATGCTTGTGATTACTACAGAGAAAAATTTTGTGATGTTATAATTAGGGAATAAACGTAGGTGTGGCCAGTCTTAAACATACGTTTAAAACCGGATAGGGGCCTGGACGAGTGATAATGGCCCGAGCCACAGAAAAAAGGAAAGAAGGGGCATGCTGCGGGCGCTCATCTCCCGACTCCTTGGCATGTAAAGATGGACAATTATTAGTCGGGTTTATTTAACTTTAAACTTGATAGCTAAAAGCCTATAATTACATAAAATTATTAAAGAAAAAAATACCAATTTATAGGCAAGAATATTGCTGATCTGATGATCTCTCAAAACCTGGTTTTTCCTAATACATTGGTTTGGTTTTTGTGATTTGTCATCAAACAGCAAGACGGCTTGAAATGGAGGTTAAGCAAGTCCTGGAAGACTTTGGCGATGATTCGGAACTCAAGACTCGACTTCTCACGGGAAGGAGGGTAGAACTCGCTGAGGAACTGAGTAAGTACCCTTTCACTTCTCTGAAATTTAAAATTCAAAGCCTGATGCACGCTGCAGTACAACACGCGTAGTTTGATGCAAACTCGACAGCGTGCATCACGCAATGCACTCGTAACAGAAAGAAACGGTCTCATAATCAGACGGAAAATTGCGCTTTCTGTAAGAATGTAAGTTGTCGTACCTCAGCTTAAAATTCCATGTCTACTTGTACCTCAAATGATGTGTTAAGTGTATCTGTGGCCATTTTTAGGGTGAAAACTGTTATGTTTGTTTGGCGTGTGTGGGACGGGAATTAAAGGAAGGGAAAAACACTTCTTTGAAGTTATCAACGAATTTAATCTAAAATATTACCGATGTATTGCCCGGTGCATAAACCCTCTTGAGAATCAGAGAATCTTGTTTTAAACGTCGGCAACACAATTAATTTTAATGATAAACTTTGAACTAATAATAATGATAGTAATGGTGGATTCTTATATAGCGCTCATGTCCACCCTGCTGGGTGCTCCTGGCGCTGTTGCCATTATTACTGCTGCCATCAGGAAATCACCAGAACCATTTTGCTATAACTATGTGGCTGCTGGCCAGGCGCTCAACCCTATCAGCAGTTAGATTGTGGCATTCCCCTTAACAGCTTCCCAAATATCGCTTGGGTTAACGAGGCAACTGGGATTAAGCGCCTTGCCAACAGAGACGCAGACACTTTGGTCATAGTGGGGGCTTGAGCCCACAACCTCTGATTGGGAGTCCAGCTTCATACCCACTAGACCACACTCGCTAGACCAACTATGTGCTGTGCCATATTTGAAATGAGGGATGATGACGTCAACCATGCAATGATTGCATGGATGACGTCAAGATTGATGCCTTGTTTCCCGACTCCCATACGCCGTGAAGTACGTAAAAATCTGTTGTGTCCTGACTCGCGCCCTCTCAAGTTCGAGCGCCGAACTGCAAAAGATGGCGACTTACATGAAGCGTACAGATTTAGGCAACCCTTTGCAAGTGTTGTCCCTTCCTTTAATGGAAATGCGGTAACTGCTAAACTGCTTGGACCCTAAATATAGGCAGTCACATCCCCATGTTAAAAAAAGCGATATTTAGGGTCCCAATTATTCAGACTGCCTACATGGTAGCATCCTTTTTTTGTTGTAATTTTTACATAATAGGCTTATATCATGTTTTGTTTTGTAACTGCGTGTGTGTAGAAACTTGCATCTGTGCGTGTTCGAGGCTTCGTACATTCACTTCACGAAACCCGTACTATGTCGTCGAAAGGAATTTGTGAACACACTCTGTGTAATTTAGCTTGCGCATGTACTGTTATATGCTTCTTGCTGCAGACCAATTAGTACTCAGCATTTTTATCATGTGATTCCTGTTTATACATTGTAGCTGTATACCATTGTCTATTAGTGGCTGACGCCATTCTTGCATAATGCTCTGATGAGTGCTTTAGCTTGTCTTTGTCGTTACTTAATTCTCTTTTCCACATTTAAATTTATTTTCTAAACTTGTATGAGGGTGGTCAGTTAATGAATTTGGTACAAATTAACAAGAAATTCTACCTTTTTGACATAGACAACCGAAGTGTGACGTGAGTTGACATGATAATTGGCTCTAAACATCATGGCCATCGAAAAAAGTACCATTGCAAAAGCACAGGGACACGGTTCAGTGATTTTTAGTTTAGAGCCAATTGCCTAGGCAACTAACAAAAAATGACGTATTTACTTTGGCAGTCTATTACGTATTCACTTTAGCAGTCTATTACCCATGTGCCAAAGATTGCAATGACTTGTGCCATACCAAAAACTCCAAAACAGATTTTTGTCTGTTACAACCTAATAAGTTAGTTTAAAGGACATGTTTTCTTATGTAAATGATATGACAAAAGATCTAAAAAGTGTCTATTTGTACATGACACACAGTGACAATGTCATCGTCCCCATACTTTGTAAATCCTTTTTCCCCCTACATTTTGAACCATATTTTGTTCATCAGGTATCAGTTCTGCAGGCATTTTTTAAATATATCATTCATGGGGTGTTATGGCCGAACGGTCTGCGTTGAACTCAAGTTCCTGTACGAACCAGTACTAGAATGTGGGTTCGATGCCGGGCCGTGACACGTTGTGGCACTTGTGCTCTTGAGCAAGGCACTTAATCACACTTGTTCCGTCCTTCGGAAGGAATGTAAAGCCGTTGGTCCAGTGTGTTAGGTTTCGGTAACGCACTTTAAAGATCCCAGAGCATTCTTTCGTGAAGAGCAAGGAGAGGGATTCTCCGGTGTCTCTGGCCGTTTCTAATTCAACTTAGAAGTTGATAGTTATTCGAATATCTATGTTAATTGATCCCATTCCTGTAATTGGCGGTCCTTCCGCTGTTGGATGTGGTGAATAAATAAATAAATAAATAAAACTAAATAAATAAAATTTCCCTGGACCGGAATAAAAAATGAAATATTTTAAGTTGATTTTATCAGACGTTATCTGAACTAGCAGACGTTATCTGAGTTAGCCTAACTTTTTCAAGTTCAGATATCTTTCTCAATCTTCGCCATCCTTTGTAATACTTCAGTAATTCAGGCTGTGGTATAGTTTAAGTGTCTGGTTGTCATTCTGAATACATAATTTCCATTCGAACTTGCACTGTTTGCTGTATTTTGTATATAGACCAATTCGGTAACTAGTGACGTCCAGTGCATGGACTGTGTGTTTTGTGGTGGTGGTGTTAAATCGAACAGCGCACATCCGTGATGCATGCAATGCGCCCGTTCGTGAAACGTTACAATACACGCACCAATGACAGTGGCCCTCCGCGTCTGAACGCACATGTACGGTATGCTAAAACATCGGAAAGATTTATCAAATACATGTTTGTCAGTTTTGTAATAAATACTTTTCCGTGAATGATCGTAGCAATTTTCATTTTTGACATCTTAACCCCAGACTTGAATAGTACGTGTCGTAGTTTCTTTAGGTAAAATATCACCAGGTCACTGTGCATCGATTAGGGCAATTTGTTGGTCAAATAACTTCTCATTGGGGAGAAAATTAGGAATTTTTGTAGTTCTATGGAGAGGAAATTTCATTGTTATTTATCAAATTGGTAGACGAAAGCAAAAAATGAACTTTTCAAAATGAAATCACAGAAGTGGGTCGCAGGACAATGTGTACTTTTTTCGGGGTCAAAAATCGGGTCGAGTTTCATTTTTAACAACGGAAAAACAAAATTGTTGGCAAATCACGAGACTTTGAAAAACATGGAATGGACAGGTATTTTTGGTCGGTTTCTTTTGGTTGAACACTTTGCAAATAGTTTCCTAAACATTTCAGGTGTTTTGGCTATAGAAACATTCACAAATTAATCCGTTGATGTAAGGCGGTTTTAATGTTTTTGAAAAAGAAATACACATAACGGTGCCAAACTACAAAATACAATTGCCATTTAGTCCTGTTATTGATGAGGAGAGAACTTAAATTTGCTCGCTAAATAATGTGCACTTTTGCACAATTTACTTTTATAAATCTTTTCCTTAAAGATATATAGTGCATGCATTTTGGGTGTGGCACCGCGAAAAAAACAGTTTTTTTAATTGATTATTTTCTAGAAACATAAAAGTTATTCACTTTCAAATGAGACATCAACGGAAAAAAATCGTCCGATGTTTAGTTATCGAACAATTACTGTCAATATTTTGAATTATTTCGGTCCTGAAAAATAATGAAAGGCATAGATTTCCCCAAGTCTGCCCTGTGTTTGGTCTGCAGCGCCCAGTGCACAGCACGCCCTCCATACCGGTGGCCTGTCCAATCTTGTTTCTTCTGTCTCAGAAAGTCTTCCGAGACAGAAGAAACGAGATTTGACAGACCACTAGTCAAGAGGTTGCGTTACATGCTGCGGATAACAGACCAAATACCAAGTCGGACTTGGGCAAGTCTATAGACAAGGCGCAATAACGGCTTTGCAAAACGGCATTTTTCACAAAGTTCAAAGTATGATGGTTTTTTCATTAAAATAAAGTAAATGCTTTAAATCACACAGGGGGATAAAACTATTTGTAACAGTTTACCAATCATGTATACTATCTCTAAATTAGGGGTATTTTAAAATAACGTTAAATATCTGTCAACGAGAATTTTTAAATTTTAAGTAACTTTAAATAACCATATCTCTACAGATTTTAAACCAATTTACACCAAATCTTCTGAGAAGTTGCAATTTTTTGTGTATTTTTCATCAGGGTCATCATTTATATTTAGATATATATCAAAGTGACAAATCAGCAAAACAATGCATGGTTGATGCGAAAAGTGTTGCGCATGGGACATATACATTTATTTCCAAAACGAAATTTCGAGAAAGAAATTTGTGGGTGCACATAAGCTTGGCAAAGCCTGACATACAAGATATTTAA
This sequence comes from Henricia sp. BOLD:AAB3569, assembly GCA_037783545.1. NCBI lineage: Eukaryota > Metazoa > Echinodermata > Asteroidea > Spinulosida > Echinasteridae > Henricia > Henricia sp. BOLD:AAB3569. The sequence continues at coordinate 546,833 of JBBELK010000402.1, forward strand.
ATTAAAAAAAATTGTGAAATAACCGACAGTTATTGCTAAACAGCCTGTTAAAGGGCATGAACTTGAAATTTCACCGAAGTAAACTATGCCCTAATATATTGGACCTTTAACACAGACCCTGAACAATGCATCTGACATAATAGGCTTAGCTGTAGCTTTAATATAATCCAGCAATCATATTTTCATGGAATTATTTCATGGAATGTTGACATTTAACAAGAATCTCAACTATTCATTGCCAACTCTAAATTTCGTTTTAAAGTCCTAGAATTTGGTTTATCAAGCCTGTTGATTTCTCTGTATGTGGCAAATGAGTTAACTAGCAACATGCATTGATCAAATTGTTTATTAATGAAGTCTTTTTGTAGGTCTTGCTTGGAAAATGATTGCCCATATTTATATCGTATTTTCTGATTTTGTAGTCCACAGGGACCACTTAGGGCTTAGAAAGATTTGATTTTTGGCCAATGCCAAAAATAGTGAACTACCCAGCATAGACCAAGAGTTTTGTTTTGTTTTTCAAGCAAACTGTGAAAAATCCATGCATCTTTGTTGTCATTAGAATCACTGTTCTGAGACCTGAAATCTATTTAAATTATCTATTGGGGCAAGCCGGGCAAGGGTTTAGGTCGTATCTTAAGTGACTGTGGGAGGGGTGGTTATCTCATTGAAGGGTTTATCCCTCTGTAGGGCTTGCTAAGCTCACGTGATAGCCAATCCCAATCAGTAAGGAACAACTGCAATACCGTGATTCAAGTTGGCTTCATAGCTCAATTGATAGGGCATCTGCACGTTGAGCAGAAAGTCTACGGTTCGAATCCTTGTGGAGCCAAGTTTCTTTTCACTACATCCAGATTTCCCAAACTCAAGGACATTTGTATTAAATTATATGTTGTTACGTGAACTTCAGTTGCTCGCGTGCATCTGATCACTTGCGCGCACATCGACAGCAACTGCAAGTACAGTTGCTTTCAGTTGCAAGGGCAATGCACTCTGCGCTTTATCGAGTTGCTGTGTCGATGTGCGCACTCTGGAAATGTAGATATAGCTGAATGCTTCTCAGTTAGTCACTCTATGGTACACATGACTGAGCCTTAAGCCTAGCGTACATCGACCTTGCAACTGGAAGCATCTAGTGGCAACTGGTGTTTCCGGCAACTGGGAGCAACTGATCAGTTGCTTAAAAAAGTCCATGTACGCGCAGGTCGATGTACCGGCAACTGAAAAAATCCCAGTTGCCGCGAGTTGCTCATGTTCCACTTTCTGGCAACTAGTTGTACCCAGTTGCGGTCAGTTGCGTCGATGTACGCGTACTTGCAACTAGTTGCTGCCAGTTGCTCGCGTGCATCTGATCACTTGCGCGCACATCGACAGCAACTGCAAGTACAGTTGCTTTCAGTTGCAAGGGCAATGCACTCTGCGCTTTATCGAGTTGCTGTGTCGATGTGCGCGCTCTGGAAATGTAGATATAGCTGAATGCTCCCAGTTGCCGCTAGTTGCGGAACTAATCAGTTTCTGTCGATGTGCGCGCTACGCATACATCGACAGCAACTGATCATCAGTTGAGTTGCTTCCAGTTGCAATGTCGATGTATGCTAGGCTTAAGGAAACTTTGCTCAAATTAGAATCGGCAGTCGGGACTACATGTATATAAAGGCAGTTTTAAACGTTTACTTTGTTAAATAAAATTGGGTTCACGAGGAAAACCTGAGGGAGAATACCGGTACCACTTCGCCTCATACATGTAGCTTAGCTGGTAAAGCATCTGCGGTGTGTCAGATCAGATGTCCCGGGTTCAAATCCCAATGAGTACCATACATGTATATCATTTTTCTCTTATATCATGTTTGGTTGTTTTTCAATTCAATGGTGATTACCAATTATTGTTGATGAAAAAAAGTGTGCACACACACTAATGTCTTAAAAACCATATTCAATTATTGTTCTCTTCTTTAAAAAAATACGATAATTCCATATTTGAATAATTGTATAGTGTACTTGGTACCACAAGTATTATCACTTAGGGTTTTGCTTGACAATTCGTAAAGTAAAATTTTAGGTCATTGCAAGCAATACAATAGGCATTTATATCATTCTGAGGCTTTATGATGCACTATTAACAAGCCAAATTGTGGCATTGAGAGCGCGTGTACTTTTGTCCCAATATTATCCGGGCTAATCGTTTTATCATAACCCACGGAATCAGTTCTTTTATCGTAAAGCGTGGCTGTCCACACTTCCCCTATCAGTAAATGGAGGCAGAATGGGGGCAAGCATGCTTCCGAAGTGTGCCGATGAAAAGTGCATTCTTTTGGTTTTCACCGTGTTATCGGAGATAATCTTCAAGTCGATGCCTCCAATTTTTAGTTTTCTAAAGCCTCATCATTTGCAGTAAACCCAATAATTACGTCGGGTAAGGGCAAAAACAACCTTAACAGTAAACCCAAAAGTTTACTTCACGTGTTGACAAGAAAAATCTGACTAAAAGTGTTGATAGCAATGGTAACAAACACCACATGATTTTTGTTTTCCCGTGTAAAATGGTATCGTTGTGGGAGAATTTGCCAACTGAAGGTAATTTTTAAAATGTTTGCAAATAATTGTTTTTTTTACCATTTATTTAACACAAAAACCTTGCATGGATTTTAAGGTTTTCTGAAGTATTACTGCATCTATATCACCGTGTTTACACTCGAAATGGCAAAGGTGGAGACAGACCCGCATTTTTATTGCGACCTCAAAACTAAACATTAATTCACCTTTTGCGTTTACACTTTAAGCGCCTACCCGGCTTCAACTCCCCTTTTTGGAAATTGCAGAGTTCGATTCAGCAAAGGCGAATCGAGTGTAAACGGTCGTTATGTGGCTCAGATTTCTACAAGGCAGTTTATCAACCTCATTCTTTGGTTATGTAATGATGCTGTTCCTGGAAATTAAAAAAAGATTCATAGATGCAGATATGAGTCTTTCCACGGTAAAGGGGGCATTTTGGCAACACAGACCATAATTCCCAGAAAATACCTTTGTCTGGTCTCAAAATAAAAGAAATAAGTTTCAGTTGTTCTAAAGAGATAACTTAGGCCCCAAAAGGATTACAAATGGTGTGACAACATGCCTTTCTAAAAACCCTGTGTACAAATCTCCAATATAAGCTCGTAACCGGAACAGCCTATAATGTAACACAAGTGTCCGTCCAGGTTACGAGTGTATATTGGAAATTTGTACACAGGGTTTTTAGAAAGGTATGTTGTCACACTATTTGTAACCCTTTTGGGGCCTTCAGAAGAACTTAAACTTATTTCTTTTATTTTGAGACCAGACAAAGGTATTTTCTCGAAAATATGGTATGTGTTGCCAAAATGCCCCCTTTACTGCATCCTGAGATATCAGGGAATTTCCACTCTGCAAAGCGACTTAACATTAACAATACCCTGAGGAAACCCACGCAAATCTGTGGAGTGAGCCGGCTGTTGTCTTGAGCCAACTCACGCCCGAGTTATTTTGATGTAATTTAATCAATTCGGTCATGTTATGCCGAAATAAAACAATTTCTATACTTTCCAGAAATTGTATTGGGTTCCGTTCCTTATGACTGTCCCATTCCTACCAAACTTTCTAACGACGAACTTTATTTACTACGCAGTTTTTTCAAATTAATAACAGGGATGCATGCTGACGAATGTAATGGAACGGATTCCCCAGTATTCTTTAAATAGCAGCCAATCGCCGACGCGGACAACGGCTAGCATTACCGAGTATTGTATCACATGCATGCACGGTGTTTACAATCTGCGCGCGTTACATTTGAATGCCTGCAATCGTGCTGCATAATGCACTGCAAGCGTCCTGATTGGTCCAGCAGAGGCGACAAGATTTCTGTCGCTAGTCCCACTGCGAAATGGGGCCTTTTTCAACAGGGCCACTGTACGCAGGAGTTGGGGAGTGCGTTAAAGGGGCACTGTTGCAAGAGGATGCCTTTACTGTGGAAAGACCCATAAGCAAATGATATAGGCCTGATGGGCAAGCCTGTAAGTCAGTAAACTTGAATGTAGGAGTGACACACATCTGTGCCAAAAAGAACAACCAAACCTTAGGGCTGACCCCTACTGCATCTCCGGAAGTTGTCTTTAATTTAGTCTGGCACAGATTTGTTTTTCTCCTTTTTTGTCAGTTCAGTTGTGTGGAACGTTTGTGCTCTTCACCTCAAGGCACTAAATATCGAAAACTGTAACACTAGCAGGCTTGTGTGGTGTTTTGAACTATAAATTTCTCTTGGGTGCAAGAAACTCGGTGCTAACAAATGCTTGCTTGATAATGTATCTCATATTTTTGTGAGCTATACTTAGAATCTGGCGCCCTCTGTTGAACAGATGGCTTAGATCTGTTCAACAGAGGGTTATACCCAGCGCGATATGTGGCAAAGGGACTCACCCCTAACGCCCCTATACCTCAACACACTCTTCCCTTTTGTTAACGCACCAACCCCCCTAAAAACTGAAAGGAATTCCTTGGATGTTTGAGACACAATAGGGGAACAATGGTAGGGGGATACCCTCTGCCACATATCATGCTGCATATGCAGAGGGAAGTCCAAATAACGCTTTCACATATTTTCTCTACCAGTGTTTTCTGTTGCAGTCATAATTTAGAATCATTTCATAGTGGTGTTTAAGCAAAAAAATTTGCTTAAGCACAAAAAACACTTGCCTAGTAGAGAACGTTACCAGTGAAATCCTCGTGTGATAGAAGTAGCATATGACCAGTGTTAGAGGACTGTTTCATTACCATGACAATCTCATGAAATTTTTGCCGGTAACCTCATTTTATCAAGCAAAGTTTTTCATGCTTAAGCAATTTTTCATGCTTAAGCAGCTCTATGAAATTGGCCCCTGGCCATGGCGCGCACAATCCTATCAGCAGTTAGATTGTGGCATTCCCCCTATAATAGCTCCCCAAATATTGCTTGGGTTGACGAGGCAATTGAGATTAAGTGTCTTGCCCACGGACACAAACACATTGGCACAAGTGGGGCTCGAACCCGCCACCTCTAGATTGTGTGCATGGCTGCGTACCCACTATAGCACACGTGCAGAGCCTTTATTTGGAGGCATAGGAGCCCATTGTGGTGCAATACATTTAACCTACTTTTAGAGTTGGTGCCGCATATTGACCACAATTTCCACCAATCCCAAAATCTCTTAATTTTCTGGCACAGAGTCACACCACTATTTCCCACCACAATCTCCCCTGTCAGACCCCATTCCGCCAAGTTCAACGTCCGTTGCCACCTAATTCCAAGCGATGTTATCGCTCGCTGCAATCTAGGCACGCTCTAGCTCAAAAACGTCTGTTGAAAAAAATTATCCAGAAACTGTGGCCCGTGGCCAAAGTCAAAGAGGTCATGGGAAATTAGTTGGGGTCCACAATGGGCCACAATGGGGCACTTTTAAGATTAGAGAAGCTAAGCAGATTTGCTAGTGTGGTTGGAAAGTGTATCTTTTATTGGGGGAGATTTTTTTCTGATAGTCTGCTTAATATTGCTTACATGCCTGAACTTTTACATTTTTAACTAAAATAATTTTTAAACTTAGATATTGACTGGGACTGTCTCAAACTTTTGTACAGTGTGGAGGTGCAGTGGTCAAGTGGATAGCACATCATACCAGGGCCAGATCCAGGATTTGGAAAGGGGGGCGGGTGAAATTTTGATGACAATTAAATAGCGAGCGCGTAGCGCGAAGCTCTGAAGGCTTCTAGATGGATTATAGATGCTCTGTGGTGCGATCTGAGGCAATATTTAACCACTTTAAGCAGGAAAAGTATGGACAAAAAGTGGAATTTTTATTTTATTTTTTTATTTTTTTGAAAAGGGGGGGAGGGTGGTGGTGGTGGTGGTGGTGGTGGTGGTGGTGGTGGTGGTGGTGTGCGCCCCCCATGCACCCCCCTTGATCCGCCCCTGCAGTCTTTCGGGCAATAGATTCATTGTTCATGCTCTGGCCACCGCTATCGTGTTGTGTCCTTAGACAAGACACTTTACTCCACATTGTCTCTCTCTACCCAGGTGTAGAAATAATAATGGGTACCGGCAACTTACTGCTGGGGGTAAACCTGCGATGGACTAGCATCCCAATTAGGGGGAGTAGCAATGCTCCTAGTCACTCTATGCCATGGTAATGTAACTAACTGCTGGGAGTTAACCTGCGATGGACTGGCATCCCAATTAGGGGAGTATCAATGCTCCTATAGTCACTCTACATGTATGCCATGGTCATGTACATGTAACTAACTGCTGGGAGTTAACCTGCGATTGACTGGCATCCCATCCAGGGGGAGTAGCAATGCTCCTAGTCACTCTATGCCACGGTAATGTAACTAACTGCTGGGAGTTAACCTGTGATGGACTGGCATCCCATCCAGGGGAGTAGCAATGCTCCTATAGTCACTCTATGCCATGGAAACTAACAACCTGTTGGGGAAATCTATCTATTTGGTAAACCTGTAATGTCGGGGCGCCCTTACGTCGCTCAGGGGGGTCTGTGCGGGGGGGAGGGGAGTCGGTGCGTGGGGCGGGGGGTTGGGGGGCGGGTACAGAGCTGAAATCTCTTCGGATGAGTTTGTTGATGTTTTTTTTTTAATGGTTTTATTCCAAGAATCGCTCAAAAACAGATCATCTAAGGGGCCTTTAAGTCTTGCCTCAGAACAGTAAGCTTGAGCTTCTAAATCTAATGAAAGGACTAGAATCAAGTCACTTGCCAGAATGACACAAGTCGATCAGTGACTCAAGTCAAGTCTAATTTCAGTCACAATTTTTAAAAACTTTCATTCAGTTGTTGGTGCAAATTATTTTGATTCAAGTCTCGCATCACAAGACTTTACATAAAACCTTAAAATCTTAAGTAGATTCAAAGTTAATTGCCTATTTTAAAAAAGACCAGTCAATAACTTGTTACAATTCTGAGCTCAATCAAACGTGCAAACTGCATCTACTTCCAACTTTTGGAAATACACTGGTTCATTTTCTCGCCAACGAGGCACAAAAAATTACACCTTTAACCCCCAAAACCTCATCACCCGCACAGCACGATCCGGAAAGCGTGAGAAACCGCCTCAAGACAACACTGAAATTAGGAGTCAGTCACTCAGGTTCCAGGGTTCAATGTCTTCCGCCCAGAAAAATCTAGGCTTTCTTTCTTTCCAAATTCTCTTTCTTTTCTCTTTTTTTTTTCACCCATTTCCTGTAATTTAAATGGCTTGACTATGCCACAGCTGGGTGTCCCGTTGTTTGGGCCCCGTGTCTCGGCCCAGTGGGGCTGGGAGAAGCCTGCCTTCGCTCGGACAGTGCCCGCTGGCGGCGGCCGCCTGACTGGGCGACTCGCAGCCGGGGTGGATTTGTCACAGTTTCATGAGGCGGAAAAACAAGAGATTGGAAGTGGTGATAAACAAGAGTTGCTTTTGTGGCTGTTTTTGCTTGCGTATTGCATTGCGTGGGAACATTTTTTGCTACAGTTTCGATCTTAAAGGGACTTAAGTCATCCTAAGTTTGGTTTCAGTTTGCAGTGAGGAATGGAATGGTACATGTATCTTTGCGTACTTCCCTTTAAAGGACGTGTGAAATAGGGTTTTTATTAAATATAATAATAGTAGAGAGTGTGTTTTAAACATTTTCAGAAAATTTGATTGTTCTGTTTTGGTGTAATTGCAAGTTTTCTATTTTTATGCTAATGAGAATGTCCATATTCATGAGCAAATCCGTGATGTCATCTCAGGACAACAGAGGAAATCTCCATTGACTTGTGTACAAAAGCTTTTGTCATTTTCAGTGACTTCTTGGTGTTATGATGTGTAACAGTTTACTGAGTTTGTTTAGTATGTCATTTGCAACAATCCCAACAAGTTTGTTTGGGTCAGAAATGGGTCAGTGGGCTACTGCATGCAGCGTCCGAATTAGCACTGGTCCGTTGTCCAAATGACAGTTGAAATCGTCTCGGGCCAGCTAGAAAGCCTCCCCAAATGGTCTGGCTGTCCAGTTGAAATCAAACTTGTACTGGGGAGAACTTTATGGCTACCAAATTTTCCTAATTTATTCACTCAAATGTTGAAGTAGAGAAAAGGTCACTTCTTTCTGAAATGAAAACAAATTTCAGTTTGCCCCTTTGTCTGCAAAACTTTGATCTTCTGATTCGTGTATAAAAACAAATGGTTGATAATTTTCACTTCACTAAACCTTTAAATAAATCCTGCTCGCTCACATGTCCAGCAATGCCAAGAGTCAATACCCAGTATATTGTAACAATTCTGAACTATTCCAACAACATTGAAATGTAATACTGAATGTTAGAGCACCGTCTATTAATACCATTTAATATTTGCCCACTTGCTATAAACCAAAATATTTTTGCCCAAATCTTAAGCATTTGCAATCCCCTGACATTATGCAGAAGACGTACAATCGATCAACTTTTAGCCACGGGTCCCAAATTCCAAAGTTAATCAGGATTTAGAGTGCTTAGGAGAGGATTATCCCAATCCCCCCAAGTATTGAAACCCGAAAGAATTATTGTTACATGTACATGTATATCCTCCCTGTACCGTACTTTTGAGATGGGGACACACGGCATGTGTCTGTTAAATAACTATGGTTTAGAAACGGGGGTGTGTGTTTTCGTTAACTTGTTTGTTTCAGTTTCACTAAAAATAGCATTTTTTTCCCCCTTGCGCCATGTTTCCGAAGTGATAGTGGAGTATCATGGCTGAGCGGTCTAGGGCATCAAACTCAATACCTTGGTTAATTCTGCAGGTCGTGAGTTTAAATCAAGGTCTGCACGCTTCAACAGTGCATGTGTTCTTGGGGAAGACACTTTGCCATTAATTGCCTCTCTCCACCCAGGAGGAAATGGGTACCTGTTAGGATAGCGAAGCTTAGGTGTTGTGTTTGAGCCCATGAGCACCTAAAGCTCGTAACTGGGACGGCCTAAAATGCAACACAAGTGTCTGTCTCGGTTACGAGCATATAGGCCTATTAGACATTTGTACACAGGGTTCTTAGAAAGGCATGTTGTTACACTATTTGTAACCCTTTTTGGGCCTAAGTTATCTCTTCAGAACAACTGAAACTTATTTCTTTTATTTTGAGACCAGACAAAGGTATTTCCTCGAAAATATGGTCTGTGTTGCCGAAATGCCCCCTTTACTGTGGAAAGACCCACGTCTATAATGTAAACCTTTCTCCCAATTCTGAATTCAGTTCTCAAGATTTAAGAGCAAGTCGCGATTCACACTACCGTTCACAACCTGGGGCTATAATTTCAACCTGAGGTTACAAACGTCAACCCTGGGTCTCCAGGAGGGTTGAGTTCAACCCAGAGCAAAAACCAGTTTCAGAGTTGGTGCAGAGCTGAAAATTTCCAAGTGTAAAACATAACTTTTTTTAACCCTGTGTCAACGCTGAAATTTGTCTTGTGTGTTGGAAACTTGTTTGGTATTATAAGGGATGTGTACTTGGGATATTTTTCTTAGATAACTGTGGAAACAAAAATGCTCATTTAGTTGGCAAAAAAATGAATTATTGCACTATTGATTACTTTCTGTGACGTAGAACATCCGGGAATGTTTGTTGGTCAACGGTCATGCGCGTACACGCGCCTGCCACTAGATGCACATGGGCACTCGTAAAATCATTGAACTCCATGTATGTATGTAAATCTCTGCGTAAAGTATACTCACCAGCGTACTTTCATTCAAAGATGCCGCACGCGCACGTTGAGATACGTTCAAATTATTGAGCATGCACTGCAGCTTGTAAAAACCAAAGTGCTTTTGCTTGATCACAATTTTTAGCCTGAAAAAAATACATTTTATCGATACAACAGCCATGGCGCAACAACATAAAGCAAGGTTAAGTAACAGAGGTAAGTTCAACCAATGCGCTTTTATTGCTTTTTTGGGCCGGTAATCACTCAAGCCACGTTGGTCATTAAAAATGACAACTAAAATGGTAGATGGAAGGGGTAACGTCACCGGAAAGCGATCAATATTTAACCTGTTGCATCATTGGTATGGAAATATATAAAAAAATTACATACAATGTATACAAATTATTGATTTTTTTAGAAACAACATTTTAAGTTCTATCTACAAAAATACCTGTAGTAAGGACAGATCTTGATCTGCAATTCTTCCATTATTTGTTGGTTTAAGAATGAAATAGAGCCGATTTGAAATTTGCCGGAATAAAAATGGGAAGTGGCCGTTTAATTTAATATGGATCAAAATTCCCAGCTGCCTCAATACCGAGAGAAAGAAAACCAATTCATGCCCCGAAGCACAGCGTAATTCAAAACTCCAAACCTTAAAAAAAATTGTCATAATAGAATTTCCATGTCACCAGTTAGGCAGTATGTTGTAATTTTTTTTCCCACTGAGGGCTTTGGGAACTGGTTTGTAGCTTGGTAAGGGTGTTTCGTGCCCTAGGGATAAACTTCCTATTACGATCTTTGGTACTTGTGAAAACCAGCGTAATAAATTGGATTTTTCAGGCGTAATTTGTCAGGGTTTCCTATTATTAGTTATTGTTGCAACCTGAACAGTCGCCTCTGTTCAGTAGCAGAGTGGTAAGTAACCTAAGGCACTGATTTTATTCTCGGCATTGGGGAGGGAAATTGTAGTCCAAAGTTCGCAGATGTTTGCCCCGGCAAAAATTGGTGTTGTTCATTCATAAACTACACCAAATTGGGCAAATTGTAATCTCCAACAATGTTATATTAAATGTGCTTAATCAGATCACTTTTTGACCTCTCTCTCCCCTCCCTCCCCTCTCTCCCCCCAACTTTTTGTCATCAAAAAACACTAAAGTTTTGTAAACTAATTTATCTGGTGTCGATTTCACTAAGGCTTACGATGCTTTGTAATTTGAGATGAGATGGGTTACCGCTCCGTAACTCGCGATGCATCCTAAGAACGATTTCAAAAAACTTGCGATGAGTTTAACGATGCATGTCTGCCATGGCAACGTACCGTAAGCTACGATGAGGCAATGGGTCGTCGTGCATCGTAGCGTTCCTTTTTGACAAACGATGGTCTTGGTTTTTGCCGTTGTTGGAAGACAAGATGAGGGCTCCCAAAAAACTGATTGCCACTCTTGATAGATTCTGTGCCAAGTGCATATAAACAAGAGAAAATGTAAAATGACAAAAAGTGTCGCTTCAAAACTGTTTAGTGTTAGATGTTTTTGCTGCATGCAAAATTGGCCATCCATTGTCTACGTCGTCCACAACACCGTGTACGCGTCAAATATAAATTTGAATGATGCTACTGTGTTCTTTAGGGAGGTATTTTACATGATTGTTAGGTTAAAACAAAATCTATTTTCTGACAAAATCTCAATGGGCTCCTTTAAAGAAGCCTGTTCAGATGTTTTCAAAAACAAAAAATGGATTTCGCTCTAAGCCTAACAATTAATCATATAAAATACATAATGTACCTCCCCAAAATACTATCCATGGGAAGAAAACAGGAAATCTGTAATCTCCAACTTGGATGTGGAAGCAAAAAGGTTGGTGTAATCACTGCACTGCTTTATGTAACCGGACAAATTATTTTACAAAACATCGGTGGATTTTTGATGATATCCTTAGAAATATGTGGACTAGGAGTGCGAAATTTTAGAATGGTAATTTAAAGAAAAATATGACAAATTATATGGTATCAAAATCTCAACCACCATGGCAAAAAAATAGGGTGCTCAAAAATGTCATTTGGACACGCTCCAAATTCTCAAAAACACTTGGGCTTCAAATGTTTCTGGATTCCTTAGCTTGTCTTTAACATCCAAATTAAAGATGGCAGCAATGTCTATGGGAGATTCCTCAGGGTCACCCAAGGTCATCCAGCCCCCAAGTTAGCCATCTGAACGCGTCAACTCCGTTGCATACTTTCAGATTTGAATCCAGCCAAAGATCCCTCTGAAAATCCACGCCCGTCCCTCATCACCTCTAAAGGTCAACAGAGGTCAAGTTGGCTCTTTCACAGAATTGGCATATTTTGAATTGATGAGGGGCAAGGCTGCCTAAAACTTTTTAAAGAATGCCTATTGGAGAAAAGTTGAAGTACAGGCGTTATTCAGACACTCTGTTGGGCAATTCTTCGGTGAGCGAAGTTACATTTTTACCAATATATTGTAGTTCTGGACACGTCAACATGCATCATTTTATACTGTTAGTTGTGATGGACTCACTTTTGTTGTGATGGACTTGTGGACTTAAAGCCTAACGTACATCGACATTGCAACTGGAAGCAACTAGTGGCAACTGGTGTTTCCGGCAACTGGGAGCAACTGATCAGTTGCTCAAAAAGGTCGATTACGCGCACTTGCAACTACCGGCAACTGAAAAAATCCCAGTTGCCGCGAGTTGCTCATGTTCTACTTTCTGGCAACTAGTTGTACCCAGTTGCGGTCAGTTGCGTCGATGTACGCGTACTTGCAACTAGTTGCTGCCAGTTGCTCGCGTGAATCTGATCATGTGCGCGCACACCGACAGCAACTGAAAGCAACAGTTGCTTCCAGATGCGAGGTCAATGTACTCTAGGCTTTACCGAGTTGCCGTGTCGATGTGCGCCCTCTGGAAATGTGCACTGACTAGTTGCTCCCAGTTGCCGCTAGTTGCGCAACTGATCAGTTGCTGCGCGCACATCGACAGCAACTGATCAGTTGAGTTGCTTCCAGTTGCAATGTCGATGTACGCTAGGCTTAAGCCCTTTTCACACGACATCAAAAAAACTCGCAAGGTTTAAGACAGAATTTCCGAGCACGGATTGTTTACTTTATGATTACACGGTAGGGTGATTTGGCGTACTTTCACATGACACAGCGAAAACATCACTGGCATTCCTTGAGACGAGAATGATTTTTCCGTTGGTCGCTGTCAGACCATTGATTTTGCGCATAAATGCTACTGAAACAAGCAGCCAATAACATACTAGCGAGAAGGTGTACTGCGACAGCCGAGGAGACAAGATTGTCAAAAAAAATTAAATAAGTCATGGGGCTACGATGAAGTCGTCCAACATCCAATCAAAAATGGATGGCATGGTCAAAATCCAGGATCGGAACGGTGATCAGATCCATGAAAGGTGGACGTACTTGCTGAATACTATCAGTTTAAATTTCGCGGGACGTGGCGTGTGCATGCTGTGCTGTCACAAGGGTCGTGTACGGTGTATAAATGTATCCACGCATGCGCATTGCGTTGAGTGTCACAAAGGACGTTGTACAAATCGTTTCACACGATCGTTCTCAAGGATACCTTGAGAAATCTTCCGCTAGTGGAAGATTTTGTCCTAGGTCTGCTGGATCTCCGCCAAAATATCTCAAGGATTGAGAACATTTCTCAAGGAATGCTTGAGACTCTCAAGCATGGGTGTCCTTTCACACGATGGAACTTTTGTAAGATTTTCTCAAGCATTAAAAAATATCTCAAACCTTGCAAGTTTGTTGGCCTCGTGTGAATAGGGCTTAAAGGCAGTATACATCATCGGTAATCTCGAAAATCAGAAATGTTGACAGATTTACGCCTAACTTACACAATATAAACATGATGACCGTAGAAAACGTCCCCTGAAATGGTTTTGTCTAAAGTGCTATAGTCTTTGAGAAATGAGTAAAACAATTAGTTTTCGTCTCATGAGACGAAAATTCAATTCGCCACTTCGTCCGAGTGCCATTTCGCTCCAAATTACTTCGTCCAAACACTACATCGCCCAAATGCCACTTCGCCCCAAAACCACTTCGTGCACAGGCCGTGGTTCGGGGCGAAATGGTTCATGGCGAAGTGGTTTTGGGGCGAAATTACTGCAAAAACTTTTTTGACTGTTTTCTCAAAAGTTAGATGAAGTACGGAGCTGGTTTTTGCTCAGGTTGGTTTTAATCATGCATATCTTCAATCACACAGGGGGATAAAACTATTTGGAACAGTTTACCAATCATGTATACCATCTTCAAAGCTCAACTATAGAGACTACAGCCCTCATCTGTCCTAAAACCTTGCTGATCTGTCAACTTGGATGCCCTTGTAACTTAGCTCAGTCTGTCCACATTAATAACCACCTGAAGATGCTGGGCATGTTTGAATCTACACATTCTATTGCACAATAGCAACCTTGATGACATAAGTTGAATTCCTCTGTACAGTGACCATTGCCACCTGTCTGCATCAAACTAAAGTGTATAATGGTTGGTGAAATTACTTAATTCTGATGTAAGATTTCAGCCATCTGGTGTGAAAACCTTGAATGCATTTCTGCTCCATTAAACCAGCCAAGGCTAAATTGTATTGGATTGTTGGTAGCCTTTTAATGTTACTCAAGGAAAATAGCACTGATTTTTTCCCACCCAGCATAATCGGTATAAAATGCATGTCAGTGAAGAGCTCAATTTAAAATTCTACTGTGAGAATTCATGACACAAGACAGGTTTAAACCCTTTAGTGGTAGAAACCATGGGAGCGCAATTGGGAGAAGAATTGGGCTCATAGGGAAAACCTGAGGGAGTATACCACTGTGCCTCATACCCGGTAGCTCGGTTGGTAGAACATTTACTGGATGAGTCAGATGTCGTGGGGAAAACCTGAGGGAGTATACCACTGTGCCTTAGAGCTCAGCTGGTAAAGCATCTGCTCGATGAGTCAGGGGTCTTGGGGAAACCTGACGGAGTATACCGCTGTGCCTCATAGCTCAGCTGGTAGAGCATCTGCTCGATGAGTCAGGGGTCTTGGGGGAAAACCTGAAGGAGTATATCACTGTGCCTCATAGCTCAGCTGGTAGAGCATCCGCCTAGTGTGTCAGAGGTCTTGGGGAAAAACCTGAGGGAGTAGACCACTGTGCCTTATAGCTCAGCTGATAGAGAATGTGCCTGGTGAGTCAGAGGTCTTGGGGAAAGCCTGGGGGAGTAGACCATTGTGCCTCATAGCTCAGTTGGTAGAGCATCTGCCTGGTTGTCACAGATCTTGGGAGAAAACCTGAGGGAGTACATGTAGATGTACATTTGTATACCATTGTGCCTTATAGTTCAGCTGATAGAGAATGTGCCTGGTGAGTCAGAGGTCTTTGGGAAAACCTGAGGGAATAGACCATTGTGCCTTATAGCTCAGCTGATAGAGAATGTGCCTGGTGTGTAAGAGGTCTTGGGGAATACCTGAGGGAGTACACATGTACATTTGTATACCACTGTGCCTCATAGCTCAGCTGGTAGAGCATCTGCCTAGTGTGTCGGAGGTCTTGGGGGATACCTGAGAGGGAGAAGACCACTGTGCCTCTTCGATGAGCTGGTAAAGCATCTGCCTGGTGTGTCAGAGGTCTCGGGTTCGAATCCCGATAAGGACCCTACGATTTTTCTCTCACACCAAATTTTGTTGTTTGGAAGCGTATACAATACTTCCTTTTCATTAAAACCATAAAACAAGAACAAGCTTGTCATCGAACTACTGACGGAAAAGTTCAAAAGAGAAAGATAACTCTGCACAGAAAACCATCAAACACCCATTGCTCATCTCTACCTAGTTGACCTTTGACCCGAAGACCAACCTCACCTGTGTACATCATTCCGCAAATTGCAGAATAAAGCTGGTAAAAATACCTCACAATCGACTGTTGAAAGGTTTTTCATTCTCTCAGGGCTTGGCAAAAATTCCTCATTTTCGGTGAGCTGTCCCACCGCCCTTACACCATCAAAAATCATTCCCCTATGTTCGTGGCCCAGGATGACCCCCAAATTCCTTTCTGTGGAGATTCAGCAGTTTTAATTTTGTCCTCTTTTTAAATGTCTGGTATTTGTTTTTCGTTTTGCAAACCTTGTCTGTTTCCTTAAAGGTGCCCTGAATTACATACATGTACATGTAGTCGGTTAATAGGCTGTTTTCATAATGTATCAAAATTCATGGATGTTTTTTGTGACATTGTCTTGTGTTGAGCTATTTCATTCACCTGTTACTTTAAATTTGATTTCTATGGTTGGAATTCATTTTGCATACATTGGTTGTTGCTAGGTAGGACAAGCCTTGCACAAGCTTTAAAAAATGCATTAAATTAAAAAGAATGGGGGGGGAGGTTGGTTTGACCCCCCAAAAAGCACCCCTCTGGATCTGCGTCTGGTAGCACTTTATACGAAAACAAAATTGTGTTGTGTTTGTTACCATTGCTATCGACACTTTTAGTCAGATGTCAACTTGTGAATTAAAATTTTGGGTAACGTGTTGTAGTACTAGAGTCCAGGACTCGGACTAGAGTCCGACTCGAGTCACAATTTTCTTGACTCGGACTTGACTCGAGTCACAATAAAAAATGACTCGGACTCGGACTCTTACTCGACCATGATGACTCGGACTCGAACATCATGGTGACTCATGACTCATGAGTCACATATTTCAAAAAAGAAAAAAAAAATTATATTCGCGCACTTAATTATTATTATTTATTATTATTTCTTTCTGGTACATGTATTCATACCAAGAATTCCTCAATAGTGCTCATTGCACTGTCACTCGCAAGCGTGAGGAAACCCATAAAGAATTCGAATTAGAAATGACCAGAGACACCGGGGAATATCCCCTTGCTCTTTACGAAAGAATGCTCTGGGATCTTTAGAGTGCGTTACCATTACCTAACACACTGGACCAACAACTTTACATCCCTTCTGAAGGATGGAGCAAGTGTGGTTGAGTGCCTTGCCCAAGGGCACAGGTACCGCAGCCGGATTCGAACCCGCAACCCCAAATTTTCACCCATGATTGCGAGTCAATGGCCCTAACCATTGATGTAATCACATTAATTAAAGACTAGAGAAACAGTTACCTACCAAAGTGATAAATTTCGAGGGCCCTTTAAAATAACCTAGGAATTTCACCATCTAATTGGATGTTCTGAACCCTGACCTCCGCTTAGGACACAAGAGAGCCATTCTCCTCCAAAAGATTGGTCCCTAAAGTTTAATTTGATACAGACTTTTCAAAATTTCGAAACTTAAACATCATGCTTCATTAAAACAGCCAATTTGAATTTGCTCGAGAATTCCACTTGACACTGATGGGTAGGATTAGTTTGGTCCTGTAAAGAGCGTGCCGAAAAATTGTTCTGGGGGTTTGGGAATTTGCTCACAAATTGGCAGCATAATGGGCTGGAAGAAGTAGACATTTCTGCCCACTCGCTGAGGGAGTTCTGCAATTTCAGAGACTTTGTCGGCTTTAAAGGCCCATATCATTTGCAGATAGATAATTTTTTAACAAATTATCCAGAAACAACAGCGTTATATAACTAAGGCCTTTTCTCACTAGAATGTCAAACCCTGGGGCGAACTCTTCCTGGGGCCACCCCGGGTTGTCGTGCGATTTGTAACCCCCGAGTTCAACCTCGCGTCTTTTTACACTTGTCTTTCTCAAACCACACCTATTTCGCTCCCGGGGCAGGGGGGTAGGGAGGGGGCAGAGCTCGCCCCGGGGATTGGCACCCTGGTTTCCCGCTTGAGGAAGTCGAACCCCGGGGCGAGCTCCTATCAAGTATAATTTCTCGTCATTCTGTCCAGTTTTAGTTCCTTTTGTATTTCGTCGTCCTCCCAAGATTTGGACTTGTTGGAAAGGCCTTAAAGAATAATGTTGATAAACTGCCTTTTAGAAATTTTAGCCACATAGATGCAGTAATACTTCTGAAAACCTTAAAAATCCATGCATGGTTTTTGTATTGAATAAATAGTAAACAAAAATCGTTTTCAAACGATTTTAAAAGAAAAGATACCATTTTACAAGGGGAACAAATCATGTGGTGTTTGTTTGTTGTATGTTCGTTTTCATCGAGTTTCGAAAGTTTTGAGTCAAAATGTCAAGTTTTCGAGTTAAAAATGGCAGATTTCGAGTCAAAAATTTCAGTTTTTAAGTCAACTCATGAAGTAAAATTTTGGGTCACTTCAAATGATGTAATTGGGCCTTTAACTTTTGCTAGGATTGTCAGGGGAGTGGGAAGATTAGGGCCTACATGTAGACCTAAACAAGGCCATCTGGCTGAACAATAAAACAAAGAGAGTACATGATGGGTTCTGACACTGCCAAACTCCCCCTCACAATTTGGGCAGAGCGCAGCCTCTGGGGTTATTTTTTTTTTTTTTTAGTTTTAGCTGTCTGACATTTGGTAAATGCTCGGAATGCACCCTTGACGTGGAAAAGAACCCAAATCTAAACAAATTATACCCCTCCATCACTCTTCGAGTCTTCTGCTGCAGAGACGAAAACATAATCTGCACCTTTTTGACAGTAATAAACAACACCGAGCATTTTTGATCAAAATGTATTTTTAAATTTATTTTCCAGAATGTTTTCTTTAGAGTACATTTGCTGTAGGGCAATTCCACACATAGGAATCTTCTTTTTTTTTTTTCAAAAAGATGGAGGCTGATAGATGCGACATATTTTATTAGTCAGTAACGTGTATGACCACCTCTTGTGGCAAGGCTGACTGTACCCTGCTTCCAGATGAGCAACTGAGGCAGGGTGCGCCACTCTGCCTGAAGAACCTCCATGATGAGCTCCTGCACCATGTAGAACCTGCATGGGAGGCACACAGATGCAGTGGTCAGCTCATACCATGCAGGTTCAGTCAGGTTCAGAGCCCCAGATTCTCCCAGAAGCAGAAAATGCCACACTTCATTACTGTGGGAATCACTTTGTTCAAACGGGTCATCTAGGACCTGGAGGAAATCACTGAAGCAGAACCGTCTTGAAAGCGATACCAAAGTGATTGGTCGATCAGTGCCTTGTTATCTACAAGCTCACTGTATTTAACAGACTGCGGTTCTGATCAATAATTAATATTTAATTAAGTTTTTAGGATGATCACACTAAACTTGAAATGGTTAGGGTACATAAAGGCTCGTAAGTACATACACTCGACCAAAAAAGTTCTGTCACCAGTAAGACATTTGTAGATATTTATTATGAAATTGGACTTAATGTAGGAAAATAATATATCAGATTTTAGCTGAACATATCACTCAAAGGAATAGAGCTCAAGGGAGTCCATGATGGTAAGCTTCACGGAACAGGAATGCAACAAAGGAGTGTGGGGTCAGAATGAAAAACACAAAAAAACAACGATGTCAACTTTATTGCACTCAAGCAAGGGGAGTTACAGTTTTTGCTTCCACCATACCTAATGCAATGGCACGATTTAGATTGGACAATTTAACCATTTTTATTTTGATGTTTTTGACAAGACATTGATAAATCCAAACTCACTTAAATTGCCCAAATCACAAGTTGCATTTTTCTTTGGTGTTTTTCATTCTGATCCCACACTCCTTTGCTGCATTCCTGTTCAGTGAAGCATACCATCATGATCTCTCTTGAGCTCTATTCCTTTGAGGGATATGTTCAGCTAAAATTTGATATATTATTTTCCTACATTAAATCCAATTTAATAATAAATATCTATAAATGTCTTACTGGTGACAGAACTTTTTTGGTCGAGTGTATATTGGCTTCCAATTGGCGTTTTTCCTTCCAAAAAAGTTCAAATAAAAATAGATGCCATTTTCAGTAGCCTACGGTATGCAGTCACTTCAGCTTATAAACTGTTGTTCTGAAATCAATTTAGTTTCTTAAATACTGGTGGTATAATTTTTCCCCGGCATTTTTCTTACCTAAGTGTTCATGCCATCCTGCAGTGGTAATGTTTCTAATCTAAGACCTCATCACAGTAGCAATAGTGGTGTTCCCATTGGACTAATTTTGGTAAAACTCCCGTGGTTGTGCGGGAGGGTAACAAAATTTAGTCCAATGGGGACGCACGGAGAATTAGCGTCCCTGTAAAGCTACCGCGACCGCGATGTAAAACTTACAGGGTAAAAGAGTCCGCGGAAACTTTCCGCTCAGCCGCGGGAGTTTTACAGGGCCATCGAAAAGTCCAATGGGAACAATTTCGCCCTGTAAAATGAACACGATCCTGCAGTAAACTATGGGCCTGCACTGCAAAAGTTTACTGCAAGGTCGCGGTAGCTTTCCGCATGGGCACTGAAAACAATTGCAAATGGGAACGCATGGAAAGATTACACGAAGGAATGTTACCGAAGGTCGCGGTAACTTCCCGCGAGGCAGCGGAAAAGAAAGTCCAATGGGAACATGCCTAATGATTGTACATCTAAATTTTCTGCCCAGGGCCGTGTTTTCACCTCACCCTGCAATCTCAGACCTTTTGCTATTTTGCTGAGGACCCTGCCATTGCACGGTCGCCCTCCGGTGGTCCCATAGCATCTGGTATTTCCATGTGTACAAATACTGACATAATCCCCATCTTTCAAGAATCACTAATAGACCCGCGTGCTCTGCCAGGACAAACGTCGGCCGACAGGCCAAGCAGCCTTCGACCAATTTTACCCTCTCCCTTCTTGTCCGTCCGGCGTGACACGCAAACCGTGCGCCATCTGAGCTCGTGCAGACGGACAAAGCTTTAGGAACTGAAAGAAGCCGGGATTGTCAGGGGCTATGAAGCTGAGACCTCATTATGACAAGGATCTCGGATAATGCCCAAAAAATTTGATCCGTAAATCCGGGCGGCTTTCTCATGGAGCGTTTACGTGACTCGTTCAGGTCTTGCAGCAAAACTAGCTACAGAAGCATGATACTGGCTTATCATTCCTTGAAGTGTCTTCAGATTTTTAAAAGGCAGCCTCAAAATGCCAGGATTAAAACCAATACCCGTTTCCCACTAAGCTTTTCTTATCCCGGGGTTCGTTAACCCCGAGTTATGTTCCTATTTGTTTCGTTAACCTGGATTTTTGCAAAACCCAGGGCGAGCTTGCCCCGGGTTAGCGCAGTGTGGTTTCCCACTAGACGCGGCCATATCTGTATACAGGGACTGGAGGAACAGAAATCTGCAAACATCTTATTCCAATTTTCGAGTAGTCCCATCGAGTTGTTACTGAACTTGTCTATCGACCAGGCCTGGATGAGGAGCTTTATATCTTCTTCTTTCCGCACCTTTGTCCTCTTCTTTTCGTTATGAATTGAGATATACGGTGCTTGAGAAGCCATGCTTTAATAAATTGGGAGAGCAAAAATGTGCACGTATACGTACATACAATTATAATGTGTGCCAGCACAGCGCGAGCTAACCCCGAGATTGCCTGTAAACGCTTAACCCTGCTTGGTTTCCCACTACAATGCTAACCCTGGGGTTCGGCCGTTAACCCCGAGATTGCCATCCTTAACCCTGGTCGCTGGCAGGGTTAACAAACCCCGGGGTAACGGCCTAATTTTTTGTCTTAACCCGGGGCGGAAAAGGAGTAGTGGGAACACTCGCGCTGCCCCTGGGTATCTCGGGGTTAAGGATTGCCGTTACCCCGAGTTAACCTGGAGATTTTGTAGTGGGAAAGGTGTACAAGTCATAGTTCTTTCCAACTTAACTCTGAGGTCTTGTTTCTGTAAATAGAACGTCACAAGTCAACTAATAGCCCGTTTACAGTCGATTCGCCTTTGCCGAATCGAACTCTGCAATTTCCAAAAAGGGGAGTTGAAGCTGGGTATGCACTAAGTGTAAACGCAAAAGGTGAATTGAAAAAGGTGGATCAGACCCGGGTCTGATTCGCCTTTTTCAAGTCACCTTTGGGGTAGGGTTGAACCCTGCAATCGTCAAGGTCGCTTGTAGTGTAAACGCTACCCGAATACAGATTCGGCAATTTGACTGTCCTTGGGGCGGTGCCCCCAGTGTACATGTAGTAGATTTAATTGACCAATCTGGCACTAGTGCAGCAACACCTTACAGCTCACGCATGCGCTGCAGTTACATTTAGTGGTGACTTTTGCGGTTTCTGAAGGCGAATTCAAGCGATTTGGGGTGTAGCGGCAAATGTTCAGTTTTGTGGTCGCAATAAAAATGCTGGATCTGTATCCACCTTTGCCAATTCGAGTGTAAACACGGTTTAATATTCAGGTCAAGCCTGCTATTCAAAGTCAAGTGGCCATTTCAGTGACCATCTCAGCCTTGTGTTGGGCATTTTACAGTTTTTCCAATTCAAGTCTTGAGTCTCAAATTAATTTGCGCGAAGTCTGTGAGCACAAAAACTCATGGTTCTGTTTGGTTCATCACATCGCATACTACACTCGACCCAAGAAAATTCTGTCACCAGTAAGACATTTATAGATATTTATTATTAAATTGGATTTAATGTAGGAAAATAATATATCAAATTTTAGCTGAACATATCCCTCAAAGGAATAGAGCTCAAGAGAGATCATGATGGCAAGCTTCACTGAACAGGAATGCAACAAAGGAGTGTGGGGTCAGAATGAAAAACACCAAAGAACAATGCAGCTTGTGATTTGGGCAATTTGTGTGTAGACAATTAGGAAATATTTAAGTGAGTTTGGATTTATAAATGGTTGAATGGTTGAATGGTTTATTTATCTCTGCGACCCCAGAGAGGTATGAGAGCCAGTATAAATTACATGACAGTAAGTACGTTAATTAAGAAGAAAAACATATTTACAAGTAAACGAAATAAGTTAAGTGAGGAGTAACCAGTAGGTACAATACAAGTTATTATGGGAACTTGGATAAAATAATCTTTATAAATTTTGCAAGGTTATACAGTTGATGGGAGCTGGTTATGTTAAAAAGCAAACCCAATTTCTCTTTGTTTGGCCTAGCCCAGTAAAAATTCTTAATCAAACTCGATCTCTCATGGCTTAGTGCAGTGCAAACAAGAACATAATGAAATTCATCACAAAGCTGGTCTTCATAAATGTCTTGTCAAAAGCATCAAAATCAAAATGGTTAAATTGTCCAATCTGAATCGTGCCATTGCATTAGGTATGGTGGAAGCAAAATACTGAACTGTAACTCCCCTTGCTTGAGTGCAATAAAGTTGACATGATATATTATTTTCAAAATAAATATCTACAAAAGTCTTAAGGACTGGTAACAGAACTTTTTTGGTCGAGTGTATTTTTCTCCCCTTTTTTTCAAGGCTCTTTATAAATAAATTCACTAGCAATTAAAATTAAGCACAGTTTTCCCATGAACATGTATTGAAAAGAATTGGAAAGTTGATCATGGCTTCAGACCTTGTGTGCAAAACATATGAGACAGGCTGAAAAGGTGTTTCCTCACAAAATCTTAAATTTTTCCCACTCGAAATTTTGTTTTTTTCCATCAAATTCACCCATTCCAATGGCATGCTGAGTCATTTTAAAGAAAAACATTTCTGATCAACTTCTCAACTCTTACACATGATGTATTTTCGGGTTTTTATAAGCACATGTTCTCATAATTTTTACCAATACTGTGTAGATTCCCTCTTTTCTTTTTATGCAGTTGAATTCCTGTTTTCCTCCTTTTTCTTGTTTACCTCTCACATCCCCTATCCCCAGGACTTCAAACTCTGACAGCTCCTGTCTTTTAAATTCCCAACCTGTCAATCCTTTGCCCAATTTTGGCCCCCCATTCTGGTACCCAGTTAAGCAACTCCTACAGTGCCATCATGTAACAATTATACCACTGTTCAACCACGGAGCTCGAGACAATCAAAGACGGGGCCTAAACGATGACCTGTACTCTAACTCAAAAATCTTGAAGCGCTCCTCAAAGTCCATTTCGTCCCTATTAAGAGCAGGAAATTGGTTATAATTTGCAGTCATGCTGTGAGTTACAATTACTGATGCTGTGTCTAATTCCTGTGGTCTGCTTGTCTCATGATACTTGTTTAGGATAGATAGATGCCTAAAGATAGATTATAAGATTGAAAACTGTTACAAACTGCATTATATCTATAATGGGAGCGCATGTGGTCTAGTGGGTATGAAGCGGGACTCTCAATCAGAGGTTGGGGGTTCGAGCCCCACTTTGACCAACGTGTCTATGTCCCTGGGCAAGGCACTTAATCCCAGTTGCCTCGTCAACCCAAGCGATATATGGGAAGCTGTTAAGGGGAATGCCACAATCTAACTGCTGATAGGGTTGTGCGCCTGACCAGCAGCCACCTAGTTGAAGCGAAATGGTTCTGGTGATTCCCTGATGGCAGCGGTAATAATGGTAACAGCGCCTTGAACACCCTGCAGGTTGGATAAGTGCGCTATACAAATCTAATCATTATTATTATTATTATAGCCGTGTACGCTTTGGACTTGTTTTTTGGGAGGTTTTACCGAGACGATGAAAATTGGCTAAATTATACTGCTGTCCGCATTTGGACTTTTTTGACACGGTAAAATTTTACCGAGACCGTAGGAGAGCATGCGCAGTGTCCCTTCGCAGTGTCCCGACGTACGTTTCCAGAGCGCTTTTACCGACTGGCTGTGTCATGCCCAAAAAAATCTGAACTCGCTTTTTTGAAAATTATCTTATATGGTAAGTGCCATAGATTTATATTTCTCTAAATTTGAAACATTCCATATAGAAATATTTCGCACAGCTTCACACTCGACATCACATGCACTGTCCGTTGTCAATTAAATGGTCCGCAGATAACTTAAATGATTGATGACCTTTTGCGCACCATAATTAATCTAACTACGCCTGTGTAGTGGACACACTACACGTAATGGAATGCCGAAAATTACCCAAAATAAACTTTTACTAAATTAAGATCAACGCTCGCCCAACCACAGAAAATAAATTCCACATTTTTATCATTTATCAGTATAATTTGTCACTCTTTCTGTCATAATGACCCCTGGCTATTGTGTGAAGTTACCAAATGGGTAATCGGAAAAGAAAACTGTTTTATTAGGGCGTCAGTGAATAAAGAAATCCACACAAAATGCGTAGTTACCGGGCAACCGCAGATTTTAAAAAATGTCTTCCTTGTTTGTTGACAGGAGTTATAAAATAACCCCTTTGATTAACATGTCTCGATACTCTGATAAATTCTTCAGATAGCTTTGGCCCTCTTGTGCCAAACGGTGCTAATGAGTTCGCACAGGTGTCGGGCTTTGACGCAAACAAATCGCCATTTTTGTTTGATTTTCGAGACCCGTAGGTCTTTTATTCCACCCACTAATGGTTATAATCTTATCCGTTTCCAAACAGTATAAGTGTTTTCTCACCTAGATTGTTTTCACCGAAACCTAGTAAAATTGCTGGTCCTGTTTCGGGCCCAGGTAGGGATAACCCAGTTTTTATTATATCCAGGTTTAGAGTGCAGTGCCTCCACTTGATGTTCAGATTTTTAGATTTTGAAGTACTGTAGCTTGTTTGGATTTTTCTAGAAAATGGATTTTGTTCTAGCCTATTAAACAAGCATATAAAATATCTCCCCAAAATACTATCCACGGGAAGAAAACGGGAAATTTGCAATATAAGTCTCGGCGTTCGAATTAGCATGGTCCGTTGGCCAAATGACAGTTGATATCGTCTCGGGCCAGCTAGAAAGCCTCCCCAAATGGTCCGGCTGTCAAATTGAAATTTCCACGTTTCCGCGTATTTCCGCATTTTTAATTTTCTTTAATGCCCTTTTTTTAAGCATGTTCCCGCTTTTTTGTTGAGTGTGGCAGATTTTATTTTCCACGTTTCCGCGTATTTCCGCATTTTAAATTTCCTTAATGCCCTTTTTAAAGCATGTTTCCGCTTTTTTGTTGAGCGTGGCCAGGCGTGGCAGATTTTATTTTCCGCTTAATTTTCCTAGTTTATTCACTCAAATGTGTTTATTGTAAACATTAAAGGTCGACCAGAATTGAAACCGGGCCAGTCAAAACTTAAGCCAACTGGTCCTGGTGGCCAGTTGGGAAAAAAGTTAAGGGCGAACGCTGAGTCTGTTTTCAATACTGGAGAGAGTTTTTCACCAGGATCATAACTCTGCAAAGTCAGTTATCTTCTCTCAAAACAAAATAAAAAAATCTTAAGATGGATCTAAGGAGATAACTTAAGCAACAAATAGTGCAACAACATACCTTTCTGAAAACCCTGTGTACAAATTTCCTATTTAACGTATACATAACATAGGACACATACATTTTTTGGTGTCCTTGTTACATATGGTATATTGAAAATTTGCACACAGGAAGGTATGTTATGGCACTATTCGATGCAGTTCTTTAGCTGAAGTTATCTCCTTAGATCCATCTTAAGATATTTCTTTCGTTTTGAGAGAAGATGAATGACATTGTACAGAGATATAATCCTGGAGGAAAGGTCTCTCTAGTATTGAAAACAGACACAAATACCAATTTGGATGTGGAAGCAAAAAAGTTTGTGTAATCACAGCGCTGCTTTATGGAACTAGATTTTTGGAACATCAGTGTTTTTTAGACAACATCCTTCAAAATATACGTATTGAGAGCGGGAAATTTCAGAATGGTAATTGTGAAAAATATGACAAATGGTATGGTACTGTATCAAAATCTCAACACCCATTGGGAATGTGGGGAGGGGGTGCAGTCAAAATTGTGATCAGGACACACTTCTTCGAGATGGTACTGTAAGAAATGAACAACTCAAATGTGTACACAAAAACCATGCATGGCTTTTAAACGTTTTCTGAAGCATTGATGCATCTATGTGGCTGAAATTTCTGCAGACTAGTTTAAGGGCCACCCAAAGTTGCCAACATTTTCACGGTTCTACAGAACGTAGTATTTTTCAAGACCGCCTCCCTCCCCCCAACATTTGTCACTACCATGAAATGTCAACATTTTACAGTGCATGTAAAGTCGCATGCGGCCCTTGAGCACCCTCCCACCTTCCTATGCTTTGTAGAACCGTGAAAATTGTTGACAACCCCTTACTAACATTTGCAGTTAAAAGTTGCATTCATTGCACTATTGCTAAATGTGAATAGCGCCCTCTTTGGGTTGAGAATTGCTAGTGTGGTTCACTGTGTTTAGTGAAGTGGACATAATAAATGAGCAATTTCAGGTGCTTTTTTTTTTTTCTTCGCCCGAATGCGTCGTCGGGCAAATCTAGTCAACATGGTCTGCACTGGCCGCCGTCAACGGTTTACAAAAAAATACAAGCAATTGTTGGCAATCTTTTTTCCCCATGTTTGCCCTCGTATGTTTTAATAAAGACATTTCAACTCGTTCACTAAAAGCTACCATAGAATTGGTTATTAATTAATCTTTAATTCTGATATAAATTAACACTTTATTTAGCGAAAGCTTTTTTTCCAATCGTGTTTACCTTTCCGCCATCTTGAAAAGTGACGTGATTACAACTGACTAGAGATGAACCTACCCCAGGGGCTTGGTTCCTCTAGTCAAACTAGCTAGTCAAACCACACAGTGTTCGGGTGACATCTAGATCGACTATGGTTGGTCTAGTCAGGGGTCGAAATTAACCTGAATTTCATGCTGGTCAGAAGGACCAGTAGATTAGAGAACTCTACTGGTCATGCTGAAAATTTGGTGGTCCACCAGTGCTTTTCAAAATGGCACCGAGATACTGCAACACTTTCTGGTTTATAAGGCCATTAAGTGCAGGATGGATGGGATATTGCTTTTTGATCCAACACTGGGGCATGTCTGGAGAGATCGGAGAAAGAAGTGTAGTTATCTGAAAATGTCTAAAGCGATCAGGAATTGTTTGTGATACCGGTAACTGGGAATTCTTCGCATTGAATAAGAAATGTTTTCACTGGCCCACAGGACCAGTGCTTTTGACAGATCTAGTGGTCCTTCTGATTTTGTTACTGGTCTCGGACCACGGGACCAACAACATGTATAGTTGCCCGCCCGAACTTGCTTCATGCTGTACAAACTGAGCACTGGAGATTTCAAAAGGGAAACATTCTTTCTGACTTTTTGTTTTCATATTGGGCAAGGAGTGGGAAAACAAAAGTAAAATCTGTCAATGTTTTTAATTAAAATTTCATGTTAATTGTTTTGCTATTGAATCACAGCAAGAGTTTGGACAATTAATAAACAGTTTCTCCGCAAACGCGGTGCCTTTTGATGTAAAATTCATGCTGATAAGCATAGTTAGATTTCCAGGTAGTTTCCTACCTCCAATTTTGCCCCCTCCCTCCAAACAGACTTGTCTCAAAACGTTTACCCCCAACTTTTTCCAAACACAGCAAGACCACATGGCTACCATATGCTGTAAACGTTTCCCACTGAGTCAAGTGATTACCCCCTCTCTTTAAACCAGCAGGTCACAGACTATCAGTGTTGATATGCTAATACTTTAATATATTTTGAGATTCTTTTTCTATTTTGAGATTTTAAATCCAGTAAACGGTTAGTTACCAGCGTTAGATGAACTTTATGCGTCATGTGTTGTAAAGAAAGCTAAGTCAATCATTTCAGACGATTCTCATCCTGCAAATGGTTTATTTGTAACGATGAGAACGGGCAAGCACTATAGAGCAATTTGAGCTGATTCTAACCGCACTCGTAATAGTTTCTACCCCAGTGCAGTACGTTTGTTGAATGTTTAATTGTGCTTGTATACATGTACACGTCATTGTAGTAGTATGTTTGAACTTGTATTTTTGTTGCTCGCAAGACCACACTGAATTTCATTGTATGTTGTTATACAGATGACAAATAAATGTAAATTGAATTGAATTGAATTCAAACTTTTGGGGATCAGTCCCGATTCCACTTTAAGAAAGAGAAAACACTTGCAGGGGGTTGCTTATTTTACATGAAGTTTACATGAAGTACATGTATTAAGGAATTATTGCCTGTACATATTGGACTTTTTTTGGGGAAAACTTACCGAGACGATGGGTACTTTTCCCATTTTAAGTCCAATGCGGACAGCCTAGGACGTTTTCCTCTCAGTAACTTCTCCTGAGTCCAGCAGTTACTTTTCCTGGCCAACTGCTGCCCAGGAAAATTGACCAGAGAACTTTTCCCGAGACAATAAATCCAGTGGCGGACACAGTGAGTCTGTAAAAGCGCTCTGGAAGCGTACGTCCGGACCGTGAAGGTCATACTGCGAAGGGACACTGCGCATGTTCTCCCACGGTCTCGGTAAAATTTTCCCATGTCAAAAAAGTCCAAATGCGGACAGCAGTAAAATTTAGTCTCGGTAAAACTTCCCGAAAAACAAGTCCAATGCGGACACAGCTTTAGTCTGCGACCAGCTGGTTTAAAGGCTTATTAACTGTATCCCTTCTGACTACATGTATTTGAAAAATCACGTTTAATTTGCATCTAAATAAAGTCGCCATGTTTTGGAGTTTGGCGCTTGGACTCAAGAGGGCGTTAGTCAGGTCACAGCAAATATTCCATACTTCACGGCGGGTTGGAGTCGGGGGAACAATCGTTCAATCCTGGACCCAATTTCATGGAACCCGTTAGCACAACAATTTGTTTAGCACAGAATTTCTTTGCTCTGTAAAATGGGTTACCAGCCAAAATTGTATGTCAAATTGTATTTTTAGGAACAGGAGCAAAATATCAGTAAATACACATCACTTACGATTTTGGCTGGCAACCCAGTTTTCTAAAATAAAGCAAAGAAATTCTGTGCTAAACAAATGTTTGTGCTGACGGGTTCCATGAAATTGGGCCCTAGTGTCATACATGCAACCATTGCATGGTTGACGTCGGTTTCCCTTTCAAAATTTTAAATATGGTGCAGCACATATACATTGGCTTTAAAGTTTATCCAAATTAAATTTGTTGCCAATGTAAAAAAACGAGTGCCCTGGATTTCTCTAAGGGTTTACGGGCAATACATAGGGTACGTTTTACCAAAACAATTCCAGCACAAATCTGCTCAAATCGCCTACTTGTCAATCAATTTGACTGACGGTCGGAAATCACAAGAAAAAACAACTTGTATATTGACACACACAACAATCCGCAACAAACGTCATCCCCCGAAATACCGATGCAGAACAGTCCCGTCACAATGGCTCCCCCACCTAAATCCCATTTAACACTTTGGAAAAGCATTCAAGAAAAATAGAGCCTGTTTATCCAATTAGCACGCAGAATTAACCCCGTCCATTAAATAGTCTGGCCTACGGTAACCCGTTGACTTTGCCTCCCCATAACGTCAAGCCCACATGTTTTAACAGTGCTCGGCACTTGTAACTATTTTCGTTGGCCTTTCTGCGATTCCGGTCTTTTTGTTCGCGGCGGAGTCTTTTGCCAGATTTCTGTCAGTTGAACTTCAATCGTATGACAATGGACTTCAAGTTTATGCACTGTTGATCACTTAACAGGTAGGCCTACACGTACAACTGGTTTTTTTTGGTCAAAATAACCCGAGGGCGACAAACACGGTGCCTGAAACACAGTCTGACTTTTGACTGACAAATGCTAGGAACACGGCCTCGTGCATTCCATTCTCAAGTTTGAGTAAACAAATTGTACTCTGTCCTGGCTTGTTCTCAGTTATTGACTGTATATTTGCACATGACATTCTTTTTTTACGATATTTGATTTCAAACAGGATTCGTACCTTAGACCTCACGTTTGCCATGTATATACTCAAAGCAGTTTCCGGGTTACAAGTTCCATTTGATTTCCCACAACTTTCGAAGTTTACAAATTACCCAAATTAACTTACCAAAAATGGCACTTTAGTCTTGTAACTTTTGGCCCTGTTTTGGAGGTGGCCTTACCTGGGCACTAATGCAAGTCACATTTTGAAATTTTCAGAAAATTTCTTGAAAATTTGCTCATAATCTAATTTTAATTTATAAAGTACAGGTGCTAGAGGGTAGGTAAAACCAACAGCTATTTTTTCCCCCAAAAGGAACTGGTCAAAAAGACTACATGTATTTTACAACAGGCCGCAAGTTGTGAGTACAATTTTAGCTAACACAATGTTTGGGCATAGCCAAAGACTTGGGACTTGATTCCAGACTTGACAGAAAAGACAGAAAAGAACTAGAATTCCACTGTGCTCAAGAGCAAATATTTGCACAGTGAGTGTACACACATCAGCAGGCTCCACTTTCTGACTTTACCCCCTTTCGTGACTTTTTCCATTTCCGAGTGAAAAGCCTGCAAAACTAACATACCCCCATTAACAGGTTTCTCTCGTGCCAAAAGCGTGACAAGGCAGCCGTTTCCTACAATGTCCTACCTGTTAACAATGGAGGCTTCTCTATGCCAAAATGCTTTGAAGTCTGGCGCCCTGACCTTGGTGTATAATCTTCAACAAGGGGTATTAAGCTTACAAGCATACAAAGAAAGCCCCTTCCTTTAGTTTCTGTGTTTGTAGTTTTGTACATGCATCCTTAGGCAATACAAATTGGGGCCCTGCCCCATCCCCAAAACGTTTTTAAAAAAGTGGTAACCTTTTCCTTCCGACGAATTAAACAAAAGCAAAATTGCAAAAACTAAACAAGTAGATAACCCATTTGAAGGGTCAGGGGTGAATTTTGAACTGTTTTTAAAGGCCCTGTAGATGATCTGTTTTTTGAGCGATTCTGCGAATAAAACCATTATAAATCAAACGAAAGACATCAACAAACTCATCCGAAGAAATATCAGCTTTGTCAAATGTACCACGTTTATAAAAAACATGAAAATCCATATGCGTTCTCCTGGTATTAAGGCGGGGTGTTTCAAATATTCGTTCTCAGTTGATCTGGTACTATGTGGCTTGCGTCATGCATTCTGTGGCGCACATCATATACTGCGTGTGAGCGCGATCCATAAAAATACATCGCGTTGGAACACGCACACGCAGTACACAGAGCCCATGCATTTTGGACCGCGTAGATGCGAACCAAAAATAAGTAAATCGGTGGATATGTGACTGGGCTTTTAATAATAATGGCAACAGCGCCAGGAGTACCCTGCAAAATAGACAGGTGCCCTCCACATGAATCCATAATTGTACTTGTGTGAATAATCCTATTCTACTTTTTGGACCATTTTTTAAAAAATGTAGCATCTGTTCTGGGTTTGCTTTGTATCACCCAAAATCGCACAATCTCTGCAAGTACATGTACCAGGCGATTATAGTAATTTCCTAAGCATTAGGAAAATGCCTCTGGGCCACTTGCAGCCAATAAAAAGATGATTTAACAACGAAGGTTATTTACAAGATGTTTTATTTTAGAGGATAATATACTACACTCTGCAGCTGTCCTTTCAAGCCAATATATTCCTGTGTCCTTCAGAGGATTAAGAAAAACATGCACTTAATTTGTCTAAGCTTAGAAGATATTATGTAAACTGTTAAAGCCTGCTATTAAGTCTGGAATACGATACTTCATTTGGGATTCTGCTCTTTTTGTTTGAGGTTTGGTGAAAAGCCCGGTGCTTATGTGGGAAGTCTTGGCAGAGTGTGAATCTAATTTCAACTTCAAAGGGTCTGTTTGACAAGATAATCCTTGGTTTTCAGTCTGAATGTGGTTTTATTTGATCTTTGTAATTGATAGATCAGAGGGTACTTTGTAAGGGGGGATGGTGAATGAATGTGGGAAAATTTGGAGGATTGTAGAGGACAAATAAAGATTTGTTCACAATATACTTTTTGGTATAACTCAGTTAAAGGCTTAGTGGATCATTTGCAATGACCCCAAAAAGAAATCGACGAGTTTACAGGGGAAAAGTTCTGAAAGTAAAGATTGAATTAATAGCAACTACCCAATGAAAGGTTTCCGCTCGAAATGATATAATTTTACCAGAAAATAATCCGTAAAGATGAAATTATTTAGATCGTTTGCAAACGATTTACTTATTTTTGGTTCGCATCTACGCGGTCCAAAATGCATAGGCGCTGTGTACTGCGTGTGCGTGTTCCAACGCGATGCATTTTTATGGATCGCGCGCACACGCAGTATGATGTGCGCCACAGAGTGCATGACGCAAGCCACATAGTACCCGATCAACTGAGAACGAATATTTGAAACACCCCGCTAAGACCAGGAAAACGCATATGGATTTTCATGGTTTTTTTAAACGTGGTACATGATTTGACAAAGCTGAAATTTCTTCGGATGAGTTTGTTGATGTCTTTCCTTTGATTTATAATGGTTTTATTCGCAGAATCGCTCAAAAACAGATCATCTACAGGGCCTTTAAGGCCTGTCCGCATTGGACTTTTTTGAGGAAAATGTACCGAGACGATGGGTACCTTTCCGATATTAAGTCCAGTGCGGACAGCCCAGGACGTTTTTCTCTCAGGAACTTTTCCCGAGTCCAGCGGTTACTTTTCCTGGCCAACTACTGCCCAGGAAAAATTCCCAGGTAACTTTTCCCGAGACGAAAAGTCCAATGCGGACACAGCGAGTAGGTAAAAGTGCTCTGGAAGCGTACGTCCGAGCCGTGAAAGTCAAACTGCGAAGGGACACTGCCCATGCTCTCCCACGGTCTCGGTAAAATTTTACTGTGTCAAAAAGTCCAAATGCGGACAGCAGTAAAATTTAGCCATTTTTCATTTTACCATCGTCTCGGTAAAACCTCCTAAAGAACAAGTCCAATGTGGACACGGCTTTAGTTGATGGGTGCTTTGACTCAAATGAAAGTGTGGGGTACCGTGGCCGAGTGGTTAGGGTAAAGGCTTGGTGTTGCAGGTTCGATACCCTTCGGAAGGGATGTAAAACCATTGGTCCAGTGTGTTGAGTAACGCACTTAAAAGATCCTAGAGGCACTCTTTCATGAAGAGTAAAAGGGAATTTCTCGGTGTCTCTGGCCGTCGGCTGCCAATGGCGCCACCCAACAGCATCACTACACCATTTTGAATGGGGGGGGTGCCTTGCCCAAGGGCACACGCACCATGGTCGCGGCCAGGAATCGAACCCACGACCGTGGATTTAGACATGCTCTTGAGTTCAACGCACCAAACCGCTCTGCCATATGGTACATTAACGAGCCCCTGTTTTAGAGTAATATTCCTACTTTCAAAAACGTGACTAGTGTTTAAATTTGATCCCCTTGAACAGTAATAATTTTTTTCTGGTCTTCAACCAACAATTTCCCCTTTGTGAAAACATAATTTGTCAACCTTGGTTTTCATTTTGTTCTATTCAGTTATAATGCAGGATTCAGACCCTACGTGACTGATCTTTGACAAGGCAATTGTCATAACTTCACACCCCTGTGGGGTGACCGACAACTTTAATAATATGTCCCAAATAAACAACCTTGCAACCACAATAAAATATTGTCCATCTATTCACGCGTAGCATTGTAAAATGACATACTTGACAAATTTTTGAAGTGGGATTTTTGGGGCAAGGTTACGATTTGTGCTAATAAGTGTCTCTTTTTAGAACACCTGACTTCTTGTTTGGCTTAGTTCTGTGCGATTTAAAGGGCCCCTTATTTAGGATTTTTATCAATGAAATATATGCTTTAAAACCACTCTACTCAGTTAAAGTCATAAAAATCCTATTTGGAGCTTGCTTTGGGGGTTAAAACAAAGGTTTTTAGTTTTTATGCTAATGAAAATATGCATATTCATGACCAAGGTCACGATGTCACAAGAGGCAACCACAGGAAAATCACATTCAACTGTGCACAAAAGATTCAACTTTTTTCTTAATTTTCCTGAAACTTTTGTAATCCATGGCTGTTTGAGTTTGTTTTACATGTTGCCTGCTGTAAGCCATGACAAAACTGGGGGTAGAAACTGCAGCAATTTGCCACAAGTCCAACTTGAAGTCTTATGTTTTTTCTTAACTTTTCCCTTCTGTCTTCCTTATGTGATGCACTCAAAACAGCGCCCTCTGTCTGTGATTTATTGCAATGAAATCTTCAAAGTTGAAAAAGGCCACCTTTTATTGATTTGACATCCAAACGAACAATAGTATGTCTTGCTGAACAAGTAATCCGTCATTATGAAGCAAAGCTTAGGCACAAAGTTGTTTAGCATGTCACAGGCCCTTTAAAGAAGTGTGTCCAGAACACTTTTTTTGACCTTCCCCCCCCCCCCCCCCTCCCCCCCTCCCCCCCCCCCCCTCCCCCCCCCCCCCCCCCCCTTCTTATTTCTCCCATGGGTGTTGAGATTTTGATACCATATCAGTTGTCATATTTTACGCATTACCATTCTGAAATGTAGGTAAAAAAAGGACATCGTAAAAAAAACACCAATAGGCGTGTTTCTATTGATATCCATTTACCGGATAATGCCAGAAAAGACGGAAAATGTGCTCAGTAGAAACAGGTCTTATCCGCTATTTTCCGGTGAATGGCGGGGAGAATTTTCCTTCTCGAGGATGGAAAATGCCGGGAAATTTTTCCGGGAAGCGCCAATAAAAACACACACCGTTCCGCTCGAGTGTACGAGCGTGTAGTACATTATATACGAACCTGCGGACAAAGGAGGTCCGCATAAACCAGGTAGCACCGTAACTGTGTGGGCTTGCACAGGTCCGCAGACGAGTTGTCTTAGCATTTGAAAAAGGATAAGGGGAGGGGGTTCAAAAAAAAGTATAAGGTGTGTAACGATGCCCTTAAACGAATTGTAAAATTAGGGCAAAATCCTGCGTTTCGTTTTTGAGAAAAAAAAGAAGTCCGCATAGTGTATGTGGTAACGGTCTGTGTGCGTATACAGGGGGAGAAAATGTAAACATGACCGCACAATGACTGATCCAATGTACGTGCTTGACCCCTGCATGTGACCTTTACCCGGCAAATCAGGGAAGCGTGATGGAAGGCCAGCAGGCTTGGCTATTTTCTGGATAGAGCGGCTCAGTAGAAACTTCGCGTTGCCCGCTATTTTACCGGCAAATGGGTTTACCGGTAAAATTCCGGATCTTCAATAGAAACACGCTTTGTAATGTAATTTATCCGGTTACACTAAAGCAGTGCAGTGATTACACCAACCTTTTTGCTCCCACATCCAAATTGGAGATTGCAAATTTCCTGTTTTCTTCCCATGGATACATTTTTGGGGATGTATTATATATGATTGTTAGGTTAGATCAAAATCCATTTTCTGGAAAAATCTGAATAAGCTTCTTTAAAAATGCCCCTTATGCCAAATTAAGGTTAAGAGGGATTAACTGTCCTCCTCAAGCAATCTTGACCTTTCTCTATCAGACACTTGAGTTTGACAAAATTAGCTTATACCCCTGACAGTTCCTTTGTATTCAAACGACCTTCCCCACCCCACTGACAAAAGAAAACTTGAGAAAGTTTGTTAAAATAGTTTGCTCTTCTGTGTTTCAACAATAGAAAACAACTGATTTCATCAATAACGGACATTTTGCTTCTTCAGTCCTTCAGGAAAACCTTGTTGAATTGGTTCCTACTTTTGTGAAAGGCAGCTTTTTTTTGTTGTATCTATTATGTTTTGGTAGCCTTGTTTTGGCGGATTTGTGTGAGCCCTTTGTAGCCGAAATCTGGAAATGATTGGACGTGATATAAAATCGTAACCATGAATTTCATTGAAAAAAAAAATGAGATTTGTGGTGTAAAAACTGCAAGTGTAAGCTATTTTGGGCGAATTCAACCCCTCTAAAGTATTGTGCCACTCCTGGCGACGCTGATTAAAAGATGCAAGATTATTTCGCCCCCGAGTTCACACATGTTCTCGATTCACGCTTGTTCTCATACCGTACTTGCCCGGGGTGACCTCACTTGAACAAGGGAGGACTCGCCCCTGCTCTTTTCACACTACCGTTCTCGCCCTGGGAAAAGCGTCTTGTCTCGGTGCAAGATTTTCAACCCTGCTCCCAGGCAGGGTTGAACTCGCCTCTTGGGAAAGGGCAATCTCGGGGGTGGCTTGGGGTTAGCGTGAGAATGGGTGAATCAGGGATTATTTTCACCTCCACGTCTCCCAGGCACCCCCAAGATTTGGTCTAGTGGGGAAATGCTTAAAATTAACAAATTAATATTATTTTTTTATCTTTTCTGCAGAGAGTGTAAGAAAGATACAGGAGAAACTGGAAGACTTCATCGCAGCTCTCAACAAGGAGAAGTCTAGATGACCATAACCTGCCAGTAGCAACAACTTAAAGCTAAGCTTCCATAGATTGAATAGTACATTAATATTGTGATTGAACTATATTAGCCAAGTAGCGCGTTGGATTACCTTCCCTGCGTTTACCCGTCGGGTGATGACGGACCTGCGCAGCCATGGGCGTAGGCTGGTTTGGTCCCGGAGAGGTGGGACAAGGTGCGATTTTCATGAAAGTGGAACTCCAACTTTAATTTGACATATGTTTGAATCAGGCCATCGTGTTTGACAACAGCAGGGATCCTTCACTTGCAGGTATCATAAACAAATATTAAAATTTTACACATTTCAAAACGTAACTTAATGCTCCATGCCCCTAGCAGCAAGGCAGAATAAGCGAAGACTTTAGCCCGAACAGAGAACTAGCATTGTCAAGTTACCGCGGCCATGATGTCAAACCAAGAGGGGCAACGAAAACTTTCCGCTCAGCCATGGTAGTTTTACAGGGCTGTGTTTTAGTCCAGTGGGAACAGTTTTGCCCTGTAAAAGTAACATAACCCTGGATTAAACAATGGCACCCTGTTTACAATTGATCATTCCCCGATCACAAACTGAGTGTAGACGTTCTCGGGACCAAATTGGCCCCGGATCAGACCCTGAGATTTTGGCATCGCGTTGGGGGAGGGTTTGATCCCGAGCTCGGGATCCGTTTGTGGTTACATAAGCAATTAATCTTTACTGCATCCTGCCGCATCTGTTTCACAGCCGTAGCGGGGGAAAAGCCCGCGAAATTCAAGTGGCCTGGTACACTGTACATGCACACATTGATCAATACATGACTGCAACTTCTGGCACCGCGCTCGAGATCAACTACAGAATGTAAACGCGGCACTCGGGATCATTGCGGTTAACACTGACACATTCTTATCAGGGGATCAATCTTGATCCCGAGCTCGGGACCAGTGTAAACACGGAGTAAGACTACATACGTACATTCAGTTTAATGGCTATGGCTGGAGTTATTATACAGGAGTTCAAGGCAATTGAATAGCCGGCTACCGTTGACTTAAATGCATAATTTCAAGCCGTAGCCAAGAAATTCGGAACCAACCTATATTACACAATTTGTAAGTGTAGTAGTGGTGGGCGGGTCTTTTGGGGGGTGGGGGGCGGGGGACAATGTGGGGTATTTTCTGAGGAAACAAAATACAGTATTGAATCATGAATTGTAAAGATATGTTTGGGTCAATGCTTTGGTATTGTGGAAACCTGCTGTAAATATCTAACATGAATGTCAAATATACTCTTTGTCAGGTCTTATAATCTTCATCTGTTTTGAAACAGATAGTGAATCAGCTATGCCATAACAATAAGGCCAAACAAAATAAATGGTGTGTTTACGGTAACCCGACCTACCTGGCATTTTTGAGGCCAAATTGTCGACCTCAAACTTTTTATTGCCGATTTTCAAGTTGATAATTTTAAATGAGCACTATTTGCAATAATTTCCAACGAACATAACATTTTTTACACTTGAACATGAACATGGTTAATAGTGTTTATAGTGAGTTTCAAATATTGCAAAACAACACACAAATGCATGAACTAAAATGTAAAAGAAAATGACAAAATATAATTATTTTCCTACCTACCTACCTGATTTTGTTTAGGCCGTTATCGTAAACGCACCATTTATTTTGTTTGGCCTAATGCATTGTTGTCAGAAAGGTACAAATATATCTGCTTCTGTAAATTTTGTTTATACAAATTTGATATCAAAAAGTCCCCTTTTTTTAATCGGTTCATTGCGTGATGGAATGTGGTGTTCGATTTGAGTGTAATCCGGATGCATTTACAATACATGGGGGTATTGTGAATAACAATGGTGCATCATATACATGTATAGATTTTTGGGGGGAACGTTTGTTTATATTTGCGCATTGGTTTGGCAGGGTCGCAAGAACGTTTCATACTAGACACAATTTCGGGGTTGGCACAGGTTTGGAAACAAGTGGCGTGTGAACCCAGGGTTAAAGGAAGGGACAACACTTGCAAAGGGTTCCCTAACTCAGTACACTTCATGTAAGTCGCCATCTTTTGCAGTTCAGCGCTCGGACTTGAGAGGGCATGAGTCAGGACACAACAGATTTTTACATACTTCACGGCGTATGGGAGTCGGGAAACAAGGCATTAATCTTGATGTCATCCATGCAATCGTTGCATGGTTGCACGTCATCATCCCTTTTAAAATTTCAAATATGGCACGGCACATAGTTGCATTAGTTGCAGAGTTTATCATCAAAATTAATGCATAGTTCCGACCTGTCAATCAAACCGAACTCGCCGACCAATCACAACAGAGCTAGCAGACGGCGCCCACATAGGTCAAAGTGATGCAATCATCACACAATCACGCGATTTTCTGCCCAGACAGTTTGTATGTTGTATGTGCCAGTGACCGGGTGAATTTTGGTTTCAATGTTGAGCGATTCACTGTTCAAAGGTAGGAAAGCGCATTTTTATGAATATATGTCATCCCTGCATTACTAGCCCTTCGCTCAGTGTGTGCTACGGTAACTGTCGACCCTAAAACATAAATACCTTTGAGTTTTCTCCAATGAATCTGTGCTGTCCATGCCGAGTCCCGTTGCTTTGTACGTTGTCGCTATTTTTTTGCGATGGCTTGTGAGCACATAGCAACAATATCTAAGGGGCGGGGTTAACTGGGCAATCTCGGAACTATGCATTGTGTTACCAATGTTGAAAACAAGATTCTCTGGTTCTCATGAGTGTTTATGCACCGAGCAATACATCGGTATATTTTTGATTAAATTCATCAATAATTCCAAACAAGTGTTGCCTCTTCCTTTTAAAACTCAACTCTGTTTCAGACCATGAATTGGAATTTTCAACCCAGGGTAAAATTCTCAACCCTGAGTTGAAAAAAACTAGTGTGAAACGAGTACAATTGTCTTTAAACCGGTTTGAGTGAAGTCTAGTCTCCTGAATATCTTAATACAGGGCAATTCTATAAATTCAGATTTGCATTTAGGGCTTGTAATGCTTCACATATTCAAGTTGTTTGATTTTAAACACGTTCTTTAAACAGCTAGAAACCCCCTGTCCACATTTTTTTAGTTTTTCTGTTTATCATGGAGGTGTATGAGTCTACAACACCATGACAACTTGTTTTTCACAAAAAATCGACAGGCTTTTGCTTAAAACGTAAAGCAGTTCCTACCCTCTTCAGCCGAATTCTGAAACGCTCGAGGTCACTTGGCTTGTTTATCAACAGGGTTTTGACGTCATCCTGAGAAACATACAAAACGGCCTGTACAGTATTGAATGGAAAATACACGAAGTAAATGTTTATCATGCCTGTTTTGTCCTTGTTATTCAAAATACAAACGTGAAAAACACTTCATGTAATATGACAACACTCTACTATTACCTGTTTTGTGGAAAAAACGGTGAAATTGTCGCTCACAATGAAGCTCTTTTGAAGTAAATACTGGTGCATTGCGACGGGTGGTTTTGTCACGGAACGAACGGCATTCACATCGGTCTGTCTACAGCATTGGACGGTTCAATGCGGGGGAAGCTTCGACGTGTTTGAACATCGCCCGGTACAAGTTAGAATGAGCGACTCATTTTTCTCTCTCTTGGTAATAGAAAAGAAAATCTTTCTGCTCTTTTTTTTTTTCATAGTGTGGTAAAACATACAACTACGCAGCTACTGGGCATATCTCTGGCTTTTTGGACCAACAAAATTCTTCAAAAAACACCATCTAACAGAGACGGTTTTCCAAGTTTTTTGCGTGTAAACGTATGGAGCTAACAATCGTGTTGACTTCTCTTTCTCAGGATTGCGTCACGGGGTCACGCGCATATCATGAATACCTAATGAGCGTTTCAGAAATCGCGAAAATCTCATTTTCGAAAAGCGCACTTTTGCTTGCAATTTATCCACTTAAAACCGACAATTAAAAAATAATAAAAATCCACGTCGGCAAGAGGGATGTTTGGACTATCGAAAAAAGCCTTAATGCTGGATTTTCGTCAAGGGGGATTCTTCCTCTTTAAGCATCCTTGATGGAAGTGTAATTCCTACAAATCCCATTGTGATCCCATTCCCAACAAGCATAATAGGTCAAAAAACCTCGGTTTTGGACGAACTCATTGAGTACTTCCGAAACCGAGGTTTATTTTTTAGCGTACCTCGCTTATTGAGAATGGCATTACAATCAGTTTTTCAGGAATTACACTTTCATCAAGAATGCTTGAAGAACATGTGTTTAAAATCAAACAACTTGAATACGTGAAGCATTACAAGCCCTCAAAGTTTCTGAAATGTAAATCTGAATTTATGGAATTGCCCCACACTTAATATCCTCTTAACCATACTAAATTGTTGTTGCTATGTTGTGCACACAGCAGGTTGTGAAGTACAGAATCAATACTGTGTTCACCGTAGGAGAGAATGGCATAAAGCCACCAGATTCTTATTTGTTAGGCAATGATGTGCACTAAACAGTGTAGTATGTGAATTTCTTTTAACTGCATGACCACCATTTGACTGTCTAGTTATGATCTAGTTACAGCAGATATGCAGCGGGCACAAAAACAATAGATATGGACCATGTTATTGATGTAAATAAACGGTAGCAGAAAATTCCGAAGCTCAATTTTTTTATAAATAGCTCAAGCAATTCACACTTTCACGGGTCGATTTGTCTTTTTTCGGGGGTGGGAAAAACAAACAAGCACACGAAGTGATATTTCACCACCAAAATACATCGCTCATATGGCGATTTAAAGTCTAGTTCCCAGTCTTCATGTAGTGTCTCACAATGTGCAAACATGCCGCAGCGCCAGACTAGAAAAATCCCCCAAGGGCATAGCACCGATGTAGTGTTGGAAAATATACAGACAATTAGGGCCCTTTTAAGAATATAAACAAATTTTGGAGTTCAGTGCGGTGGTCCTTTTTCAGCCATCATTAATGCAGTTTGCTGGGCCAACAGAGTATTTCAACAAACACTAATAATGCGTTGATGGACATGTAGTGATATTCGTAAAAGACAGAAAGAAATAAAGCGAGAATGGGCTTTGATTTTTGGACGAAAATTGTAGGGTAAGAACAATAATCGGTGTAAGTTCAACAAATTCAATATGGCGTTGTACGTTCAGTATGCCAAGAAAGGTCAATCTTGATTGGCTGAGAAAAGTTTCAGGTTGATGTACTCGCTTCTGATTGGTCAATGAGTCGATGTTTTTGCAGCAGTGAACAGCAGCAGGCAACATGGTCAGATTTTAGCAAGTTTAACCTTGCAGAAGCCATGAACAGGTAACGAAAATTGACTTTTCTTTAAGAATAATTATCGGCCCAAAGTAGGTTGCTGTCACAAACGTAACTTTACTGCCAAAAAAGACCAGTTTTGTTAGAAACTATTTTACAAAAAGAGGCATCTAATAGCGGGAATGTAATTTATAATGACCGTGGTGCGCTAGGGATCCCGATAACGCTTTTGAGTGCGATTGTGTGTACGCATGTGTGTGACGTAACGTTCCCAACGCCTGGGAGCACCAGGGACGAGCGTTCGAAAACAGCCTAGAGTGTGCACTGGCTATTCAAGTCACGTGTGTGGACTGTGCTGATGTGGGCGGCGCCATGTTTGCTTAACGCTATTAGTGCAAAGTGGGCAACACGAACACCGTTCCCCTTTTCCCACCGTGCACCCATAGCGTTAAGCCAAAATGGCGGCGTCCATATCGGCACATCATGTATTAGGAGTGCGCACTCTAGTTTTCTATATCTAACTCTATGGTTACACCCAACATTTTCGACCGAGGTTGCAAACTCGTGGTCAATGCATACGTGACATTTTTCACGGTGACATTACTCCGCAAAGGTGGTTATATTGCGAATATGCCTTTTTTCCCCTAAAGATGCCAAATATTTGACACCAATTACAAGAGTAAAGGGCTCCCGTTTCCCCACCCGAATTATTTTCCCGCTGTAAACCTTGAATTGAATAGCTTATTGTGTAGACCTATAGCCTTTTCAAAACCATTCATAACTGGTGAGGTATTTCCATTATTTGTAAGGTTAAATGTTATGCTTCGCTTTGTTAAACCGTGGAGGAAGATTTCCTTCCTCTGTGGTTAAACGACAATGTGCAGAACAAAGAAATTGTGGTCTTGTGTAATGCAGTATTTTCTGTAAAATGCGGAAAGGTTTGGCATACAGTGATGTAAAACCTTTCTCCCGTTTGGTTTACGTATGGGTCTCATTTTTCATTGGTAATTTGAAAGACAATGGGGTGAAAATGGAATTGGGCGATTATACCTAGCTCCGTCAAATATCGTGTATCGGTTTATAAACCTTTCGAAAATATTGTTTAAAATCCCATTATTTCCAATTACAAAATTTTACTTCATGAGTTGATAGCAATGGTAAC
Source organism: Henricia sp. BOLD:AAB3569 (assembly GCA_037783545.1). Classification (NCBI taxonomy): domain Eukaryota; kingdom Metazoa; phylum Echinodermata; class Asteroidea; order Spinulosida; family Echinasteridae; genus Henricia; species Henricia sp. BOLD:AAB3569. The sequence goes on from JBBELK010000402.1 coordinate 590,080, forward strand.
AAACACGACTTGGGTTTATTTCTGAAATCTGTCTTATCATGGTACTTTTTAAAAAAGAAATCGACCACTGAAGGTGTTTTTTTTGAAATTTCTGTGTGCATACATTTTTTTATCAATTCACTTATAACAGTTTACACAAATTTTCTGAAGTATTACTGCATCTATATGTGGCTGAATTTTCTACAAGGCAGTTTATGGTTGCACACACGTAAATAGGGCTCTCATAGGAACCAATGCTAAATGCCAAATTTTCAAAAATCATTTAAAAATACAACTCTCTCAGCTTCTCGGGACAACAACCAAAATACTCATTGAAGTCTCATCTTTTCAATTCTGATCAATTTTATGGGGGTAAGCAGTCACTTTTATTCCCTAATATCCACTTGAAACGAAACTACCCCTGCAACAGTGGAAATTGCTAAACAGACCAGCATCCATTTTGGAACAAAGGCACATACGCTACTGGGCAAAATAGGGCCACTTTTAGGAGCTACAGTGTCAAAAATGTTTATAGTTGGAAGAAAAAATACCCCACATCGCGACGATAGTCATATTCTACACAAGACCACACTCGTTCAGCTCGCAACTCTCTCTAATAAAGAAGAATTTGAGGGCATACAAAATATTCATGAGCTCGGCGCACAGATCTCTGCCTATTTACTTGGGTGCACCCTTATCAACATTATTCTTTAGTTATGTAATGCTGTTGTTCTTGTTTTTGAAAGTTCTCCAATCATGTAATATGTCTTTAAATCGTGTCCCCTGAATCAGTCCTATAGAGTGCAAACCGCTGATTGGAAAGGGTGCCAGGCTATCTATACGTTCTAAGCCTCGTCTTCAGATCGAGGCTGAGAAGGAATACGTAACTGGCACCTTTCCAATCCGCGGTTTGCATTCTATAGAACTGATTCAGGGTACACGACTGAACCACTTTCCGCGTGAAAAGTGTATTTTCTTGTTGTATTAGGCTATTCGCTTACTGCAATGCAAAACATGTTTTTCCAAAGAGTTGAAACCATTTCTTGTGTTGTTATCGACGGGGCGTTAGTTTCGCTACGGTTTCACATAAACAACACATATCGGCGCCTGCCGGGACACGAGGCCAACTCGTATATGGACATTAAACCGGACTTAAAATTCGCCTCGAGTTGTTTTGGATGGTATGCCAAAACAAAACGGGGGCGTATGTTTGAATTTATCGTGGCAGGTTTTGGCTTGGATGTGTTCCAGCGAAGGTGTGTACTAACAATATTTTTTTGTTTTTGCCAACAACATACAGATTTATCCCATAAAGTCGGCCAAGGTCGTGGGGAAAAGTTTTTGACACTTTTACTTTACATCATTTTGTGATGACATTCTGGTTTCCCCCCCCAAGACCTCCGACAGATGCTCTGTAACAGCTGAGCTATGAAGCACAGTGGTATACTCCCCCTGCAGGTTTTCCCTAAGACCTCTGACACACTGGGCAGATGTTCTATAACAGCTGAGCTATAAGACACTTCGGTGTACTCCCTCAGATTTCCCCCAATACCTCTGCCTGACTCACCAGGCAGATGCTCTACCAGCTGAGCTATGAGGCACAGTGATATACCCCCTCATGTTTTCTTCCAAGACCTCTGACACATTGGGCAGATTCTCTACCAGCTGAGCTATGAGGCACAGTGGTATACTCCCTCAGGTTTCCCCCAAGACCTCTGACACACCAGGCAGATGCTCTATCAGCTGAGCTATAATGCACAGTGGTATACCCCTCGGGTTTTCTTCCAAGACCTCTGACACACTGGGAAGATGCTCTACCAGCTGAGCTATGCGGCACAGTGGTATATACTCCCTTAGGTTTTCCCCAAGACCTCTGACACACCAGGCAGATGTTCTACCAGCTGAGCTATGAGGCACATTGGTATACATCAGGTTTTCCCCAAAAATCTCTTACACACCGAGCAGATGCTCTACCACCTGAGCGATAAGGCACAGCAGTATACTCCCTCAGGTTTTCCCCAAGACCTCTGACACGTCAGGCAGATTCTCTACCAGCTGAGCTATATGGCACAGTGGTATATTCCCTCAGGTTTTCCCCCAAGACCTCTGACACACCGGGCAGATGCTCTACCAGCTGAGCTTGGATATAAGGCATAGTGGTATACTCCCTCATGTTTTCTCCAAGACCTTTGACACATCAAGCAGATGCTCTACCAGCTCAGCTATGAAGCACAGTTGTAAGTCCCTCAGGTTTCCCCCAAGCCCTCTGACAGACTGACACACCAGGCAGATGCTATCCCAGCTGAGCTATAATGATGAGGCACAGTGGTAATCTTGTTCAGTTTTTCACTCCGAACCCAACTTTTGTCTCGGAGAGAACACTTCAATATTTTGACTTTTGTGAACGCCATTGTACGCATGCCTTCCCAATTATTAAATTTTAGAAATGTTGAAAACTTGGGTCCACCACCACCTGCCGACGAGAATTTTAGCCGAATCGAAAGTGACGTCACAGGCGGCCATTTCTTGCACCATTCCGTCCAGTCATTTTCATTGTTTCCTGGCAGCTGGTCGATAGGCCTATTCTTTCTGTGTGCCGGAATTTCCCTCCTAAAAAGCCAAACAATTAAATACAAATTTTTCACTTATGACGTCTTCTCAGAACGTACGACGTGTCGAAATTCAAACAATGCATTCGTCCGGTGGACACGTGCCAGCTAACACCGAACAAAAGCCGGTCAGGAAGCGTTTTGGTGTTTCAAGGGGGTGAAGTCGCGGGTGCTTGTGTGAAAGAATTTGGGAGAAATGGTCAATTTCAAACAAAATGGGAGTTCTGTGTCAAACTCGAACGTGCCACCCGCCGTTGCGTGTATTGTTCGCGTGAACAGTGGCCACGCGACCGGACTGTGGCCATGCGCTGCGTATGCACGTGCCACGAGGCACTCGAATGCAAAAAGCCGACCGGCGTTTGGCTGGATTAAACGGCAGAGCGGCTAGCATCGGCCCGCTGCTCCTTAACAGACCGGGAAATTTGAAAAGGGTTCCGCCAGCTGTAATTGCGACCCAGTCGCGTGTCTCAACAATCGCTTTTTATACTTAGCCCAGTCGAATTTTCTAATGACCCGCATTCGTTTTGTTTGATTTTCTTTCCCCAAATCGTTGACACTTGCCAAACATCCAAAATGGTCAAGGATTTTGACACAATGAAGTTAAGTGCATCTTGTGATTTTTGTTTTCTAAAAGAAGGCGGGAATTTTTCAGTTTCTTTGTGTCAGACGTTATGTCAAACATATGCAGTTGTTGAGACTAGACTGCAACGAGGCAGAAATATGCTTGTTCAAAAAAATATTTGTTTTTGAAAATATTACGTCGTTTCGTATAAAAATACTGTGTGCTGCAGAGTACAAAAAAAGATGTAACCTAGCCAAATGAATGCAAATCACACCCTAGTTTGATAAAGTTATAGGCCAATTAAGAGAAGTCGGTACGGACTTTCGAAAATGCGCAACTAAAGTGCAGTGTGCTAAAATTGGTCCGTGCCATCTTGTCCGGAAACTGGTACGCCCTCTGTTCTACCTTTGCGGACAAGTCCTACATAATACAATGCTGATAATAATTTCAAAATATTTTTTATTTTTTTATGAATTGCTTGAAACATTACTATTCGGTTAAAAAAAAACCATTGTGTACGCGATGCATAGCATAAGTTTAGCGGTGCAGTTTCAAGCCAACGGCTGTTTTCTGTTCAAGTCACTCCCGTGGGAGTTTTCGACCGCCCGTTCACACGCCCCCAAGACGACCCAGCAAAGAGGCTAGAACATCAAACTGTCGTTAGGTATTACGGAGCTTTACGTCTGAAGTAGCCCGACGTAAGTTTGACCCTTGTGAAATGTTTGATTGCCGAGTCAGACATAGAACAGTTAAGTATAGGGCTATTCCGACGGCAGTTTTCTGCACCGCCAAGGGTCATTGTTGTTACACTACAATAATATGGTCAAACTTGGCACGAGAGAAAAATCGGGATTCGAACCCGAGACCTCTGACTCACCGGGCAGCCGAGCCACAAGGCACAGCCGATTCACAAGGCACAGCCGATTCGTTCTGGAAAAGGTAGTTGCTGATTTTACTCAGCTGTAGAACCTGGACTTTATCGATTCAAATTACATTATGAGCGAAATTTGTTACATTTTGAGCGAAAGTATCAAAATGTCACACTTGCATTTACAAGATTGCTCTAGTTTATTGAATCGTTCTCATTATGTTTTGGGTAGTATCAACAGATAAAGGTGGTGGTCGATTCATGAGGTCATATATTCTTTATATGCTGAGGTGAGGGTGATCGTTCTCTGAAGTCTGGTAATAATAAAACGTCAACTCCAGAAGTGTCACGACGTAAGGGGGACTATGTGTCCTGTTTTTAATAGAATGACCACCAACAACCAAACTTGAGAAATATATATTTTTAGTAATTTTACCCAAAACAAATTTTCCCCCCTGTCTTTCTGAACTGCCGAAATTTCGCAACTAGGACCCTGTGGCTACCATAGTATTATGGCTCCGTTTTCCGTGGCAGTATAGTCAAGGAACCAGACTAAATAGGACGATCGTTTTGCACAATTTCTTGAAAGCACGAACACAGTTGTTCATCGTTTTCTCGAAATGTACATGAGGTATCCTTGGCTGGCTTTATGCACAGCTTGGTTTTTATCATACACATCCTCGATCACAAAACATTTTGACTTTCCACAAAATAAAAATATGAAAATTAAAAAGAAAATTCAGATTATTGCATTATCATTAAAAGTTATGACATTGACGCAAAAATTGACATAGAAACGTACAGTGTCGAAATTTTGTCTCAATAAATCAAAAATGCCTGCATAACAAAATGGTGCATGTTAACATTTACTAGATATAAAACAGCCGTCGGCAGGTCACTCCAAAGTTACCAGCTCCTCTAACAAAATATGCACTTAACGTGTTCGTCAGCTACAGCTGCAACATCTATTAATAAATTGATGGGACGTGCAAATACAATTTGAAGAGAAGTCTGACATGTGTCATAGTCCATTTATGTCCACTGTGTTTGTTGTAGTTTGCAATTTTCTCCATGTCTGGTAAATTGAAATTACCCTATATTTCAGGCCTGGGTAACTAATCAATTTTTATTGATTTATTTTTGAGGAAATTCTCGAGGAATCTTTTTTACTGTTTGTGGAAAATTTCACTAGCGCTAATTATGTAGTATAAGCAAGTTTTAGGCCCGTATTCTAAGACGTTCCTCGACTCACACTCACTGAGGAACTCCTCATCCTCACTAAGGACGACCTCATACTCATTGAGGAGAAGGTGCTACTCACTGAGTGCGAGGTCGACTTCACCTAGTTTCCATTTCAAAGACCTCCCTCTTCCTCAAGTAAGTGTTCCTCTGTGAGTAAAGCTTGAGGAAGGGCAATACCTGCCTTGAGACTTCCTCAGTCAGTCTAAACATGGCGTTTGACATGGTTCCTACACTGGTAGTGGGTACACAGAGAACGACCAGGCCGACCTAGATCTTTTTGAATGTGCAATGTATAACAGGGCCGGTGCTACCAAGGCAATTGGTCTGACCTTTCATTGTTCATTCATGGTTCTGTGATTTTGGATAATGAAAGGTTGGACCTGTGTGATGTAGATTCCACATTATCATTTATATAACTTGTTGTTCAATAGCCAGCACAAGTCATAACAGTGCAGGCTGACCTCAATCAATTGCAACTTGAGGAATCTCTTTGAATAACAAAATGTCATTATTCCCGTAAGGTTGAGGTATACCTCAATGAGGGTGAGGTAGACTTCCTTTTCCTTGAGTTACACTTGAGTCCTCCTCACTGGAGTGTGAGTGGAGGATGACGTTGAGTGATGTCTTAGAATACGGGCCTATATCTTGCTTTCTCCGCGTCGCTGGCGCACACTTCGACGGGAAAATACCACATGTAACTTACAGAATCAAGGGCACTAGTAACATTTTAGACGAATTGTTCTTGTGGACTCATGGTTTTGTACCATGGTCTAGCGCCCAATGTCCACAATATTGCTTGTCTTGCAGAGTTTGGAAATGCCGAGTAACCGTTCCGGGGCCAGAACTTGAGAAGAAAACCACCAAAGGGGGAAGAGGGTCTGAATTTTTGAAATATTCCAGCAGAAGTTAGGAAATGATCGGTCCCCCGAGAACGTCCACGCGGAAAGTACACCTGGCCCACGAGCCGTTCCCACGGTCCGCCGCGCCGCATCGGACCGGCACACTCAGCGTGAACTCCAATGTGGACGGATGGCTTTCCCATCACACGATGGGGCTCGTGCAGTATGGAGCACCAAAATATACAGTTCCAAAAAAGAAACGCAATTTTATTGGTCGGTGATAGGTATGGCCACCTTGTTGCAAGGCCGACTGTACGAGTTTTCGAAAGAGCCGCTGGGGCAGGGTGCGCCACACTGCCTGAAGCGACTCCCTGAACTCGTGAACTTTTGAGGCGATACCCAGCCCGATTTGACACAAAGGGACTCCCCTAACGGGCCTCTATGCCTGTACCTCAACACACTCTTCCCTTTTGTTAACGCACCAACTCGGGCCCGCCCGCCCCCACCCCCTCCTCCTCCTCCCCCCGCCCCCCTCCTCCTCCTCCCCTGCGCCCCCTCACCCGCAACCGCTCCCTTCCCCTAAAGCTGAAAGGAATTCCTTTGAAATTCCCTAGGATGTTTTCTCCCACAACTCGATGTGGGAGCAACAGCCTTACGACAGGAAGATGGTAACGGCAGGATTCTCCCAGAAACAGAAATTGTCACATTTTATCTCTGTGGGAATCACTTTGTTCAAACAGGTCATCTAGGACCTGGAGGAAATCACTGAAGCAGAACAGTCTTGAAGGCGATTCCAAAGTGATTGGTCGATCAGTGCCTTGTTATCCACAAGTTCACTGTATTCAAGAATCAACATTTTAATAAAATTGTGATACTTTTGGGGGAGGGCATATACAAACAATTATTTACACACGATGTAATTCATTTTGTCATGTACATGTACTTAAAGGCCAGAAGGCTCGTCAGCAATGCGTGCGCGCCAAATTCGTGCCACAAAATACGCAGCTCCATGCCTTTGCTTTGGAGCTGCGTATTTCGTGGCACGAATTTGGCGCGCGCGCATTGCTGACGAGCCTGTGCCTTTAATCGATATTGGCGCCATATTTCATGTACAAGATATTTTGCATCAGTCTCATTGTTTATTATACATAGGGCCTACTGGTTTCCAAATTTCCAGTGTTTAAAAATAATTTACGCCCCCGTATGCACACATTTCAGAGTTGACCCGATCATGACCAGTCGTGACTATTTCATGTGTGAACACACCCTAGGAATTATTTTGGATAAATTAGCAAAAATCTCTGTAAATTTTAAAACCGAACACGGGACCGCTACAACTTTTTCCGTCATAAATCTATGACTTCAGAAATAGAACAATTATATTGTATTAGTCATAAGCGAGCAAATAACAAATTATATACAAATAGTTTATTGTACCATTTGGCGTTCCATAGTAACACAAATGCAAAATACAGTGAGCACTGAGCACTAAAATCTGCTAGTGCAATCATCAGTGTGGTTTGAGAAAAAACGGAGGGCTGTGAAAAGGCGGGAGAGGTAACAACAAAACTGGGCCGAATTCTGTGATTGGAAAACCAGTCTGATGAATCTAGGGCGGTGCGCCCCCTCCCGTTGAAGAGGAGTGCTATTATACCCGAGAAACAAAAGACAATAAACAAATCCATAATACACTGTATTTCTGTGATTGGAAAAACAGCCCAATTAATCTAAGGGAGCGTCCCCTCCCGGTAAGAAAAGTGTCGAATTAAAGAAGTGTGCCTTTACGGTTCCCCCACAATTCACTGCGGGCGGTACATGGCGCAGTGCATGATGGGATACAAATCTAGTACGCTGGCAGAATCTCTCGTTTGTTCGATTGTACACAAGTGAATGGGTTTCCAGAGGTGGGAGTTCTTGGCCGCTTCAAACTCGTAAATCGCGGTGAATTTGTGTTTTTGACTCAAAATGTTAACTGGTAATATAGAGCTCAGATACAGATTCAACCTACTGTATATCTGTTTTGGGGTTATATGGGCGTCTAGGGGTGGAATTTTTGAGATAACTGTCGAAAATCTGTGGTTACGGTATTGCGTGAAGACGAGCGTGCGTGGCGTCGCGAGTCATGGGACTCACTACGCCTGACTGGAGTAGCCTATACAGTGAAAAGCGTGTAACCTTCGCACTATGGCTAAAGCGCCCTAAATCAAGTTCACTTTCAAACGGAGGTGCAGTTATTTACATAAAGTTACAGAAACGTACATGCTATGCTGTTGTTGCTACGTGATGCACGCCAATGGCAAGCAACCAACAGTCTGGACGCTTTATGCCATTCTCTCCTACGGGAAACACGGTATTGAATTTGTACTTCGCACCTGCCGCGTGCACCACATAGCAACAAAAAATAGTCTGGTCAAGTAGATACCGAGTGTGCATACGAAAGGAAGTACGTCAGTACACCAAATGCTATTCATGTCAAACGGGCAAAATGCTATTATTAAACTCAGCCTCGAACAAATTTTCAAAAAGTGCATGAAGAATAAGTTGAATTTTTTTTGACACCAAAAACGAAAAACTGCACGACTTTTCCCAGGTACAAAAGCAAACATATTTACACAGGCCTGTTATCCAATTTTAAACAGCCGGCTAAAAATTTCATTTCATAAAAACAAAATTCGAAAACCAACGTTCATTTCTGTGCCCTCCGGTTGTGTACATTTCCTCAGCTACAAAAACAGTCCTCTGGCAAAGAGCGACCCCAAGCGACAGGGTGCGAACTCGCATTCGGCACGGAGTCATTTCGATTATGATTCCCGCCAATTTTCTTGGTAAATATTTTTGACGGGTCGGCGTTTATTTTTGATTAGTGATGAGTCCGCTGAGTAAACGAACGGAGCGGGCCGCAGCGAGAGGCCAGTGGGGGTGCGTGGGGCTAGTCACGGTGTAATGGCGCGGTTTTCCCGCGCTTTGCACAGCGTGCAACTGAGTGGTGGCTGAGGGCCATTTTGTCGGTAAAACATCAAGAAAACACGGCATATTCTAGGTATCAGTCAGTTTGCTGTCCGCATGCACGTGTGGTTCTCTGTCGCGTCCCCAATCGGGAATGTAAAACTTACTGACCCGATAGAGTGCGTGTACAACAGCAGATGGATATGCGAAAATTAAAGCAACGCTTCTAGATATATTCTTCAGTTGTGTCCCGATCCCTTAAAGGACCCATGAAATTGTCTTTTTATCAATGAAATCTGTGCTATGCAACTACTCCATTCATTTACAGTCATAAAAACCCTACTTGGAAGTTGTTTTAGGGGTTACAATCAAGATTTGTTTTATTTTTATGCTAATGAAATCTACATATTCATGAGTAAGGTTGTGATGTCACATTAGGCAAACACAGGAAAATCTCATTCAACTGTGCACAGAGGATTCAAGTATTTTCTCCAACTTGCTGAAACTTTTGTAACCCAAGTTTGTTTGGGTTTGTTTTACATGTTGCCTGTAGTTAGTAAGCCATGAAAAAAACTAAGGCTGGAAACTGCAGTAATGCGTCACCCGTCGGTGATGGCTCCTCGCGCGCTAAAATCACTCAACTGGGCATTTTAGTCAACTACCATAAACACTAATTTCAGATCTACTGCGAAAGAGTTCAGTGGAATTTTAGGGGTAAGTATAAGATTTCCCCGTTGGCAAACGCATTATTCCAGGCCATAGATTTTGTATATTTACACTGGTTTGCGGGAGCTGGCGGTATGTGCTTGATGTCGTTGGAATTCCCTTTGCCAAGGCTTTGGCGAAAGAAAATCTTCCTCGGTTTGACTACCAAGCAGCGTTGTTGTCAAGACCAGGCCGCCAACGATCGAAATCGACACCAGTGCCCAATTTCAAAACTCGCAAGCTCGCGTTTTCTTCTATAACGGCGAGCTGAAATAAAAATGGCGCTGTCGTTTAATAAAATTCGTGTTTCTATTCGAAAACCACTTCGCGAGCTAAATCGCGTGTACCGAAACGTTTTTCCGAAGTCCCCGAACTTGAAAATTACACATTGCGCGAACGAGTGCTTTAATCGATTCTGCAGCACTGTTTTCGATAGCATTAACCGATATATCTTTTATCTCTGGTTGGTATCGATTCCCGTGCACGATTCCCGACCTCACCTCCAGAATGCATGGTCAGAAATCGTGCACTGGACTGGTTCGCGTCATGCATTCCTGATCCTTGGAGCGCAGAGCTTTGTTAATTTTCAAAGCGCGCGTCATTATTTCATGGATCCACAGCCACTCACTCCTCAAGTCGTTAGTTTTCGAAGGTTTGCAAATGGCGTTGTACGGCCTTTAAAACACTCCTTTTCTATACACACAAAATGCTCGATTTTTTTACCCCTTGGTCACGGCAAAAATTTCAAACCCTCTCGTGGTCGAAACGTGGTCCACTGCGGTCCGCCTATCACAACAATACCTCAATTTTTGGCGGGGAAATCGCGCCGAATTCCTGGGGTTTTTGTTACCCCAAGGCACCGCCCCAGCCCTCGTGCCCCAAACCCACGCACCAGCCGTGCCACATGGCACACGCCGTGGGCGGCCCGGCTATCATGTCAGCAACACGCGCTGGGGGTTCGTAACCGATCGCTAGTGCGGCCGCTTGCTGAAAGTTGTGCATGCCTTTTTTTTGGTCTCCACCCATAATTTATTTCGGTACGACTGACTGTAGTCGAAAACTCATCTTTTGGGATTCACATAGGCCTCTGTTCCCTTGTTTTGAAAGATTTTACAAATTATATTGTTCGTGGTTCTCAGCAAATTCGATATTTGTTTTCTTCCTCCGAACGAATTTTTAAAGCATTTACTTTTATTTTTACTGCCGTTTTTGCGCCTTGCATAGACTTGCCCAAGTCTGACTTCCCGTGTTTGGTCTGCAATACGCAGCGTACAGCAAGCCCTCTGGATTATAGTGGCTTGTCAAATCTCCTTTCTTCTGTCTCGGGAGATTTTCTGAGACAAAAGAAACAGAAAGATATTAGACAGTCTCCATCAGCCCAGAGGGCGCGCTGTACGCTGCGCGTTCAGACCAAACACGGGAAGTCAGACTTGGGAAAGTCTACGCCTTACCGTGTGTTGAGTTATTGGCGGACCGCCAATAATTCGAAATATTGGTTCAATAACTAAACGTTGGTCGATTTTGTTCGTTGATGTCTCATTTAAAAGCGAATAACTTTTATGTTTCTCGAAAAATATCTATTCAAGAAAAAATAGTTTCGAGGTTTTTATAGGGAGATATCGCCGAAGCCTACTTATCGGAATTTGAACCGGAGACCTAAACACATACAGCTTTCGAAACATTTGTTTATATCTATTACCGTCCTCTGTTGAAAATTGCCCGTCCTTATGCATATATACATTCTGATTTGCATAAATTTGGTTTAGTAATTATGTCAAAGGTCACATAATTTAAAGACTATTTCACTTGCGACCTCTTTCGAATCGATTGAAACATTTTGGTCTTTATACAACTTCTGTGCAGGTTTTCAAAAAAATGTGGTTATTGGTGTAAAACGGACACTCAGTTTGGCAGATATTCAGATGTTTTCTTTTAAACAAATGGCCAACCAATATCGCTTTCTTGTTTGTAAAGTAACACCAGAAACGTGGTCGATTAAAACAAGACCTCATGGTTACTCGAAACGAGAAAGTTGGGCGGCGACCTAAAGATTTCGTGTAAAACCACCGGATCTGGCCGCTCGTGTCCCCGGGCGCAGACGCGCGTCTGACCAGCGGGACTTCGGTCTAATTACACTCGCCTCATCCCGTCGGCAAGTGACTTTTTTGCCGGGTAAAAGGCGTTTCCAAAAGGCTCATTTACCGTGAAGTTCGAAGGATACTCCGTCAGCCAGAGGTGTTTGATTTAAAGGTTTGGTGAAATTTACGATACAAACAAAATTTCAGACAGACAAGTATTCAGACAAGTATTTCTTTATTGTTCACCAATTTCCTTTGGGTCGTTCCAAAAAGTTGGGACACAAAAGTGTGACATTTCTTCATTTCCACAAAATGGCCAATAAATGAGCAGGGGTCGTGTTCTCTATAATGATGTTGCACGATATGGTTGCTTTGCCTGTTCTGTGATAATTATTTAGTCTTCAGTCTTGGTGGAGTTTAGCAATTTTGAATCATTTGAAAAAATGACCATGGTTACCGATGTAATGGGGACGCCACGCCAATTTATCTAAATTTACTCCGACCCTGGAAGTAATCTTGTTAAATATGACATTAGCACACAGTTCTCGCTCTAATTCTAAACAATCATTAAAATCTAAATTTGGAAAATTCAAACTTGAATTTTCACGTAGTTTAAAAAATATGTTAAAAAACACCAACATTGTCACACCTGCATTTGCATAAATTTCCATTTAGTTGCCTGATGCTCCTATATTTTGTTACAAATAATGGAGGTTTTTATTTTATCTCATTAAACCGCTGGTTTTTCTAAGTACTATTGACTAATGAAATTCGTAAGTATAAACATATAGCCTCTATAAAAGGTATCGTATCCGATGTAACATGAGACACCGTATCCCAACTTCATAGAAGTGAGCTGATTATAGGCAAGAGTTGAGAAGTCGATCAGATTTGTTTCTTTAAAATGACTCGTCAAGTATCGGTAAGTGCAGATTCGATGGAAAAACCCAAATTTGGGAGTAAAAAAATTGAACGATTTTATGAGTAAATACTTATACATTTTTCAGCCTGTCTCATTATATTTTGAACACAAGGCCTGAAGTCCTGATCAACTATACTCGATTCTTTCCGCTGATTATCATAAATTAATTTATCATCAGATCCAAAGGAATTCGGCTTTCAATCTGCGGTGTTGAAATACCTTCAATTTTATCGCATCATTCGGACATTTTGATCCCCGGGTAGTCTGCGCACCGTCAACCAATCCGGTAAGGGATTAGGTGAAATGGGGTCGGGGGACATCCACACCCACTTACAAGCTGTCATTAAAATAGTTGGAGGATTACGCATCTATTCGCAGAAAGTCCTCCTGGAATTTCCAATGGGTGTGGAAGAAATGACGCATGATAATTATTCACGCAGGGCCCGCTATACGATGAAACTTGAAAAAAATATTTCGCTGTCGTCGTTAGTTATATCCAACTATGCGTGTGACTGGAAGGGACTTGTAACTTACAGATAGGGTATGGAAAGCTTTTAAAACCAGGGTATACAACAACAGGGGTATACAGCAGCAGCATAATGTTAGGGGCGTTCGAGACGCTTACACCGGGTAACGGGGGGTTACACCGAGGGAAGCCCCCCAGAAGATGCAAAACGAACGACATAGGGTCTCGCTTTGAATTCTGGGAACACGTGGTCAAAGGTTGTTGCCGGGTGGGGCTTTATAAACGCCGTTATCGTTTGACGCAGGATGAAAAATGAAGCCGGCGCCACGCAAAAATAGTAGCCCTAAAGTACCGAAATAAACTTCGTCAATGCCCACAGACATCTACTGATTCAGCAAAATGTATTTACAGCCCTATTCCCTCCTATTTTGTGTCATAAATAAGTGTTTTTCTTCGTACTCACGTCGCGATTCCAAACTGTCCGCCATGTTTTACTACTCGCGGTTACTAGGTGACGTCATTACACCTTGCTTTACGCCACAGACCCGCTCGCGAGCTCGGGCAGTGGTGGCTGCCACCGGGACAGACTCGTGTAACACGTGATGGCTAAAAGAACGCTCCGGAGTAAGTCGGTGTTACCCGGTGTCAGCATCTCGAACGCCCCTGTTGATAAACTGCCGTGTATAAATTTAGTCACATAGATGCAGTAATGCTTCAGAAAACCTTAAAAATTCATGCATGGTTTTTGTGTTGAATGAATAGTAAAAATAAATCGTTTGCAAATGATTTTTTACGGACCTATATACAGTTGGCAATTTCTCCCACAAAAATACTATTTTACACGGGAAAAATCATGTGGTGTTTGATACCACTTTTAGTCGGGTTATTCTTGTCAACGCGTGCAAAGTAAATTTTTAGGTAACTATATACAAATTAGGGCTGTAAAGAATACCCAAGAACAAAATACATTATGTTAAACAAGTGCAATTGTACATTATACAAAGAACACGAAATTATGACTTGTAGTAATGGGCGCCGCCATTTTGTCCGAAAACTGGGCCAGTACAAGGCATCGGTACAATTGCAATTCCTTGTGAAATTTGTCATATTTCTTGTTCTTTGTATAACGATTAATGTACGAGTTGTACTTATTTAGCAAAATTTATTTTATTTCTTTGGTATAGCCTACTTTTTGACACCTTATATTATTGATTTATTAAATCACGCTGTAAAAATAGTGGCCTCACGTTTTGACCCTATAGAGTCTTCAAAGACAAATTTTTCGTAGAATTCGCCTGACACCACTCAAAAAGATGACGACATCCTTGTGGAATTCATTGGCGGATCCAGCCTCATTAAAATACAGAAATATACAGTGGATTTCGGGGGGCTGTAGCCCCCGCTTTTCTTTGTATTCCTGTATTTTAATGAGGCTAGATCCGCCACTGGAATTTGTCTGCAAACTGTCTGGATTATAGCCGACTTGAGACAGAAATTTACCCTCTGGGTGTATTTTTTGTGTTGCACAGCCGAAGCTGTCATCGTGTTCGATCGCTGCATGTTATCATTTCAAAGGTTGCTTGGTATTTGCATACAGAGGTATGTTTTTGCCAACATGACCAGAAACACGTTTTTGGAATAATTACCTATTCAACCAATGGCCAGCTTCGACCATTGTCAACCAAAGTCATTCATTGGTTGAATCAATAAACATGTCACAAACATGTCTCTGGTTATAATCGCGAAAACACCCCGGTTAAAATGGAGGATTACATGTATATATTTTATTTACGCGTTATGATAGTTAAAGGTCTTAACAATATCGTTTTTGAGCCCCCCTCCGCCCACCCCCCCCCCCCCCCCCCCCCACCCCCCACCCCCCCCCCCCCCCCCCCCCCCACCCCCCCACACACACACACACACACCGTACCTCAGCAGGTGACGATATTTTGATAGGCCTATATAATTTGTCATATTTTTCTTATTACCAATCTGATATTTCTCGCTCTCAATCCGTTTACTGATTTTCATGGATATCGTAAAAAAACAACGATGTTTTGTAAACTAATTTATCCGGGGTTAGGCCCACATAAAGCATGCAGTGCAGATTTTCGCTTCCACATCCAAAGTGGAGATTGCAAATTTCCTGTTTTCTTTCCATGGATAGTAATTGGGGAAGGTATTTCATATGATTGTTAGGTTAGAACGAAATCCTTTGTCAAACAATATACAATGTACATGTACATACTGTGTAAAAACGCAGAGATACGTGTACATTGTATTCAGTATGCAGTATAGACATTTTTTAAATACGATTTATTTATTTTTATTTATTTCGAACATTGACCCGTGGTGGGTGATTGTGCATGTAATTTATAACGAAAAAAAAGATTTAGAAATACAATGTACACATGTATCTTACAATTGATTTTTATGTGCTGACGGCGTATCCCGTTGGAAAAAAAAACATAAATACCTGAGGAAGTATGACGTCACAGCGTGCGGTTTGCTCTGTTCATGGCGCGTGATCAAATATGCGCATATTTAATGTCTTTATGACTCATCATGCGCGGCTCGTGCGTTCAACGGAACTAGACCGGATAGATTAGCCATTGTGGACATGAGCCGAAATAGCTCAGTTGGGAGAGCGTTAGACTGAAGATCTAAAGGTCCCTGGTTCAAAACCCCCGGAGGACTCGCATGAGTTCTGAATTGTCCCGGGTTTCGGCAGATATCTTTTTTCCTTTTTTAAAATTTCTTGATTTGTTAGAATTTTCGTACATAAAGCTTTAATTTCAATGCACTTTTTTGTGGAAAGCTTTTTTTTGGTGTTTTTTTAGGACAAAATTGTGGGATTTTGTAAATAATCGCTGACAATGCCAAATCATAGGTGTCTGGCGTATTAGCAGAGGTTCGAATCCCGTTTGGGCACAAGCTACAGTGCTGTTTTTGATGAATCCTTGGTTTCAGTACCAGAAAGAATAAACACTAATAATTTACAACAGTGGGAATCTGTCAAGAGTAAAAAATAAAATCAACAGTTGCGTTCTTGTTGAGAATAGGCAAAATTCCATATTGGTGACACATGCGCGTAACGTCCCTAAGGACCACGGGAATCCTCACCCACCTCCGAGTGCCTACCCCATACATCACCACCAGACCATTTCCTGTCTACAAACCACGCGAAGACAAGTGGCTCATTCATACAGGCCTGTTTCACACGTGCTTCTAGACAAGCAGCGCGCAAACCGCGGACTCCTGCCCGGGTCCCACGGCACGGCAAGCCCGGGGTGTGCAGAGGTCGTGTCACGGTCGTTCCCCAGTTGGTTTTTTCTCAAGACACGTGTTGCACACGTGGGTGTGACTTTCCGCGCGTCTTTTGAACCGCATCTTGCGTGGATGTTGATTTAAAAGAAAGAAGTATATTACACGACAGCTGTTCTCTCTTAGAGCCGTGCTGAGGCACATATGTAAAAATCACAATCCTGGGAAACATTTTCCTTTTTTTCTAAACTCTGTACCCTTATTTTTTTTATAAACTCCATTTTTTGTAAACCACACTATCACAATATCCGGCAGGTACAGGTGGCGCTAGATTTCAAACTCTAGACCATAGAGTACCTTTTTGTGTGTTGCCAAGGTTATTGGATCTACACTTTAATCAGTGAACTGTTTCCCTACACTTTAGCAATGGACGTTTCAGATTACCAGCGAATTGTTTAGACGCAGTTATCCTGGCAACTGACGTCACACTTTAGTAGTATACAACCATGCGAAAGGACGGTTCGGTCGTGTCCCCAGAATCATTTCTATAAAATGCAAATTGCTGAGTGGAAAGGGCCATGACAAACTTCCAGCAGCATCTATGACGTCACCATGACGTCATTGATTACGTAACTATAATAATTTGAAAATGTCAAGAAAATGTCATTCTTTCTAATCAGCAGTTTGGACTCTATATGACTGTATCAGGGGACACGATTGAACGATGTATGAATTTGGTTTTAGCAGAAACTCGTTAATACGATGTCGTTGGGACTTTGCAGACTACCTTGTTATTACAGGAACCTTGTATTATCGGAACGAAAACAATGAAGAACAAATGGTGGGGACCTAAATTTGTTCTTGGTATAAGAGGAACGTTGTATCATTATCGAGGCTCAAATATACATGTACCTATAATATGTACATCTGTCAAACCATGTGCACAATTCAGCTTATGAATCTGCACGAGACAATTAAACCTAAATCACAATGACGTCACACATTGTTACAACGCCGAGCATGATGAAATCTGCACAGAGGCCTGTTTTCGCGACCATAATCAGAGCCATGTTTCTAACGTAATTACTGGTTCGACCAATGAACGGCTTCGGTTGTTGACGACCAAAGCTGACCATTGGTTGAATCCGCAGTTACGTCAGAAACATGTTTCCGATTGTGAACTCGAAAACAGCCTCGTGCATCAGTACCACTACCAGTATTCATGCGCAATCTCTCCAGAGGTCTAATGCCTAGTTTGTACAAGAGGGGCGAATCGTGTTATCCAATTTGTCCACTTTGGTGTTGACCTTGTTAAGGGCTATTAGAGACAGGTGCAACTTTGGCCAGCTCTTGTGCGTCCAAAAATTCAGACAAGAGCCTGGGGAATCCGGTTTGAGATGGGCTGGCATGGTTGACCCTTTTATAGCTC
Source organism: Henricia sp. BOLD:AAB3569 (assembly GCA_037783545.1). NCBI lineage: Eukaryota > Metazoa > Echinodermata > Asteroidea > Spinulosida > Echinasteridae > Henricia > Henricia sp. BOLD:AAB3569. The sequence goes on from JBBELK010000402.1 coordinate 607,989, forward strand.
CATGGTTGACCGTAGACGTCTGTTGAGATTGCGTTGTCAAAATTAACCTTTAGCGTGTACATGATCTGCATAATGTCTGGCGCCCAGAATTCTCCACCTTCAAATGGAGTTGCAGTTTAGAAAGTCACATACTACGCCGTTCTTGCTACGTGGTGCACGCCAGTGGCTATCAATCAACAGTCTGGTTGCTTTGTGCCATTCTCTCCTACGGTAAACACGGTATTGATTCTGTACTTCACACTTGCCACGTGCACCACATAGCAAGACAAATTTAGTGGATACTAGGTGTGCCCTCCTAATGTCTCCGCCTTATTTGTAAAAGGCATGGTCACCCGAACACTGAAGGCGTTAGAAGAACATGACTTGTTCTCAAACGGTGCCTCAAGTTAATAAAATTTGATGTCCTTACTGATTCCTTCAGTCAAAAAGAACACGTGGAAAAAACCAGTAGGTGTGCGCGCCGTGAAAGAAAAAAAATCTTGTTTCAATATTTACCTTTAAGCTGAGCAAGGTCTTCAGCGTGTTTCGCGAGGCCGCCTCCCCCGGACCAAACGCGACAGGGCAGGTGCGAGTCGTGCGACTGGCCCTGGCAAGGTTGCCAAACACGTGGAACGTTTTCGTAGGCGGTTTTCAAAATAACTGAATTCGACTTTAGGGTCAGTTTTTAAGATGTTCTGCCCTCGTTTATGTGCAGTTTACTTGCATAAGTTTCTTCTAAATTTGTTTTGCCATGCGTTAAAATTTTGGAGATACACCAAGCCTTAGCTGGAGACGAAGCCGGTCGTATCGAAAACAGCCATAGGCTGATTGACGCGCCGTATTTAAATATTCATGTTATGACACCGATTTTGAAAAGTCGGATTACGTGCCAAAACGACACCATATTTTTAGAGTACGTTTTTTCAAGAATTGATGAGAAACGTTAACCATTTCCGACTTAACCTTTTGCACGTTTCACTTGAATAGCGTCTCGCGTACTGGCGTACTTCTTTTTACATGCACACTTAGTTTCCACTTGACCAGACTAAATTTGTTTTTGCTACGTGATGCACGCGGCAGGCGTGAAGTACAGAGTCAATACCGTGTTCGCCGTACTAGAGAAAGAATGGCATAAGGCAACCGGACTGTTCATTGCTGGGCAATGACGTGCACCACGTAGCAACAACAGCATAGTATGCAAATGTTACACACAAAAGGCAAATTTTAAACGGTTCAACGAGGGCGCTATTTAACCTGATGAATATTCATCTCCAATCCACCAATCGGAAGGCAGGGAATCACTGCACATGTAAATGTTTTGGAAATTAAAAAAATTCCACAGCCCGGCCTCTGGCCAATTTCATGGTGCTCTTTAGCAAAAAAATTCGCTTAGCACACAGAATTTATTTACTTTATTTTGCAAAAATTTGTTGCCAGGCAAAATCGTCTGTGATGTGCATTTACTAATATTTTGCTTCTGTCTCTAAAAACACAATTTGACGTACACAAAAATTGTCTGGAAATCCATTTTACAAAGCAAAGAAATTATGTGCTAATAATTAATTTCTGTGTTAAACAGCGCCATGAAATTTATTGGTTCCTGGTCTAAGTTGATTGAAGCCAAAATCCTTGGCTTGCACCATGGAGGTAGGCTTGCACAAAGCCGTGTCATCGATTCATTAAACCCTCTATCATTCCCTCGGCGGCTGGTGGACGGACTGCGGCCGGACAGTTGACTTTCCCACGGTCCGCCCAAGGACTTTACATTATTCGGACCCGCTTGTCCATCAAGTTCCGATAATTCGGCCAAATTTATTTGCCCCGGGGCGATCTAATTAAAAGCCGCATGACTAGGGACGCACGAACAACCAACCTGATCATGTTTTGATCATCGCAGAGGAATGTCGTGATGGTCAGGCGCACACCTGTGAACACAGACAAAAAACCTAGGCATACAAATCACGTCACAAGAACAGTGTCGTAAATCGACCAATGAGGCGAGTTAAAATTGCTTGACCAGATCACATGGTTGTTGAAATTTTAATACCATTTCATGTGTTATATTTTATCTCAATGCCATTCCGAATTGTGGCGCTCCCAATCCGCATAGGATATCGTCAAAAAGCACCGATGTTTTGTGAACTAATTTATCCCGTTTTTATATAAAGCAGTGGAGTGATTAGCTACACCAGCCTTTTTGCTTCCACATCCAAATTGGAAATTGCATTTTATTTCCCCATTGATAGTATTTTGGGGAGGTGTTTTATAGTGTTAGGTTATTTTAGAACGAAATCCATTTTCATTGTATTTGATATAATGGCCTTTAAGAAACTCTTCCAAATTTGTTTTGCCCAAATTCGTCACGTGACGGGGGTGCCCGATCATATAAACGTTGTATTCAGATTCGCTACGATTGGAAACCAGACCTAATGGGAGCATGCGCACTGTGGGTACGGCAGACGGCCACGTGCGTACTGCGTGTCAATCGTGCTCGTTTTGGCGGGAAACAAATTAAGGTATGCCATGATACTGTATCAGCTAAATATTACTGTATTGCAAGTTCTGTTCCGTTAATGTGTGAGTAGAAAACATAAATAAAAGTGTTTTGGTTTTAAATTCCTCTCAAATGACTGCATCACAAACACAGATTGACTGATTGAACGGATGGCGACACCGGGTTTAGGCGGGAAAATCAGAAAAGGCCCGGCCGACACTCCCGATATATTTACGGCCCAGCCCAGCCACCGGACACGCGGTGCGTCCCGCGGCTTCGTGTTGATTTAAGAGGCTTTTACACCATCTCACAGATGATAAATTAGGGTCGGAGAGCGGAAGGTCACACACCCTTGAGGTACCGTGGGAACGGGGCAAGGGGTCCAACTTTATGAACCGCGAAAAGCAATCGTAGGGGGCCGGTTGCACGTTTCTATTGCTCCCGTGAGGGCCGAGGCATCCGTAGTTTGGAATATCAATCTTCTTCGAGATTGTGTATAGTGGGATAATTAACACATAAACTGGCAGAAACCGCTTACCACTGGGTACATTATTGCCAGCATGTGGGCAATTATTGACATTCTTTAACAAAAATTTAGAGAAAATACACATATTTGTCTCCCAAGCCGAGTTGCATGGGATGCATGGCGGGAAAATAGACGAGTTAATTAAACACACTGTTTAATATACCGAAACCATTTTGACTTCGCGAACAACCTTCAGCCAAACTGCAGCCTTTCTGTCCTAAAATGCATCAATTTTGTTGTGCCAATGACAAATTAGTGCACGTGTTTTAAGAAGGTATACCAATAATGTTTGTTCATAATCTTTCGTTTTAGGGGCCAAGTTACTCGGTGTGAATATCAGTCACGTTCACCACTAATTCTTGAAAATACAGGATTTTTATATCATGCTCCATAGATCTACTATGTTGGAGTCTTAAAAATAAAGTTGTTTTATTTTGAAGCAAAATAAAGGCGTTTGTACTCATGTGATGTTGGTCTCTAAATGGGTGTTTCCACAGTAATGCCGTACATTTCTGTGACGTACAAGATCTTAGATCCCAGTTCACTTCAAATGTCTTAATTTTATCTTTAAATTATGCAGCTCAACTGAGGAAATAACTTTTGCACCAAGGAGCTTGGAGTAAGAAAAATAGTCCTAACATACATTTGTGAAAACCCCGTGCACAAATTTTCCTATTACGTATACCAAAGACAGAAAAAAAGTCACAATTGGTCTGTCCACGTTACATAGGCCTACGTATAAGGGGAAATTTGTACACAAGCTTTTTAGAAATGTGTGTTGTGGCAGCAATTTCTTACCTTTTTAGGCAAAAGTACGAGAACAGTACAAGAAAATTTCTTTAATTCTGAGATACACTAAAGACATCTAAAAGGAGTTATTGACTCATTTTTAAAATGTCCCATTACTGTGGAAAGTGTGTTTTAACTTACAACTATAATTGATCAATACACATAAAGACCTATCTGAACGTCTTCGCTTTGTACGATAAGCATCCTGTATATAGTGTCATCGTCACTTGTTCAGATGCAAAATGCACAGATCCACGTCAGCAACGCAAACGCGCCAAAACGGGGTACAAATTGAAAGGTTAAAGTACAATGGGTTATTTGTCTATACACCATCGCTAGTTTGCTGAATCGACGCGTAGAAAAAAAAATGAGACTTGAGAATCTTCAAAAATAAATTACGAATCTATTATCCAAACCCTAACATCGCATAAGTTATCCATTTGACCCGATGTATTTGTCTGTTTGTCTGTATTTATTCCGCCAAGCCGCCATTACTCTTCTTTAATTATAAACATACACAGCTAAAACCATCCTCCACCTCCTCAATTTCAAACCAAAATGTTGTGTGCCATGCCCTCCCGATTTGACCCCCTTTAAAAACAATTGAAAACCGCACTTGACCCGTGTGCCACTTTCGCTGTCGACGCGCCATTATGCCACGCGCGGTATTTTTTCATCCCCGCGGAAAACACGTGCATCTTATACTTTGGGTCAAGATATTTCGTTATCCCACGTCCACAAAAAAACCACAGAGCGCGCGCTGCACAAAGTGAAAAAAGAAGTCAAACATATTTGACTTGTCGAAGCTAACAAATGACAAGGGATCGCAGGGTCATGGTGATATGAATGGACGCCTGTCAGAAATGTGTGGCCAGTTTGTATTTGCTGTTTTTCCCCAAAAAAACACTGCAAACAATACATGGGATTAAATTATCATGCGCCAGTCACGTCCCAAAGTTGGGCGTCGAGCTAAACTCGTTATGGTCTGGTGCCGGACGGTGTTGAATCACATGACACTTTGACAGTGACCGTATCTCGCCAATGGCGTAGACTGGATTCCAGACTGCGCGGAAAGCTACATTTCTAACAGTAACGCGCATTTACGAATTCTTTATGCATTTCTAGTCTGCACGGTTTGTTTGGATGCTTTTTGCCAAAATGCTGACCGAAAAAGTTACTTTAAATTTCTGTACATGCATTTTTTAATTTAAAATAAAAATAATTGCACTTTCCACACATAAATCTATCTTGCTAAATGAATGTAATGAAGGTATATTTTGCATTATACACGTAGACTAAAAATATTTCCCGAGAGTACGTTAAAAAACTCCCAGCGTGCTCGATCATCGGTTGGGACTCGAACCCACGACCTCCTGCTTGCTAGTGGCGAATGGCGGATCCGATTGTTCTGCAAAAAAAAATATTGTTTGAAGCACAGGTTGCCCATTATGACCACCTATACAGAGAACAAATGGCTTGGAGGCTTCGCAGATAATTTGAATCTGTGCCATTTGAAAACAATACTTAAAGGAACACGTTGCCTTCAGATTTCACGAAATCTCACGTTTGAGGGTGTTCCTTATACTTATTAAGAGTTGTTCTTGCAATAAAACACATTTAATGTGTTATAATTAGTGAATTGTAATTAAAAAAACAAACACTGACCTCTGACCCCCACTACATGTCCCGCGAAATGTATACGTATTTCAAGCCGTAAATACGATCGTCCGGGTAGTGGGCAAAATGCAGCGACGAGCAGGAGTTAGGTTGGCGCCGTAGCCAGTGGTCAGGTAAACCTATCAGATGAACGCAAGGTACCATACCATTCTCCGCCTCCCGAGACGTGTGTGAAATGTAAACACACACACACACGGAAATTTATAAAACCCGGAAGTCGGAGATACACAAAGGTACCAGGAGGTAGATTGTTTTTGCTAACGTGTAGTTGGTGCGTTGACGGTGGCCCGGAGCTACGCAGTATTAAAATAACAAGCCGGAGGTAGGTTGTAGCATGTACTACACGGTCACAACAAATTCTACCTCCGACCTCCGGGTTTCAACGACACTCCCCACACACACACACCGACTGGCTGTCAAAAAATGGATCGTCAAGAGAACACAGCAGACGCGTCAAAAAAGAAAAAACGAAAACCTCGCCAATCAGGGTAAAAATATTGTCATGGGACAAACCGATAGAAATAATTGTTCAGAAGTATTTCAACAGCTGCGACTGGAAATAAGACTAACATAATTTCTCCGCCATTTATGGGAGTCAAGATTTTGACTCCCATAAATGGCGGAGCGTGCTGCTTCGCGAAATTACGCAAAATTAAAGCATTTCTAAGGCACGTTTGTGTGGATCATTATATTCTACTTTTTAAACATCTTTCAGATCGTGCTCATTATACTTCAAACGCTTGTAATAGCCCAAAAACGCCCAATAAAGCGCAACCCGAAGGCAACGTGTTCCTTTAACCATTGCTGCTCTCACCACGTTTTCGGCAATTGGAAAATTCAACCCACTGTGCGCTGCTCGTCGCGGTAGGCCGCGCACAAACGGAAATCGGCTCCTGTACATGGCGCCTCGCTGCCATGGAACAAAACATGCGACTTCATCTGGACTTGAACCTAAGACAACTGGAACACCAGGCAGATGCTGCACTAAAGTGAGCTAATGAGGCCCTGTGGTATTACTTCGCAGTGTTCCAAATAAAGAAAACTCTACGATTTTTGTCTCTGCCCGTGTTTTCACACATACAAGGCGGGAATGTATGGGTGTACGGTATGGTAACCACGGGCTGGCAATCGGCTGTTCCCGTGGCGAATTCGCGAAGCGCTTGACCGTGGCGGGATAACTAGAAGAGGTTAAGGCCATTAAAACAGGCACGGCGTCAGTAACTTCATCAGAAAAAGCCAAGTCATTTTAAGACAAGTTGCACCTGCCGCCAACAAGCTATGGGTGTTATATCGGAGTAATTGTTTTGATTAACGGCGCGTGTTGACTAGTGGTTTAAAGCTGTCCCGGCCTCGGGTCGGCCACGCGAGTATTATTTGCCCAATAATCGCGGGTTTATCGCGTATAATCCCTAATATTGTTTAGATATCACAATAGGTTTAATCCCATATCTTCGTATTCAATCGTCTTCTTTTAACGGTGCTCCGCCCACCTCAAAGACCGTTCCAACTACGAGAATTAGAAGCTATCACGCGCGTGGGCGCATAGGTATATAATACGCACGCGTTAGTGCTGGGATTAGCCAGTACGCGCGCGTACCGAGTTTCCAAGAACGCGCGCGTGCAGGAGCGCATAATGTCATCCGTACTACCATTATTTTTCATCTTTCATAATTTCGCCCAATGAAATTGTTTTACCAAATCAACAACACAATCGACGCCAATATTGACTGGTATTTGAGAGAAGTATGAAGATGTTTAGTTTTAGAGGTGGTAGGGAAACGCCAAACACAAGAATGTGGGAGAGCTGAGGGCGTGTTTGTTTCACGACAGATCCGAATCCAGATCCCGAGTTTAATACCACGCAGAAACAAACGAAACTGCTCTCAACTAGGAATTAAAGTCACGTGAATTGGATCTGCGCGGATCTGAATCTGGATCCGTCCGAAACAAACTCGCCCTTATATGCACTTGACTGCAGCATGCGACTGCAGCATGCGCTAATCTTACAACGGTATCTAATAACTGATTATGTCCCAAAGTAAAGCACTATCGCCCTCTAATATTTTATATATATTTTATTTCCCAAAAGTTGGAGATGTAGGTTTATACAGAAATACCTACCCTGGATCCAAATTTTAAGCGTGTCCCGTTTTCGATCCGAGGGGGTTCTGACTGGCCGCCACACGGCGCGCCCGACCGGTGCCGCCTCGGTTGCCCCCGGCCCTGCTTAGCTGAGTGATTCAAACCAAATTCTCGGTATTATTATAGGAGATACAACAAACAATTTACTCCATTTTTTATGTCCCCACCGAGGCAAATGATCTCAAGGTCTTTTGGCGTCATTTGTTGAAGTAACTCCGTCAAGTATTTGCATACAACGGTAAACAATTTCTACCCGGGAGACCTATTTTGTCTTTCAAGTTTGTATTCAAATTTTTGTCGGGCAAAAGTCAAAAACAAAACAAAACGTATAGCCTACATTTTACACAATTGACATTTTTATGTGATATTGCAGTGCTTAACACCCTTTGTTTTTGCTGGCGTTTTGTCATAATTTTTTGTCATAATATTTTTTTCTTGCCTCATGGCTTGGAGCCTTGAATTCTTCACTTTTAAATTAAATGGAGGTGCAGTTTACAAAGTCACACGGTGTTGATTCTGTACTTCACACCTGCCGCGTGCACCACATAGCAGCACAAATTTAGTCTGGTCAAGTGGATACCAATTGTGCATGTGAAAGGAAGTACACAAGATGTTTAATATTCATGCGAAAAGGGCTAATTAATGACTAGTGCAGGATTGTCGCCAAGCTAATGTCTGTTTTGTGTTTTTAACTTCATTATAATACTGAAACAAAGCTCTAGTCTTATAGAGCATCTTCGCGAACCCAAAACACAACCGCGCGTGTCCACTCTCCTATACTTCAGGGGCTGGCGGGCCATTCCCCGGGGCAACATAACCACGAATACACGCTCGGCTTTGTTCGACCGGACGCGGATTATCCCCAGACCCCACACAATTCGATTGACACTTTTAGCCTTTTTTCCCCAAACAGATCGCCTTTCTATTACCTATTTTTACATACAACGACCTCATCATTTCAAGATCGCCTTTTGGAGTTTCTCCCTGGGGCATTTTTTAAGCTGGAATAATGGACAACATGTCATCTCTTTTTCCCCCAACAATGATCGGTTTGTGTTAAAACTGGACGCGTGATTTTTATCCAGGGTGGGAAAGGACGCTGATAATTTCCATGCTTCTGATTGGCCATTGGGTACGCAAAAAGTAATATGAATATTCATTGTTATGAATATTCATTGTTATGAATATTCATTGTTATGAATATTCATTTTTAATAAGTGTACTACGTGTCCTACTTTTGATCTTGAATACCTTTGTCATTTTCCAACGGATTTTAACCAAAATTCTACATCATGCAAACAAGGCTTGACAAATTTTATTGAGTGAGTTTCATCGGTTTTTACCAAGAGGGTGAGATTTTATAGCCGTACGAAAAAAAAGGTAAATTTCAGAATTCGCCACTTTCGACTTGGCCTCCTGCAATGTCGATACACCGCTGTAGACTGGTGGAATATGCGTGCTGGAGCCAAAAGCTTCTGAGGAACCATTATACGACGGCTGTGACGTCACACTCGAAATCTCTATTTGACCCGGCTTCGGTTGAATGACCGCCCGGTTGATTCAGCGAACACGAACACGGACCTGCTATACACCCGACCCGACTCCGGGATGGTACGAACCACCAAAACAAATCCGGAATTGAATTGCCCTTGAAAAAAATATACAGGTTTAAGTTTTATAATTGGTGGCAGATAATCGACCGAAAAAAAATGGAAGCACGTGAAAACGAAAAGAACAGCTGGGGATAAAACAATCACATAACTTAAAGATAGTATACATGATTGGTAAACAGTTACAAATAGTTTTAACCCTCCTGTGTGATTGAAGATATGCATGATTAAAACCAACCTGAGCAAAAACCAGCTCCGTACTTCGTCTAACTTTTGAGAAAACAGTCAAAAAAGGGTTTGCAGTCATTTCGCCCCAAAACCACTTCGCCACGAACCACGGCCTGTGCACGAAGTGGTTTTGGGGCGAAGTGGCATTTAGGCGATGCAGTGTTTGGACGAAGTAATTTGGGGCGAAATGGCACTCGGGCGAAGTGGTTTGGGGCGAAATGGCACTTGAGCGAAATAGTTTTGGGGCGAATCGAATTTTCGTCTCATGAGACGAAAACTAATTGTTTTACTCATTTCTCAAAGACTATAGCACTTCAGACAAAACAATTTCAGGGGAAGTTTTCTACGGTCATCATATTTATATTGTGTAAGTTAGGCGTAAATCTGTGAACATTTCTGATTTTTCGAGATACCAATGATGTATACTGCCTTTAATGGAAAAAGAGGGTACCTTTTTATGTTTCTGTAACAATGTAAAAATTAGTTCGTCAAAATAACGTTAATTGGTAATATGTCCCATCATTTTGTTTAATTTATGTCAATTTGATGTCTGATATATGACTAATTAACGTTATTTTGACTAACTAATTTTTATAGTGGTGAAGTATAAGAAACTGAAGATGGTCTTTAACAATATCAGCATGCACTTGACATAAAAACAATGCATGAATTTGTTTTTAAGATTTTCTAAAACACTGCTCTTTATTCTCAAAGGAGCTTGTTCAGATTTTTCAAGAAAATGGATTTCGTTCCAACCCAACAATCATATAAAATGCCTCCCAAAAATACTATCCATGCATGGAAAGAAAACAGGAAATTTGCAATCTCCAATTTGGATGTGGAAGCAAAAAGGTAGGTGTACTCGCTGCACTGGTTTATGGAACCGGATAGATTAGTTTACAAAACATCAGTGGTTTTTTGACGATATCCTTGAAAATATACGGATTGAGAACGCGAAATTTAAGAATTGTAATGAGAAAATGTGACAAATGATATTGGTATGGTATGAAAATCTCAACACCCATGGGAAAAATGGGGCGGTCCAAAAATGTGATATGGACACGCTCACCTTCATCTCCAAACGACACATGACAACCAGTCTTTATAAATGGGGACGACGATTTTATTGGGCAATAGTGTCGGGCACCAGAGGTCAGCTGCAAGGTCACGCGGTCCTGACGTGGAGGTACCGAGGGGTGTTTAGGAATTTAGGCTCAATAAATTATTTCTTTGCACGTCTGGTGTCTTGAGACGGTCGTTTGGTGATTTTGATGTATTCGCGTGTTAATTGTACTGGACGTGTCCCTGTGCGTGTGCCGCGGCGACCGCCCCCTACTGCGTGTGCGTTTCTTCTGATGGGGGTGGGTTGGAGAGGGGGGAGGTAGGGAGTCGGGATGATATGCAGAACAAAATAATTTGTGAATTTCTACCTCACGCAAACGTGAATGACTGTGTTAACGGAGGTATACAGTATTTTCATGTGCCACCATTTTGGAGAAAAAAAATAATGCATGCCCTATACATATATAGGGCCTATATGACAAAGTCTGGAACGAACACTGCAATTGTTTTGTCCCAAAAAGTAATATTTTGTCATAATTACCGTCGAACAAACCTGGAGCCAATTTCATGGAGCTGGATAAGCACATAAATTTGCTTAGCACATAATACATTTGCTTCGCAAAATGGGTTAGCAGAAAAACTATATGTGATGTGTTTTAAGATTGACTGGTACTCTGCTGATGCTAAGAACACAAGTTGACATACAATTTTGGCGGGTAACTTATTTTTGCAAAACATTTTGTGATCAGCAATTTTCTGTTTAAAATCGTACACAGTAGATGGTTCAATCTCCAATAAATTTTAGACGTCATGACGTCATAGTTTGTTTACATGCGCGTTTTCCTATATACGGCCCGTGGTGCGTGTGCCCTTGGGCAAGTCACTTTACCATAAATTGTCTCTCTCCGCCCAGGAGGCCCGGTCACTGATTCGAACCTTACCTGAGGAATTGTATTTTTTACAAATGTTTTAAACGTATTATTTCCCTGATGATGCTACATGTAATAACGCAGGCATTTCGTTTTCGAATGTTTATAAATGTTGTATATACAAGCTTTAATTACTGCTGTGACAGATTAACAGTGATATTGAAAGTTGTTGGCAAGTTTCGCCATGTTTGTATAAATATCTCGTCCAATGATAGTTTACGCGGCGTTTACGATCACCGCGAAGGACTGTTTCTCTTCGCCGGGAGGTTGCAACCCCGAGACCGCCCGCATGGATGGCAGCTAACCTCGCTGGTGTGTCCACTCTCGTTTTGGTGCCAAATAAATTTAATTTTCATGTACAGTTGAAAAAGGCACACACAATTGCATTTAAAAGTCTTTTCCCCCGGATGATTGTGAAACTCATTTATTCAATTATTCGTTCCCCCTTTCGTCTTTCTGTCGTACGGGTAGGATAGGACTGCGTTTTTGCGACCATGACTAGAAACAGGTTTGTGACGTAGTTTTAAAATATATCCAATAAGCAGCTTTGGTTATTGAAGACCAGAGGTGCTGATTGGTTGATTCAGCCATTACGTCAGAAAGATGTTTCTAGTTATGGTCGCGAAAATGACCTTTTAGGACTTGGTCCTTTGAACACCAGTTTTACGAACAATTCGGCCAAATTGGTTTCAATGATTTCCTCGTTCCGTTTGAAACGAAATTGTCGGCATTCCAAAATCGGTTCGAGAACGAACGCACATTTTGACGTCATTCAGCATTATTTTCGCCCCCTCCCTTCCCCCCAAAAATGAATTAATTTAAACTTGCACATCAAATTTTAGGCCTTAAATTCGCGTGTTGCGTTCGTGTTCGCGTGAAGTATGTCAACGCCACGCGAAAGCGAACCTGACGTAAATCTGACGTCATATGCATTTCGCAGTGAACAACTCGCCAATTGAAACTATACATGTAGGCCTAGTACAACTCTCTGCAAACTGGCGTCGCGAACAATTTGCTATGGCGAAAAATTAACGTTTCCCTTCGCTTGAAGTGAACGAACCAAGCTTAAACCGGCCTTCGTTCGTCCAACCATGCAACCTTTTTTTCCCCGGTTGAATAAATTGGCCATTGCATTGAGAACTTGCACTTGACGAAAAGGGTTTTTCCTCGCGGCAGCCGTGGACCTGGCGTCTGCTAAGTGCTCTCTGTTTATTTAGAAAATGGTTCGTCCTCGTCCTCTCCTGTTTTATTGCTCCAACTATGAACTGTTTTTCGAGGCTACATTGGCAAAAAGTTTACAATGTCAATTGACGTGAGTAAATCAGCGAGTTATTAATGCACACATACTGACAGAAGTTAGCCTCCAGCCGTGTCGGTTGCTGAAAAGAAGACTGTCTTCGGACCACCCGTTTCTAAAAGTGAGAGGCACAATAACAGATATTGTGTTCGTTAATTTGTCCGGTTTATGAGGGAATGTACATTATAGCCTACCACTGTGCCTCATAGCTCAGCTGGTAGAGCATATGCCTAGTGTGTCAGAGGTCTCGGGGAACCTGAGGGAGTATACCACTGTGCCTCATAGCTCAGCTGGTAGAGCATATGCCTATGTGTCAGAGGTCTTGGGGGAACCTGAGGGAGTATACCACTGTGCCTCATAGCTCAGCTGGTAGAGCATATGCCCGGTGTGGCAGAGGTTTCGGGGGAACCCGAGGGAGTATACCACTGTGCCTCATAGCTCAGCTGGTAGAGCATATGCCCGGTGTGGCAGAGGTTTCGGGGGAACCCGAGGGAGTATACCACTGTGCCTCATAGCTCAGCTGGTAGAGCATCTGCCTGTTGTGTCAGAGGTCTCGGGGGAACCTGAGGGAGTATACCACTGTGCCTCATAGCTCAGCTGGTAGAGCATATGCCCGGTGTGGCAGAGGTTTCGGGGGAACCCGAGGGAGTATACCACTGTGCCTCATAGCCCAGCTGGTAAAGCATCTGCCTAGTGTGTCAGAGGTCTTCGGGAACCTGAGGGAGTATACCACTGTGCCTCATAGCTCAGCTGGTAGAGCATCTGCCTGCTGTGTCAGAGGTCTCGGGGGAACCTGATGGGGTATACCACTGTGCCTCATAGCTCAGCTGGTAGAGCATATGCCCGGTCTGGCAGAGGTTTCGGGGAACCTGAGGGAGTATACCACTGTGCCTCATAGCTCAGCTGGTAGAGCATCTGCCTGGTGTGTCAGAAGTCTTGAGGGAAACTAAGGTAGTATACCACTGTGCCTTATAGCTCAGCTGGTAGAGCATATGCCCGGTGTGGCAGAGGTTTCGGGGGGACCCGAGAGAGTATACCACTGTGCCTCATAGCCCAGCTGGTAAAGCATCTGTCTGGTGTGTCAGAGGTCTTGTGGGAACCTGCGGGAGTATACCACTGTGCCTCATAGCTCAGCTGGTAGAGCATCTACCTAGTGTGTCAGAGGTCTTCGGGAACCTGGGAGAGTATACCACTGTGCCTCATAGCTCAGTTAGTAGAGCGTCTTCCTGGTGTGTTACAGGTGTTCAAGTCTAAAAGAGAAACACTTATGCGTCTTACCAAACTGTCTTGCTTAAGGTCAAACATTGTATCTCCTAGCTCAACTGGTAGAGAAACTGTCCGGTGTTTCGAACCCCGATGAGGACCAATTGTTTTTACCTAGTCCTTGGTGTTTGATCATTATCTGAACCGTAAACGTTGAACAACGGCGTGATTTCGTGGGCATAACCACAAATGTTTCTGACATAATTACTGAATTAACCAATCAACGATTTTGGTTGCAGACGATCAAAGCTGGTCATTCATTGAATCTGCATGCAATGACGTCAGAAACATGTTTCTGTTTGTAATCGCAAAAACAGGTGCCAGTTTCCTTGAATGAAAGGTAAATGTTGATTTCTGTATCTTGTCAAAACGGCGACTGTCCCCCAAAGTCTGTTTTCGCAGTATTCTGTGGCAAGTCATACTCCCGCGTAGACATTTTCCGAATTCCGCCTGTTTCCGATGAGAAATTGCAGCACATTTACTGGCTATACTGGTCGATTGGCAATTCGTAATTTCTTTAGGCAGATAATAACTGATTTCTACACCAGAGACTGGAGTGACACAGCGACTGGGTACGCGAGAAGTAAAGTTATCGTCTGCCATCTTGATACAGGCTCAGCAATGCCTGGTAAGATCGAGTGACGACACATATGTAGTTTACTATGGTCGTCAGTCGAACTTGCATGAAGGGCGGTCGGGTTGGCGTAGTGGTTCTTTCTCTGCGCCTCTTACCTATGGCGTCCCGGGTTCGATTACTGGCGTGTATGTGGATTAGGTTTGCAGTCCCTACTTAACCGTGTGGGTTACCTCCCCCCCCCCCCCCCCTCCCCCCTCCCCCGACCCCCCAGGAGATTTCCCTGGAGGTTTTCATAATAATAATAGCTAATACCGTATACAGTTGATGGCATAAAGGGCCTTAGTTGCCGACAATGCCATACAATTATTAACAAAAACGGTGTAACCATTGTTAAAGGTAATCTATGTTTGGTAATTACCCTCCAAAACAATTTCTGGATTATTATCCAAAAGCTTACTCGTTATCAAGATGGTAATGGTATAATCATCCTGTGAAATGACAAAACTATTTGAATCTCCAAAGATCGCCTGTAGGTGATTTTTGAAGCCATGCATAAAAAACCATGCTTCGATTTTTCAGGTTTTCTAAAGTATTACTGCATATATGTGGCTGAAATTTCTACAGAGTAGTTTTCTCGACATAGGTTTTCAATTACCAGTGGAAATCACGCTGTTTTTAACAGTTTACCAGTCATGTACTCTTATTCCAAAACCCAAAACAGCTGAGTCATTTTCGTGGTTTTCGTAAAATACAAAATAGAAAGACGAAATCTCAGAGGGTATATTACGGAAGTAAAATGTCCACAGGCTGTTTACCGGTATTGTTTCGTTTTCATGTTGTATACTGTTGTTCCAGGAATTGTCAAGGAATTTTCAGAAATATTTTATTTCGCAGCTGTGAAGCGGGCCAACATCGCACGTAGCCGACCGCGATGATGATGCGTCAGTCCCCGGTGGACCAGTGCCGGTGGTCCGCTGCACATGGAAGGCCTCGGAGTCCGGTCAATTGTTGGTATTTCCGATCAAAAATCGCCTCCGGTCATTCTTGGAAATCAGTCCTTGTAAAGCCTTTGCGCCATAGAACACGAGATTACGGAGATTACGAGTCTTTCGTCGTTGTAATTCGTGGGCGGGGTTATTATGGGGAAAAGTCGGGACACGTTTAAACAATTTGGCAATTTTCCTGTTCAGGGCGATTGTTGTTGAAGTTAATTTTATGATGCATCTTCGGCAACTATAAGGCTCTTTATATCAAGTTTTTATCATCAACTTGAGATGACGAAGAAGTTGCGGGATAAAAATCGCCTGGAGGCTGGCGCCCGAATTCTTCACTTGAATGGAGGTGCAGTTTACAAAGTCACATACTACACTGTTGTTGCTACGTGGTGCACGACAATACCTAGCAACTGTCTAGTTACTTTATTCTATTTCTCCTACGATGAACACGGTATTGATTCTCGTACTTAACACCTGCCGCGTGCACCACATAGCAACACAGTTTTAGTCTGGTCAAGTGGATACTAAGTGTGCATGTGAAAGGAAGTACGTCAGTAAACCAGACGATATTCATGCGAAACACACAAAAGGCTAAATTGGCAATTTTACCGCTCGTAGAAGAATGAGCGATTCACGATTAAAGGACTGTTTTGGCGGTCATAACCAAATACATGTTTCAGACGTAGTTGCTGAATTAACCAATAATCTGCTTCGGTCATCAAAACTCAAAAGCGATCATTTGTGAATAAGTTGCGTCAGAAACATGTTTTTGGTCATGATGGCAAAGAGAGAGAGAGAGTACGAACTACTAAAAGTGAAAGCGTCACCCTTTGTGTATTGCTCAGGTTGCTGAGTAGCTCTGTAAACGAGGTTGAGCTGATCAAGTCACGGAGACGTATTTCGTGGGACTCTAAATATACGGAGTGTAAAATAGGCTACTGCAACATCAAAAAGGAGGATAAAAAGCTGTACACAAGCAAAGTCAGTGGTTGACGCTCCCTTTTGTTAACGCACCCTCCCCCTAAAAACTGAAAGGAATTCCTTTGAAATTCCTTGGATGTTTCAGATACAATGGGGGAACAATAGAAGGAGAGGTACAATCTCCCACATATTGTGCTGCATATAACCTGTTGTTCTCGGCACTCCATTTTTTCTCTCAAATGGGCCTTGTTTTCAGTGGAAGCATTTTATAACTTTACGCAAGACATTGGGGAATTAATTAAGAAAGGCACAGTTCTCAGGTCTACAGTTCCACTGCACAATAAAATCCACAGAAATCCACAATATTTGTGGAATTTTATTCAATACACAAAAGGAACAAGTCTTCACATAGTCGCCATTCTTCAACATTCACTCTTACTGCTGGCGAAAAAAAACGCACGTTGAAGGGTTTTCACTCGTGTTCCCTGAATCAATTCTATATAGTGTAAATGGCTTATTCGGAAGGTGCCCGACTATATGCGTCTTTGCAACGGGGTTTAAAATGCAAAAGTAGTCTGGCACCTTCGCGGTTTGCAGTTTACATTTTATAGAACTGATTCAGGGAACACGACTTAAAATTGCTTCCGCGAGAAATCCAACATTCTGAAATGATATCTCGAGAAACTGGAAATGTTCAGAAGTTTTAGTGCTGGTCCAAAATGTCGGTTTTGGACTTAGCTGAGGGTTTTTGGACCTATTACTGAGAGAGAATGACATTACAAGTTATACAACCAGTTCTCGGGAATTACACTTCCATCAAGGATGCTTGGAACAGATTGTTCAAAATCAAACGACTTGAATACGTGGAGCAAACAAGCCCTCAAAGTCTTCGAAATGTATCTGACGTTCTGAAATTGCCTAACTTGTAAATGGATATATACCGCACATGTACTTTTTGGAGACGAAATTGGATGGAATATTTTTCTTGTTTCTATTGGAATTACATTGTGAACGTTCTTCGGAACCAAGTGGAAATCCTGGAGTAGTTTGGCGTTTTGGATGTGTTCATGTGCCTATTTCAAGCAGGATTTGAAAGAGAACCTTGCGGACACGGGAAAGGTTTGCCGACGTAGAAGAAAAACGGCAACATGGTAAGATTTTTTCGTCTTTTTGAACAGTTCAAGGAATTAAAGGTTTGAATTTAATACCTGCGCTTTTAACCCTGCGCACAATGTTATGGACCAGTAGTCTGGTTCCCGGACCAAAACATTCGATCACTAGACTGATTGGCAACCGCCGCAGTATACATGTTGGTCCGCCATATTGAAACTGGAGGAATTCCTCCTTTTTCCGAAAGAAAAAAAAAAGCCAAATAAAAATCAAAATTCTGTCAAAATAAACACGAGCTAAATGCAAAACATTAACCATATCCAATTACAAATTAAAACAACTTCTACAAAATGTAATTTGCTCACTGAATAAACTCGGACTAAACGATGCTATTTTGAGGGTTACACCTGCCGCGTTGGAACACGTGTCATACCAGTTTTGATGGAAATAGTACTTTCGTCAGCTCGGAAATATTTGAAATGTCGCTAACAATGAAAGCGAAACCGTCGATTTGCAATTAGAAACTTGATTTCGTGTTGTTGTATTTGTGCCACATGAATTAATGCGTTTCGATGTGTAAATAGAGAATGTGTAATATTTTAACCATCCATTTTCCTGCTGTATCGCGTTACCCTTAGAGAAGGCGATTTTACAAAAAGAAACAAATACGGTTCTATTATGGTTTATATTTCTACATCGGAAAATGACGCAGCGAAATTACAAGTAGCCTATTCTGGGTCGAAAATCGCCTCATTCCAAAACTTGACCCCAAAATTCATCAAAAACTTTTGCGTTAAGAACTGAGCATGAAAATGTGTTGAGTTGTGGTCGTGCAGCTACGTATTCCAGCTGTAACATAATTGAGCTGTTAAATAAAACACATTCAGTGCTTGTAATATTTAAAGTATAAATTGACAAAACTGAAGTCTTTATTAATTTTGTCCTCTAAATAGTTTAACAACAAATGGCGTAAATGAATCACTGATATTGATCACCATTTTCGCAAGGGGCCGTCCGTACGCATTTTTTTAGTCTGCACATTTGGTAGTCTGCACAAAATGTACTTTTAGGCTTAAAGGGCCTGTGACATGTTAAACAACTTTGTGCCTAAGCTTTGCTTCATAACGACGGATTACTTGTTCAGCAAGACATACTATTGTTCGTTTGGATGTAAAATCAATAAAAGGTGGCCTTTTTCAACTTTAAAGATTTCATTGCAATAAACCACAGACAGAGGGCGCTGTTTGGAGTGCATCACGTAAGGAAGACAGAAGGGAACATAAGACTTCAAGTTGGACTTGTGGCAAATTGCTGCAGTTTCTACCCCCAGTTTTGTCATGGCTTACAGCAGGCAACATGTAAAACAAACTCAAACAGCCATGGATTACAAAAGTTTCAGGAAAATTGAGAAAAAAGTGGAATCTTTTGTGCACAGTTGAATGTGATTTTCCTGTGTTTGCCTCTTGTGACATCGTGACCTTGGTCATGAATATGCATATTCGCATTAGCATAAAAACTAAAAACCTTTGTTTTAACCCCCAAAGCAAGCTCCAAATAGGATTTTTATGACTTTAACTGAGTAAAGTGGTTTTAAAGCATAGATTTCATTGATAAAAATCCTAAATAAGGGGCCCTTTAATTGATTTTACGCAAGGAATCTGATGGAACATAGGAAACAGAAAACCCCATACCATTTATTTTTTCCAAATTTAATGTCTTTTCAGTACGTAGATATTTCTGCGAAATACAAGTCCACGAAACCTTTTCATCCATGGTTCTCCATGTCACCCCATACCCGCAACCCCATCCCCCACGCCACACACCCCTTCCACCCCCGGAACTCCCCCAAACAATAGCCAACCGGAAACCCAACCCAACCACGGGGCTTCATTTCCATCTCGTATACCCGCGTCTCCAGCTCCGACCACCAGTCAATGCACGAGCTGAAATTTGGACCGGAAAATCGACCCATCGGCAAAATAAAATAAAAAACTTGCGGCAAGCGAAAACCCAAACAGTCGCGCGTGTGGGCTGTGTGGGGTTACTAATTAGGCACAGGTTGGGCCATGTGCGGCCGTGGGGACGGCGTTGGGTTACGGGGACCGCGCTCGCGTTCCCACGCTCCGAACGGAACCCGAGTCGTGGAGTTGCGGTATTTCTTGATAACCCTGCACGCATGACCTGCTCTCGCAGTCAGTGGCCTAACCGCCAAAATTCCCCCACTTTGATCTGATACATATCCTATGTAAAGTAATTCACAACATTTGGACGTGTCAGTGGTTGAAAATCGTAACTTTGACTGTGCTCGGAGATTTTTTCAACTTGACACAATTATTTTTCTCATTTAAAAAAAAAGTTACCAGGGCCCTGTTTTTGCGATCATAACAACAAACACGTTTCTGACGTAGGCATAATTATTGTTTCAGCCAATGATCGTATTTGGTCGTCGGGAACCAAAGCTGTTCATTGGATGGAATTCATTGCGTCACAAACCTGTTCGTGGTTATGGTCGCCAAAACGAAACCCTGTCGCGCGCTCGGAAACAATCGACATTCGGAAAGATAATATGCGCAATTTATACGTTTTTTGTTTAATTGCCAGTTTTATTATCCGATGTCTCCAGCTCCCCATAGCTTAAAGACATATTACATGATTGGACAACTTTTTAAAAAAGATACAACAGCAGTATACAAATAACTAAAGAATGATGTTAATAATTGTAGAAATTTCAGCCACATAGATGCAGTAATACTTCAGAAAACCAGAAAAACCATGAATTTTTAGTCTGGTTTTTCATGTCAACTCGTGAAGTAAAATTTTGGATAACTGCAAATGTATTGGGGCTTCAACGAAAATTACAACTATTTTTGTTCTTGTACATGCATTGAATTCATCCGGTCAGTTACCCTATATCCATCTGACAACTTCATTTATTTATTCGTATTATTCATAATTTAGAATTTTATTACTAAATTGTGGGGCCCAACTGAATGTGCAGCTGCAGCAGTACAACCATATCCACCCGTTTCTTATCTAGCGGTCGCGCCCCTAGCAACGGATGTTCATACTTCCGCCTTCATTGTGCGTGTAGCGTGGGAGACTCCTCATAATGTCTACTTTCGTTTTTTCTCTCTATTCAATTTCTTTAAACGTTCGCACCTGCACATCGCTATAATTTTACGTACGTTTAATTGATGTAAAAATAAATGCATATTTTTTAGTCATATATCCGCCATTCTGAGGTGTTCCTGGGCACATGAACTGCACGTTTTGTGTGGATCTCAAACTGTAGCAATGTCGTCGTCACCGGAAACGGACACGCGCGTTTTTATTTCACCAACAGTAAACAAAACGTAGGCCTACAGTTCGTGTTCCCGGGGACACAGCAGCATGACGGAGTGCGTCCTTGGTTACCGGATTGGTCTATACGCGCAAACTTTTCAAAATTTGCTAATTTTGATATAATATATATTTTTTTAATAAGTGGAAATTGTTTTCTTATAATATAAGGGATTAATAAACACAGGTTTGCCTCAGTTGCCTAATTATTACTTCTAGTAAAATTCTCGGTTTGAAAATATCAGTGCAGTGGGCCTTTTCGGAATTAACTCGGTGGAATGGTTTTTGAGATTCAATGATTTTCAGTGCGTCGTTTCACTCGAAATATAAATTAATATATAATTAATTGGTAGAGAATGGTACCCGATGTTCATCTGGTAGGTCTACCGTGCTATTGCCAGCTGACGACTATTTTCAGCACATTCTGCACACAGCCAAGTTTGGACGATGTATTTACTGCTGGAATACGTCTACGTCTCGCGGGTCAGATCAGCGGCCATTTTTTGCTTTTTGTAATCATTAATCTCTAATCACTACGCATTATAAGTGTTTTAATGCATGAACAACTCTTCAAAGGTGTAAGGAACATTTCCAAACGGGGAAATCTTGGCAAAATTTAAGGCAATGTGTCCCTTTAAAGGCAGAGGCTCGTCAGCAATGCACGCGCGCCAAATTCGTGCCACGAAATACGCAGCTTTGCCATGGAGCTGCGTATTTCGTGGCACGAATTTGGCGGCGCGCGCGCATTGCTGACGAGGGCTATCAAAACTTCGTGCAAGGTTTTTCTTATGAAAGTATCAAATACAGTTTTGGGTCGTTGCATAATAAACAAATAGGCTTTAACGAAAGGGGGATGGGTGTATGGTGGGAAATGACATGTGTACCGATGACATTGTTTCAAGGTCGATATCCGCTATGTTTCCCAGGTATAGCTTATTCGTTTTAGCTTACCGCGTACCTGGGGCGGGTGTTAATTTATTGTCACACGTTATTTATATGCTATATAATTGCACAGGGGAAGGATTACACATAATAACACAGTTCCGGCTTTTCTTTACACCCATCTCAATTAGGTTGGTGAGATGTGGCGCCCACATAAACTTTGTTCGGAGTTTTCCCACGGTCATTTAATACAGAACTCTTTCGCTTGTATTCATGCTAACCCCTGGTAATCGGCAGAGGTGTATCATATTCTCTCCCAGCGTGGTGAAGGATGCTTTTTCTGAATTGTCAAAGTGTGTACCTATGGCATGAATGCGGATGTATTTTGTGTATAACTTAAAGGCAGTATACATGAATGGTATCTCGAAAATCAGAAATGTTCACAGATTTACGCCTTATTTAATAATATTAATAATAATAAATCTTGTAAAGCGCAATCATCTAGCTAATAGCTATTCGCCGCGCTATTACATAGGATTACATGTGAAATGCTTGATTGAAGAGGTACGTTTTGAGATGTGATTTGAACATGGCAATATTTAGTTGATGACCGTAGAAAACTTCCCCTGAAATGGTTTTGTCTGAAGTGCTATAGTCTTTGAGAAATGAGTAAAACTATTTTTTGTTCGTCTCATGAGACGGAAATTCAATTCGCCCCAAACCATTTCGCCCAAGTGCCATTTCGCCCCTAAACCATTTCGTCCGAGTGCCACATCCCGCGAAGGTTTAACGAAATTGTGCCAAAATTCTCTAAATGTCACACTTTTTAACCTTTTTAGAAATGGCTGTATCGTTTCTACGCCATTTATTACGCGCCTTCGAAAATGTATGCCGTGTCACGTGGCCCCGGCACAATGCAGTGTTTATCCATCAAAGGAGGTTGTCCTTTCCCTGCTCAATGACGATCAAGAAACAAATCTCCCACTGAGATATTTAGGCAGAGTACCGTGGGAAAAGCAAATTGGTCCAGCCCATTCGCACTTCGAGTTCTCTCGTGGGTGCGAAACGGGCTCAATCCACTCAGAATTACCGGAAAGGGGCGCCCCAACTACATCCGCCCGGTGTAAACTCACCTCACCCCGGTACTGGGTTTAATAAGGGGAACCGCTGATTAGCACCTATTTTCGTGGAAGTGTTTACCGAGGGCCGTGGGAATCGGTAGCGGGACGTGAAGGGGGTGTGGCCGGCGGTGCATGGAGGCTATGTTCAGTGGTTGTCACAATGTTCGTGAAAATAGCCTGCGCCAGGCCGCAACTGGTACCACCAAACAGGGTATCATTTTCGTTTTGGAGAGGGGAAAATGCGGTTTTACCATAAGCTGTTGTATGAAAATTATTTTGACAGCACACCTCGCTTTAAAGGTAGAATACAGTCATGATTGGTATCTCGAGGAATCAGAAATGTTCATAGATTTACACATAACTTACACAATATAAACACGATGACGGTAGAAAACTTGAGGAATCCTTGGTTTCAGTACCAGAAAGTAATTATAATAATAATTAGAAAATTAGTTTTATTAATTAAACTTGTCTCTGAAGAAAATTCGCGTTTCGTTTGGTATTCCGCAATAATTTGGTAGCGTGTTTGTCTTGGTGTCTGCAAAATATTATAAATTGGCTTGAAATGATGTTTGTATTTGATTTTCCAATCAGCTCCCGTGTATCCTATTGTTAGACGAACAAAGATAGGGTTTGTTCCCACGGTAGGCCAGTGCGCACAGAACCGATGACCGATCCCCGTGGATTCCCCGTGCGCTGATAGACGAGCAAATTACGAGTCTCTTCCGTCTATTATGGGCTTCATTCAGTGTTTAATTGAATACAAGGGATATATAAAGGTCAAGATGATTCTGCATGTTATACACAAGAGAGCTTATGTATAGGGAAAATTACCCACTGGCAAGTTGAACGCCAGTGTTAAATGAGAGCGTGTCCAAATCACATTTTTGAACACCCATTTTTCCCATGGGTGTTCAGATTTTGATACCATATCATTTTGTCACATTTTTCTCATTCCCATCTCGACATTTTACGCCCTAAATTCGTATATTTTCAAGGATATCATAAGAAAAAATTACCGATGATTTGTAAACTAATTTCTTCGGTTCCATAAAGCATCAGGACAGTGGTTACACCAACCCTTTTGCTTCAACATCAACATTGGAGATAGCAATTTGGTTGTTTCCTTCTAATCGATAGCATCTTGGGGAGGTATTTTATTTTATTGTTAGGTTAGAACGAAAACTATTTTCTGAAAAAAAGGAGGTTTAGATGCAAGTAAACGCAAACGTGCACTAAATCGCGTAATGGCTTGAGCACTGCATGGTATATCTTTAGGAGGTCTAAGAACCCATGTTCGAATTTTGGTAACGGCAAAAGAGTTATCTTGCCACGAAAGTCACACTTGTGGATTTTTGTTTTTGTCTAGCTGTTCTGAGGTTTCCTCAAAGTACCGACTAAGTGCTCAAAGCATTTCACGTCCACTTTCGCGTTTTACGTGCGTCTAAAACCCAGTATACTATGGCACTTTTTCGGCTGACGCGACTCAGCTCAACTCAACTGGAGATACTACTTTGATTCAAATCGGTTTAAGTTGCTTCTAGTCTGAAGTTGTCTGAACTCCTAAGTCTGAAGTTTTTCGGCAGTGTTGAAAAACTAAGCCCGACTTTTAGTTGAGTTGAGTTGAGTCGCGTCGTCATGTGCCAGTGTATACCGCCTATCGCAAGTTGGTGAGAGTCGGTGGGCCCGACAGCCAATCAACGCGCGCATCCAGATCCTGTGACCAGTGGTGCAATCGGCAAAATGGCGACCTCCGTGACCTTTTGTCGCAGCAAGTCGGTGTAGTGTCATCCTGAGATCTCAGGGAATTTTCACTCTGCGAAGCGACGATACAATATGCACGATCGTGGAGTGCGTTAAAGGGGCACTGTTTTAAAGGGCCATGAAATGCTCAATAACTTTATGCACAGTTGCTGCATATGAAGGATTACTTGTGTAGAAAGACACCCCATGAAGATGCATTTTTCAACTTTGGAAATTTCTTCACATAAACTCACAGACGGGTGCTGTTTGGGGCATGTACTTTAGGAACACACAGCAGAAAAGCAAAGAAAAAACATAAGACTTCAAACTGGAATTGTGGAAAAATTCTGCAGTTTCCAGCCTTAGTTTTTTCATGGTTTGCAACAGGCAACATGTAAAACAAACCTAAACCGTCATGGGTAACACAAGTTTCAGCAAGTTGGAGAAAATTGTGGAAAATGTTGTGCACAGTTGAATGAGATTTTCCTGTGTTTTCCTAAAGTGACATCACCACTTTGCTCATGCATATGTAAATTTTCATTAGCATACAAATCAAAAACCTTGATTTTAACCCCCCAAACAACTTTCAAGTAGGGTTTTTATGATTGTAAATTAATGGACTAGTTCCATAGCACCGCAGATTTCATTGATAAAAACACAATTTCAGGGTCCCTTTAAGAGGATGGTGTAGTGTATATGTGGTTAGCAGGTCTACCGACTCGCACCAACTCTAGCCAACGAGTTGAGTTGAGTTGCGTCGGCCGAAAAAAGTGCCAGTGTATACCGGGCTTTAACCTCCCTAAAATCTGAACAAGTTCCTTTAAATGAGAAATTGTGGTAACCAAAGTGCCGTGGGAGTGCCACTCTTTTCATAATATATTTCCTCCTTCGCCGCTAATACCGGACACAATTAGCGAAGCGATAAACCACTCGCTAACAAAATCATCCTCCGTTGGTTAACATCAATTAAAATGGGTAGACCATGGGAAAACCCGAATATAACCCCAGTGTTTTCTAAAGTAAAGGTCTTACCCATTGTTCCATGATAGATCGCGTGCACGTGCCCACTTCTTTTTAAACCATTTTCGGTTCGTTACTCAACCGAATCCATGGTTTTGTACTAAATCTATTGTTGTTTTTCCGGGTGTACACATGGCCACCAATGCGAGCACTCTGCGGAAGTAGCCTACCTGTCGCATTTCAGGACATTTCTAAAAATTGAGATTCACATTTTTGAGACTTTGAGAGCGTGTACTGGTTCGCGTATTTTAAAGATAGTATACATGATTGGTAAACTGTTACAAATAGTTTTAACCCCCGTGTGATTGAAGATCATGCATGATTAAAACCAACCTGAGCAAAAACCAGCTCCGTACTTCGTCTAACATTTGAGAAAACAGTCAAAAAGGGTTTGCAGTCATTTCGCACCAAAACCACTTCGCCCTGAACCATTTCGCCCTGAACCACGGCCTGTGCACGAAGTGGTTTTGGGGCGAAGTGGCATTTGGGCGATGTAGTGTTTGGACAAAGTAATTTGGGGCGAAATGGCACTCGGGCGAAGTGGTTTGGGGCGAAATGGCACTTGGGCGAAATGGTTTTGGGGCGAATTGAATTTTCGTCTCATGAGACGAAAACTTATTGTTTTACTCATTTCTCAAAGACTATAGCACTTCAGACAAAACCATTTTAGGGGAAGTTTTCTACGGTCATCATGTTTATATTGTGTAAGTTATGTGTAAATCTGTGAACATTTCTGATTTTCGAGATTACCAATTAATGATACTGCCTTTAAACATGTTTTCTTCCAGCAAGATTGACTGTGGAAGTGCAATTTAATTCGTGAAAAAAACTGACTGCTGAAACGTCACCTGTATGTGTTGCTATATACTGAGTCTAAAACCAGTGAAATGTTTCCCAGCGTTTCAGCAATGGCCGTTTCAGATTACCCGCGAATGTCTACCAATTTACACTAACAATTGGCGTCACACTGCAGTGCGAGTCAGTGTTCAAATGGCATATCGGTTTAAAAACTCGGCAATGGGAGGCTATGTTGCAAAAATTACAAATTTAGTGAAACTTTGAAGGGACGTCAGTTTTATATTTGCACATTTTTGTGACCCCACGACGAAATGAGCGTAAAATCGCACTCCGCTATTTCCTATAACGACGGTTCAAAGTCAAAAATTTAAGGGCGGTCAATTTTAGGGTTTTGTAATATTTGGAAAGAGTAACTCTTATTCTATTTGATTCTAAATTTTTAGCGTCATCCAACAATTAAAAACATCATTCTTAGACCAATTTTGACGATAGCTTTCCTCGCGCCTCGTAAGAAATTTGGTTTGAAGATAAACACCTCAAAAAAAGTTCGGAAAGTCAAGTTTGACTGACGATTTCTCTCTTGTTGCAAAATAATTTTCCTTGAATTTTGTCCTTGTTATGATTAAGCAATTGGGGGATGTGCAGCACAGCTGAATACGGGGGCGGGTGTAAAGTGAAATGTCATAAAATGCATTGCTATTGTCAAAAAGTGCATCGACACATTCCCATCCTCCAAGCAAAAGGGAATGCACTGCATGACAATAGCAGTGAATTTTGTGACATTTCACTTTCCACCCACCCCTGTATTCCGCTATACTGCACATCTGCACAATTGATTAATCATAACAAATAACACATCACTGTAAAGAGGAATAACAGGGCTTTCCAATGATACCAAATTCAAGCGAAATGATTTAAACAAGAGATAAATCGTCGGTCAAACAACTTGACTTTCCGAACTTTTTTTGAGGAGTTTATATCAACACAACTACTTCTCCAAGCTGTGTTGCATTGGGGGAATATTTTTACCCATATGTGTTATATACCATTAGAAAGCTCTTTTTCTGCTGAATTCAAATATACCAATATCATTTCGTCGTGACAGGTCACATATTTGCTCTGTAACTTAACTTCACGTCGATAGATATTTTTACCGAATTCTCAAGTTGGCAACTGCAGGGAAGTGTCGATCTTTAATTCAAGATATATTTTTCAAGCTTTGAATGTGAGCAAGTAGGTCTAGTTATTATCTTGAACGGTTTTGTTGAAAGTCGCAAAATTTATTTGGCAAAGTGCGGTAAATTTCGGACGTCATCGCCTCGTCATCGTTCAGAAATGCAAGTCCATTTCACCAAGCATGGCACAGAGTCCGTGGTTTAATGCTCACCACAAGATTTAACTGCGTCTGTGCCAGTGTAGAAAAGAATGGAACCTTTGTTGTGGGGAGCAAATTAAAAACTGCCAGAGAATTTAAATTACACTGTAAAATTAGTGGTTTTACGTTTCAAACTTAAAAGGTTTTTTTTTTAATAAGAAAAAGGTCAAAGCCATAAATATTTTAAAGATTTAGACTGACGCCAGTTTAATTGGCATGCAATAAAGGTATTTGGTTTTAATTTGTTGAGTAAAATGTCTGGTGTGGGCGAAGCTTATTTCAAGCATTTTCTTCGAACGGTGTACTCAGAACGGTCGTTTCTCGAACGCACTATATATTCTGTGGACTTCGTATGAGGTCGGGCGAATGTCAATACATTTATTTCGAACTATTATTTCTCCGAACGGTTTTTATTCAGATGGTCGTTTCTCCGTTCATGGAAATTCGTACATCAGGTCAGACGAATGTTGATATATACTGCCGAAGTGAATACGTAAGCTTTTGTCAGTTGCCTATAGGCAATGGCTCTACACTGAAAATCACCGAACCGTGTCCCAATGCTTTTGCAATGGCGCTTTCACTGGCAGCAATGATGTTTGGAGCCATTTTATATGCCAAATACGTCACTCTTTGGCACTCCATAATCTGAATGTTTTTGTTGATAATATTCGTTGGTCCGGAACCTCATTCTCGGAAAGTTTTTTTAATCCGAAAATTTGCATAATATTGTCCCGAAAAGAAGAAAAAGTTATTTCTCTGAAGGTATATGCTGCTAAATTTTCCCTTGAAGAGGTAGGCCTAGGCCTATAAAAAACAAATGAAAAGTATGGTCCGAAAGCTCCTTCTTTCTATACAAAAATGCACTTACCAAATTCGAGTCTAAATCATTAGTTTAATTAGTTTCTCCTGATTTGTGTGTAAGACGCCTTCTATAAACACAATTTGTAGGCAACTTCAAATCTTCCCCAAACTTTTGTGTTTCAAACATCTTTACATAAACATGCTTAACTGCTCTTAATAACCCCGTGGCTCCACCGTAAAAATCGGCAATTGCCCCATTGTCTAGACTTGATGGTCATTGGCATCGGCCGGTCATTAACAGGGCTTTTCAAGGGCAATGAGGACGGTGTACCGTGGGAAACCTGGGCCTCTTGCACCGGGTGAGTGTACACTCCTTTCGCAGTGGTTTTGCTGCGGACAAACCGTGCAAAACTACTGTAAAATGAGTGTTGGGTGAGTGGGACGAGAGGCCAACTTCATAAAACTCGTATATTATTAATTAAATTAAAGGCCCGTGTAATGGCTTTTTTCCAAAATTATTTTGAATTTAGTTAATAATATATCGTAAAATTCTAAAGACAATCATACATTTTGCTTTAAGTTACTGTGGCCCGGTTATAAACTCAATGCAATGGACTGTCAAAATGTGACGTCAGTTCCATGCATGGGTCTAAACATTAGCTGGTAATCTGAAATATCCATTGCTAAAGCAAAGGGCAACAGTTCGCTGGTTTTAATGTAGACCCAGAAACAAAGGACGACATTTTCCCCAAAGTACCCTTATGTACCGTAAAATTTTTTTTTTTATCAAAACAGAAATTATAAAATAGAAAAATGAATTTGTGGGTATAACACGTCACTGATCAACTAGTCAGTCACTTTGGAATCGCCTCTAAAACTGTTCTGCCTCAAGAATCCTCCAGGTCCAAGAGGACCTGCTTGAAAAAGTGATCCCCAAGCTCTCGGAAAACGTTGTTGCAGGGCTTCAGCCCGATCGATTCGTGTGGGGTGAGCTAACTACTGCTTCCACGCGTACGCGTTTCTTGAACAGCCATAGAAGTACTAAACAGGAGCTCAGGGAGGACTTCGGACAGAGTGGCGCACCCTGCCTCACTGCTCTTACGGCGGCTGGTCTAGTCAGCTATGCCACAACAGGTAGTCGTACACGTTCCTTACCGATAAAATGCTATAAATATATCATCATCCTCGATCTTTCGTTTTTGGAAGTGCAACATCAGACAAACATTGGTCCTGGGCGTCAAGATTGCGCAATGATTCTCATTAATACAGGAGCGTGACCAGATCACATTTTGATCTCCCCATTTTCCCCATGATAGGTGTTGAGATTATGATACCATAGCATGTCATATTTTTCTCAATACCATTCTGAAATTTCGCGTTCTCAATCCGTATATATTTGGGGTTATCGATGAAAAACCACCAATGTTTTGTAAACTAATTTGTCTGGTTCCATA
This sequence comes from Henricia sp. BOLD:AAB3569, assembly GCA_037783545.1. NCBI lineage: Eukaryota > Metazoa > Echinodermata > Asteroidea > Spinulosida > Echinasteridae > Henricia > Henricia sp. BOLD:AAB3569. The sequence continues at coordinate 638,121 of JBBELK010000402.1, forward strand.
AAGCAGTGCAGTGATGACACCAACTGGTTTGCTTCCACATCCAAATTGGATATTGCAAATTTCCTGTTTCCAGTATTTTTGGGAGATAATTTATATGACTTTTAGATTTTTAAAAACCAAATCCATTTTTCCGAACACCTCCTTTAAAGGCACAGGCTCGTCAATGCCCGCGTGAGGCTAAATCCGTGCCACGAAATACGCAGCTCCATGCCTTTGCTATTCGCAACTTTTTGTTTCTTGTCAATCTCCGTCCCCTCGCGACGCCCATGCACGAGCTTCTATATCATTAGGCCTAGAGCATTTGCTTCTGTGTAGATTGCGATGTTCATTGTGCATCTTGCTGTCAAATCGGCCCCGTTGGAGTCCCAGAGCCAAAACGCCACAGTCCCCCCGCAAATTGCTCGTAATTGTGACATACATGTAATTATACAAAGCCGGTTTTGGCAAAGCGCGTTGACGTCCATTCACGTACCGTGGGAACTGACTGCGGCTCTGCACGCGCAGGACGTTCAATGTATCAAAAAGGTTTGAGAGCAATAAAATGTATCTATGCATGTACGTTCGTCACACCATAGCTCCATGGTCACACGCAGGATGAAAGGACTTCATACACAAAAAGTACAAATGCGCTGCGCATGTTGCACATGTGAACGCCACGCCTTCGCGAGGTTGCGCAATATCCATTTTTTTAACCGTATTTCAAGAAAACGATGATAAACTTTGTCAAATATTTCGGGAAGTTGTGCAAAGCCACTTTCCTAGGCTGGTTCCTTGGTTATACTACACGGAAATAGGAGCCAAATTCCACGGTAGTCAGGGGGCCAAATTTCGTTCACATGAGGGCGCCCTTGTACAAAGATACCATCTATATAGGAATCAGTTGTCTGCAGACAACCTTTTACTTTTCATTCACATACACAAAAATGCTTCAATTTTTCAGGTTTTCTGTATTATCTATGTGGCTGAAATTTATACAAGGCAATTTTCTTGACATAGGCTTTTAATTACGAGTGAAAAAAAAACGCCGTCTTCAAAGATAGTATACATGATTGGTAAACTGTTAGTTTTATCCCCCTGTGTGATTGAATATATGCATGATTAAAACCAACCTGAGCAAAAACCAGCTCTGAAAACAGTCAAAAAAAGGGTTTGCAGTCATTTCGCCCCAAAACCACTTCGCCCTGAAATATTTCGCCCTGAACCACGGCCTGTGCACGAAGTGGTTTTGGGGCGAAGTAGCATCTGGGCGATGTAGTGTTTGGACGAAGTGATTTGGGGCGAAATGGCACTCCGGCGAAAATAGTTTTGGGGCGAATTGAATTTGTCTCATGAGACGAAAATTAATTGTTTTGCTCATTTCTCAGAGACTATAGCACTTCAGACAAAACCATTTAAGGGGAAGTTTACTGCGGTCATCATGTTTATATTGTGCAAGTTAGGCGTAAATCTGTGAACATTTCTGATTTTCGACCAATGATGTTCACTGCCTTTAACAGTTTTTAACCAATCTGTACATGTACTTTATCTTCGAGTAAGGTTTTCTGTCGGCTCGTTCATCTAAATTCTGGGCCATCGCCAATCCTGTGATGCATTTAAAACCGGTCGCCACACTTCATTTAAAGGCACAGGCTCGTCAGCAATGCGCGCCCGCCAAATTCGTGCTCGAAACACGCAGCTCCATGCCTTTGCTATGGAGCTGCGTATTGCGTGGCACACATTTGGCTGGCGCGCATTGCTGACGAGCCTGTGCCTTTAACTACTTGAGTAGATAAAAATATTTTAACCTAAATTACTTTACTTCAGGTTTTGTTTTGTACATGACATACTTTGGTATACATGTACCACCAACATTGAAGAATCGAGGAACACAATTTCAAAAGCCCAATTGTTTAATTACAGAGTCGCATACAAAATGAAAGGCAGGCTACATAGTGTTACTTTTCACTCATTCGTGTTTTAATAATATCCGAAACAATACCAAAATATATTTCAATAAATCGTACAAAACATCAGTGATCTGATCGGCACATTCGGTGAATACCAACGGAGGAATACAAACTGATCAAGCAAATTCACTCAAAAAATAACAATCTCCGTCATCAGATAATTAACTCTAGTTTTTTGGTTGGAATTTTGTGGAAGCACAAACTGTTTCATATAAAAACCTCTAATATATACATCGTCATGACAACAGAAAACTTGCATAGCTGTTTTTCGTTTGATTTTAGAAATTGGCTTTCGTGTAAGAAAAATAAATTACTATGTACATTTTCAAGCAAGCCAGGCAATCAACCGTTATTGAGAGGGCGCGATCATATTAGACCAATAAGATCTTCCCACATAGCACATGCGCACAACTAAAGGTCACGTGAATGTTTTCCTGCAAAATGATTGTTACAGAAAGAATATAGACTTCAAAGGCATTGTGGAAGTCGTAATATTTTGTTTAGTTTTACACCAAAAATAATTTATTAAAATCGAAGAACTGGTGCCTGTTTTCGCGACCGTAACTAGAAACATGTTTTAACCAATCAATCATCAGCTTTGGTTGCTGTAAATTTGTTAAATAAGTGATTATGCCAGGAACATGTTTCTGGTTTGGTCACGAAAACATGGCCTAGCAAAGATACAGGAACGAAAAGAAATGGAATATCTCTGCTGAGGTTATCTCTTATTAGGAATGCATCATTTCACCACGTCGGAATTGTTTTTGGTACATGAATACCTTTGAAGATCTGATTACAATGGCTGGAATGAATAGACTATAAAAATATGATCCTTGGGTACATAAATTAAACGGAATACGTCAGTGGAATGCGATGTTACTGCAGGGGTATAAATTATATTTCTTGGTAATAGTGGATTTTTTTGTCGAACTGCAAAACAAGTTTCACAACACACAATCACACACCAAACAATTTTAGAATGCTGTTTTAAAAAGTGTCCAGTTGATGTGGAGTTACCAGGGTCTCCACATTCTGTCGTGTTCCGTGCGGTCTGGGACGTTAGCGCTAATGGACCGAAGGACCGTGTTGCGAGGGCTTCGGTGTGGTACTTGGATATAGTTCTTTTCGGTGATTTGGACTTGTGATGTTTGGTAGACGTTGCACGGAGCCGGTAATGGTAGCGTGACGATGGTTGGGGCGGCTTGGACCATGATGGGGGCGAGATTGCCTGCTACCGGGCTGCTGGCGAAACCTCGGGCGTCACCGTGTGTGGCTGGAGACGGCGCCGGGGAAAGGATAGCAGTGTTCGGTACGAAGCAGGTCTGGGGTGACTCTCTCGCAGCGGCGGGTTGGTAGATGGCCGTCATGGTCTGACTACACGCCGGAGAGGTTGCGGATGAAACGGGGCTAGACATAGGTGACGGCGTAGCGCTGCCGCTGTTTGTTGAAGCTGGAGGCGATAGTAAAGGCGTGCTCTGGGCATACACGGGGATGAAATGACTCGGAAGCTGCCCGCCTGGTAAGGCTTGGGATGGCAGGACTACGGTGATCTCTCCGGACGGTAGCGTGCCTGGGACTCCGATGGGAATACCCGAGATGACACGGGTAATATTGTCCGTTCTGGGTCCTGCGGAGTGGAGTTGGCTGGGGACGTTCAAGGCTACGGTTTGGGGGAGTGACGTGGCAACGGTTGAGCACGATACTGCAACCTGAAGCTGGGCATTCTGCTGTTGATGTTGCTGTTGCTGCTGCTGTTGTTGCCGCTGCTGCTGTTGTTGCTGAATTGCCTGGGCAACCGTTACTGGGTGCGACGTGGGAACGGCAGCTGTTTGCGAAACGGTGGCTGCAGGCGAGTATGCAACTTGTGGCTGCTGCCCATGCTCCTGCTGCTGTTGTTTTGGCTGAGCTGCACCCTGTTGCTGCGGACTGCAACAGTTGGCTAGATGTCCGATCAAGGTAGTCTGCACCTCGACGTTGGAATCGACGTTTGAGTCGTTCAGAAATCGTGACACCTCTGTGATGCACTCATTATAGCCAAGACGGTAGCGATTCATAAGGTTGGGATCGTTGTTCATGGCAGCTGCAATGAGATCGAAAAATGGAACATTAGATTTAGATTATCGCTCAAAAAATAATTTGGTAAAACAAAATCCTCCAAAAATAAAACGTGATAGGCTATAGATTTTATGGGGTTTATTAACCGAAAGTATAACATTACAAAAATACTGGAACAGGATTATTTTTAAAACAAATGTGTCCAGTTTCTTGTTTTAAAGCTATCCACAAGTTTGACACATTTTGGCCACTTTCACTTTCGAGTTTTTTTATTGGTTTAATGAGATTTTTATTTTCATGAGGTACATCTGTATTTAGTCTGAGACTCTTAAGAGTAAGAGACAAGGCATTTGATTGGACGCTGAATCATCCATCATCTTGTAATTGACCAATAAGAACGTTTGTCTCACCTGACATTTGCTGCCGTTGCATGTTGCGAAGGTACTTCACAGTCATCTCCAAGATATCTGCTTTTTCCAACTTTGAATGGCGGGAACTCTGTAAATCAGACAAAGAATGAACAAAGAAAAAATCGTTAATTGAAAAGCCAGAAAAGCCATCACATTTCAAAACAATACACTGGCTGTACGCTGCCATGGACCCGTGTCCCCAATTGATTCGAAACACGCGCTGTCTAAAATAGCACCTGTCACGGGCCAATGGGAATTCACCCGTGCGTTGTCAAGAGAGACTAATCAATTATCTGGTTAGAGGGCTCACTCGCGCAGACAACAGGTGCATTGCCTAAACCACCGTGGGTTTCGAAATTGACAGGTGTATTGGCAGAAACTACGTGGGATCCGAAATTGACTTGGCTGGGAGCTTTGAGGAGGTGCACGCTCCTTAAGACTGGTCACACGGGTATCAAATTCAACTTTGCCTGTCATACATCAATCTAATGTCATCTCCCTCACCCCTTTTTGGCGGGAGAATCTCTTGACTCTTAAAAAATGCACAAAGTAGTTTTGCGCCACGGTCAGATGAGCAGGGCAGTGATTTTTGACATCTACTGTAAATATTCAGACTGGACGCATGCGCAGTAGGGTGGATCTGTCAAGATGCTTTCGACACTTGAGATTAAGAATGGGCGCGAAATTGAAACTGGAAATATGAAGTTGGAAAGTGAACAAAGACTTTGAGCAAATACTAACGATATTATGTATATACAAGTATTTAGCGATGAGTATCTCGGACACGCACATAGGTTTTCAAGACACACCATAGCGGAGTACTAGTCATACATGCAGGTTCCCATTTTTGTATTTCCGTAAGTGATCAATTTATTTTCAAGTCAAGACATGGCATTAGTTTGACAATAAGAAACCTATTTTTGAAGTAAAAGATGTACACAGAAATGTGGGGAAATATCACGTTATACACTAAGGCGAACTTCGTACTTTACTCATTCAAGTATAACTTGAGTGCGTTTACATTAAGGTGGGCTTAAAATTCAGGTGCTCCCTCCCTCCCTTCTGCCCCTATACCTCCATAAAGCTTGGGGACATTTAGTTTATCTGAATAATCAATGGAATAAACCAGCATGTATATTTATCTAGCCCTTTTTCGAAGTTTAAGTCAAGGGGGCGTAGCGCGTTATAGCGCGCGATCTTGGCGACCAATGAAAATCTGGGAACCAACGACGAAAGTATCAATTTGTGTCCGAATTTTGGAGATTTTTCATCATGATTTTAGGAACAGGAAGATAGAAAGATGAAAATGTCCTTACATCTTTATTAGTAGCCTCCAGAATCAACGTCTTGAGTTGGCCAAGGCTGTCGTTGATTCGGGCACGCCGCCTTTTCTCCATTAGTGGCTTGGAGGACTGCGGAAACAAAACAGGCACAATTTTTGTTAAACAAAATTGTCGCCTTTCAAATTATACACAACTAGTCAGAATTTCATTCGAAAGCCCAAAGATTTACATGACACATTCAAGATGTATATTGTTACACTGTCTTAGCTTAAACCTTGTTCATGTTGTTCCGATAACTTTTTATAAGAGAATTTCGTCAACTAAACTTGTTCGGTCAACAAAAACCAAGACTGCTTGGAGACTCATTTTGCGTCAAAAAAAATTTAAAAATCGGTCTACAATATTTTTTAAAAATTCAATCAATGGAGGATGAAAACCCAAGCCTAGAAAACACTTTTATGATGTCCATCCTTACATGTTTCAAACTTCAACATAAGTTAATTTCGTCACATTTTCTGTCGAGACGAATCGAACGCTCATGATTTTTCGTCAACGAGACTTTATAATTGGTAAAAAATTTCCCAAAGTCAATGGACGGGAAAAGCCAAGTCCAGAGATTACATAACACGTACATGATGTTCATCATTGTTATATTTTCACAAACTTCAACTTTGTTCTAAGAACATCTAAGAATTTTTTCATACATGTAAAATTCGTCAGCAACTTGTTCGGTCAACAAAATATCAAGAGTGGTCGGTGGAAGGAATTCGTAGTTGAACACTTATTTTGCGTCAACGAAAATTCAAAATTGGTCAAACATATCCCCAAAAAATTAATGGATAGGAAAAGAGCCAAGCTAAAAGTTTACACAACACAATAATGATGTTCATTGTTACATTGTCTTGAACTTCAGTTTTGTTCCAAGAACTTTAAAAAAATATTTATAAGTGAATTGCGTCAACAACTTCTTCGGTCAACAAAATACCAACACTTGTTGGACAGTCATTTTGCGTCAACGAAATTTCAAAATCTGTCGAAAATATTCCAAAAATGAATAGATGGGAAGGTTGAGTTACCTTTCGTCCTTCCTGCATCTTCGGCTTGTTGCTGGTATCTATCGGCATTCTCGGATAAAAATCACGGAACAGCTGCAGGAACAAAATCCAGGTGGAGTAAAAAATAAATTCCGATTGCAAGAGTTGGTGGTGAGCGCACGCGCGAAGTGTGACAACACGGCGACCGGTCGGGAGAGTGACTGAATGCCTTCGGTGCAGTGACAGGGATATTTCTTGTGAAGTGATTCGCGCATCAAATACCTTCACAGTACAAAGATATGAGTAACTTTTTGGCTGCACGTACGTCCCAGCTTCATTTACGCATGCTTGGCCTAGTCGTGTGAACATTCCATAACAGCGGTTCCCATCAACGTACAGGGCATGCACCATACCACCAGGGGCTGAATTCCACCACACTCGAGCGATCGCCAAACCGCTGATGAATATTCAAGATCGCTCACGGCCCACTGCCCTGTTGAATGCCGTGATTGGCCCGTAGTGGCGAGCTGCGCGCCACGCGATTGGATTAAGGTGCAAGTGACGCGAGTGGGCGGAGCCACGTGCGGGCCGGATTGCTCATCGGAATGCGAGGTTGGTTGTTGTGCGCGAAGCACACGTGCCGACTTCATTGTAGCGCGCCGACGTTGAGCGTGGCTGAACGTGGGAAAACCCCGCCCATCGAGCGCAAATTTTACTAATTGTAAACAGGTAGTAGAAAGTAAACAATGATCACAGATAAGTTCCTAGTGGTGTACTGTTGCTAGCCGCGAGGTCGTGATCCATCCCTCAGTGCAGTCTGGTGTACGGCGAGCCAGCCCGTACGTACGTGTGTGTATGGTGTTTTTGCACACGTAGTGTCACGAGACAGCATATCGCGCGACCCGCCAACGCTACCCACTACGGGTATTGTGATTGCGCATCAAACGCACTGAACGTGAACACTCCGTGGGATCGTTGGACTCGCACAGCCTGTATCGGAATGCGCATTCCAACAATGGATCCATCTCTCCTAATCACGACTCTTGGGAATAAAAAAGACAAGACCACAGTATCGCTAATTATTAATGCATTTCGGGCATTTTATTTTGACGACCAAACGCCCCCTTTGGCCCCCTCAGACGCCCCCGGGCCCCATAAATCAGTTAATGAAATCTGCCAAAGCGGTTCATCTGATCATGTCGTATATTTACACTGTATTTACCGATGGTATTTACGTAGTTGTTATCACGCCGCTAAACCATGGGAAAAGCAAACATTTCAACCATCTCTGGTCGCTGAGGCTCACCTTATCTCGATAATAATCCAAAATTTCTTTCTTTCATTTTTTCTCATCTAAAAGTTGTCTTCTTCACAACCCCGATTTGTTTTTACAGCACAATAACAATGGCAATTTTTACTGCTTAAATAAATCAAATAAATGAATAATAAAAGTCGAGATTTTCTTGAGTATACTGCGGGTGGTATACTTCAAAATGACCCACTTTGTCAACGAGGAAGATAACAGTTGATAGACCTGCCAAGCTGTTTTGAAATTTGAAACCAGTTGCAAATGTTTCCAGTTGCAAATGTGTAGAAACAGCAAAAATTGCGTATTATCTTTTTCTTCGAATGGCTAAACACGCATTCTTGGTTAAAGTGGAAAGATTTGATTTCATAACTGGACACTAAGGATTTATCTTGTTGACTTTTGATAACCAAATTTGGTGATAAAAAGCAAGATTCTTGTCCCATAGGTTTTGTGCATGGGTTTTCAAGCAGTCGGCTGGAAATATTTCTACCTAAAATAAAATAGGCAGTTTTAATATTTTAGTTTGGTAAAAGTATTTGACAAAATGCAATGAAATTGTCTTGACAAGTATATACGATCGATGGAAATATTTGTACTGTTAATTTTGTGACAGTTTTAAGTAGTTCTTGGTAATTTCTCGGTCACCTCCCCATAATCCCCAAACCTAGAAAAAAAATGCATTCAGCATCATTGAGTTTAAAGGGCCTGTTACATGCTAAACAACTTTGTGCCTAAGCTTTGCTTCATAATGACGAATTACTTGTTCAGCAAGACATACTATTGTTCGTTAGGATGTAAAATCAATAAAAGGTGGCCTTTTTCAACTTTGAAGATTTCATTGCAATCAATCACAGACAGAGGGCGCTGTTTTGAGTGCATTACATAAGGAAGACAGAAGGGAAAAGTTAAGAAAAAACATAAGACTTCAAGTTGGACTTGTGGCAAATTGCTGCAGTTTCTACCCCCAGTTTTGTCATGGCTTACAGCAGGCAACATGTAAAACAAACTCAAACAGCCATGGATTACAAAAGTTTCAGGAAAATTGAGAAAAAAGTGGAATCTTTTGTGCACAGTTAAATGTGATTTTCCTGTGTTTGCCTCTTGTGACATCGTGACCTTGGTCGTGAATATGTATATTTGGATTAGCATAAAAACTAAAAACCTTTGTTTTAACCCCCAAAGCAAGCTCCAAATATGATTGTTATGACTTTAACTGAGTAGAGTGGTTTTAAAGCATAGATTTCATTGATAAAAATCCTAAATAAGGGGGCCTTTAAGTGTGTTATACTAATAGAGCTTCTGTAGCGATGTGTAGGTTTCATTATACTCGACCCACAACCACGTTCAAATACATACAACAGTAATAATGAGCTTGGGTATAATTTCGTGTTCATCATTATGACGTCATCTGCAGAATCTCTATTCAGTGCGCGTGTATTATGCAGTCGCGTGGTTGTCACTGAATTTTAGAGAAAAGGGCACATAAGAATAGAAACAATACAAACATTGTTCAGGGCCGTCCACTTAGATACATCAGCTGGTCGTTCAACACCACTTAACATCGTCAAAGGATGCACTCGCTTTAAAATTCCATTCGTATATATGCGGAGACAATTATGAAAGAACTGTGACTATAAATGCGGATGCTTATAGGCCTAATTTAAATGGGCGGTCTGGTTGGCGTACGGGTTCTTTCCTCGCCTTTCACCTCTGGGGTCCCGGGTTCGAATCCGGGGCGTGTATGTGGATTGGGTTTGCAGTCCCTACTTGACCGCGTGGGTTTTCCCCTGGGGGTTTTCCTCCCACTTCTAAAACTGCAACTCCTTCTTCGTCATCTCAAGTTGATAATATAGTATAGTTAAAGCTAAAACCGTATAGTTGATGGCATAAAGGGCCTTAGTTGCCGAAGATGCCATAAAATATACAACAACAGTTGTCCAGTTTTTGCGGAAAACGGATATCGTTCTAACCTATTATAACATTTATATAAAATACCTCCCTAAAATACTAACCATGGGGGGAAAATGCAATCTCCAATTTGAACGTGGAAACAAAAAGGTTGGTGAAATCACTCCAGTGCTTTAACTTAAGTAACTAGATAAATTAGTGTAAAAACATCGGTGGTTTTTGGTGAAACCCTTGAAAATATGCGGACTGAGAGCGCCAAATTTCAGAATGATGAGACAAATATGACAAAAATATGATATGGTATCAAAATCTCAACACCCATGGAAAAATAGGGGGTCAAAATGTGATCTGCTCACGCTCCTTTAAAACAGACCGAGCCACGAACGGCACAAATGGGGAAAAATTTCCAAAATGATCACTTCTTTCTTCAAACAAACAGAAATATCCCACAGACAAACGGCACTAAGAAAAACCTGAGGACTGGAGCGTAATAGTACAAATCAGCGCTGATTAAATAAACTGCCACTTGGCGGTTTAAAAAGACACCTGTTCCATGCAACCGGCACTATTGGAATTTTCCCACGGTCTGTTAGAACGCCAAGCCAGGTACTTGAGAGCGTGGAGAGTCAAAAGTCCCCCACTTGATTTTCGCACGTGCCTGGCCAGCGCGCCCACTCAATGGCCCCATGTTGTTATCTGCCAAAGTCTGTATTCAGTATATCGATTTTGGTTTTGATAATGTGAGGGTTTTGTTACGTTGTGCCTTGTAGTTTTACCATTGTTCTCAGTAACACAATAGGTGCGCCAACAGAAAGAACAAAATAGAGTACGTGGCTTTCTGTCCGAATTGGATTTTCAATTTGTGTTTCCTTTCCCGAACATTGAGTCATGTTCACACGGAGGCCGTTCCCTCGAGGGAAACTCGGTGGGAAAACTTGGAGGTTTGTGACCGTGTAGACGCACTGGGGGTGGTTATTCCTCCGAGTTTCCCCCGACGATTTTCCCCCTAAAAAAATTGGGGGAGGTTTCAAACTCTCGATGGAAACTCGGGGGTTTCAAACTCTCGATGGAAACTCGGGGGTTTGTTCCCTGTTGACGCACTTGCCCTCAAGGGAATGCATTATATACCGTGTACCCGGCCTTTCCATCGAGGGAACGAACAACCCTCGGGGTAAACCTGGGGCCAATTTCATAAAGCTGTTTAGCAAAAATATTTGCTTAATCCAAAATGTCTTTGCTTTATATAAATGGGTTACCAGTCAAAATCTTATGTAATGTGTATTTTAATTTACTGGTTGACATATACAATTTTGGCTATTAATCCATTTTTATAAAGCAAACAAATTTTGGATTAAGCAATTTTTTTTTGCTAAACAGCTTCATGAAATTGGCCCTGGTTTGTCCTCGTGTGGGCACAACTCGGGGGAAGGCGTTTATACATTTTCATACATTTTTGTAGCCAACACTCCATCTCTCGAGGGGTTGTGACCGTCTGAACGCAGCTTAAAGCTGTGTTCAGACGGTCACAAATGACAAGAAAACTAGGACTGGTATTGAAAGTCAACTCACGCAACATTCGCGATCTGTATTAAATTAATTTCGTTTTTTATGGACAAAGATAACTTGCACGAAATAAGGGAATGCGTCGGACTAAACGGTGTTAAATTAATCTATTTTTATAAGGAGCGTGTTCAGATTTTTATAGAAAATGGATTTCTTTCTGACCTAACAATCGGAGAATAACTCACCAAAATACTATCCATGGGAAGAAAACAGGAAATTTGCAAAAAGTAAAAAGGTTGGTGTAATCACTGCACTGCTTTATGTAAGCGTATAAATTACGTTACTAAACGTCAGCGGTTTTTGACGATCATTGGAAATATACGGATTAAGAGCGCGAAATTTCAGAATGAGAAAAATATGACACATGATATGGTATCAAAATCTCAACACCCATGGGGAAAATGGGGCGACAAAAATGTGATCTGGTCACGCTCCCTTAACAAAGATAACGCAGTTTGGTATAGAAATCAAAACGGAACAGGTGTTTCTTTAAAAATTTGGTTTCGTTTTTAACTGGATTTATTTTTCATTTTTTTCACATTGTGTAATGTTTTCCCGAGATAATTTATTTTTACACGCAATTCACTGAATTGTTTTTTTTATTTATTGGTCTTTCTATAAATTAGGGGTCTAATGTTGGTGTCCCCCGTTACGATTTACATCTTGTTTTTGTAAATTCGGGACACATTCTTTAAAAACTTTCCATGGTTTAAAAGCCATTTTAATGATTTTTGTACGAAAAATAACACATCAGGTGTAACGGGGGACACTAAATGTCACACTTTTGGACCTCTAATTTATAGAAAGACCCTTATCATATTCGTTAAAAAAAAGTTTCAAAACGGACAAAATGTACAACAATTCCCGTAAACGAAAACGAGTAAGCACATTTGCTCAAAAAGGAAATTTATTGCAGAAAAAAATTAATGCACATGTTACAAACCGCTTGAGATTTTTTCTATTAATCACAGAAAACGGTGCGTGAATCTGAATGAAAAGAAACAATAATTATTATTGAAAGTAGCATTAATTAGGAGCTTATACCTGTATTTTCATTACCTGCTTACCTACATGTATTCGTGTATTTTTCTGAAATCCGCCAGCCCTCATCAGCTTCTTGAAAACGTTTTCAGGAATCGAAAGAGGGCGCTAAGCCAGTTATATGCGCACCTTTTGCAAGGTTGCATGCACCATGTACCACCGAGCTTATAGAGCTCGGTAGGGGCTGCACCGACATAATTTTCAAAACCGTTACAAATATAGTTTTATCTCCCTGTGTGATTGAAGGTATGCATGATTAAAACCAACCCAAGTAAACGTCAGCTCCGTACTTCGTCTAACTTTTAAGAAAACAGTAAACAAAAATAAAAAATTACAGTCACTTCGCCCAAACATTACTGGGTCGAAGTGTTCCGGGGCGAAGTGGTCCTGGTTTGGGGCGTATCTTAAAATGATATCTGGGAGGGGTGGTTATCTCATTGAAGGGTTTATCCCTCTGTATGGCTTGCTAAGCTCACGTGATTCGAGACCACCAGTTGGCTTCATAGCTCAATTGGTAGGGCGTCTGCACGTTAAAGTTGCACTGCCCGTGTTTGGGCCGATTTGGGCGTCAAATTTGTTTTTTAAAGTTAAATAGGTATTTTTCTAGAATAGAAAAAGTTATCAGCTTTCATTTGGTACCAAGAACGTAAAAATCCGTCAAGGATTAATGCCAGTCGATTAAAAACAAGAAATGATTAAAAGGCTGGCAGGTCAATTAATCGACAGGGTTATGACGTAATGTACATGTGCGCGTACATGTGTACATTGTACACATACTATGTACATATGAGCGTACGCGCACATGTACAACATGTGAAGCACGTTTCAAGAAAAAGGCTTGTATCTCCAATTCCCGACGTCGGAAATTTAAGTTTTTGATATTTTTCGTTACAGAGACACGTAAGCTTTCTAAATTCGTTCGCTTGTGTAAATTAATTGTTTAATCCTTTCACCGAAACACGGGCAATGCAACTTTAAGCAGAAGGTCCGCGTTTCGAATCCCGATGGAGCCAAGTTGCTTTTCACTGCATCCAGATTTCCCAAACTCATGGACATTAATTTTGTTCACGTTTGTATTAAAATGTATTCACCCCGGCGGTCCCTGGGTCATAATCCCTAAAAATAATCACTTATTCATGTTTATATTGTGTACAAATCTGTGAACATTTCTGGTTTTTGAGATACCAATCATGTATTCTACCTTGAAAAGATTATCACATCCAGTTTTTATTTTGGGAAGCTAGGATCGAGCTCACTTTGGGGACAAAGCCCTTTTGCGTCCCTGGCAATGACCGTGACCGACATTATAAAAAATAATTCATATTTTCATATTTTTTTTCCGGAAAAAAATGCCGTGTCTAGCCTAGGTCTAATCGTGGGGGCGTCGGCGCCGTTATGCGCGCCTGATCTGCTGTCATGCATTGCATGTTTGTACCACCCAGTTAATCTCATTTTAAAAAGGGATGTATTCTCAGGTAAATGTTTTTAAAATTGCCAGTTGATATTAAGTTAGTGATATGGCAAAACGGTCGTGAGAGTTATTTATTTAGCTGTGCGTTTTCCCTTATTGGTCAATATCGATGGCGGCTAGTTCATTGTTGCTGTGGGCATGTGCACATAGATGATTTGATCGCCTAATGTGAACGCATGCCTTTCCATTTCACTCCTGTGAGGATTAGAATCTCTTCGTCCGATCATGGTTCGATGAAATAAATTATCTTCACTTAAAGAGATACGAATGCGTTCCGAGCCTCGTTCTGAAGAGGCTTGGAACGCATGGTAGTCTGGCACCTTTCATATTAGCAGTTTGCATTATATATAACTGATTCAGGAGACCCGATTGAACTGTTCTAAAGCGTGAATAGGGTCTATTCGAAGAAGCAAATTTGTAATGTGCGCGCTCCCTTCGTTCGATTATAGAGCGTCTGTTTCCTTGCCTAATGGCTCGACGAAGCGATTTGGCACGTAAAGAGATAAGGGCCGTCCATAACGTACATACGCACGAAATGCCGATTTTGTTTAGACCCTTCACCCCCACACCCACCTACACCCCTCCCCCCCCCCCCCCCCCCCCACCCCCGACAGTTTATAACGTCATTCATTGCTTTAACTTTGGCGTACGCATTGGCTCTGACACCCACCCACCTCCCCCTCCGTGCGTACGTATACTACGGCTCCCATAGGGCTATAGGGGCGTCGCACAGTTTTCGAGCGGTTGTCCGAGTGAACGGTACCGCTCTTCATTCAATCGAAATTGGATCTAAGTTCGTTAAAGGCACAGCCTCGTCATCAATGCGCGCGCGCCAAATTCGTGCCACGAAATACGCAGCTTCATAGCATGCAAAGGCATGGAGCTGTGTATTTCGTGCGCGCACATTGCTGACGAAGCTGTGCATTTTGCTTCATTAACTAACGATGATTAACTAATCGTTGTCGAACGACGCGATTTGCCGATTTCTTCAATGTGAACGGGGTCTATAATCGAGATTCTAGTCTTCGAATGAAGAGCAGTGCGTTCACATTAGACAATTTCTTAGTTGAATCATTGTCGAATCTTCGTCGACGAAGCGATTTCCCGAATATGAACGGAATGTTTTGAACGGAATTTTTTTTATTTTTTTACTAAACAAGGCGTCCTGGTTTTAGATTCGCTAGAATTTGCAGACATTGCACTCTATACGATTTCAGCTCGTGGTCTTGTTTATTTACCGATTTTCTTCGCTTTTCTGCGTATACTTTCACTCTTCCGTCTCGCTTTTCTCTTATTTTGGGGGTGAATTAACTAACAGGATCTAAACTGTTTGCTTTTTTCAGAACGTGGGGTGCGGAACGACCCAAATTCTGGGGCATCAAGTTGAAACGTGGTCCTCCACTCAGCGCGCACTCGGGGCAGCGCGGGAGCGATAAAGAGAGAGAAATAGGGCCGAGGGAAAACGGAAGCTACGAGGTTCTCACGGTGGGTTTCCCGCTGGTACCCACACGGAACGCTGGTGTTCGTGGGCTTGGCGCATGGTCGGTTGTGATGAGATTAAAGCTCAATGCATCTTTTGCAGTTACCCAATATTTTACTTCACGAGTTTACAAGATTAAATTGTTGTTGATAGCAATGGTAACAAACACCACATGATTTTTTTCCCTGTGTAAAATGGTACCTTTGTGGGAAAAATTGCCAACTGAAGGTAGCACGTGCAGAAATTGTCTGCATAAAATTGTTTTCCATTTTATTAACAAAAAACATGCCTGGATTTTTTTGGGTTTACTGCAGTATTACTGCAACTATGTGGCTTAAATTTCTACAACTTACAAGGCAGTTTATCAACATTATTCTTCAGTTATAATGCTGTTGTTAGGCCTACTGTTTTTAAAAGTGTTCCAATCTTGTAATCTGTCTTTAAAGACAGGAATAAAGCATTCCCTTGTGCGCTTGCTTATTTTGAGTCAATTTTGAAGAAATTTAATATAACGCGCGCCTTGCGCCTGCGTGCACGCAAGTCCCTCTGCCAATGGAATGTAGTCGTTCTGATTACAAAACGTGCTGTGGCATTGAAACAATGTCATAAAGTTTCCAAAACGACAGTTTATCAGCTCTAGGCTTTGGTCTCGTACTTTTCTGTTTGCCGCATATAGCTTGATCCGTGTCGGGTTTGACATTGTGTTCCACATAGCACACGTCCAAACCAAAGTTGAAGCCAGAGTTTGTCAAATGGCTTTTTATTTTTATTTTATTTTTAGAAATCTACAAACCGATGCTGGGGATGTCCCACCGTTTCGAAATATTCAACCATACCAATAAGCAAATAACACACAACAAAACTGAACAAAATTAAATGAGATACGATTTACAGGTACATTTAATTATAAGTTTACTGAGAACATTATTCAATCTTTCTACTGAAAGAAATGACCAAATTTAGTCAAAATCATCATTTACCGGTGTCAGTGACGCTGATATAGCGAACGCCACAGCAGGGGCGCCGCAGCCGCGCAGTGGGCACTAAACCAGTAATGCTATCAAAATAATTGGACGAAAATTATGACATTTTAGAACTCCCCCAACACATTTTACGATTCTTTGAGAAACGAAGGAGACGGGGAAAATATTCCGGACTCCAACTGTGGGTCTTAAATCACCGAGTCCCAGGGTTGACTGGCCCCGGGGTCGAACGTCGCTAGGTCCCGTGTACAGGTTGCCGTGCACGGTCGGTCGTGGCGAGCCACGGGGCGGCCAGCGAATCACATGGGATCGACCTGAAAAAACTTTCCCACGCTCTCAACAAACTTACGTGGCAGACTGCCAAGTCAGGTAGGTGACGTGTTCCACGGGAGGAGAACAAGGATTCTTTTCTATATCGCGTTTGGCACGTGCTACGCATGCAGCGAGGGGCCTGTATCCAGGAACCAACAAAAAAAGCGCGCCAACTTCGTACGCAAAGTTTTTAGCAGACGTGTTTACGGTGTTAGAACCAGGAAAAAGCGAAGATTTTTCTTGCTCTTGACCTGCCTGCAAAAGAAAGATAACATATTTGTAACTTGACAAAGAAGAAAATGGAAGGGAAACATTTAATCTGTTTCTGCATATGTTATTAATATTAGTTAATGATCAAGATATTCCTTGGCAAGCCAGGCACGTGATTTGTGCTATACTTAACAACAACACATTTTCCATGAAGACCGTTGCACTGGAATTTTGAGATGAACTAAAGACAGTGAAGGAATTTGTTATGGGCTATTAAACAATTGATTTTACACAATGTAAACACCGTTTTGAATTACGTTAAAATATATTCTACACACACTTTCCAACGATTTTACAAGTAGGACAACGATTGAGATATGACGTCATTTTGGCGGGAAATCTCGAGTGCGGTACCCCATCTCCTTTGTTCTTTAATTTGGTCCCTCGTCGCGCGCTTTGCAGGTAAAACAAATCAGACGGCTACCCGCGGTTGCCAGGGAAAATTGAATTATCGTCTGCGGCACGCGCGCGCCAAATTTCACCACATGGATAAACCTCGATTGGTCTGAGCATGGTGTGAGGCGTGGGAGCGCGACTGGCGAGATTTCCCAAGGTAGCATGTTGTTGACTTTTTGGACACCCAGGGTTTTTGCTCAGTCGAAGACTAGTTGGGTGACACCTTCCCCCCAATTTTTTTGTTTGTCAGGTGGCTTCGCATGAACAATTATTTTCGCTATTTGCGGTCGATTCTGACACCGAAACAGCCGTCGTGTCGCGCTGATTATCCTCATCGATATATATACACTGGATGAAGCAACGACGTCTAAAATTGAAGCCACCGTCCGCCATTGTACCCCACCAAATACAATGCCTTGCCTAGACTGATCATACTGTCTTCACTAGTCTACATCATGGTCTACATGTGTTAAGTAAACTAAGTGCAAGCGATCGCATGGACCGGGGAGCAGTCTAGGCCAAGCATTGCTCGTGGGGTACAATGGCGGCCGGCGCTTGGCTTCATTTCTCGTATAGCCAACTGCTATTGCATACCTACTTCATGCTTCATCCAGTGTATATATATCGATGATTATCCTACTACATTACTGTGGCAGATTGATATAGGTCCTCGAGTTGCCTATACTTAAGATTACGTTCGCCAGCACGATGCCAGCGCAGTGCCACCTTCCGCCCGTTCACGCGTGTTACCTGACAAGCTTCTTTTTTAATTTTTATATAAAAGTGCCTCCTTTTGCAGTGCTTTACGCGCCCCACTTTAGCTTGCCGGCTGCAACCACTGCTAAACTTCGCAACGTATCCTGCAAAGCGCGTGCGTGACGTCACCCAACACCAAGCCTGCATGACACTAGCCACGATTGGCCAGATTCTGTCGCCTGCTGACACACAGTAAACATGTCGCCTGACTCAGTAAATGATGTAACTGGGGAGACTTTAATCTAGTCTGGTACCCGGACCAAATTGTTTTCGACTAGACTGATTTTAAGGTCCGGCAACCGCCAATTCCGCCATTTTGAAACAGGAGGAATTTCTCCTTTTTCCGAAGGTTCCCGAAGTTACCCGAATGCTCGTCCGGACGTTATCGTTAATTGTCAGGTACGATTCGTGGACAGTGTTTCGCCGCGTGTTTATTTTACGATGATGCAGACAAGGTTTGAATTTGAATTTTGATGCTATAATGGGCATGTGTTTTATACACTCTTTTATGTTATACACTCTTTTGAAAATTAACGGTTATGCGCTCCTAAAAATAAATGCATGACGTAATGCTTAGTGCTATTTTAAACACCACAGTAGCCGGTCCTCATATTCAGTCGTATGTGGAATATGTGGAGCGGTAACCAGTCTAACTTTAATCTTGAACCTATCTCGGATGTACGACAGTCAAATAAGCCACTTTTGTTTAAATAAAAGTACATGTAAATGTTTTTGGCATTTCCACCATCGAAGACCACTTTGAAAGGTTGTGGTATACAAGATTGGTTCCCGATCCCTATAGATTGGTTCGCTTATTGCGAAAATATAGAGATCGGTAAAGGGCAGCAGAATTCTGCCCGTCACGTGGTTATTATTATTTTTATTTTTTTAGTAAGTGCGCAGATTTTGCATTAACATTTGTAACTTGGCCGTGCGTGTCGAACATATCCAATTATGTAAATAAAGTACATTGCCTAAAGCAAAGGGCTTGGCCAATTTTTAAATATAAAAAACACAATGCGCACGCGCAAAGACGACCAATTACAAATCAAGATGAAGCGCCCTTTACTTGTCCTTATATTCTCCTGTGTGGAATATGTGGACGGGAACCAGTCTAGTGGTATACCAACCAAATGTTTAGGTTTATTGTCCTGGGATGTATCACAGAGGAAGGGCTGTGTATATACACAAGCCAGAAATCCATCAGTATTGCCGTTACACGTTTGCCCTACTTTGTCCAAACAACAATGGATCCTTTTTTATAAACACATCCCAAGGAGCCGCGGCAGTTACAATAAATATCTCCATCATTATAAATCAAGAGATGCCCCGTCGTCGGCTCGCTTCTCCGTCCGTGGCTGAGCTGGAATGGCCATTAAAATACTGGTGGGAAATGTTTTAGCCGCGGTAGACTTGAGACAAAAATTAAAGGGGCATTATTTGTTGTTACTGTACCAGATGGCTAGGTGATCAAGTACATTTTTGGGGATTACAGTTAATGGATGGAAGGGGGGGAGGGGGGTGCAGTTAATGTTATTCAGGACATGTTAATGTTCAAATGTTTATGTTGAATTCCTATGAATTTTTATTTTTATCGTGTCTTAAAATGACCAACTACTGATTTGAACCTTTTCATGCGGGGACTATTTAAATTTGGTTAATTAAATAAATCCTGATCTCGGCATTAAAGCCCCATTACACCTGACTGTCAAGTGACAGAATTTTGCCAATTGTTATCCAGCCTTGATGTTGGGTGACGTCACGCAGCGCTTCGCAGGAATTATTGCCAAGTTGAGCAGTGGTTGGAGCGGACGAAACCACTTCGAAAACCCGACTAAACGTGTTCTAATCATAGCATTTATATATAACAAACACCACATGCATTTTTTTTCCCGTATAAAACGGTACCTTTGTGTGAGAATTTGATCTGAGCTATTCGTAAAAAAATCTCTGTATACGATACCATTTGCAGTGACGAACATTACTTCATAAATTGACAAGAAAACAACTTGATAGCAATGGTAACAAACACCACATGAATGTATTTCTGTTCAAGATGATACTTTCTGTATAAGAATTTAACAACTGAGGTTGTTTTTGGAAAAAAATGTGAGCATACACATTTTCTTTACTATAGGTTTTCTCGTTCAGATTTAACAAAGTACATCCGAAGTTCGTTTCATATGCATTCGTTTTAGCGCAAATTTGAATGCAGTTTTGGGATCATCCTTCAATTATTTAAAGAGAGCATTCAATTTGGTTTTCGAGCACGCAATCGGGAAAATTCGGCGCTCAAATTTAAAACTAGCGCATTCAATTTTGAAAAATACCAGCGAAAATTATTTAATTTCGCCCAAGCCTGAGCTTGTGCTAAATTGAATGAAGATTTAATGCTTTGTAGTTGAATGACGCAAATTATAATCTGGATCATGTCTTAGCAAACAAATGTGAATGTCTTTAAACGAAATTGAATGATGTGCAAATGAAATAAGAACCAGAGAAATTGCGTTCAGGGGTCGGTTTCACGAAGACTTGCGACGCGTCGTTAGTACCAAATCCATCGCAACTCGCCGAACCCTCTGTACGTTTGCCAAGGGTTTGACGAGTTGCGATAGATTTGGTACTTACGACGCGTCGCAAATCTTTGTGAAATCGACCCCTGATAAAAAAAACAACTTGAATACGTATACTTCCATGAACGAAATCGAATGCATTTCTGATGAATTCGAGCGAAAAAAACCTATATTCAATAAACACAAACATTGCATGGATTTTAAAGGTTTTCTAAAATTAACATTGTTCAATCTATGTAGCCGAAATTGTCTGCAGACTGACTATAGTTTACCAACATTCTTCTTTATAGATATGCCTATGCCCTTAATCCAGGAATCCGTAAACGTTTCATCTTGCAAAATGCAAATGATACATTGGACACAATGTATTTTTAACACAAATTATACAGTGTTGCTCGTCGCGTTGTGTGCACCAAAGAGGCATAAAGAGATTTGGCGCGGAAAATGACTTACTGATAATTTAATTTCGCTTCCATATTTCTCTAATCAGCGATCCCGACCCAATGTGCACACATGCATGGCGAAAACAGATGACAATGACACTATAGAAAGAACTTTGTTGGTGGTTTTCTCGTTACTGAGTCCGTGAGAACACGGTGAACTCTCGGATTCCAGGAGTCGGTCTGACTTGGGTCACAAAATACTGGGGGAATTTGAGAAATTCCGGAGTGTTTTATTACACCCAAGACTGAGGGTGTTCGCATCAAGGGTGCGCGTGTACGTAGCACGTGGCTCATGCACTTCACAGAAAATAGAAAGAGATAGGAAACGCATCTTCATTCTCGTGGGTGGTCGGGTTGGCGTAGTGGTTCTTTCACCGCCTTTCTCCTCTGGCGTCTCAGGTTCGATTCCTCGGGAGATTTTCCCCTGGGTTTTCTCTCACTTATAAAACCGCACCTCTTTCATTTCAAGTTGATAATAAAAACTAAATGAATGTGCTCTTTGTTTATATGTAAAGCGCCTCTGTTGAAAATTGGTCGTCGTTATGCGCGCGCATCCTGTTTTGCATAAATTTGGTTTGGTAATGATGCCAAAGGTCACAAAATTCAAAACAAATTTGTTGTGTCGTCTATAGTTGATGACTTTTTTTTCTAGGAAGGTTTGCTTGAAATTAGTTTTATGAAATTAGCCCCAACTTTTATTCAAGCAAAATAAATTTTCAATCTCGTTCCCAGTACCAATTATGTGGAATTAATATTGCAAGTTGGAAAGTTGCCAGGCGGCCAGACTACATACCCATGCGTTCCAAGCCTCCTCCAAAGACGCGGCTTGGAAACGCTAAAATAAATTCCCCAAATTTAAGATTAAATTTCAGGTAAAAATCGGACAAACAATATAATAGGCAAAATCTGGCCTGCATGTGGTTAATATCCGGGGAGAATTGTTGCCAATTTATTACAAAGTCGCCGCCGCTTCGTGGAAAGAAAACGGTTAAAAAAATCCCCGGCCCGCCAATTTATCGGCACGCGTGTTGACGAATAAAAATCCACCGAAGCTGAACACACCGAAACACAATTCGGGCTCTTGGGTTTCCGGGGTATTTTTGTTGATTAAAGCGCGCGTATCGGATCGCAAGGAATCTAACTATTGAAAATCTCCCGATTGTTTAGCTCTAATAAGAAACTATACCCCCACTGTAGGGAAAGTCGAAACCGGCCAATTGTGGTCATTATGGACAATAGTCGGAGCCAAGTGTTTATAAAATTGGGTAAAGTAAAGCGACTTTCAGAGACATAAAGAACGTGGTTGTCATTTTTGGGAGCGAAATAAGCCACCTGCTAAAACATTTTAGCGAGCCAAACGGCGTGTTTACCGGCACGTTTTTGTGCCAACCCCGCGCCATCTTTTTTCGTCGCCATACTCGAGAAATGTAGGGATGCATTTTGAAAAAAAACCTTATAGTACCTATAGGTGTCGAAAAATAACCCAATCAGTGGGAGACATAATTTTATGTGGCAATTACAACCAAACCAACACAGATGCATTATGAGTAATGATTTTTGAAAAAATTTTCACGATCAATGCGCAAGATTTAGAATGCGCAGCAGACGACAATGTTGCGCGCGCATTCCAACCGCGTGCTGAAGCATTAAAACCGTTGTGAATTACACTTGCGCTCAATATTTATGTGTTATGTTCAAAGGTTATTAAGCCCGAGACGGGAAGATTTGTAACGATTTTAATCGAACCCAAGACCGATGTAAGGTTCGGAAAAGACGGTCCAAAATAGTAGAATAGAATGTTTCACACAAGTATTTCTATACTTCAAGACAGAATGGGCCTTAGACATTATGATATTATACGATTTATTTACATGCGCGCAATTCTATCTCAGGGTACCAGACGTGTTTGTAGGGCCATCAAGACAGAATGGGCCTTAGACATTATGATGTTATACGATTTATTTACATGCGCGCAATTCTATCTCAGGGTACCAGACGTGTTTGTAGGGCCATAGAATTATGTTTCGGTCTATACTATACCGAGCTCGGACAGTGACATCCATTTTAAATAAAATTTGAATTATGCGCACGAGATCGGAAAAGTTTGCATATCCCTTTAAGGGCTTGGTACAATTAAAATAAAATCGCAGAAAATTCTTTGTTGGAGGGGGGAGGGGGGGGGGGTGTAAACAATGTAAGTTGGAAAAATATTACTTCATCAAAAGCAGGTGTTTTTTGAATTACGGTCAGATTTTTATGAAATATAATGTACAGTATTTTCAGAGAAATTACAGAAGCACTGTTGTAAAGCTATTTATGTTGGTCGCGACTGCGGTCATTCAATGTATAGGCCTAAGTTGTGTATTATAGTAATATTAGCCGCACGTGACCATGCACGAACCAACTCATTAACCGTGACCGGACCGTGCGGCTTACCCGCCCCGTGCCGGTCCCCCACCTTCCCTGCCCCCCGTCCCCACGGCACGCACACACCAGACATTCTACCCCCGGGGCAAGACTGGCTCGTGACACCTGTCAGAGGGTCAGATTTCGACGAACTCGTGTCCCAACCGAGCTCTGATTCGGGTTTAATTGACGCCGGGCCCTGCACCCTTTCTATCAAATCGCCTGTTCCCACGCCCTCTGCCGTGTGCCACCGAACCGCAGGATTCAACGATGTTTTTCTTTGTGGTTTTGAGCACGCCTGCTACCAAATAATTCCAACTCAACAACAAATTTCAGTTCTGACAATAATAAAACATTAGTCATTTCTGCCTGTCAATAATTCTCAGCTCTAAGGTCAAAAACTAACAAAGTTAAGTTCTAACGTGAATTTAATACTAACCCAAAAACTAACAATGATAAATCATATAATGGTACAGCATTTATAAGGCGGACAGTATCTAACATAACATGACTGTCATTCAAAGGCTGGACGTGGAAGCAAAAGGTTTAGTGTAATTTCAGATTTTTCTCTCATCCCAGGTTTGGTTGCACTATTTTATGGAACCAGATAAATTAGTTTACAAAACATCGGTGGTTTTTCGACGATAACCTTGAAAATATATGGATTGAGAACGCGAAAATTTAGAATGGTAATGAGAAAAATATGACAATTGATACGGGTATCAAAATCCCAACACTCATGGGTAAAATGGGTGTGTCAAAAATGTGACCTGGTCTAGCTCCTTTAATCAGGCGCTCTCAAAGTAGAACATTAACAGAGTATACCCACAGGAGTTACACTAGAAGGGGAACGTTGATAACAACTTCGGGGTGTCGATAAAGTTGTGCATTTATCTTCTACACAAGAAACTATTAAGACTTTTGTTAGTTATTCGAAATAATAGTTTAAAAATACCATCAAATTTGGTGCACAGCAATTTAATAAAAGTATATGAGTCATCGCGCAGACTGTCCGACTGGGTCCCTTCATAACGGGGGCAGTGTTTTTACCACAGTGTTTGCACTGTTCCAGAACAAGGGTTTATTTTTGTGCTACCATCAAAACAGCACCCACAATAATCCTGCATGGGCACTCCAGTTCGATCTGTCAAAATGGGGCGAAATACAAGAGTCGGTTTCGATTCGGAAACCGCAGACGAGACAACTCTTGGAAAAGTACATGAAACTTGAACGTAAATAATCGGACCCAAATCTATAGTGCGGTGGTCTTAGATGTCACGAATGGGCAGTATGAATACATTCTTAATCCAACTACATGTACAAAATTGTATTGGAATTGGATACGCGCGCGTGCAGATAGTACGCGCGCGTTAAATACCTCCTCCACCAATAGTGCCGCGACTCGCCAGTACACACGCGTGTCGAGTTTTAAGAACGCGCGTTTAGAACCCGCGCGTGAGAGCAATTTCGTACTTGTAAAAGATGGCGGGTTTACGAATGCAACCAGGGAAATACACCGATCGAATTTTTATTGGACGCCAACAAATCTGAAGACGGTCTCGTACAATTTTAAAAGCCCCGGTCCGAATTTTGCGAGCGTAAACAGAATAAAAGGAAAATGTTGTTCGTGAAAGTTTTAGGCGGTCGTATTAAAGTTTGCCCATAGTTTGCCCTAGCATTGGGATGTAAACATTTTGGAACTATAAACTGTGACAAATCTGACCTGGTGAGAACTGGTATTAAATTAAACATCAAGTTATACTTGGCAAGCAGTTTGTGAGCGATTATTAATGACTAGAAATAAAACACGTGTGCCTTGATAAACAAAGAATAGCTTGTATTCGGACTGTTTTAGCACTCCCGTTTCTAAACCGCAAAAAAGGCTGAAAAGTCCCACTCCATCACCAGAGCTCAGGGGAATTTACACCGAGCACTTAAGCCCCTATCCCGCCTACGACCTGTCCGAATTGCGGCCATTACGGCAGTTGGAAGAGGTCTTAGAATTTCACTTGCCACCTGATAAGAAAAGCGCGCCCTTTTCATCAACTCTGTTAATGTCGTGCTTTTAGAGCCATGCATTAATCATTGGTACAGAAAAAACAACAGCGTCCACTGGTCTTTATCAAGTTCAACGGTGTCCAAGGTTTGTTTTGGGAAAGTTCGCGTATCCCTCAACCAACGGAGTAGTACCCCTCGTTCGAGGTACTTTGTAAATGTAATCCTTCATACAACGGATAACACCCGTCGTTCGAGGGGCTCTAGTCGATCATGGATATATTCTCAGACTTGCCCTTTTTGTCGAGTTACAGAAGTGTGGTTTGAGGTTTTATAATGTTTGAAAATGGATATGAATTTGGGTGTAATGATCAAGCTATGTGTGATTTGTCGAAAATGTGGACTTTAAAATGTTATTGCTGATTTATTCTGCAAAATGGAAAGCTATACCTAAACATACTGTCTTCCATGTCGGATTTTAAGTGACAAAATTACCTTTTAGTGTAAATGAAAGATTTATACAGGAAACATCAAAGTTTAGATATCTTAAAACTATAATATGATAGTTCTAAAAACTTCTAAGCGAAAATCCATACTCACTAAAACTTTCCTCGAACGACTAACACAATTTCGGCCGGAAATTCGGTATTACTGGAGAACAAGGACACATTTTCTCTCATATAAATTAATTTCTGTGAGTTAATAATTGCTTCATAATTAGATTAAGCTTTCCGCAATTTAAGTAGAAATCACATCCAATTTCGACGAAATATGGTGAAGGTATTTTTTGTTCCTCGTAATTCATTTAGGCCTACATTAAAGCGTGAAATAAGACATTTCCGGTAGTTTCTGAACAATAAACATTTGTCTTTTTATCCAAACAAAAATGTGACATTCGGTCACAGTTTTGGAAAATGGCATCTGAAATTGTCATTAACGGCATTGTATAGTTCAAGCCTTTCGCGGTAGTGAAAACTTAATCCCAAGAGAACTTCACGAAATAGATTCAACGCTAAACCAATAGGGTTCGGCTGCCTTTTGGACAAAGCGCAGACATAGCTATTATTTTGGCCATTTGGTGAAGTAAAGGTAACAGACGAATTATTGGGTTTCACTTGGCTTGACAACGGTTGCTATCCGCCATTACTGTGTCCATACTATGGCACGCCAAAGCGAAAAATAATTCAACACTGATAATTTAATGTTGACGCATATTTTCGCAAATGTTGGCATGACTTTTAAATGTTGATAGACTGTTTGAAACTGGCATACCGTGCTTTTGCTGGCAAGTTTTAAAAAATGTTGAGACTTGTTTTTCAGGGTTGATGGTACAATATTATCAGTGTTGGATTATTTCCGCTTTGGCGTGCCATAGTATGGACACAGTAATGGCGGATAACAACCGGTTGTCAAGCCAAGTGAAACCCTTGAAGAATACAACTTTATCTTCTTGGTTAAAATATCAACTGACTGAATTAGAGTTAAGAATTTGACATTTAAAAGTTTCGTTTTAAGGCTAACTATTTCGCAGCGGACGCCAGCAAAATAAAGTATTAAACTATGAATGTCACATATTCCGAAAATTAACTGCGCGGGTGGTAATTTCTTTATTCTCCAAATTAGATTCGGATTCTGCGGCGGGTGCGAATTCTACACCGCGTGCAACCGAATAAAAACATTAGGAACGTGCGTGTGAGAAAAATGCGGCTCGTTGAACTAATTTCACGAATCTACATTCAATTGAAAATTCCTATCAATAAGTATTTCAGGATTTTAGAATATACCTAACGAACAGTATTGTAAAATAAGGTAATTATTGTGTTAGTCCATACGGTGGAATTAAATTTGCCCATATGGGTACGTAATTCCCAAAATTAGGGGTCCAAAATGTTTGGTGTCCCAGTTACGTACGACACTTTCTGCTTCAAAAATCACCACTTATGACCTCAAATTCTCAGTAATGGACTGTGGCCTGTGATTATAGGGGGCAGCATCATTTTCTTCAATATTTTGTTTTCTGATTCCTGAAAAATATTCAAAACAAAAGACCATAAAGGCTTATAATTTGTTGCATGGTATTGGATAGGAGTTTGGTGTCCCGGGTTACCTACGCCAATGAAAATTGGCTGTAGAATGAGTTTGCAAAACCTTGGTGCCATATGTACACACAAACATTAAATTTAAGTGTCATTTGTTCAAATAAAAATAATTATTTTCTACTGGGAAACCACTTTCAATCATTAAAAACACTTGGAAATCTTAAAAAGCATGTCACACTTTTGGACCCCTAATTTTGTGAATTACCCATATAAGTTCAAAATAACCAATTAATGTTTTGTTTCGTCCTAAACTTTAGGGGTGGGGGCGGGGGTGTGGGGGCGGGGTGAGGTCTGATATCAGTATTTTTCGTGGGTCAAGTTGAGGTCTTTGCCCTCCTTTTCCCAGTGGACGTGAGTCACGTGACCTTTGAATCTGAGCTATTATTTAAATCTGTTTTAATTCAAACTTACCGTTGATTCAATTTTGTAGTTAACTTAGTATTATATCCCTTACTTATGTTGCTTTGCATGTACAGTCTCTTATTGAACGCAGCCGTGCAAGGAACCCATGCCACGGATGCAGTGTGGTCAGAAAAGAGGGCGCTATTTCGTTTGTATGGTCACTACAAACGATCTACTGACGTGTTTCCTTACGCAAGGTAGTATCTCAAAATGGGGTCTTAAATTAAAGGGCCTGTGACATCCTAAACAACTTTGTGCCTAAGCTTTGCTTTATAATGACGGATTACTTATTCAGTAAGACATACTATTGTTCGTTTGGATGTAAAATCAATAAAAGGTGGCATTTTTCAACTTTGAAGATTTCATTGCAATAAATCACAGACAGAGGGCGCTGTTTTGAGTGCATCACATAAGGAAGACAGAAGGGAAAAGTTAAGAAAAAACATAAGACTTCAAGTTGGACTTGTGGCAAATTGCTGCAGTTTCTACCCCCAGTTTTGTCATGGCTTACAGCAGGCAACATGTAAAACAAACTCAAACAGCCATGGATTACAAAAGTTTCAGGAAAATTGAGAAAAAAGTGGAATCTTTTGTACACAGTTCTATGTGATTTTCCTGTGTTTGCCTCTTGTGACGTCGTGACCTTGGTCATGAATATGCATATTTGCATTAGCATAAAAACTAAAAACCTTTGTTTTAACCCCCAAAGCAAGCTCCAAAAAGGATTTTTATGACTTTAACTGAGTAAAGTGGTTTTAAAGCATAGATTTCATTGATAACAATTCTAAATAAGGGGCCCTTTAAGCACGAGTTACTCCCAAAACTTGGTAAATGCGCATAATGTACATCAACTGACGTGCAGAGTTCCCCGGCCCGTACATGTACTTGGATTTTCTCGCACGTTTTTCTTTAGCTCACTTTAAGGAAGAGATAACACTTGCAGAAGGTTGCTTATTTCTCTACAGTATCACCATCAAGTTTGTCATAAAATTATCACATGGAGGCTGATTTTTTTAGGCGTATCCCCGACCATGCATTTGAGAAAAAAATTAAATTGCGTTCATAACGCCTCGTGTAAGACGCCATGTTTTTCAATTCGGCGCTGGGAGTCGAGAGGGCGTATAGTCAGGTCACAGGTCACTCGTCTGGCATGCTGACCCGTCCGCCGGATGAATCAGCACGCAGGACGAGTCAGCACGCCGGACCAGTTTCGCGTGCTTGCTCATTCGGCATGCTGATTCGTCCGCCGGAATCACCAGCACGCCGGACGGCTCAGCACGCTATACCAGGCTCTCGCGTGCTGAAAAGAATAATGCACCTATCAATTGTTTCCACCCCCCACTCCCCCGGGCTATTCTACCTAAGAGGTGGGGATTGTCACTTTTTTTGTGACAAAATCCCTACCCCTGGGGCAACATTTAGGTGACAAAAATCCCCACCCTCGGGTGCAAAAAATGCGCGTCTTGTACAAATACACGGGTCAAATGCCCCACCCTGGCAGGCGCGGATCCGACACCAACAAAATAATGTAATGCATTTTGTGCGTGTCCGCCTGTCCGAAACAAGCAGACATAAAAATCTGATGGGCAAAACCCCTCCCTGGTGGCAAAACCCCCTCCTGGAAAAATTCCTGGAACCGCCCCTGCCTGGGGCATTAAAAAAGTGACCAAACCCCCACCTAGGGGGTGGGGCAGCGCGGGGGACGCGGGAAGGGGTGCATAACGTTGATAACCTGCATTGTACGCATTTCAGCAGTATAGATGGGCAGTAGAAAATCAATGTACGGTTTTAATGTTAAAAAGTCGTTCGCAAACGAAATTAAAAAAACACTTCAGTTGGCAATTTCCCCTATGCCATTTTACACGGGAAAACAATTCATGGGAAAAATTATGTGAGAAAGGACACTAGTCTGGCAAACAACCCAGTTTTATCTGCCGTTGATGTCGAATTAATAGCCTAATTAATCGGTCGGTACCCGGCCAAAGGTCTAGGGCAGTCACGGCAATAAACTATGGCATGCTTATTTGAGGTATATCAAATTTTTGCGCGTGATGTTGCCCGATTGTTTTAAAGGTACTGTCTGATATTGTTTTGTGGGGTATTTCAAAATACATGCGTAACACCAATTTTGCGAATTTGTCACTTTGATGTCTATTAACTTAAATAATTAATAGTCTCGCTGAAAAGTATTTTATAACATTACCATGCCTTTTTTTCTCAAAATGCATGCATGGTGTATGTAGAGATCATATATGCTTATTACAGGTCACTTGAAATGTTGACCCTCTGGTTTACAGATATTTTTAAAATGTATTTGAAAGACCATTTACCTTCAAGGCAGATTACATGATTGGAAAACTTTGACAACAGAAACAACAGCACTACACTACTAATTAAAGAACTGTGTTGATAAACTGCCTTGTAGACATTTCAGCCACAGATGCAGTAGTTTATACTTTTTAAAAATCGATTCATCTTTTTACATCTTGAATCACAATTTCGGTTAATTTTTATCGCTCAAAGTCGAGTGAAATATACCTTTAAATCTCGGGCCGCATTCCCACGGTTTGTGTTGCGTGCCTCCGCGTGTTCCCTTTTATTAGCTTCTCAAGTGTGACGAACTTTTGATGATTTCTGTACCTCCCCGTTTTTATTGGAATCCAGTAAATTGGACAGTATTGAGATAGTTATTGAGTTTTTGCAGAAGTTAATTTCTTCTGTTGGGTTAACTACATTTTTATGCCTTTTATTTCTCGGATTGGATGGTGGCACCTTCGGCCTGTTTGGTAAAAAGTAAAAACCGACTTTTTAAAATTTCCTATTGATTCTAGTCTTTTATTATTATGGCGACTGTTGAAAATATCACACTGGCAGAGTTGAATTTCACAGCGGTTATAACCAGCACAGTTAAAAGGGGGCCGGGGTCAAACACGAGCTCTAAATAACAACTTTCCTTTTAGCGGCGTCGCCAAAAGGGCACTAAAAAATACCGTGCTGCCCCTCCCCGCAACACCCGCCCCCCCCCCCCCCCCCCCCCTCCACCCCCTTGTGCCCCTTGTGCTCCCCCAAATAAGACTTTTATGTACGCTTCTTTGCGTTCCCCCTCCCCCTTTGCAATGTGGTGTACAAACCAGGCTCCCCCACCTACACCCACTTTTAAAAGTATGGCGACGCCGCTGACTGCCACAAGAAGATACACCACGTAGCAACAACAGCATAGTATGTGGACCTAAACTGCACCTCCATTTGAAAGCGATGAAATGGCGGCGCCAGCCATATAGTGCAATATTGCACGCAAATGGCTAATTTAAACTCATTAGACATGTCATTTTTAATTACTGTAGAAAACACTGGAGATTTTGCCACGTATGGAGATTTTGCCACGTATTTTAATTTAGACGGACGCGCGTTAAAATATTGATAAAGGACACTGTCCGACATGACATCTACACTATGCAAGCAATAGACCGTTGTAGCGTCTATTTGGTGGTGCCCTGTTATAAGCTCTATAACCTTTGAAAACCTTGGGAAAAAACATTGAAAACCTTTGAAAACGCGTCCAACAAATGTTCATAGAAATGTATTAATCCACACTTGTTTGTAAGATCTTTACAACTGCCACTATGCAAAACTATCAGTGTACGACGGGTCAAAATCTGCTATATGCTTCCAGTCAAAAGTTTACCAAACCATGGTTCGACTACTTTACTTAAAGCCCATTGCAAACTGACAAGTACTGTTATTGGTTTAAAGCCGGGTGGAAATCTCCCTTCACTTACATGGTTTTCAACAGTAGGCCTATTTCTTTCTTTATATAGTCCTTTATGTACTAAGAATATTTTATTCAGAATTTCATCCTGGAAAAGTCAGAAAATTTCAGTCTATTTCCAAGACTCTTTTCACGCGAAACTGAAAACGAAAGGTCACGTCAATCAACTCGAGCTATGTGTGTGACGTCATAGTGAGGAGACACACAGAGCTGCTTTACTGACTGTGGTCGTGTACATAGCTCCAAACAAACACGTATACACGTTGTATGCACGCAGAGAACCGCGAATTTTCCACAGAGTTGCAAGTGTTCAGTTACCACCAACAATGCACGAAGCTGGCATTTTATTGATATCAAAAATGAATTCAGCGTAACAACCACTGAGAAAATACACCGAAAACTCTGAAAACTTTAACAGAAAAATAACGACTGGTGGTTTATGCTATGCGGAAATCATGCAACTTGCATTGCAAAATAGTGACTGTCTCCTCGCTATGACGTAGCAGGGTCAATGCATATCATTAAGACGTCATCACCCCGTTTTTCATTTTTGCCGGTTGACGAACACGGTCTAGTTTTTCATTTTTCTCTAATATAAAGTCAGCAATAAAGATAAGAAAAACGCAACTGTATATCAAGTAACATCCGTTTTATAAAATAACTTACTTCCTCGCCAAATTCAATGAAAAAATCGGCTAAAATTTCCAAAGAAATCGGCTTCGATTCGCAAGAAATCGGCGCCAATTCCCTAGAAATCGGCCGCCAATGGTGACGCGTGTGAGATCGAGGATGAACATGTTCCCGCGTTAATTTGCCTGTGCACAGCTATTGATGTTACGCGTTATGTTCGCTCATTCCCAGCGCCCCTTACAGGGCGCTGGGGACAGGCTAATTTGTTGGCGCCCTCATTGGCCAAATTTGTATACGACACGTGACCACGAGGTCGCGTCTTTTTCTTGTAAACAGACGTAAATACAATTGTCCAGCAGACAACGTGGGTCTCGCACAAAGTACACTCATTTTTTTCGTAAATTAGATTTTTGCAATGGATATATAAGCGTTACCATACTATTTATTAATCATTCGTCTGACAGCAAGCAACCCAC
This sequence comes from Henricia sp. BOLD:AAB3569, assembly GCA_037783545.1. NCBI lineage: Eukaryota > Metazoa > Echinodermata > Asteroidea > Spinulosida > Echinasteridae > Henricia > Henricia sp. BOLD:AAB3569. Next base: position 671,131 of record JBBELK010000402.1, read on the forward strand.
AATGCTCCGCGGAGCTGCATATGTGACCTTTGCGTCACTTGTTTTCCGTCACAGAAATCTGTGCAGGCACATTGGCCTGTAAGGCGCGCTGGGAATGAGCATAGTTATGGAATGAGCGAACGCGTTATATACCCTATATGGAATAGCTGCCATCTTGTGGGACCCACCCTCCCCCCCCCCCCCCCCCCCCCCCCCTCCCCCCCCCCCCCCCCCGCCCCCCGCTCCCACCCCCTGCCTCGTATAGTCATCTAGTCAGCCGTGCTATCATAATAATATTGGATGGCGCCGCATGAGGGGTGCATTTCTAAGCCCTTATTTAAAACGAAAATCACTGAAATTAGTTCAAGTTTGTTGTGACCAATTAGCGAGACTAATTTAGCGTTTGCGGATGAGCGCATCTCGTGCGGCAGTCAAAGGGAACAAACTGACCTTATCAGTACGCTCAACTCCCCAGGAGCCAAAACTCATTCATCGCATGACTTATTTATAATATCTATGCGAGGATCTTGGAAAGAATGCTTTGAAGTGCGCGTTGAGGTGGGTCACTTTAGTAAAGTGATGTCGGCAATTATATGAAAAGGGTTCAGTTTATAGAACGTCGACATCCTGAAAAGGCTGGTCTAGGCCTACACCTGTTTATTATGGTTTTTATATGAGGACCTTGCGGTTTTCCCATCACCCCCTTATCCCATGTTTGGTCATTTTATAGTGATTATAGTAAACATCATTTATCGCGTTAGATGCACGTAGCCTAAGTTGTTAAAGTTGCACTGTCCGATTTTAGGCCGGTTTGAGCGTCAACATTTAAAGTTAAATTGCTATTTTTCTAGAACAGAAAAAGTCATCAGCTTTCATTTGGTACCAAGAATAAACAATTTTAAAATCCTTTCACCCAAACACGGACAGTGCAACTTTCAGCATCCGTGCATACTGAGAGAAAACAAGTTTGGTTCGTAGGAAAAACCAGAGTATACCATGTGCCTCGTTGCTTGGGGAAAACCTGAGGGAGTATAATACTGTACATCATAGCTCAGCTTGAAGAGCATCTGCCCGGTGTGTCGGAGGTCTTGGGGGTGACCTGAGGAGTATACCACTGCCTTTAATATAGCTCAGCTGGTAGAGCATCTGCCTGGTGTGTCAGAGGTCTTGGGGGAAACCTGAGGGAGTATACCACACTGTGTCTCGTAGCTCAGTTGGTAGAGCGTCTGCCTGGTGTGTCAGAGGTTCTGGGGGAAACCTGAGGGAGTATACCACTGTGCCTCGTAGCTCAGTTTGTAGAGCATCTGCCCGCGGTGTGTCAAATGTCTCGGTTTCGAAACCACATATTAGGACCAAATATTTTTGTTTGCCTTTTCATTCTGTAACTTTCCATTGAGGTATTTGTGAGTTTTAACTGTTGTCCCGAACGCTAAAAACTCCGATACACAGCGAATATTGTCCTCATTATATTCAAATATCTTTACTTACACGTATACACGTTTTTCTTTAAGTGTAACGGGAGAAAACGCCAGACTGTCTAGCCCTACAAACAGGGCTGTAAATGGCTCACTTTTGAAATCTGACTTATTACTGTCGCAAATTACAGCCCTGCTACAGGGCCGTATGAAAATGCCTGGTGTCGAAACTGCCGAAATCCGAGATAGTTATAGACCGCAAATATCGTCCGAAGTACATCAGACCAGAGCACTTTCACATACACATTGTAATCCTGAGAGTTTATTTTTTTCATAACATAACGGTAAAGCTTACGGAATCGTCAATTTGGCCATCTACGGCATCTTGAAACATTGAACACAATTCCGACAACGTCGTGACCTGCATGACCTGGGAGACGCCATCTTAGGTGATCTGGCGCTTCGCGATCATGAGAAGTCAAGGAGCCAGGCTGTGCGGAGTACGTTTATACGTAGCCTTTAGTCAACACGAAAAAAGACCAGTGCGTGGCTTTGCTACTCACTCGGGTCTCTTTTTTCGCGTTGCCAGCATCCAGGGTGCCACGCGCGCCTTGATTTTGAGGTTCTGTAATTATAATCACTTATTTCCTAAACTAGTGTTCAAATTTTTCGTGTTCAGCAACTCACGAAAAATTGGCGCGATTTTACCTATAAGCGCGTACAGTCATCGTCTGCTTAATTTTTGCGCGTTGATCGTCTGCCTCGGCCACGACACCGAAATTCACTATATAGTCTCGTATTAAAATGTACCCATTTTAGTTTGGTTATCACTGCGACAAAAAATGCTTGCCTGCCGCTGACTGGAGCATTTTTCGGCCATAACATTGTATATCTTTTGAAAATCCGATTCCCCAAATTTCTCGAGTAGGCCTATGTAGACGAATACCAGTCAAACGATTTTTATTTTGATAAACTTGATGACATTAGGTCGTCGAGTAAATACTGTGCGGGTAGAGTTTGGCAATTCCTCTCAACGTGGAATTTCCCCTTAACCAGTGTATTGGGAAATATTCGTATTTTTAGGGGAAAAGCCTATACTATATTCAACACGACGTAATCACGTCGTTCTCATCAGATTAAAAAGAAATCCTTTGTCCATTTTTCCACACGTGACAAATGGGTTTCACAACATGTATGCCAAGAATTTGTAGTCGGAGGTTTCGAAATGAATCACAATGAACAAATTATCACTCTACCACAAATAATAAACGTAGAGAATCGGACATTGGATTGAGTCAGCCACATACCTTACCAATGAGATCGTTTGCAAAAATTGCGGTTGATATTGTTGCGGTAAGTTTAGGTTTTTTTTATCTGCGAGGAAAAGTAAACATTTGGATGTTGTCGTCAAACGAATTTCGCCGTGAATTATTTGCGAACGTTTAGACCTATAGTAACCCTGGTAACCGACATTATACCTTAAAGTCTTCTATATAGACGACTAATGTGTGACGTCGGTTGCCATGGTAATTGGGTCTAAACATTCCCTGGTAATCTGAAACGTCCATTGCCAAAGCGCAGGGAAACAGTTCACTGGTTTTAGTGTAGACACAATAGCAACACAAAGGGTGACGTTTTCCTTTAGTAGTCTATTACATTGGTCAAAACAAATTTCTGGGTTCGAATCCCGTCCGGTCCGGGCCATGGATTGGTTTTCAGTCCCTGGGCTTTTTTTTTTACATGCATCATCATCTTATTATACGATTTTTTTCCTCGGGCTTACGAGCAGCCAAAGTACAAAGAGAACTTTCGAGGGAGCCTGTGTTTTGGTGCCAGACAGAATTAAAATAAATAGGCCTAAATATGATCTCTCTTTCTGATGCTCTTGGGAAAAATGTATCCCAAAATATTTGTAAAGCCAGCCCAACAGTACAACTAAAATGATTTATACCGACCTTGTCGTTCATTAAGCGAGGGGCAAGCACCGCGGGAGCTATACTGCCCCATTCCCCGTCGGCACGCTTTGGTTCGCACGCCAGGAATTTTAAAGACAAGGCGTCAACAACGAGACAAATGGCCGTTTCTTAAAAACACCGCCTACGCGACAGTTTCAGTCTCACTCAACAAAGCTGGATGACCCAAAGGACATTGACTCGCCGAGAGACGATTGAGGAATTTCAATCGAAAACGAGGGTCCCAATACTTTCTTTTGTGGTAGAATTTGCAAATGGAAATACCCGTGACGTAAAACAATGGCTTAGCGTTCAAGACGAGGCTGCCAGTATTTTAGACGGCCTTCCTTTTTGAAGTTTTGGAAAGGTTTGGAAATACAGCGCCACCAAGAGTTTGGTGTTCAGTGAAATGACATTGTCTTTGCCTCCTTGCAGTGTTGTAAAGACTCGGACTTTAGCCTCGGGACTTGAGTCGACTCGAGTCCCGATTTTTACTGACTTGACTTGAGACTCGCAAGGCAGTTTGACTCAACTTGACTTGAGACTCAAAGGCAGTTTGACTTGGACTTGACTTAGGACTCGAACAACTCTCACAGTGGCTAGTTGACACTTTTGGAGTAACTCGGAAAATCTGTTTGATGCAGGTCCCGGTGGCTAGTTGACACTATTGGACTAACTAGCGAAACCTGTTTGACCAGGTCTCCGTGTCTAGTTGACACTTTTGGACTAACTCGCGAAACCTGTTTGACCAGGTCTCAGTGGCTAGTTGACACTTTTGGACTGACTCGCGAACCCCATTTGACCGGGTCTCTGTGGCTAGTCAAGGATTAATGCCAGTCAATTAAAAACAAGAAATAATAAAAGACAGGCCCCGTCTTTTATTCGACAGGGTTATGACGTAAATGTGCGCGTACATGCATATGTACACGTACTATGTACTTCTGACCATATGCGCACATGTACAACATGTAAAGCCCGTTCCAAGAAAAAAGGCTTGTATCTCCAATTCCCGACGTCGGGAATTTAAGTTTTTTATATTTTTCGTTACAGAGACACGTAAGCTTTCTAAATTGTTCGCTTGTGTGAATTAATTTTTTTAAATCCTATAACCCAAACACGGACTAGTGCAACTTTAATCCTCCCAATTTTATAACATTTGCAACTTTCCCTTTTGTTTACACCCGCCCAACCCGTCGTTGAATTATTTAACGGAAACAGCAACCTACATGACAGGTCACCAAAATACTCTGATTTGTGGACAAATTTCGCATAACATAACGCATAAAAAGTCATTTGTATAAGTCCCATTGGACATGCATTACTGCGTGAATTATGGCTTTTAAGGCGGTTGAAAATGACATTTCTCAAATACCCGTTGAAAGCCCCAGATTCCTGAGGATCAATTAACCCCGTAAATGACAAAATTCCTGATTTTTCTGCGAGTGCAGTTTGTCTTTGGGTGATAAATCATGGTTGGGTGAAGTGCGCAAAGCGACCCCGTATCATGAGATGCGGTATGTGGGCCGGGAATGAGGTTGTCAAGTGTTCGAATTGTGCCTCGTGCCTGGATTACTTAAAGGACAGTTGATGTAAACTTCATATCAAGTCAGTGCCTCGGTGGACGGTCGCATTGTCTGTCCGACTTGTTAATATCTTGCTCGTTATGCAACTGTCAATTGTTCCCCCACCAGACTGGTTGTATTAGATTAACTGGAACACATGCATTAAGTGGATTTGAAACGATCTTGTGGACTGGGGACCATTCTAGGTTAAGCACTGTTACACTTGACCAAGATGGCGAAGGCATTGCTTCATTTCGTATACCACGGCCGCTGTGAACATGGTCTGCCAATCCAGTTTATAGAGTTCAGTGGTCAGCAGAACATTGAAACTTCTTTTGCTATTTATTTATTTATTTCTGGTTTTCATACCAAGGATTCCTCAATAGTGCCCATTGCACTGTCACTCGCAAGCGTGAGAAAACCCATGGGGAATCCCCTTGCTCTTCACGAAAGAATGCTCTGGTATCTTTAAAGTGCCTTATACCGTTGCCTAACACACTGGACCAGCGGCTTTACATCCCTTCCGAAGGATGGAGCAAGTGTGGTTGAGTGTCTTGCTCAAGGGCACATGTACCACAGCCGGGGGCATGGGGGAGGTTCGAACCCGCAACCCCAAGTTTTAACCTATGATTGCGAGTCAGTGACCCAAACCACTCGGCCACAGTACCCCCATCCTCTTGCAACAGTGCCCCTTTAACGCACTCCCTAACTCCTGCGTACAGTGGCCCTATTGAAAAAGGCCCCATTTGGCGGTGGGACTAGCGACAGAAATCTTGTCGCCTCTGCTGGACCAATCAGGACGCTTGCAGTGCATTGCGGCACGATTGTAACGCGCGCAGATTGTAAACACCGTGCATGCATGTGATACATGTACACGGTAATGCTGGCCGTTGTCCGCGTCGGCGATTGGCTGCTATTTAAAACATACTGGGAATCCGTTCCATTACATTCGTCAGCATGCATCCCTGTTATTAATTTGAAAAACTGCGGAGTAAATAAGGTTCGTCGTTCGAAAGTTTGGTAGGAATGGGACAGTCATAAGGAACGGAACCCAATACAATTTCTGGAAAGTATAGAAATTCTTTCTTTTCGGCATAACATGACCGAATTGATTAAATTACATCAAAATGACTCGGGCGTGAGTTGGCTCAAGACAACAGCCGGCTCGCTCCACAGATTTGCGTGTATTTCCTCGGGGTATTGTCACGTCGCTTTGCAGAGTGGAAATTCCCTGAGATCTCAGGATGCAGTACCCCACACTGCCTATTTCCTCGCCATTTCCCAAGGCGTGGCACCGAAAAAGTTCAAAGCAATTTTCCATGCAACACTGATCGCATAACATTTACCTTGAACACAATTAAATATACATTTCACTTAACGCCCACAATAATGTGGACAAAAACGTGAATATTCATAGAAAAGTTCGTTGGCATTTTATCGCTCAAACGGGTGATTTCCACTTGAAGTATGTATAAAAACGAAACCACAACAAAAGGAGCACCTGATCAGCTGTGCTACAACACCTGGTCGGGGTTAAATTCCCACACCTTCCAAAATTCCTGGCCTTGTTAGTTTACCCAATCGCCAACAAGTTTCAACTTGATTTCTAGTTATCTGTCGAGTATTGACGTACAATATAATACATGCACGCTTCAAAGTTGAGAGGGTCGCGATGACAAGGCACTCGAAGGGTATTGACTAAGTTTTGTCTATCGTATTTTAAAAGACAATTATACCCAACAAAAGCCATTGTGCTATTAAAACAAGTGCAACTCGTATAGGCCTATTATTGTTATACAAAGAACAAGAGATATGACTGACTGAAAAGTGGATAAAAACTTCACACAGAATGGCAATAGACAGCCGAAGTGCATGTGACGTGCGTTGCCATGGCAATTGGATATAAACTATCATGGCCGTCGGGAAAAGTACCATTGGAAAAGCACTGGGACACGGTTGAGTGGTTTTTAGTTTAGATCCAATTGCCTAGGCAACCAACAAAAGGTGACGTACTCACTTCGGCAGTCTATTGCAGCAATGCCCAACCTTTTGTATAGTATGGACGCCGCCATTTTGTCCGCAAACTGGACAAAGAATGACGAATTTCTGCCATATGCAGCACGATATGTGGCAAACGGACTCCACCCCCTTCCATTGTTCCCCTATTGTGTCTCAAACATCCAATGAATTTCCAAGGAATTCCTTTCAGTTTTTAGGGGGGATTTGTGCGTTAACAAAAGGGAAGAGTGTGTTGAGGTATAGGGGCGTTTGGAGAGAGTCCCTCTGTCACATATCGTGCTGGGTATAAATTTCCAACGCAAAAATAAAGAAACACATAACCGCGCCGTGTGCATTATAGAGCTTCTGCACCGGCGGCCATGACGGGGGGCAGGTTTTCTTATTTAAATGATGTGACAATGGAACCACAAAGCTTGACACAGTGAAAATGTGACTGTCCCCTGTCATGGCCGCCGTGCACTCTATAGGAACAGACTTTGCTTCAGACTACTTTGTCTAGTTTCTAGACCCAGAGATTCCCGGAACCAGTCTATTCACCGTTGGGCAATGGCACAGTTAGACTGGTTCCCGCTCCACATATTCCACATACAACGACTGAATATGAGGATAGGCTACCGTATAAACATTACGTCATGCATTTATTTTTAGGAGCGCATAACCGTTAATTTCAAAGCGCACTGCGTGCTACGACACGAGTGTATATTTTAGGGGTTATTCCATATTTGGCCAATACAAATTTCATATATTAAAGGCACAGGCTCGTCGGCAATGCGCGCGCGCCAATTTCGTGCCACGGAATACGCAACTCCATGCCTTTGCTATGGAGCTGCGCATTTCGTGGCACGAATGTGGCGCGCGCGCATTGCTGACGAGCCTGAGTGTGCCCTTAATTGGAAACAACCTAATGCGAAATTATCTGTGAAATCCCTTAGAATTTCAAACATTTGATTTACCTTGCAAGTTTGTGTTCCCATGCATGTTAAGTAGAATTCTGCCATTGCATGTTCAAACACGTCTTATATGGTCTCTTGTAAATATGTACCTATTTGTATCAGCAAATATGGTTGATTGTCCTTCGGACGTCATCGATAACTCCAGATATTCTCCAACCCTTTAGCAAATGTGACCTCGAGAATAAATAAAAAAGTTCGAATAAATAGGCCTATTACACTATTATTCTACCGTCTCGTGACAACGCACAGTATGGTGCCTGTAGGTGGTTTTGGGATGAAACCTACATATTGTTCTCAAAATATCTACCAAACTTGTCGGGACTTGCTTGCTTCGGGCCCAATATCTGTGTCCTCCAAGGGAGAAGTAGTGGGCGTAAGGGTGTTGTTTGTGTTTACCTTGTGTATCGGCACGCGACCAGGGACAAAGTTCGCCGTCAGCGCGCACGAGCCTGCGAGACAATGGGGCCCAAGGTAGATTCCCACGGTCGGAAAGGTACCGATTGTGCAACGTCGGTCTTTTTTTTCTTTCCTTTTTTGGGGGTAACGAAAAGTTCAAAGCGGGTCTCACGCTACAAAATGTTTCCGCAATTTTTCGACATGAGAAATTGTTTTCCTCACAATTATTTGGATATTGTCTTTGGTTTAGCTAAATTAGAAAACGTGAGTTCAAGGAAGAACAGAAGGCGCTGTTTCCGACATCAAGGTGATATGCAATAATGGGCAAGTTCGATTCACGACTGTAGATTGCATGATGAAAACTTTTAAAACCGCAATAGCATAACATAACTAAATAATAATGTTGATAAACTGCCTTGTAGAAATTGCAGCCACATAGATGCATGTAATACTTCAGAAAACCTGAAAAATCCATGCATGGTTTTTGTGTATGACTGATAATAAAAAGTTGTCTGCATTCAACTTAAAAAAAAAAAAAAACACCTTCAGTTGGCAATTTCTTCCACAAAGGTACCATTTCATACGAAAACAAATACGTTGTGTTTGTTGCCATTGCTGCGTCAACAAGTTTAGTCGGGTTTTTCTTGTCAACTCGTGAAGTAAAATTGTTAGTATATTTTCGTTCGTATATTTTCGTTCGAATATTTTCGTTCGAATTTCCAACCGAACGCAGTCTGGTCAACGATGGTTAGTCGTGTTAGTCTGGTTCCCGGACGAAAAGATTCCCGACTGATCTTTAGGTCCGGCAGCCGCCGGTATACTGTTAATCCACCATATTGAAACAGGAGGAATTCCTCCTTTTTCCGAAGGTTCTCGAAGTTACCCGAATGCACGTCCGGACGTTATCGTTAATCGTCGGGTACGTTTCGAGAATTTGAAATGAGTTGAGTTGTTTATATGATAATGCAGACAAGGTTTGAATTTGATTTTGGATGATAAGGTTAATATATTAAAATTGTATTGGCCAAATATGGAATAACCCCTTTCAAATTGTTATGCACTCAGAAAATTAACGTTTATGCGCTTCTAAAAATAAATGCATGACGTAATGCTTAGTACTATTTTAAACACTATGGCAGCCGGTACTCGTTCATTTGTTGTATGTGGAGTATGTGAAGCGGAAACCAGTCTATAGTCGTGTCAGGTCGACCATTTGGAACCAGTGCCACACGGTCGCGCTGGTCACTGGTACCCATCAGGCATTCTGTTGATGCAGCGTTTCGCGCGGAACCAGCTAACTAACCACAGGCGTTTGCACTTGCACGTTAGTGCGCATGTACGTTGCCAGAATGACGTTTAATCAGTGGTCAAATCTAGCTGTGAATCAAACTAGTTGTATTACATTGTATTTGGCCGTGTCCGATTTTACCGGCAAATTCCACAGAGGTTTAACATTTATGTGAAGTATATCTCTGCAATTTTGGCAGTGCAGTTTCAGAAAAATTCTGCCACTGACACGCAAAAAATAGTCCGTATAATCATGGATATTCTGTATATATTTGAAGCAAGCGGTGGATAGCGGCAAAACATTTATGCTAAAGAGACAGAACAAGAAAAGAAACAATCGCACAATCTTTAGTTTTGTTCCAAATGATAGAAATTTATAATTTGCATAGACAAAACTCAACAACCGAGCCCGACAATCCACACCACACAACCCAATTTTCAAACATATATACCTCTATATCAAAACTTGTGCAAACCATTCGTAGGGCCCTATACCCTTTACGAACACACCAAACGATAAACACACATACTTTTTTCTCAAACTATAATTTCTTCAAATAAATACGAACTGAATTAAAGATAATTTCTATGAAGTTTCTGATTAGAAAAATAATTGAAAATATTCGTACAAATTTGCGTGAACTTTTGAAAATCATTTAGTATCACAAAATAATTAATACAAATCTATCAGTTTAAAGTAGAAAAATATCAAGCGAGGAAGACACTGATTGGATAATTTTAGAATGAAAAGAAAAATCTCAAATCCAAAATAGAAAACGATAAACTTTCCACCTTGCGCATTAGATAGTTGTCAAAGTACATGTAGCGTAGAAACAATAATCACTCGGGTTCAAAACCCGTGTGATCACAAACAAAATGGCGTCTTATTTCAAGCAATTTCTTTTATGTATGAAAGAACACACGATAATTGTCATTAAAAAGAACTGTATCGAGGTCTGCGCATGCGTGCTGATCTTAGAAATTTCTGCGCATGCGTGCTGATTTTAGACATTTTTGAAAATGTTTTGTTGAAAGGTTCCATAATATGATAAATCGATTGAGGCCCAAACTTTGCTTCATTATAAATTATAGTTGTCCTAAAACATTACAGCTGTTTATTTTGATTTAAAATGAGTGCCTTCTGTGACGTCACATCCTTGCTTATGAATATGGAAATACATTAGCATATGACCCAAAAAACCTGTAATTACACCATCAAGATAATTCAGTTTTCGTCACTTAAATGGCTTTGTGCATCGAAGTGTTTACTTGAGGCTCAGAACGCGCACGTATTTCATATTTTCTGCAGGATTTTGCGCATGCGCAAACCGTGAACAGCCTTTAAAGCTCATTATTTTTGTATCTCCCAATGTTAAATATATATAAACCTTTAAAAGACATAGCCTCTTTCAAACACATTGATAAATAAATATTAAAACGAAAACTCTTTTTTTTCCAATTCAGTGAACTCGGCAAACAGGAATAGGCCTACATACATCAATTCAACTTTGTTGCAGAATACATTTTAGAAGGTACAACTGCAGTTGTATTTTTGCATGTGAACGCAAAGGAATAAATAAACTATGAGAAAAAACAGAAGCAACTTTGCATAAATCACACACAAACACATTATTTCCATCTACCATGGTCGCCACATTGGTGTGGTATCCCCTGCATGTCCTGTGGCGTCCACATTTTGAAACACCCCTGGTAACTGAATGGGTTGGCCCATTGCTTCCGTTGGCTGCTTTGCCTGGACGGCCAACCCGGGCGGCGAGATTTTGGCGTTGAGGGGGACGGAAAGTGCCAAGGTGGGCGTAATGGCGACCGGAGGTGCAAAAGTGTTACATTGCGGTGTGACAAGCTGCACAGTCGGCATTGGTACGGGCGTCCACGCCCCTGACTGACAAGTAGTAGCCGTAGAGGGCGCTGTCGATGTCACGTTTGGGCTCGAGGCTGAAGACGCGAACGCAGCAGATCTGTTCTTGTCCCCAGCGCTAGGGTTGGCACTCGAGAGAACGAACCCGAGGGGCGGGGCTACACCTTTGCTTGCTTCTTGAGCGTAGACGGGTATCAAGTGTGTTGGCACCTGACCTCCTGGTAATGATTGGCTTGGGAGAATGAGCGTAATCATGTCTCCTGCTTGTTGGGGCGCTGACTGGGCCGAGTTCGACATCTGGGCAATCATCACGGGTTGTTTTCCGCTCAACGTTGGCAAATCAGTCTTAGGCGTTGGGGGAGCACTACTTCCAACTTTCACGGGAGACATTTGTTGGTTCTGGTTGGTCTGTGTCTGCGGAACGATTGTCCGATTGTAACCTGCTCCCCTTTTGTTTTGCACGACCGGTGACGTCATAAAGGTTGCTGGCTGAGGCTGGCGGCCGCCGCCGGACAAAGGGGGCGTGGGGAAGCTGAAAGTGACAGGCTGGTGGGCGGAGCTTGCAGGAACCTGGGCGGGGTTAGGCACAGCGACCAGCCCACCCGGAGACGCGGACGTCACAGCCGGCGTCGACATCGACAATGGCTGTACGGGATTGGGTCCTGGCGACTGCATCTGCCCATGCGCAACGGCGTATCTGATTGGTTGTTGCTGCTGGGGCTGCATGGTGGTAGTTGTGCACATGCCTGCTAAGTGACCAATCAGGCGTGCCCGTACCTCGGGGTTCTCATTTATAGCCCCGCCTAGGTACCGGGAGACCTCCCCCATGCACTCGGCAAAACCGGTCCGGTACTGAACGAGGACGGTGGGATCCGCCTCCACTGAACCTACAATCAAAAGAAGGAAAACAAACCATCCTTTCAACGCATTTTCCAAAAGCAGTTTTGGACAGCACAACTCTGTTCAAAATAACGCAAACCATTGCTCCCCGACTGACGAAACAGTTCCATAACACTTATAGATGGTCGTGTCCGAATTACACTCATATGGCTACATTTTAAAATTACAGTCAATGGTAAACGCTACCGTATGGAATAGCTGCCATTTTGTTTGGCAACATTTGACATATCAATTGGTCAACAATGCAATCACAAAATGTGCAACAATGCATGTCCTCAAGGAACAAAGAAGCTGCCCCAACAAGATAGCAGCTTTTCCATACCGCCTATAGGTACACAGCCAAGTCACTTTCCATAGACTCGAACGTATGAGACGCAGCAACATATTTCGGACAGGATCGACCTAATTGCACGTGCCATCCAAAGTAGTCTGGTACCTGCCAGAGTAATTTACATTTAACTTTAATAAAGCAACCGCCATCTTCCTATTCTTGGGTTTCACTTATAAGCTCGACAACAGTTGCTATCCGCCATTACTGTGTCCATACTATGGCACGCCAAAGCGAAAAATAATTCAACACGGATAATTTAATGTTGAAGCATATTTTCGCAAATGTTGCGCAAGAAAAAAAGTTGGCATGACTTTAAATGTTGATAGACTGTTTGAAACTGGCATACCGTGCTTTTGTTGAGACTTGTTTTTCAGGGTTGATGGCAAAATTATCAGTGTTTAATTATTTCCGCTTTGGCGTGCCATAGTATGAAAATGGCGGATATGATAGTTGTTGACGTCACGCGTATGGCACGCCATCCATTGTATAGAGGTCATTGAACAAAAACAAACAATGGTAAATGAAGTCACCTTTCTGTATTTTTTTTCCACCGAACTTCACCAAAAGTATACGTACCTTTTACCTGTTGCCGCTGAACGCTTCTCAAGTATCGAACAGTCATTTCCAAGATGTCTGCCTTCTCGAGCTTAGAATGGCGAGAATTCTGCAAATTGAGAACAGACAATAACAATATTATACCAATTTGTTGTTGATTTCACATGAGAACTGCCGATGTTAATATACAGACAATAAATTTTTTTTTGAATTTCAGAAAGGAAAATTTTGCCAAAATATAGGATTCGAACTGTAACATTCAATTTGCCGTTCCAGCACTCCACCTGTACTCGGCGCTTTATTAACATTATTGAATTGATCGTAAAACCAAATTTTGAAATTACCCAATTGTATCCAGTTTAATGACGCCATGTAATGATGTATGTCATAATGTGAGAGGTCTCGGGTTCGAATCCCGACAAGAACAGCATAATATTTATTTCGTCCCATATTTGGTTATTTCATTTCAATGGTGATCAGGCACGATTAGTATCGAAGACACGCCCACTGTGAGAGTGCAACCACAGTGTAACAGACTGCCGAAGTGAATACGTCATCTTTTGTTGCTTGCCTAGGCAATTGGCTTTAAACTAAAAATCACTGAACCGTGTCCCTGTGCTTTGCAATGGTACTTTTTCCGACGGCCATGATAGTTTAGAGCCAATTGCCATGGCAACCACGTCACACTTCGGCTGTCTATTTAGTATTCTGTATCAACGACCCTCCAAAACCGTATCCGAATTAATTAACTGGGTCTTTCTATAAATTAGGGGTCCAAAAGTGTGACATTTGGTGTCCCCCGTTACACCTGATATGTGTTATTTTTCGTACAAAAATCATTAAATTGGCTTTTAAACCATTTTGTATGAATTGTACTTTATGTACTCACTCTTTGAGATGGAAAGTATTTAAAGAATGTGTCCTGAATTTACAAAAACAAGGATTAAAATGTAACGGGGACACCAACATTGGACCCCTAATTTATAGAAAGACCCAACTCATACTAATAAATTTTCATTCACTTTATCACTTTAGAAACAAATATCTCGGCTCGTTCCATTTTGTATGGAGTGTGAGCCTTCTGTGACACCTGAATAAGCTGATGAATAATTCACGATGACGTCATCAATAATTTATGGTTTCAGTATCATCATGACAGCAGAGATATGACGAAATGTTGGGGGTCCGATAGGCAAGTTCGTTCTTGCCCGAGATTGTATTTACTTGCACAATAATAAAACGATGTCATTGAGGCTACAATTTGCACACACAAGAATCATAAACTATTTAAAAATGACAGCACAGTTATACGAAAGGCTTGACTTCCCACCCTAAACCTATACCCCTATAAAAGGTAAGGGGTGTTATCCGAGGCGCTTGCATCCTTCGCGTTTAAACGAAAACCCGGTTACACGATTACGAAATCGGTTTTCAAACGACAAAATATATAGGACATCGTTAGAAAATCGATGAAAAATTTGTCCCTTTATATAGAGTTACGACAACTGGCGATTTCAATGACGCCATTTTGTTTTGGCAATGTAAAATATTATATGGATTCCGATTGAACACTGAATTCTTAAACAAATGTTTGATTTATAATTTTTTTAAATTGGAAACATGTAGTGTGCTCTTTTAAATCGTTAATAATATTTATAATGTAATTCAGTTGCTGAAAAAGTGGTGCTTAGCTACAAACACATAAATTGTCAATTGCGCTGAGCTTTCTGCTTTGCAATGCTTTAACATTTCTAATATTTGCAAAATGGGCGATTTTATGCTAAGATTCGTAACTATAAAGGTAGTCTAACTACTTGTTTAGTAATTGGCCACCAAAAATATTCTGAATTATTATCTTTAAGCTTACTTGTTATCAAGATGGTAATGGTAGTAATCATCCTGTGAAATTATTTCGTCTAAATTTCCCCCATTCATGAGAAAAATGACAAAACTATTTGAATCTCCAAAGATTGCCTGTAGGCGATCTTTGGAGCCATTCATTCATGCACAAAAACCGTACTTGGATTTTTCAGGTTTTTCTGAAGTATTACTGCATCTATGTGGCTGAAATTTCTTCAAGGTAGTTTTCTCGACCTATGCTTTCAATTACCAGTGGAAATCATGCCGGTTTTTTTGGAAACAAAATGGCACCAGACCACATTTTTAGAGACCACTCATGTCGTATCACTCTGTTTGAAGGGACTCCAGTCCAAATCAATTGTATCATTTATAGCAGAGCTGGTGCATGTTCAGAACCCAGAATGCTTTGCGCACAAAAATAGCTCGTGTCTGAGGTTCCAAACTTTTGAGTGTATGCTTTTGCATCGGCGGCCATGTTGAGGTGGGGTCGTTACTAAGATGGCCGCCGTGCAGTGTCTACTAGAAACAAACATTGTAAACAGATGAAAATACTTTTTTAAAACATGCAATATACATGTAGTGTGGTTAGCATATATCAACATACATTTTTGTTCAGCCCATCCAGAACCAGTGCCTTCAGCTGCAGTAAGCTGTCGTTGATTCTGGCTCGTCTCCGCTTTTCCATCGCTGGCTTGGAAGCCTGCCAAGGAACAAACCAAGAAAATGAATATTAAAACAAAACAACGGTGATAATGTTGGCAGAACTTGAGTTTCTTCTATGAATATGTCAAAACAAGCTGCAAATTTAGCCACCAAATATGCATGTACCAAATAGGCACGGCCAGTTGTGCATTTTAGGGGCACTTGCATGGTGGTTGCAAAGGGCACTTTCAAATCAAAAGGCTATGGAAAAATTGCAAAAGGGCGCCAATGCCAAGACCAATGGCATCGGACGTAACTGCATGCCCTCTGACCCCTCCCCTAAAATCTGACTCCACTTTAAAGAAAAGAAACGTCAGAAAATCGTTGTTAACGATCATTGTAATTTGTTATCAATCACTGATTTTTAATCATTAACTTTTTACAAATATTTTAAACGTGAAAAATGACTCTGTAATAACAAAACAGGAAATGGCCAAAACAAATCACTATTAAATAGATATTAAACACAACTGACTAAGATAATATCTTAACAGGTCATTACTCAATTTAATTATGGATATTAAACAGTTAAAATATAAGTAGACCGGATTAAATTAATTCCATTTGTATTGTGTTACCTTCATTGTTTGTTTCTCCATGTCAGTACTTGTCATCGTCCTCCGTCTTTGCCAACAAAGCCAATGAGAAAAGGTTTAAAAAACAGAAAGACGGCCATCTAGTTGTATGTATCGGAATGTTGATGAGCCGCAAACTCACTGCGCACGCTCCCTAGAAAGTTCACTCCATGACACGACACGTTTACGGCTTTCGCAGCGACCTTTGCCTAGTTTAATCGCCGGCTCCACGCTTGGCTGGCCCAGGTTGACAGTTCCAGAACAAACCCCGTACAAAAATAAAAGCCCTTACGCATCGGTATGGCTTTTGCTATGGGGTGTTCTTTTCAACTATCAACCCACGGTTGTCGTGTGAATCCACCGGTGGAAGAATTCCCACAGAACCCTTTTTTCTTCTTGCCCAATAGACACATCAAAACAATGCGGTCTTGGGGGTTTCTTTTTCGCTGGGTTTCACACTCGCGACCGGCAGGGCCTGATTGGTGGAAGTTAATAGGGCCCCATTGTCGAGAGGCGTAAGCCCATTGGCTGGTTAAATGAGCGACGTCATCCAGGCGTGGGGTAATTACCGTGACAGTTGACCTCATTTTTTGTTGTTTGCGCCGGTGCGAATGTACACGCCAACACTGGCTAGGCACGTGCCGAGACTATTGTTTATCGCCGCGTAGAGAGCGTGGAGACAATCTGTGGGAAAACCACGCCCCCGCGCGACTGAACTACAACAGCCAGGTAGATGCCGTAAACAAGTGGCGGTGTGACAGGACCGCGGAACGGATCCAGGGGAACACACAACGCACCCCCCGTGGACTGGGGGTGCTGTCGAAGACCATATATGGGGTTGCTAGGGGGCTGGGGGTGATGGCCGGCTGAAATCTGGCCCCATTTTGATCTCATAAGGCGTGTAAATGACACCTCGGGCGACGGTCAAGAAATAGCAACACACAGTATCAGAATACTCGGTGTTTACACAATAATCGACCAACATGTAAAATTATGCTACTTTTTTATTAGAGTAGGGATTCAGCACTCGGTCAGGCACGATTGCCCTAAAGGCGCGAAGATTTAACTCTATTTCTTTCCCAACTTCCTTTTTTTTTCGAAATTGAAACGCGCCTCATTCCAGTTTCCGTGGCAACGTCACGCGCTGCCCGAATTCAACGCAGATTTTCCAAATTTTTCAATTAAAATTCTCCGATAATTGCTATTTGGTCATGCAGTAATCATTAAATCGTTTTTGAGTCACGATTGCTTTGGCCAAATCTGTATGGGGTGGAAAGTTGCCCTTGATTTTTAAAGCATTTCTCACGCCCGGATGTTTCTCAAACCTTCGGCCTACTAATAAGTAATATTTGCTATAAATTTCTTAGTTTCCCCTTTATTGAAGTGGTATTTTGAGGGTCGCGTGATGCCGCCAAAGGGTCTATAGGGCTCATTTGGTAGAGGTGTGCCTTTCCAAAATACAGGTAAATACAACGCTCAAATAATTGTACATTGCACTACAGACTAGCAAAAGGAACATAACTAAATTTTTCAAAATGAACATTTTCTTAACATCTAATTTTTGAAGGTTTTTTTTTTCGACCGAAGTCTATGCCATGAAGGAAGCCTTCCTACATGGCGCTGCATGCTTATCAAAAAAATATTGCTTAGCACATTTTCGAGCTCAGCAAAAGTTTACAGGGTATGGTACAGCGGCATAGGATTTTAGCTTGTAACCTATTTTTGCTAAGCGCAATATTTGTTTGTGTTACGTGGCTTTGTAAAATTCGGCCCAGCATGCAGCCGATTTTACGAAACCTTCCATTGCGTAAGCCCGCTTGTGTAACTTATTTCTGTTGCGTATTAAAGCTATACGCAACAATCTTGTCAGAATAGACAGCCGGGGTGTGACGTGTTGTCATGGTAATTGGCTCTAAACATCATGACCGTCGGAAAAAGCACAGTGACACGGTTAAGTGATTTTTATAGTGTAGAGCCATTGCCTTGGCAACTAACTGTACAAAAGATGACGTATTCCCTTTGGCAGTCTATTTCAAGTTGCGCAAGCTATTTCAAGTTGCGCAAGCTATACACTTTTTTGTGAAATCGGTTGCAGGTTTTTGAAATAGTGTTTGTTTTAGTTTTTGGGCCCAAATCCAACAGTGTTTACAAATTACAACAAATTATTGCCAATGTCAAATACCTGTGGAAGAAAATACCACAAGTTGATTAATGAAATAAGAATATGAAATAAAGTAAGATATTTTCCGTTAAGATACCTGCGCTTCCAATTAGTTAAAGGCAGTATACATCATTGGCAGACTGATCATTGGTAATCTCGAAAATCAGAAATGTTCACAGATTTACGCCTAACTTACACAATATAAACATGACCATAGAAAACTCTCCCTGAAATGGTTTTGTCTGAAGTGCTATAGTCTTTGAGAAATGAGTAAAACAATTAGTTTTTGTCTCATGAGACGAAAATCCAATTCGCCCCAAAACCACTTCGCCCGAGTGCCATTTCGCCCCAAATTACTTCGTCTGAACACTACATCGCCCAAATGCCACTTCGCCCCAAAACCACTTGGTGCACAGGCCGTGGTTCAGGGCGAAATGGTTGAGGGCGAGGTGGTTTTGGGGCGAAATGACTGCAAACCCTTTGACTGTTTTCTCAAGTTAGACAAAGAGCTGGTTTTTGCTCAGGTTGGTTTTAATCATACATATCTTCAATCACACAGGGGGATAAAACTATTTGTAACAGTTTACCAATCATGTATAATACATTTAAATCCACTTTTTCATTATGTTGATGGAGTTCTAAAGTTCATATTTACTGCTGAGCCGAAATTGAGAACCTATGTGCGCCTTTCTGCAGGACAGTTCTCGATTTAGATCTATATTGTAGCTCAAACGAGTCTATTCCGCGTTAGGTTTAAATAATGCATATTCCACATTCTGGGCGTGGCATTATTTTAACTCATAAAAGTAAATAGCGTTTCATCTTAAAATACACTGTTAAACAGGCACATTGGAATTGAGTGGCACAATAGGTAAGGCTATGTCGATTTAGATTTTCTCCTAATTAACACAAAATACTGTTGTCGGCCTTTAACTTTCATTGTAATTTTCAATGCCCTTGTGCATACGATCTTTAAGTTTTGATAATTGCAGGATGAATTAGAAAAATCGAATAAATTTTTACATAGCTAAAAAGAGCTTAATATAAATGCATTTACACAAAATGTTTGCGCAAATATTTTTGTACACGGCCCTTTGTCAACATACCAGATTTATTTCATTCGCATTTTCTCACGTGCAACACACCTGAGCACCGCCATGCACTGGAGAACAATATTTCCAGGCATACCACTCCGTGATAAATAATTTAATAAAAGGAATATGATTTGACAAGAAAGGATCGAGGTTTGTCAAAAGGGCGCCGTGAAAAGACAGAATGGAACGGTGTGTGGGAACAGGAGTGATCAGGTGGGTCCCACGCTTATGAACACGGTTGCTGTGCGGCTCCGGCCCGCAGACAACAATACACACCTCAGTTCGCACTGTTTACCGCTATTGTTGTTTTCCTCTTCTAAAGACCGGCTCAATGAACCCTCTCCCGAGAGTGACGGATGAAGCGAGCTTTCTTTCTTTTTCGCGCGATTCAATTATTGAAAAGTCAGCGGTGTTTTTCCGTGTTTGTTTCCCTTTGCTCAATTCTTTTCTTTTTCTAGTACGATCTTTATTATTTTCAACCGTGGGACCCTATACACTCTTTCGGTTTTGCGATTTCTCCCACGGTCGTGGACCCAGAGCTTGCAGCGACGGTGGCCGGTCCGTGGGGCCTGGGTTGGCAAGCGGCGGGCTCGTCTGTTGTTAAAACTTCGCCGCGAGTTAAACCACTAGCTTGTTACAAAACAATGATCGGACTCTCGACGCGGAACAACTCGAATGAATCATATTTATTTGAAAGTTGATAAAAGATCGCGAACAAGGAAAGATTGATAATATTTACCAACTTGTTCGATTTATATTAAATAGAGAAAGACGTGTGTATACACTGTGTATAGATATGGACATGAGTACTGTCAGTATTTTTTAACGCGCCCCAAATGAGTATAAATTGCGGGGATTTTCACCTGTTTAAAAAAAAAAAAGGATCTACGGGTGTAACAATTTCTGACAATTTCTGTCTAATCTATATTTCAATTATTTGAAGAGTTTGTCAAAAAAAAGTCATGATTTAATGGGGAATGACTCGGACTCGAGTCTCGGGACTCCAGTCCCAATTTTCACTGACTTGACTTGAGACTCGAACCTCAAATGACTTGACTTGACTTAATTGAGACTCGAACCTCAAATGACTTGACTTGACTTGAGGCTCAAACCTCAAATGACTTGACTTGACTTGAGACTCGAACCTCATAACAAATGACTTGACTTGACTTGACTTGACTTGACTTGAGACTCGAACCTCAAATAACTTGACTTGACCTGAGGCTCAAACCTCAAATGACTTGACTTGACTTGAGACTCGAACCTCATAGCAAATGACTTGACTTGACTTGACCTGAGGCTCAAACCTCAAATGACTTGACTAAACTAGACTCGAGACTCGAACTCCAAATGACTTGACTCGGACTGTTTTTACTGAGTCTGGCAAAAGTAAAATAGATCTATTTTGCATGTTTTGTTTTCATTTTGGGGACCGAATTGTGATTCAGCACCTTGGTCACAGTTTCAGCGTTTGGACTCATTTTGAAATTAGCTTGAACAAATTTACTGTCGTGACGACTTGACTTGACCCAACTTGACCAATATGCCTGACTTGACTTGACTTGGGACTCGAAGGCAACTTGACTTGACTTGACTTGGGACTCAAAGGCAGCTTGATTTGACTTGACTTGGGACTCGAAGGCAGCTTGACTTGACTTGACTTGGGACTCGGAGGCAACTTGACTTGACTTGACTTGGGACTCGGAGGCAGCTTGACTTGACTTGACTTGGGACTCGAAGGCAGCTTGACTTGGGACTCGAAGGCAGCTTGACTTGACTTGACTTGGGACTCGGAGGCAGCTTGACTTGACTTGACTTGACTTGACTTGGGACTCAAAGGCAGTTTGACTTGACTTGAGAGAGGGAGATTCGTTACAACCCTAGACTTTTGAGACCTCGTAAATATGAATTATTGCATCAAGTTTTAGTTGGTCAATTTATGGTACATGCCACAGGTATTGTCAGCTAACTAAATTTGATCGCATGAGGGCAGTATTAAACAACTTTGTTGAACAAAAAGCATGCCCACTCAATTTTGTCGACCATAGAGGAATTTCAAATTGGCATCGAAACCGATGCCGATGGTCTCCGTGCTTTCTTTTGTTACAAAATGTTCAAATGTAAAGACGGGTGACGTGATACAATGAATCAGCATTTAAAAGGATCTGACGGTGCTCATTTGTAATTTCTCAAACGCTTTCTTGAAAGTACTGGATTGGCATTCAAACAAACGAATAGACGTAATTTATTATTCATAAATCAGGGTAAAAAGTTGTATTTTTAATTTTGCTAAATCTGTACACACAATGTGATGTCATGAAAATACCACACATGCGACCGAGACGAGTCGGAATGTACATAACACCTATTTTTATATTTGTTAGTTTTTCAAAAATTTATTAAAATAAACAGTGCCCAGTAAATGATTTAGCTTGCGTCGGGAAGACTGGATATTAATTAGGGTTTGTTTTCCCCTTAACCGAGTACGTACTTATTAACACTGTATAGAGCCTTTGCACGGCGGCCATGACAGGGGGAAGTCACATTGTTACCGTGAGTCATGCATGAGTAGGTGCTTTGTTGTTCTATTGTTACATCATTTAAATAAGAAAACCTGCCCACTGTCATGGCCGCTGGTGCAGAAGCTCTATACTCGGTGCTTTCCCGAGACACTATGAAAAACTTTATAGCGTGCTCGGGTAGGACTCGAACCCACGGACATCCTGCAAACAAGGCAGACGTTCGAGTCCCGCCCGAGCACGCTACGAAGTTTTCATAGTGTCTCGGGAAAGCACTGAGAATACAGTGTTAATAATTACGTCGGGTAAGGGCAAAACAAACCATAATTAACGTGTACAGTACCACAGTCCAAGACCATGGAGGAATATCTTGTTTCCTTCCTCCATGGCAAGTCCAACACTCCAACGAAATGTACGGTACTGTCACGGTCGTCTCTATACTTTGTAGTTATGTGAACAGCTCAAGCTTGGGATTAGGGCTACAGTGTTTAGGTTCACTATTGCTTACCCTGGCCGGCTTGGACTGTTTTGTCGTAGTTCACTCCCGTCTATTTTTCTAAATTGCGCTTTCTTATGTAACTTTTGTTTATTGTTCACAGCATGTAATTTGTGTGCTCTTGTTTTTTTGTTGATGTATTGGCCGAATAAATAATAATAATAATAATAATAGTTATTTTGCATTTTTATTTAAAGATAGTATACATGATTGGTAAACTATTACAAATAGTTTTATCCCCCTGTGTGATTGAAGATATGCATGATTAAAACCAACCTGAGCAAAAACCAACTTTTGAGAAAACAGTCAAAAAAGGGTTTGCAGTCATTTCGCCCAACAACCACTTCGCCCTGAACCACAGCCTGTGCACGAAGTGGTTTTTGGGCGAAGTGGCATTTGGGCGAGGTAGTGTTTGGACGAAGTGATTTGGGGCGAAATGGCACTTGGGCGAAGTGGTTTGGGGGCGAAATGGTACTTGGGAAAAATGGTTTTGGGGCGAATTGAATTTACGTCTCGCGAGACGAAAAATAATTGTTTTACTCATTTCTCAAAGACGATAGCACTTCAGACAAAACCATTTCAGGGGAAGTTTTCTGCCGTCATCATGTTTATATCGTGTAAGTTATGTGTAAATCTGTGAACATTTCTGATTCTTCGAGATTACCAATCATGTGTACTGCCTTTAACAAAAATAACACCTACTAAAATAAAATAATGTGCATGCAGACGAGAAGAGACAAAATGTTTTCAAAGATAAATGAATTGTCGTTGAAAGAAAATGTCGCCGAGTATTCGTATGTCTTCTGTTTATTATTTTTATTTACTCGTTTTGTTTTTAAAATTTTATTTTTATTTATTTCGAAATTATTAAATTATTTTAAAATTATTATTTTTAATTATTTCGAGATTCGAAATTAGTGTAGAAAAAAAACTAGGTGCGGTTTTGTACGTCCATTAAAAGCGTGCCGGATTAATTTTCAGAGCAATGGATTTTTTTTTTTAATTCACTTGTTATTGCTCGAGATTAGCTTTTGTGTGCACAAAACTTCAATAAATTGGGGTGTAAGTCCGCCTGCGTGTCTAATGAGAGCCTGGGATCGCGGGAACGTGGACTTCAGGTGAGTTCCCACGGTGTGTTGGGGAATGTTTGGCGTCTGCACCTGTCGTCCAGGTGAATTAACGGCAGTCAGCCCTTTTAACCACCTAGATCATCCATGCACGGCCCGGTTCTATTGTTATGCAAATCGCAGGTATATCGACAACGCGTTGTGTTACCGAGTTTGATGAGTGGGCGGTGCGTTGGACGCTATACCAGGACGCGCGCCTTTGATATGCAAATCAGTTCGTATAGCCCTGTTTGCGCAGGCGTGGTCTGAGGTTTGGGCCACTGTGATTGGCTAGTGAGTTTTTTCCACATTAATAAACAAATTTAGCCACGCGCGCGCGTGGTTCCCAAGGTGCGAAATTTGACCGCCCAAGAAGTGTGTTCAAGAGAAATTCTCAAGCTCTTAGTATCAGCTGTCGTTTTAAAAGATCACATTTTTGAGGCCCCCGCTTTTCCCATGGGTGTTGAGATTTTGATACCATGCGTATAATCATTTGTCATAATTTTTATCATTAACATTATAAAAATGTCGTGCTCTCAATCCGTATATTTTCAAGGATATCGTCAAAAAACCACATGTTTTGTAAACTAATTTATCAGTTCCATAAAGCAGTGCAGTGATTACTATACAGCCTTTTTGCTTCCACATCCAAATTGGAGATTGCAAATTTACTGTTTTCTTCCGATGGATAGTAGTTTGGGGGAGGGTAGAGAAAAATCAATTTTCTGAACAAGTTTCTTTAATTCTCTTCAAAGAGGAAAACAACGTCTGTAATTTTGGTTACTAAAACCCAGAATCACGAAAGTGGACATGTGAATTAGTTCAAGTAGCCTAAGTAATTATAAAAGGCGAATTCCACCAGGAAAAATAAATTCGAGTGATTTGATGAAACTATGCAATTAAAGGCCCGCTGTAATCACTTGCAGTGACCAAAATTTTACTTTGAGAGTTGACAAGAAAAACCTTAAGGCTCTCTGAGATCACACACGGAAAAATCTCCCCTTCGAGCGGCAGGAGCTTCACGAGTTGGTGAATTAAAAAAAAACTCGTGGGACACCTCCCCACGACTCTTGTAACTCGGGCACAACTCGTATCAACTCGTAGCCAGCAGCGCGCAACTCGTGGCGAAGTTGCCAACTCGCGAGCAACTCGCACCAAACTCGTGCAGCTCTTAGCAAACTCATGCAACTCGTTTAACTCGTTTATAACTCGTACAGGCCACTAGTACAACTCGTAGCAAACTCGTCCAGCACTGTATCACACGAGTTTTAATAGAGTTTGATACGAGTTGTACGAGTGGTCTACGACTGAGTTATAAGACTTCATGCACGAGTCGGTGAGAAATTCCAGATGGTTTGGCGCCAAATCCCACGCAAAATGCCGAAGTCGGGTAACTCGTACCAAACTCGTGCCACACTCGTACGTGACTGACTCGCAGTAGATCGGAAAGCTCGTATAGTGAACTCGTGACTTATGCACCTATCATTGTTTCCCCCCACCCCTCACCCCCCGCGCTACCCCACCCCATAGGTGGGGGTTTGGTCACATTTTTCATGCCCCAGGGTGGGGCATTTGGCCCATTATCTATGCATTTTTGTGAATTTTTGCGCATGTTTTGCACCCGATGGTGGGGATTTTTGTCACCTAAATGTTGCCCCAGGGGTGGGAATTTTGTCACGCAAAAAGTGACAATCCCCACCTTTTAGGTGGGGTAGCCCGGGGGAGGGGAGGGGAGGGGAGGGGTGGGGGAAACAATTGATAGGTGCATTACTTGAGAAACTCCTGCCTATAATTCTTAATATTAAACTCGTAGTTCACTCGTAAAACTCGTAGTAGGCCTTATCGGCCTATAGTACTCGGGACAACTCGTACCAGGCTCGTATCAATTTCGTAACCGACTCGTACCTAACTCGTAGTAAGCTCGTAGTAGTCCTATACTCGTAGAAGACATTGTGACGCCAAGGGTTTTACCAAGAGTTTCCCGAATTCGCCAACTCTTGAAGCTCGCCCCCGAAAAGGAAATTATAACAAATGAAGGTAAACGCTGATTTAAATGTCTTCTAAACTATTGCTGTATCTACAGCTGAAATTTCTATACGGTCTAGGTTACCAACATTCTTTAGATGTCTTGCCGTCGCAGGAATTATTTGAAAAGATTCACCTCCAAAATAATGAAACAGGAATGAAACAGGAAAACAAAAATGATTGCACCTTTTTGAAAATCATTAGTTTGCACCGTAAAGGTTTCACTTATGAGTAGTTAATTTTCATTAGCGTGATAATCTAAAACTTGCAAACAAATCTCGGAATTAGTATAGCCATTTGAAGCAACAATCCCATGTCTTTTGTCCCTAAAAGTCATCGGTCCCTCGCCCCAACTTAAAAAGTTTCAATTGACTTTAGGCGCGTGCAAACGCCAAAAGTGGTCATTCACGCAAGGGTGCTTGACATCATCTTAAAGATAACTGCAAGCCCTCGGGCGTCATTTCAAAAGTCGTCCCGAATGACAAAGGCGCGATCGAAAACCATTGTGGGATGACAGTAGGTTAAGCTCTCACTGGGCCAAAAAGCCGTAAAGGTATTCCACTTGATCTCCCAACCACGGTCACTTTTTCTTTAGTCCCCTCTCGTCGTCCAAGCATTGTCCCTGTCCACCGTTCCCACGCTTTGCTCGCGAGGCCACCCCAGGTAATGTCTCTGGGATCAATACTCCAAAAACCCTAAGCGCATTGTTCGAAAACCTTGATTCTTCTAACAAGTTGATCACGAGAGGTCAATTGTCAGCTCGCCTGCCACGCGGGATGCCGTCTCGTTGCCTGGCACGCAGCGTCAGGTAAAAGGGGAACCTCTTGACGTGTGCTTGTTGGATGGAGGATGGGGGAAGTTACTCGGATATTGGCTTTTCTTTTCTGTTTTGTTTAATGCCCGAAGCAAGGTAATACCACCCACTCGCGGGTGGAGACACCGTGGAGGGCGGCTCGGTTCGACCCTGGGATACTTCCACTCCCCTCCAGAACCCAACGGGGTTCCATGGCGTCAAAAAGAAGATTCAGGGACATTAGAAAATTAACTTTTAAAATTGTCTAAATCTGTTTTTGAGAGTCGAGTTTGTTGCCTATCCTTGGGTCATAGAAAAGAGCTCCCAGATGTTTCAACGGGGTTTCTGTTTATGCCTCGTCAGATTTTACTAATCAGTCAATCACAAGCCACATCCTAATCACTTGACTATGGCTAGAAACCACACAGGAGTCAACAATTAAAAGTAAAATTAGTATCAAAGCCGTGTTGTGCCGGGTAGTTTTCCCGCTGTCGGAAATAGACGCCTTTTAGCTAGCACGCTGTAGTTTTGAAATACCACAGAAATGCCGCTAACGGTTACGGATAGCTAAACATATGCGTACGATATATCCGTCAGCTTGCGAACGCCCCCTATTATTTCAGACATGGTGCCAATAAAGCTCAGTGGTGCCAATGTGTAGCCGTTCACGAGTGCGCCCCCATGCGATAGAAAATGTTATATACTGAAGTACTCAGCGGCGCGGCGTAACTACAAGGTGAAACATCTGAGGGGGAACATGGGAATGCAAACAGTTTTTTCAGGGGAGCACTAACCCCTTAAAAATATTGTAAAATTATGAAAAACACCCATTTCCGAATTTCAAATGGAGGCACAGGGGGAGGGGCCACGGACCTCCCCGAGCCCCCACTCCCCCCCCCCCCCCCCCCACCACCACCACCTCACCCCCACCCTCCCTATATATATAATTACTTCTTTAAAATATTTGAATTCTTTCCCTAAAGCTATTGTCCATTAGTATTTAAAAATCAACTAAATCAAAACCAAGCCCAAAATGTCCCGCATCTCTCTGTAAAACGCAGAATGACATTTATCTCAGAAAATTCAAAGCAAAATCTGGAAAAGTGTACCCGTATTCAAGCTAAGCGAAAACAAACGCACATTTTCATAAGCAGGTCCATAGGACTTTGCCATTGCGTCGTATTGTAATGAATTTAAAAAAATAAGAACAACGGAGTTGGGACTATGGTTGTTCCTTGTTATAAGCAAAATGTTGTATTACAAGTGCATGCCCTTTTTCAAGGTGTCGACTGCATATACATGTATTTCTAATGGAAGTTCAGAAATTCGGAATGGGTATAGAAGTCAATTCATAGCTGTAATCCAAGCGAATGATGTGGTTTCAGTGTTGGCCAAGTCAGCCGTTGGGTAATTTGTCAGCTTGACTTGACGGGGACAAGCGACGCGGCAAACGGTTCACGCCTCCCGCTCAGGCACGCTACTGGTTTGCTCACCTCGGTGAAAACATTTAAAACTCTGGCTTTTGCAGATGAATCACTATATATAATTTATTTAATTAATTCAACCGATGATTTGGCAAAGACGCATTTGAGTGTTATTTCAACAGACAATGGTTTTTCATTCCTATATAGCATATCTACACTGCAACTATCTGCTCATATCAAATTCATTCTATCAGTAATTTCAAGTCCCAGCTTAAGACACATCTTTTTGTTCAGTATTACCAGACTTGATGCTCTTGATGATGCTCTTTGGTTTTAACGTTTAATCTTTTTTATCTATGTATATGTATATATATGTATGTTATCACTTTGGTTTATACTGTAAAGCGCCTAGAGGCCCTGGCATTTGGCGCTATATATAAAGTGCTTTTTCTCAAAGCGACGCGCGTCGCATTTACGCGCGAAAACGCCTAGTATGAATCTACCCTAATGGCCGCTTAAAATTACAAAAATAATCTCAAAAACTTCAACGTAAGAGCGGTTTCTGGTCAATTGCGGGTTCTCAGAAGCTTTTGGCTGCAGCATGCACATTCCACCACCGTCTCCAGCGCCGTGTATCGACATTGGAGGAAACCAAGTCGAAAGTGACAAATTCTGAAATTGACCTTTTCTCGTATGGCTATAAAATCTTACCCTCTTGGTCAAAACTGATGAAACTTACTCAATACAATTTGTCAAGTCTTGTTCGCATGATGTAAAACTTTAGTTAAAATCCGATGGAAAATGACAGTTTTTAAAAATCAAAAGTAGGAATTTTTTTTTTTACACGTAGTACAATAGGAGAATTCAACTTCACAATTTTGAATGAAAATGATTAAATATGGTATCAATGCCGTTTTATTCTCCGTGTGTTTTAGAATAGATTTAGCTCCAAATCGCTGGATTACGGTGAGTTCGGACAAACATTCCACCGCTTTGTCCCGGGGGCGTGGGAACCACTCGCAGTGATTCACCTAGCATTGTTCCGCTCTTACACGCGCAGTCGTCTCTATCCGCAGGTAGAACGCTCGCCAGATGAACCCTGGGGGTCGTGCCAAATCTGTTTCGGGCCGAGTTTGCACCGTCAGCAATGCGCATGCGTCAACTCGCTCAGTACCTCATACAGAAAATGCTTCTCCGCAAACTCAGCCCGAATGCAGTTTGAGCACGTGTATGATGGTACGAGGTAAGGATATCGACTCACAAACGTTGGCTTAAAGAGACAATACCACCTGCAGTGGTTGACAGGTGTTATTGTTCTGGACCATTCTTGGGGTGTCTTTTCTTCCTTCCAAACGAGACGACAAACAGGTATTTTCCCACCGTGCCTTTAGCGTGATATCGGCCAGCGCGTGACCCTGGTGCGTGCCCACGGCCGGTCGCGCTTGGGTTGTTCGCTGACGGATGAGCTAGCGTCCATAATTTCCTTGGTCTTGCACTGCGGGCTGCGGAAATCCGACGGGTCTTACCTGCTGAGGTTTCCCACGGTTCGTCCAAGAGCTACCTGGCGCCGCTTTGATTAATGGTGGCTCATAAAATTGTGAGAAATGACAGTTTTTCATTGGAATAAAAAGTATGGAGCCACGTCTATAAATGTCGTAGTTTGCGACAAGGACACTGTACTTTAAAAACTATTTGAACATGTAGGCCTAATCGTGACCTTCCGTTACCCCCATTCAGTAATGAGTAGGCCCTACCTCGATCGGGTATCAAAATCTCATAAGCACAAATTATTTGTCGCTTAGCACGCACATGTTATCAGCGGTTTTTTATTTTGTTTTGTTTTGTTGGGTCACTGACTCGCAATACTCGGGTGAAAACTCGGGGTTGCAGGTTCGATACCCGGCTGGGGTATGTGCCCTTGAGCACTTAAACACACTTGCTCCATCCTTCGGAAAGGATGTGAAGCCGTTGGTCCATTGTGTTAGGTAACGCACTTTAAATATCCCAGGCAGAGCATTCTTTCGTGAAGATCAAGGGGATTCCCGGTGTCTCTGGCCGTTTCTAATTCTCCTCATGGGTTTCCTCACGCTTGCGAGCGACAGTGCAATTGGCACTTTTGAGGAATCCTTGGTTTCAGTACCAGAAAGAAATGATCATAATAACAGCTGGTTCTTGATAAAGGTATAAAGGAGCTAAAACCATTTTTGGCGCAAGTCACGGCGTTGCAAGCCCAATTGGGCTACTGAAATCGGAGTGGAGCCAAAATAAGACTTGCATTTTTTTTTTTACAGTACATCATACCAATTTTATTTGGCGATTACCATCTTACAAGTTTAAGAAAATATCCATGGATTTCAGCAGAGAGTATCTTGAAAAACGCCCGCCTGGTCTGTTAAAAAGTTTATCCTGTTCTGATTGGGTGTCACGCGTAGGTTGCAGCCAATCAGAATGAACGTTACAGAAGCTACTGTCATAGACGCTTTAGGATATTACACAGCCCCGGGACTAGCAACTACAAATGTATGTTTTGATTCGCTATAATGAAATACAGCATAGTTAAAAGAGGCCATCTGATTGGTCAAAAATTAAAAATGGAAACCCAATGAGATCAACATATTGAATAGCCATGGAAACATGACCAGAAATATTTCGGATGACGTAATTAATGATTCAGCCAATGGGAATCTTTGGTTATCGATCTGAGCTGAACTTCGATGGATCCACAAACATGATTCTGGTTGTGAACGCGAAAACTTGTCACAAACTATCTGCTCGTGATCGTAAGAACTTTTGAAGAAGCAAAAACTGTACCCCCCCCCCCCCCACCCCCCCCCCCCCCCCCCCCACCCCCCCCCCCCCCCCCCCCACCCCCCCCCCCCCCCCCCCCCCCCCCCCACCCCCCCCCCCCCCCCCCCCCCACCCCACCCCCGGGCCCCACAACCACCATCAAAATAAATCAAAGGCTTGTTTCAGTTCAGAAATATCATAAAAAACCGCACCACCCACCGGGGCCGGATTAGGTAAGCTTTTCAACACCGCTGATACAATTCCCAGTAATCCGCTTTATATGATGACCATGGTGAAATCCGATTAACCCTAGCTTCGTCGGTCTAATGCCCTCACGTGAGTTAGGACTCCGTCTGGGCACCACGCACGCACCGGAGTTCTGTCATTTCACGTAATGACATGACATGTAAAACCGGGTTTACACAATCACGTGTCTACTTGGCTATGGAGCTGCGTATTTCGTAGCACGAATTTGGCGCGCGCGCATTGCTGACGAGTCTCCGCTTTAAAGATAGACTACATGATTGTGTGATTGAGAATAATGATAAAAACCAACCTGTGTATAAGTCGGCTCATTACCTCATCTCCGTTTTGAGAAAACAATGAAAAACGGTGTTCATGCTTTCGAGAAATTGTGCGAAGCCAGTGTCCTATTTAGGCTGGTTCCCTTGCTATACTGCGGAGTAAATGGAGCCATAGTACCACGCCAGTCAGGAAACTAGTTTCGTAAACTTTTGTTCACATGAGGGCGCGCACTTTTTTGATAAATTTTGCTTCCAGTTAAAAATGGAGTAAATTTTGGTTTCGGGTATTTCATTTCCAAATGTAGAACCGAATAGAAAGAGGAAAAAAACGAAACACCGAATATATTTGGAGCCCCTTAAAAAAAAAACTCTAATTACTGTCTCGAACATGCAAATCACCGAGTCTCATCTCCAGATTTGTCAATTTTGCATTTAAATGTATTCTATAATGCTTTCCAAACGTAAAAGGTCTGACACTAGACCAAATGACAATTTTTATTCACTAAAAATTTATTCTGTTTTTGTATTGCACTATGTCTTTTAAAAGCATACATCAATTACAAAATTTAAATTCCTTTCTAGTATTTAAATTTAAAGAAGAGAGTCGCGATGAAATAAAAGTTATTACGTGTACAGTGCGGTAGAGATTGTGTTTCGTCGTTGAGGGCGCTAATACTAATCTGCAGGCAATATTTTGGCAAAGGTGTACAATTTTCTTTGCGATACAGTCATAATACGTATTGTATTTGTTTTTTTGATGGTCTACTCTGCCAGATGAAAATTAAGAGTGCAATAGAGCACGAATAATTGAATGTTGCCCAAAGAGTCGACGGTTTTCCGTTTTTCTATCACAAAATTGCTTCGGGAAAAATAAACTAGTTGGAACTCGAGAGGGCGGCCTTTCCCCTAAACGGAGAGGCTTACTGCCAACACACGAGGGCGCTGTTTACAAATAATGGCTTGGATTGGAGGCGAAGGTACAGGTGTGCTGAACGGGTGTTTATTCATATAGTCTAGGACCTGGCTTAGACATGTATGCACATAATTTAGGAGAGGATTTCTCAACTGATCTAGGCTAATTTGACCCCAAGGAACAACGTGGGATGTGTGCCAAATTCGCTATCCGGGGCGAAATACCCGAAAATGACCACGCCCTTTTTAAGATGGTCACGCCCCTTTCTTCATCAGAAGTGCTGCTTTCGACATAGTTGTATCTACTGAAATCAACCGATATTAGCTAATATGACCCCGAGGAACAACTTGGGATGTGTCCCAAAATCTCTACCTGGGGAGAAGTACCCAAAACTGACCACGCCCTTTTAAATGACCACGACCTTTATCAGAAGTGCTACCTCTGACATATCTATACATGTATCTACTGAACTTGACTGATATAAGCTAATTTGACCCCGAGGAACAACTTGGGATTTGTGCCAAATTTATTATCGATGGAAAAGTACACATAAATGACCACACCCTTTTAAATGACCACGCCCCGCCTTATCAGAAGTGCTATTTCCGACATAGCTAAACTACTGAACTCAACTGATAAGCTAATTTGACCCCGAGGAATAACTTGGGATGTGTGTCAATATCGCCACCTAGGGAAAAGTTCCCGAAAATGACCACACCCTTTTTAAAATGACTACGCCCCACATTTAAAGTGCTACTTTCGACATCGCTGTATCTACTGAACTCGACTGATACAATATAATTTGACCCCAAGGAACAACTTGGGATTTGTGCCAAATTCGCTATCCAGGTGAAGCACCCGAAAATGACCACGCCCCTTCTTATCAGAAATGCTATATCCATCATAGATATACTACTGAACTTAACTGATGTAAGCTAATTTAACCCTGAGAAACAATGTGGGATGTGTGCCAAATTCGATGTCCGGGGAGAAGTACCGGAAAATAACCACACCCACTTCTTATCAGAAATGTACTTCTGACATAGTTGTATTTTCTGGGTTGCTCAAAATGTTCGGAATGGTTATAATGTTTAGGGGGTCATAGAAGAGTTTTAAATTTATATTCTGATAGAAATTAGATCTGTACTGTGTATTAAAGGGGAAAGAGATTGTCTTTGCTTTGGAAAGAAATATAGCGGTATCTGATGGCAGAGCTCAGCAAAATTTACTCTTGACTTTGTGTAGCAATCTGATGATGGTATAACTGTTTCTTTTTAGGGTGAGGTCGTTCTCACTGCTCATTGTGCTTCACCTTGTTCAAAGTATACATGTAGTTAAAGGGTGAACATTTTCGAAACAATCTACTCACTACAGCTTGGTGCACATTATTAAAAAATCTAGCTATTCGTGTTAATCCATACTGCTGATAGGGTGCATTGCCTACCCACCCCTAGAAAAATGCTATGTCATGACGGAAGTCATAACACGATTCACTACTGTGTGAGTGCACTATAGAATAAGAAATAGACATTCGTACAATTTAAGCATGGAACGCTTACGTTAATAAATATTTGGCAAATTTATATATGTACCGGTAGGTAGTAAGGGGTAGTATCTATGGTAATGGATAACATTTTTGGCAATTTCTCTAATTAACAAAATATATATTCGAAACTCTTCTCTATGACCCACTAAACATCATGGCCATTTTGAGCAACCCAGATACCCAGCTGTAACAGTTTTGAAGATACAGCTATGTCGGAAGTAGCACTGCAGATGAAAAGAGGAATGTTGTCGTTTTGGGGTACTTCTCCCCTAACCGCGAATATGGCACACACCCCAAGTTGTTCCTCGGGGTCAAATTAGCTTACATCAGTTGCGTTCAGTAAATACAACTATGTCGGAAGTAATGCGCTTCTGACGAAAAAAAGGGCGTGTTCATTTTTGGGTACTTTTCCCCCAGGATTTTGGCATACATCCCATGTTGTTCCTCGGGGTCATATTATCTTATATCTGTTGATTTCAGTAGATAAAGCAAAATTAAAAGTACATAGCACTTCTGATAAGAGGTGGTGTGGTCATTTAAAAGGACGTGGCCATTTTGGGGTACTTATCCCGGATAGGGAATTTGGCACAAATCCGAAGTTGTTCCCTGGGATCAAATTAGCTTGCCCTAGAGTAGATACACCGATGTCGGAAGTACACTTTAAATAAGGGCGTGGTCATTTTTAAAAGGGCGTGGTCATTTGTGGGAACTACTCTCTAGTTGGCGATTTTGACACATATCTCAAGTTATTCCTATAGGGCTCAAATTAGCCTTTATCAGTTGAGTTCAGTAGTTTGGCTCTGTCGAAAGCAGCACTTCTGATAATATGGGGCGTGGTCGTTTAAAAGGGTGTGGTCATTTCCGGGTACTTTTCTATCGATAGTGAATTTGGCACAAATCCCAAGTTGTTCTCGGGTTCAAATTAGCTTATATCAGTCAAGTTCAGTAGATACATGTATAGATATGTCAGAGGTAGCACTTCTGATAAAGGTGGTGGTCAGTTAAAAGGGCGTGGTCAGTTTTGGGTACTTCTCCTCGGTAACGATTTTGGGACACATCCCAAGTTGTTCCTCGGGGTCATATTAGCTAATATCAGTTGAATTCAGTAGATACAACTATGTCGGAAGCAGCACTACTGATTAAGAAAGGGGCGTGACCGTCTTAAAAAGGGCGTGGTCATTTTCGGGCTTTTCGCCCCGGATAGAGATTTTGGCACACATCCCAAGTTGTTCCTTGGGGTCATATTAGCCTATAACAGTTGAGTTATCCTCTCCTAAATTATGTGCATACATGTCTAAGCCAGGTCCTCTACTAATACAAAGTTGGTTTTGTTCGTTTGTTCTAACACGCGAAATTTCAGAGAAAACAAATAGGCCTAACATTAGTATATTGTTACTCGCGAGAACTGTTCGTTTTCGGTACTTTTCCCACAACGGCCCACTGCATGAGAGCGCTGTCCACACCACCAGCCGAGATGACATAACAGTCGTCGGGTAGGAATCGCACGGCGGCAAGTTGGGCGCTGTGTGACTTCACGTCGTATGACGCAGCCTGAAAGATTAGAAAATATTTTAGTAGTCGACAATTAAAAAAAAGACCAAACAAATATGTTTCTTCACTGTGAAGCCGCCACGGTTCGGTTGGATGGCCGAAGTTAGTCTTTCATAATTAGTGCGTTTAATTAGCTTAGATGCACATGTCGGTCGACACAAGTTTATCCTCTTATCCATATAAATGATCATACCTTGCACAATCATCCCCAGATCAGGGCTGACTCCAGGGGCCAATTTCATGGCGTTGCTTAGCACAAAAATTTGCTTAGCACAGGATTTATTTGCTTTATAAAATGGATTACAAGCCAAAATTATACACCAACTTGTGTTCTTCGAAAGAGTAGGAGAATACCTTTCAAAACACATCACTTACGATTTTGGCTGGCAATCCATTTTTGCAAAATAAAGCAAACAAATCCTGTGCTAAGCAAATTTTTGTGCTAAGCAACGCCATAAAATTGGCCCCAGGAAGCTAATGGAATTCACCCAATTCACCACTTGCACGGTCGCATTCAAAACGAGGCTTTCCTGGCATACATCATATTTTACAGTGGACGAAAGTCAACGTCACAGCAACTGACATGGTAACGACGCGAGGGAGTTATTGTCCATGCAAGGAAAGCCTCGCTGTTTTGCCAATATGGCGGTTCCGTGCAAGTGGTGAATACTGACAACATTTCATATTAGCACCGGCAGCCTCGTTTCAGTTGCTGATCCATTGTATATTGCGTCAAGTATCTTTTCATTTGCTAATTTTATCACAAACGAAAATACTGACACCCTTCGTTTTCAACGACAATTTGAAATTCCTCTGTTGCCTCCCAAAGACACCCGAATGCATAGTTCCGACCTGTCAATCAACCGAACCCGCCGACCAATCACAACAGATGTCACCAACATAGGTCAAAGTGCACTACGCTCACAACAACATGATCACGCGATATGTTCTGCCGGCCCCATACAATTTGTACAGTGTTGTATGCGACGATCCGGGTGAATTTTTGGTTTCAAGGCCGGTCGTTTCGTTGTTCAAAGGTACGAAAGCACGTATTTCATGATATGACATCCCTGT
This sequence comes from Henricia sp. BOLD:AAB3569, assembly GCA_037783545.1. Lineage (NCBI taxonomy): Eukaryota > Metazoa > Echinodermata > Asteroidea > Spinulosida > Echinasteridae > Henricia > Henricia sp. BOLD:AAB3569. The sequence continues at coordinate 707,509 of JBBELK010000402.1, forward strand.
ATTACTGGCCCTTTAGTCAGTGTGTTCTAAGATAACTGTTGACCCTGAAACATGAATACCTTTGAGTTTTCTTCAATGAATCTGTGCTTTCCGTTGAAAGTCCCATTGCTTTGTGTGTTGTCTGTCGCCATTTTTGACGATAGCGTGTGAGCCATAGCAACAATGTCCAAGGGGGCGGGGTTAACTGGGCAAACTCGGAACTATGCATTCTTTAGGCCTATGCTGAATGCTCACTTTGGTTGAAGTGCACGGGTACCGATACAGCGACAACCAGCCCAGACTGTCGCCAGCAGCAAGCAGATTGCCCATTCGCGAACGGTCCACCGAGGTGACCTCTGCGTCCTTTTCTTTCGCTGACCATATTCCTGAAAGGTACAGTATTTTCTTTCTGGTCTAATTTATAAAATCTCGCCATTTTGTGTGTTCCCAATGGAAAGAATTTACATGTCGGACATCACCTAAAGCCACATGTACAAAACCTTTGGCAGTGGCTGGGGAAAAAAAATCCAAGTTTTTTTTTTCCAAGTAAAATATATTTATATATTTTTCCTTCCAATAATTGTTTTCCCATTTAGATCTACACCTACTGATGGCTGATAAATCATTTTAACCCTCGGAGCTGCAAAGGGGAGCTTCCGGGCCCAGTAAACAGCTGTGTCTTGAGGGGGCCTCCATTCATCTATTTAGGCCATTAGAGAAAGGATTGTGTCTGCCAAACATTGTTATTCCGGGGTCTCCCCTTGGAGCCTCCGTGCATTTGTTTGGGCGGTGCATCTCCTAGGGTATAGGGAAAAAATAGTGATATTCGACTGCTGAAAACACTTAACACTGCTGAAAACTGAAATTGACAAGACCAGCAGGCCTGGGGGACGTTCCGAACAGAACATTGTACAACAATTCTTCAGAACTTATTTGTTTTACAGTGATGTGCTGGTACTCTCCAAACTTGGGTATAATAAGGTAATTTAAATGGCTCTTGCTTACCACAAACGGAATACCCTACTGCGCATGTCTGCGTTTTCCACGTGACATCGCTGACGGCGTCTTGTTTTATCTTCTTCATGCGAGTGACATCCCCTAATAAAAAGAAAATATGAAAATTTATATTGACATCAGCACCCTGCTGTTTGGCAAGCGTTAACAAATTTCGTTTACCCGGGCAGCGAAAGGTAGGGAATCCATGTATGAAGTACTCAAGTGACAAAGTCGCCCTTTGTATGTTTATAAGGTTTCTGGGTCTACACGAAAACCAGTGAAGTGCTTTCCTGCACTTTAGCAGTGGACGTTTCAGATTACCAGCGAATGTTTAGACCCAGTTACCCCGAAAACTGACGTCCCATTTTAGTTGTCTATTTTCGTTTTGAGAGGGTCAATGATGTCATGATGTACATATGCACCAAACAATGATTACCGGACTTCGGGCTCCAGATGGGGTGGGGTTCTTTCAAACCCCTACTATATACCTCCAATTGCACTGTTACAATGTTTAAGCGTGATATCCCCACCCTGGGACAGGCAAGCGTCTCGACCTTTTACCTGATGAGCCCGGTGGTTAAGGAACAAGTGATAATGTGGCATTATAGCTTACAGAATAGGAGGTCGTAATCGCCAGACACACTCTGCAAATAGCACCCGTCTGAGGACCAGTCCATCTGCTTGACGAAGCTGGAATGACCCTATATGGGAAAGATGGCACCAAATTGACTCGATGAATATTTAGCTGCGTGTACGCATGTCATCGACAGTTCTCTGGTATGGTAACATATTTACAAGTCAAGAATCAAGAAATTTCCTGATGACATTCTGTTTCTGCTTGCCACAAGGGAACTCTATCGCACATACAGTTGTAGTCAGAATCTACAAACAACTGTTAAAACTGGTGTGCTTAAACTTGCGTTGTCACCATTTTTGTAACAGTCTTTACTAAAGTCGTGATTTTGTGGAGTTCCTCACGTGCCTGCAGTACTTAAAACATAGCTTGCACACCTTGCAATGGTTCGGGTAGTCCTGTTTACCATTTTGGGTGATGATGGTAGTGGTGTACATGCATGCATGTCGGTAAACTTCTGACTTCAACTGTATCTCGTCAATTTTTGGGAGGTTTTTGGTCAAAGCCAACCGATGTTCATGATATGACCATAGCGAAGAATTTCTTGGCTTGCTTTCTTATTTTTTAGATGCAAATTAGTGAGTTTGGGTGCGTTGCATCTGTTATGGTTGGGAATCTAGAAACCAAGGGTTTCCTAGATAACGATAAAGCTTGCATGTCGAACAAAAAATATATATTTCACAATTTTCGTGGCAATATGGCAACCTTTCAGCCAAAAGCAGCCGAGGTATAGGCCCTTTGCATTGGCGGCCATGACAGGGTGCAGTCACATGAATTTCTTGATATACTTGCCACAAGGAAATCATAATTTGTCCACACTTTCCTTGCAGATTCAGCGAATGGTCGATCAACACCAGTCGAGTTATCACCGATACCGACAAATCGCTTGACTCGTCTGTTTGTCTTGCGGCTCAAACCGGCGAGTTTTCGAGAACTATTCGTCGATCAGCAGAAATGGTGGCGCCTTCTGATCAAAACCATGCAGTCGAGCTTTGATGAACTTGGTGAAAATCTGTTGGCCTGTCTACTCGACATTTGGGATACTTTGCATGTGATAAGGTTCAGAGTTTAGAGGGAAAAGAAGTTGACGACGAACTTGGATATTTGCGTGCCTGACGGAAGCTATATTCCACAGTTCGATACATGGCCTAATGTTCGATCCAAAACCATTACATGTCGTAGACCTCAGTGAAAATCCCTTGGTTTTTCTTAAATCGTTTTTACATTTGTTTCAAATTGGCGAATTTTGGGGAATAAACTTACTCGAAGAATTCCCGCCTTCCGATAAACCTGGCCGTCGTCCAACACCAAGTACAGGTAGATCTGATGGTCATGTGACCCTAATGCAAGTAAGTCTCCGTCTGCAAATACACGAAATGGATGGAAGGCTATAGCTATAATATTGACTCGTGCATAATTACAGGACTTTCATAAAAGAAAAGAAAAATGTCCTTTTTAAAAAAAACTTTTGCAAAACAGGACCCCGCAGAACGAGCGTTATATATACTGACCGGGCGAGAACTGCATCGCGTTTAGCGGCTGACTGCCGGCCTGTACGGACGCGACATGCATCCCGTCTGACGCGTTCAACACGGTGAATCGTCCGTCTGTGGTACCTATTGCTAACACTGTGGCGGGTGGGTTGAAGGTGCAAGATACACACGGCCTCTGTCATTAAATATAAAAGATAAGACAATTTAAATGTGCACAATATTTTTGCAGAATACTTTTACAATTCCTCGAAGACGGAAGCCGGTATTATCACTTGTCATAAAGTTCCAAATATTACATACGCCACTCGCCACACAGAACAATCCCTGAGCATTTTGGGATGTCAAAACTCAAAAGAATGTACACAGCTAAACATTTGTATTAAAGGCACAGGCTCGTCAGCAATGCGCGCCCGCCAAATTCGTGCTCGAAACACGCAGCTCCATGCCTTTGCTATGGAGCTGCGTATTTCGTGGCACGAATTTGGCGGGCGCGCATTGCTGACGAGCCTGTGCCTTTAATCTGTTTTTATTGCTTATAACTTCTAATTGGGACCACATCGGGAAAATACACAAGTATAGAAAGCCTGTTTGAACAAAGATATTCTCACTGTAATGAAATGTGACATTTGGGAGAATCCAATAGTTAAAGGCAGAGGCTCATCAGCAATGCGCGCGCGCCAAATTCGTGCCACGAAATACGCAGCTCCATAGCAAAGGCATGCAGCTGCGTATTTCATGGCACGAATTTGGCACGCGCGCATTGCTGACGAGCCTGTGCCTTAAAGGGCTCTCATAAAACCAGTTTCGTTGGCTTTTAAACCTGATTGAACCTGCGTGTGATGAGCTGACCTCTGGAGCCTGCTTGTCTCTCAAACGGCACAAGAAGTGTAGCTCAGGGAAACACTTCAGGGAGAGTGGCGCACCCTGCCTCAGCGGCTCTTGTACAGAGGCTGGTGCAGTCGGCCATGCCACAAGAGGTGGTCATACACGTTACTGTCCGATCAAATCGTCGCGTTTTTCCCATACTGACGAACATGGCCAAACTGCAGTTTCGAGTAATTCGCGTTGGACTTATTTTGGTCCTTCGAATTTACTGTTTTTGAGAATAAAATTCCACTTTTGGGTTTAATAACCTTCTTGCTTAATGTCTAAACTTTAATTAATTACGTATTTTCCATTTAGGGCCTTTTTGAATAATCTCTGTGCAATTATAAAGCTGTGAACGTGTTCGTTGGTATGACAAAAAACAAAATTTGATGCGCGTGCTGTTCGCTACCCGTAAAGATATGCACTTTCGGGTTCGTCACTATGAGAAAAACTCAAAACGTTGTTCGCCACCTCCATTATGTTAATAGCGTGTGTTTGAGCGGCAGTCCTCCAGATTAGCGGTAATATTACTTCATCTGGGCTGCGGACGAGACTCATCTTTATACTGATGAACACTTAGGGTGATTAAAAGTACCATATCCACAAACTTAACATTTTAAAATGTATTTCTTTACAGTGAAGTGCTTTCCTGCGTTCTTACGTGAAAATAGCGTTTAGCTTTGCGCGATATTGGTTGGTACCCGGTACCAGCGCGCCTCTGTTGTAATACGCAGAAGCAGTGAACGGTCACCAATCAAGAATTCATGTTCGTCAGTATGGGAAAAACATTTTAAAAGAAATGGGGTTGTTCGCCATTTGCAGATGTTTCATAACTCAAAAACCAGACAATATTTTGGTTTGAAATTTTCAGAAATAAAAGAGGGCACCCCCCATAAGCAAGAACCCCAACAATAAAACGAAATTTGTCAAAAATTGCCTGTTCGTCAGTATGGGAAAAATGCGACAAAATGTGTACTTGTTACATCGCTCATATAGCTTCCTCGAACTAGTATCTTCCGTAGGCTATGCGAGAAATCATATATCGAGAAATCATATTGTGTAGTTTTGTAAACCAAATGACTGATGTACATATACCTCGACATCTGACCACCAGATGAGTTGATGCGATACCGCACGCCACAGCATAACACGCTGATCGTAGCCTGCCGTGGCAAAGACGCGTTCCGTCGGGTGCGACACCACGGCACACAGCCTCTGGCAGTGGCCCTGTATGATTAGAAAAATCAAATCATGTGGATTAAATCAAGTTTTGCTTAAATAAAATATCTTTGAGGCGAACGCGAGTTTGACGTTTCTCACCAGCTTTCGCGCCGCGTACAAAATTCCCTGCGAAATTTACGACGTCAAATCTGCGTTCGCATTTCCGTTCGCTTGAAGCACGAACCCTAAAGCCGAATCACAATTCACGCGAAAGCGAACCCGTAATGCATAGTTTCGACCCGTCAATCAAGCCGAACCCGCCGACCAATCACAACAGAGCTAGCAGACATCGCCCTAATAGGTCAAAGTGCATTGCCAACAACATACAGTTTGTACAGTGTTGTATGCGGACGGACGTTTCGCTGTTCAAAGGTAAGAAAGCATGTATTTCATGATGATATGACATCCCTGTATTACTGGCCCTTTACTCAGTGTGTTCTAAGATAACTGTTGACCCTGAAACATGAATACCTTTGAGTTTTCTCCAATGAATCTGTGTTTTCCGTTGAAAGTCCCATTGGTTTGTGCAGTGTGTGTGGACATTTTTAGGGGTTACCGTGTGAGGCATAGCAACAATATCCAAGGGGGCGGAGTTAACTGGGCAAACTCGTAACTATGCATTGACGCCACGACGAATTTCTCGCGCCGCGAATTTGCAAAAAGTCAAAACTATAGTTTTAACTTGCGCGAATGTTCTGTGTCTCTATCAAGACAGAGAAAAGGCTAGTTCATTCTTCCCGCCAACGTGAATACCAACAAGGGGTTGACATAAAACAATATTCGCGCCCGAACTCAGAACAAAAGTTGAACTTCACTGTGAAATAAGTGTTTTCATTTTAATTATCTTGTGACGTAATGATGACGTGATCTTTTATTACAAGGCATTTGCTTTCCAAAGAAGGTTCTACACACAAACGTCATGCTTTACAATGGATTGCTAAACCATACAAGATATCAACCTGTGTTGCATTTTCAGCCTCGAGGTTAAGCCAACATGGCGATTCAGTCAATCTACAAGGAGGCGAATGTACCTGCAGAACGTAGACGAACTCTGTATGCAGCGAGCCTTCCATGATCTGATTTCGTGTTGTTCCGAGAATGATTCGGCCATCAGGGTCGGTCGGATCGGCGGGCACGATGGTCCGTATTTCCCCGGCACTGTCAGGAAGCTAGAAGGGGAAACGGTGCAAGGGGAAGACTTGTAGTTACAAGCAGCATGTGGTTGTTGTCGGGAGTCGAAGCTGAGACCTCTGATACCGCCCAAGGTAAGATGCGAGACGCGTTACTCTCCAAGTTCAGTAAATACAAGATGTCCCAAAATGCTCTAACTAAAGCATGAGCAACCTTATAATCTAGGTCTCCTGGATCTTGATAAGCTTGGAATCTTCAGCTACACGCGTTAATTCCAAGTATCGTTGTCCAGACGAGGATTGGAAAGGCTAAGCATAAACAGCATGGCATTCCAATCAGCAGTTTGTACTCTTTAGAACAGATTCAGGGACATGAGCCATCCTTATGCGTGAAGAGGTCCTATCAGGATCCGGTGTCGCGTGTAAATTTAACCGCCATGTAAATTTATCCGGGATGACCAAATTTGGTCATCTACGTAATGCAACGTCATGCGCACTGCATAACAAAAGTGCACCGCTTCGTGCTGTGCTGAATCTTCCGGCCCAGCATGTATAGTGTACACTACGTACGGTAGCATGCACGTATGTACACGCATACATATTTGCACGTGGCGCATCTCAATCTTTTCAGCGCGAAACTTATACTCACTGACTACGGTATAGGCTAGGTACGTGTGAAAAAGGGTACGGGTGAAAAAAGGTTGTACGCATGTACACGAAAGGGTAGTAATGCTCACACAGCCTATGCAGACGTACATACGTGAACATGTTTTGTTTTTGTACAGGGCTATACATGCCGTTCGTATTGAGTATCCGGAAGTGTGAGCACGCACGGAATGAAATACATTTGCCGCTACGTGCTGGAAATTCCTATTGCGCCATCCGGAAGAATTTACACGCCGGTGGATCGAGCACGCGACACCGGACGTAGATTCTGAGGTTGCCTGGTTTTTGCCTAGACATCTTTGGAACACTCTATATTTAAAGATAGTATACATGATTGGTAAACTGTTACAAATAGTTTTATCCCCCTGTGTGATTGAAGGTATGCATGATTAAAACCAACCTGAGCAAAAAACAGCTCCGTACTTCGTCTAACTTTTGAGAAAACAGTAAAAAAAGGGTTTGCAGTCATTTCGCCCCCGAACCATTTCGCCCTGAACCACGGCCTGTGCACTAAATGGTTTTGGGGCGAAGTGGCATTTGGACGATGTTGTGTTTAGACGAAGTGATTTGGGGCGAAATGGCACTCGGGCGAAGTGGTTCGGGGGCGAAATGGTTTTGGGGCGAATTAAATTTTCGTCTCACGAGACGAAAAATAATTGTTTTACTCATTTCTCAAAGACTATAGCACTTCAGACAAAACCATTTCAGGGGAAGTTTTCTACGGTCATCATGTTTATATTGTGTAAGTTAGGCGTAAATCTGTGAACATTTCTGATTTTCGAGATACCAATCATGTATACCGCCTTTAATAGTTTAGTAGGAGATCCTATGCGGTGTTTATCAAGATTTGAACACGAGACGACCAACACACCACTTCAGGCCCGTATGAGAGTTTTTAGTCGAGCTGAAACTCAAATCCACCCAATTATTTAAAAAGTGGCAGTACAACATAATACATTTTGGACTGATGTTTTGGAGTCTTGGTATACATTCACTAAAATTCATAAACCCATAATTCCTGTTGATGTCCTAAAATCAGTACTTTGGCATAACAATCAGATCAAGGTTGGTAATAAGTGTATTTATTATAAACACTGGGCGTCTGCACGGATTAATTTTGTATGTGACCTTTTAGACAATAATGGAAGTTTTTTGTCCTTGAATGAATTTAAAGTAAAGTACAATGTTCGGACTAATTTCATTGAATACGGTGCGGTTGTTAGGGCTATTAAGGTAACTTTTCCAAGTATCTTGAGTTTGGATTGTAATGCTACCATTTTATGTCCCTTCATACCTTTCCATTTTCAGGTTCTTTTACAAGATAAAAAAGGTTCTCATACATTACATGATATTTTTATGACATGTAAAAAAATAGACAGGAAGTTTGTGGATAAATGGGAAGAGAAACTAGCTATTAATTATGATTTTCAACAGTGGATACGGGTGTTTCGAATTCCTTTTATTTGTACGGTAGATTCTAAACTTAGATGGTTTCAGTTTCGTTTAACTCACAGGATTCTGGGTACAAATTCCTTTTTATTTAAAATTAATAAGATTGACTTGAATCTGTGCACTTTTTGTAAAAAGGAAGAAGAAACATTGATTCATCTTTTTTGCAAATGCTATCATGTTATTTCTTTTTGGAAGTTAATCCTAGATTGGATCAAAAATGAGACCAATATCACTTTTGAATTAGACAAAGAAGTTTTTTTGTTTGGTGCAATTGATATATAGTAAATATAAATGTCTTAACCTTATACTTTTAATAGCTCGTTTTCATATTTATAAAATGAAAATGAATAATAGATGTCCTTCTTTTATAGCTTTCAAGAGAGAACTGAAAACGTATTATTTAATTGAGAAGTATTTATCTGTTGTAAGTGGATCAAGTTGGGCGTTTTCTACAAAATGGGAAATTTTTTCAGCTCTCTGTTCGGGGTAACAGATGTTTATTTGTATTTTTAATGTGTTACTCGTAATTTTGAGATATGTTATTAATATTTTCATTATAAAAGTATTGAGTATGTAGGCTGACTAAGAAGTAATAGAAGTATTGCCGGAATAAAAAATAAAAAATAAAAAATTAAAAAAAAGTGGCAGTAACCCCCACGTTCACTCACAACTCGCTCGGCATGATTCACCGGCGTATATCCACGCAGCGAGTTCCAGGCTCGTAGTCTCCGGTCAAGTCTGCCTCCAGACAGCAGAGTGCCGTCTTCCAGCAGGCACAGTGCACAGACGCTGTGGTGGTGCGCCTGGTGGATACAATGCCGAGGCCGAAACACGTTCTCGCGGTCTGGAAAAGGGTTAAGAAAGACATCGCGGTGGTTGTCTTCGAGCAAGTTTAGAAGTGAACGTTGAAGTTGACGTTCAAACCAGTTATTAAACTAGAGTGCGCACTCCCCATACATGATGTGCCGATATGGACGCCGCCGTTTTGGCTTAACGCTATGGGTGCTCGGTGGGCAAAGCTGTTTTGCCCACTTTGCACTCATAGCGTTAAGCAAACACGGCGCCACCCACATCGGCACGGTCCACACACGTGGCTTGAATACCATTTGCATACTCTAGTTTACTATATATAACTGTATGGTTCTCGCCTAGACATCTGCGGTATATAGGGCATCGCCCATTGTATATTCAAATACATCGTATTGGGAATAATTCTGGGTGTTCCATGTAATTTTGACATGTTTCTGTAATCCAAACGCTTCGACATCACTCCGTGAAATCCTTTAAGACCGATTTTGTTTTTAAATTTTAATTATTCTAATTTATGAAATCAATATATAACATAAAATATGTTACCTTTTTCCCAGATAGTGATGTTGCCAGATGAATCGCCGGTCAACACGTCTCCAGTGTGAGAGAACTCAAGGCAGGTAATGTAGGCTGGTTGCTGGTTCTGTTTTACGGAACATTTTAATGGTTATAGGGGCGTCCAAAGTTGTCAATATTTTTTACGGTTCTATATACAAAGAGTAGGAAGGGCGAAGGTGGTCGAAGGCCGCTTAGGACTTTATACGTGCACTGTAAATAGTTGAGACTTAATGTTTCTGAAATGTCGATAAGAAGTATTTCGGGGGGAGGGAGGGGGTTATCATGGAAAATACTACTCTCTGTAGAACTGTGAAAATGTTGACAACTTTGAACGGCACCTTATTTGGATACTGAGTGTGCATGAGAAAGCTACGTCAGTGTACCAGACGCTATCTATACGTGAAATTTTGATTTGGCTTACATCAAATTTCCCGCTCTTTTTGTCGCGTACGATGTTTTGGTTGGCAAGTCTCCAGAAAAGCAGCTGTTTCCCCGCAGTGACGATGATGTTATCTGTAGGGTGGAACGCTCCCAATAGCACCGCGTCGGTTTCGACGGTCTGACGGGAAAATAAAATGGAGTTGAATTTCGTACTTTCGGTAGCGTTGAACATAGTGTGCGTAGGCCTATTCGAAATCCCGTTCGCGTGTTGCCAGAGCACGAGAACAGAATTTCGAATCAGAAATTGATTTAACTTGCGTCGGGGAGAATGCCGACAATTAACGAACACACGAACGCCGTTTGCGAACAAGATTCTCACTCCCCGCTCAGTGGGGAGTGGATGAAGAACACCGTCGAGAACAAAGATGGCTGACAAAGCATGAATGGCTATGGTTGAAAGTAATTTAGCTGGCTACCGGTAATTCACTCGCAACTTTAGTAAGTTATAGAAGATTTTGATAGTGTACAAGAGAAAAAAAACAACGACGTAAAACATAAGGTCCTCTATACGGGAGCTCACTTTGGCTGATATTTTGGGGCTGCTCAATAGCCAGAGCCTTACCAAGTTCCACCATTTTGAAAAAAATGATGCTAACAACTGACTTGCAGTTTGATATTTGGCTCAAGTGCATCTAATCACAATATAGTTCAGAAAGAGAAATCGTTGTGTGTTCTGTACACGTGTGGTCGCATCGTCAATGGACACTTTTGATTTGGCAAGAAGATTATCGTTGTTCCAATCCCAAACACTAAGCACGTGCTTTGGGCCTTGTTCGATCGCCAACAGCCAGGTGCCGCAATTCTGTATATAGAAAAAAATACACAATAAAACTCCAAGAACATGCTCATGATTTTCAATTAAAATACATTGAAATCGTGTCACAAAACTAAATTATTGTAATTTACAATCAAAACGAGAAATATGTTTGTGACGTCGGCATAGATCAGGTTTTTATTTCTGATGTAGGCCCTGTACGGTATAAAAACAATTAAATATGAGAGCTCGCAAACGTATATACGGCGTTTATATGTTTAATGTTTAGCCGTATAGCCAAACAATTTTGACCGTAGCCGTACATACTATTTTAATGAATGATACAGGTAAATGATTACACGCACCTTGTGTGAAAAGCAAAGACAGGCAATCCCTGCAGTGAAGAAATCCAGACCCAAGATGGCGTGCGTGTGAAGCAGCTCTACCTCCCAAACTCGAATGTGCGCCTGTTTAAAGGAACAGTTCGCCATATTGTGATTTTTGTTTAGGTATATAAGCCTTTCACAGCAAGCATAGTTCATGAGTAACGTTTGTTGTATAGGAATATTGTGATTGACTTTATACAAATTTTAAACCATTTTTAATGAACTTAAAATCAGGTACTAAAATGAAACTATACGTCGACTCGTCGCACATTTCTGAATGTGTATACCACCATGTTTGTTTGGGCAATATGGGCACCAAACGGTACCGACCCAGGGTCAGGACATCTGCCAGCCCACTAACTGCTCCTACCAATGACTACATGAGTTATCCAGTCCGTTTTCCCCCCAAATTTCAAAATTAATAATATGTTATCTTTAGCACTTACCGAATGGCACGTGACAATGTCCCGTGGCTTGCGTGATTTTAAAAAAAAAGAGACCAATAGAAAATATATCATCAGAATCACTTCAAGATTTTCGAATGTTGATTTATTTCTATGCATTCGCTGGAATCAAAATATACAGCTTAAAGGACTGTGTTCAGATTTTTCCGGAAAATGGATTTTGTTCTAACCTAACGAGCATATAAAATACATTCCCAAGATGGGCTACTATTTATGGGGAAAAAACAGGAAATTTGCAATCCCCAATTTAGACATGGAAGCAAAAAGGTTGGTGTAATTACTGCACTGCTTTATGTAACCAGATAAATTAGTTTACTCAACTTCGGTGGTTTTTTTTGTACGATATCCCCGAAAATTTACAGATGGAGAACGCGAAATTTTAGAATGGTAAGGAGAAAAATTTGACGCACGATATGGTGTAAAAATCTCGTCATCCATGAAAAAAAATTGAAGGCTCAAAAATATGATCTGGTCACGATCCTTTAATTAGCTGAGTACCACAGAATATCGTTGCGCGTTTAGACTATTTTTTCGCATTTGTTTTTGGCATTTTTCTAGTTGGTATAGTGTGCAGAGATATTTGACTGTCATGCTTTGCTTTTGTTTTGGTTGAGAGGATCGAACTGATATGTGTACTTTACCGTTTTCCACGTATTTCCGTCTGTAAAAAAAGTTCATTTCCGAAATACCATAGGACGTAATTATCGCCTAAAGACGCCTGCTATGGGTCCTTCAGTACATTTTACCGACACAACGTACCGTGGATTCCGGAAAGCAACCGGCGATCTGTCCTGTAGCCACATGCGTACCGTTTGGGTGAACGGCAATGCTAAAAACATACACAAAATAATGTGAATAATTATGTTGTAGTGTATAGGACAAAATCAAGCTTCAAACAACAAAATCAAGCTTCAAAAATCACTGATGCTCTCAAAAAGGATCACTGTGACAGAAAACGAAAACATTTGATTGGTATAGATCTAAACTCCTCAAAAAAAGTTCGGAAAGTCACGTTTGACTGACGATTTCTCTCTTGTTACTAAATCATTTCCCTTGAATTTGGTATCATTGGAAAGCCCTGTTATTCCGCTTTACAGTGATGTGTCATTTGTTATGATTAATCAATTGGGGGATGTGCAGTATAGCGGAATACAGGGGTGGGTGGAAAGTGAAATGTCACAAAATTCACTGCTATTGTCATGCAGTGCAATTCCCCTTTTGCTCGGAGGATGGGAATGTGTCAATGGACTTTTTGACAATAGCAATGCATTTTGTGACATTTCACTTTACACCCGCCCCCGTATTTAGCTGTGCTACACATCCCCCAATTGCTTAATCATAACAAATGACACATCATCGTAAAGAGGAATAACGGGGCTTTCCAATGATACCAAATTCAAAGAAAATTATGTTGCAACAAGAGAGAAATCGTCAGTCAAACTTGACTTTCCGAACCTTTTTTGAGGAGTTTACATTCTCAATTCATTTTGTGCGTTAGGTATGACTAGCTATTCCAAAGTGAAAATGTGCGCAGAATTCAAACCTGGTCATAAATATTCATATTTACTGCACCAATCAGAAGCAGGGAAATGAACTTTATACCTTCGAATGTCTTCGTTATGTCCGGTGTAATGCCGCTGTCTGTTGGCGTCTTGGTCATACAGCACGGCCACTGCGCCAACATAGTACAACAGCTCGCCAGTTGGAAGAACGAATAGGTTATTGCCGTGGTCAAAACCACGGTAACCGTAACTGGAAATGAGTTAAGGGGAAATTCAAGTCAAGTTTACGCAAAACTCACGCAAGTTATGGCAAAACCGTCGTATAAAGCTGAGTATTTTTGGTCGAAAATAAATAAATAAATAAAAACCGGGTAAGATATCAGACAGTTAAGGATACACCCATTGCAACTTGAGACGTTTCTTTGGAGCCAACCCAACGCGGTTGTTTGTCCACGCATCCGCTACAGTCGAAGGGGGTAGAAACTGTCTTGTCTTCCCGCGAATTTTCACAGTGACGGGCGCGGTCAAGGTCCTCCTGCTTCCCTGTTCTCCGGCCCCCGGTATTGAGCCGTCAGAAACACGGTCATCCGTCCTTCCGCTCGAATCTAAAGCTTCTTTCGTCTTTTTCGAACTAGGTTTTGCATATCTGTAGTTGCCATATCTTCTGTGTACTTGTTCGACTTCCAATGGCTCTTCGTTTTGACGAGTTGCGTTCGGGTCAGGTCTTCGGCTGCGTTCGGGCCGCTTCCATGGCGAGTAGGACCGATCTGTACGTCCGAACGCTCTTGGTGGGTTTTCGGACATCGTCCGAGGGCTATCTTCCATAGATGAAACTGGGCTGGTCGAGTCATCTGCGTTGTAGACTGAACAAAAAAATGTTTACCATTTCTGACGGCCCATACACTTTGCTCTCACATGCTCTTTAATGTCTACAAGGTTCAACATTCGTTTCATTTACATTGAACACGTCGCATCTAACCAGCCAAAGCCAACCCAAACCAGCCAGAACCAGATTGAACCAGATCAAAAAGTGTCCATACATCTACGAATACGTTTTTAAGCTGTTCAATAAACCGTTTGAACAAGTGACCAGCGTATCCATAACATTGCACAATGTCGCCATATTTCAAGATTTGTGAATGGGACTTCGAATCAAAAATAAGTTTTGCAAATCAGGACAGTAGGCCTATACATGTACGGTGCCAAACTTTTAGTACAAGTGCAGATACACGTTTATAATAATCATTTACTTTATTTATTGAAACTTTGATATAACTTACCATCGAGACTACTGGCAACACCAATCGTTTTCCCGATCATCATTTTGCTCATATTCTTTCTCGGCCACGTGTAGCTCAGCCCATCACTCTGATCGCCTACGTCATGCTCCACGTAGCGCTCTCTGCCGTCGGGAGAGTCAGCCTCTGTACTTGAATCACTGACTCCAGCGATCGTGGTACGCCTGAGTGACTCGGCGCCGCAGGCGATAAATTTGTTGTGATTCTTAAAATCTCGAAAAAGTTGCGTGAAGCTTAGGACCTGGAGAGTAAATTTGATTCTGTTCACATTAGAGAAATCGCTTCGTTCGACGAAGATTCGCCGTTGATTCGACGAAGATATTTCCTGGTGTAAACGTATGCATGGGTCATTCCCCGAGGTTGGATACAAAAAGTGTGACATACCAGATCTTAAAGGCAGTATACATCATTGGTAATCTCGAAAATCAGAAATGTTCACAGATTTACGCCTAACTTACACAATATTAACATGATGACCGTAGAAACTTCCCCTGAAATGGTTTTGTCTGAAGTGCTATAGTCTTTGAGAAATGAGTAAAACAATTAGTTTTCGTCTCATGAGACGAAAATTCAATTCGCCCCAAAACCATTTCGCCCTAATAGCCATTTCGCCCCAAATTACTTCGTCCAAACACTACATCGCCCAAATGCCACTTCGCCTCAAAACCACTTCATGCACAGGGCGAAATGGTTCAGGGCGAAGTGGTTTTTGGGCGAAATGACTGCAAACCCTTTTTTGACTGTTTTCTCAAAAGTTAGACGAAGTACGGAGCTGGTTTTTGCTCAGGTTGGTTTCAATCATGATGCATATCTTTAATCACACAGGGGGATAAAATTATTTGTAACAGTTTACCAATCATGTATACTATCTTTAAATATGAGTAACATTCCAGCCCAGGTACTTTAGTAAGTATATTCATTTCATAAAGAAACGCATGTTACACACATTGTAACAAAACTACAGACCTCCAAAATGTACTCGTAGTGTTAAATATTATGTGGTGTCCATGTTGCGTAGGTAAGACAAATATTTCATGATCTGTGAGAGATTGGTCAGTGAAAACAACATGATTATATTGGGACACCTAGCCGTATTCAGTACAACAAATATTTCACCAGATAAATAATTTTCCAGTCTTTAAATAAAGGAACTTGTACCAACGCAACATGGACACCGCTTTAAAAAAAATATATACTCAACCTCATGGAATGACCCATCTCTCCACTCGACGAAGATTGTATGTATAGAATCTCTTCATTCGATGAAGCAAAAGAGCTTCATTCGACGAAGATATCGCTTCACTAGACGTAGCAAATTTTGCGAACACTCCCTTAGTTTGTTAGAAATCCGTCAAGGATTAATGCCAGTCGATTAAAAACAAGAAATGATTAAATGGCTGGCAGGTCATTTAATCGACAGGGTTATGACGTAAATGTACATGTGCGCGTACATGTGTACATTGTACACATACTATGTACATGAGCGTACGCGCACATGTACAACATGCACGTTTCAAGAAAAAGGCTTGTATCTCCAATTCCCGACGTCGGAAATTTAAGTTTTTGATATTTTTCGTTAAAGAGACACGTAAGCTTTCTAAATTCGTTCGCTTGTGAATTTTTTTTAAATCCTTTCACCTAAACACGGGCAATGCAACTTTAATCTAAAATGTCTTTGCTTTTAGCAGTCAAAATTGTATGTCAACTTGTGTTCTTAGCAAGAATAACAGAACACCAGTCAATTGTAATATACATCATATACGATTTTGACTGCTAACCCATTTTGACTGCTAACCCATTTTGCAAAGGATGAGGCCCAGTTACGGAATGTGTTTCCCCTGTACTTACCGCTTCTTCTGTCCTCCAGGTATAAAGTTGTCCAACAGGCGGGTTGCTCATTACAATCGACGGCGTCATGTCCCGTAACACTTGCTCGAAGTTTTGTGTGGTTCTCGGGTTAAGAAGAATCGAGGCTCTACTGGCGCGGTGAGTGTTGCTGATGATATGAACCATCCTTGGCTTGACGTGGAGCGAGTTGGTTGGAACTGAGTTGGTTGGGACCGAGTTGACCAAAGCTTCCTGTCCTGTCTTGGAATGGTTCATGGGTTCTGCCCGGTGTCTCGACGGCTCACTATGGTACAGTTCCACATCCGTTCCTCGGACGCCGTGACCGGGGTTCCGATTTTGCCAAGGTCTCTCCGCGTTCCCCGTTCTCCCGTACGGAAGGTTCTTCGCGAAGTGACCGCTGGCGCAAACGTAGGCCCCGCCGTCCGCAAGCTCCGAAATGCCCATCACCTGCTCACCAGCGAGGGTGTAAACGTAGCGGACGCCGTAAGGTAGGTTGATCTTTTCGGCAAGGTATCTCAAGAGCGTTTCCCAGCGCCGAAAGTTTCTCTTGTTCACGGGGAGCGTCAGACCTTTAAAGTGTTTGTCGCCGTTTCGGTAGAACGTGACTAGTTGGGTCGTGAAGCGACCCATGTGGGGAAGCGATTGTCTATTAAACGTCGGTGACTCGTAGAGCGCCTGAGTATCCATGGAGGTATCCATGGAGTTATCCTGAGAAGAAGGTACATTTAATGCATCCAAGCTGGAATACTCCTCGAAGTCTCTTCCGAAGTTGATCGGTGACCCTGCGTCATCCTCATAATCCCCATCGGAATGCTGCAAAAGATACGATGCACAAAAGTATACGACAAAGACCGGGGTTACACGGGAAAATTCTCGTAATTACTCGATTGTGATACAATTGTAATATTTCAATATTTCAATATTTCAATATTTCAGTTAATAAAAGTAGGTCTTGCTGTGCACGTGTACAAATTGTAAAAACATCAGTGATTTCATGTCATAAAATTAGAAGTATTTTGTTTGCTCCCCTTGTACACATAGCGTATACGCAGTGCTAACTCCCCCACCCTTTCCTAATACGTATACCTTATGGACGGCCTGTAGCTTGATACACAAGTGTGAAATATGTGAACGACCGATTTTAAGTTTTGAAGCTTCATAATGACGATATAAATCGTGCGATTGTTTTAAATATTGATGTACATACTGATGCGATAATGCAAACGTTTCCATGGCGTCTATACCGTACCGGTACGTATTGCCGCCGATACATACAAACTACTTGGAAACCATAGCGATGTGTCTGCAGGCATATGCTTGTTTTTTTTATGTTTCAAAGCCTGTTTGCATCCATAAATAATTAATCTTTTTTTATTTGCTTTCATAATTTCAGCTCGGTGGGCTTGGTTGATAACGCTTGGGACGGTTTCTCAATATTAACATCACTCTGCCGTTGCACGTGAAATACACAGCCTTAAACGACACATGTTGATGAAATTGCATTCGTCAGGGTTCAAGTGCATGTACTTTCACACCGTTCAATATATTAGGCGGCATACAAAAAAAACATGGTTCTCATCAACGGCTGAACCGATTTTTGCTGCCGGTGGATTTTGCATACATTTATATATACAGGGTGTCCCAGAAAAAACGAAACCGAGATTTATCGATGTTTAATCATACTTTAATCTCAATCTTGAATAATAAATGACACATATTTGGAAAGCTTAGTTCCTCATCTTTCATTTGATACCACTCATATGATACATACTTCACGCATGAATGAATAAAGACAATATGAAGCAGGGCTACCAAAAAGTCGTTTTCACAACGATACCTGACTTTCAAAGAAATAATCACATTTCTGGGAAGTTCATTTCCTGCCCTTTCGTATGATACCTCAGTCAGGAAAAATGAGCCAGGGATGACAGAGATATCTTGCATTTAAATATGGATTGAATTTCCATGTTTTGTTTAAATCATTCGTTTTGTTCACACCTGACCGATTTTTCGCATGAATGGATTCGGAAATGGTAACGTGTGCATTAAAAACGTGCGTGTTGAAACCCCTGAAATTCAGGTATCGTTGTGCAAACGACTTTTTGGTAGCCCTGCTTAATATTGTCTTTATTCATTCATGCGTGAAGCATGTATCATATTAGTGGTATCAAATGAAAGATGAGGAACTAAGCTTTCCAAATATGTGTCATTTATTATTCAAAATTGAGATTAAAGTATGATTAAACATCGATAAATCTCGGTTTCGTTTTTTCTGGGATTTTTGTTAATAAAACTTAGAACATGAACAGAGCCAGTTTTGCGTATTAATGTTTTCCTTATTTAATTATAATCCTTTTGTACATGGAATCGCATTATTTTAATCTCCCCGTTTCAAATATTTGTCATATAAACGATGATGCTTTTAAAAATGAGAAATAATATATGATCATCATAAAAATAATTGTTTCGTGTCATACCTATAGGTTTTCTCGTTCAGTTTTAACAAAGTATCTCCCAAGTTCGTTTCAGATTCGTTTTAGCGCAAATTTGAATGGATTTCGAGATCATCCTTCAATTATTTAAACAGAGCATTCAATTTGGTTTTTCGGGAAAATTCCGAACTCGAATTTAAAACTACGCGCATTCAACTTCGAAATACTAGCGAAAATCATTCAAATTCGCCCAAGCCCCGAGCTTGTGCTAAATTGAATGAAGATTCAATGCGTGACTAAACGGCTTCATGCAAAAATATAGTTCAAGTTTCGTAATATTTCATGCTTCAGCAGATTTATTAAGAATATTTTAGAATTCATGCGTTCATGGCACACTATATGGTCAATAGTTTATGCCCCACTGATAATGGCTTTCGCGACCATGATTCGCAACAACATAATCCAAATTAATAGCTGTTACATATTGCCAGCTCTGATGTCATGATCAACAAGATCATGTGCTTTGTGAAATTGTTTGATAACACGAAAGATATTACTAATTCAAGAGTTCGATCTAATTAATATTACTTACCTGTCAGGGATGTAACGTGTATCATAAACCATGAAACATCTTGCCAACAATACACTTCATCAGATTGCCCACTTGGAAATTGTCCCACTTGCACCAATGTGCCAATGGTTCAAATAATTAGTGTCAGGAAATCATTGCAAGTGCACGGGGTGCGCTGAATGATCCGTGTACCTGTACCTATACGACAGTCGCTAGGAAACACATAATGTCATGTTCTAAACGACTACTTCGCCTCCGGCTTAGGTTGCGTGGAATTTGGAAATGTACATGCGAAACGGTTGGGTCTACATCAAGATTTAGACCAGAGGCCGGGTTTTTGCGAACATGATCACAAATACGTTTATTGTGTTGTCATGGATTCGGCCAATGTTGATCATTATTGGTTGAAGCACAGACTGCGTCGTGAACATATTTTTGATTGAGAGCACGAAAACAACGGCAAGCCAGGCGTGACAAAATAAAATATAATGACAATCGAGCCAAACACAAGCCGCCCGGCGAAGGAAAACGCTGAACCGAACCCGGAGCCGAACTCGGACATTTCGCACACGACATGAATAACGGACTTTGGAACGAGTTTTGTCTCGTTAAGGTACGGTATCCTAGAAACGCCAAAAATCTTTCAAAACACAGCGCCCTGATTTCTTTTTGATTGCCATGCTCAAAAGGTCTGAATATTTCTATTCAGTTTGACGCCCAAGAAAAAGCACAACATATACATGTACGTAGAACCTATCTCTTTTTATAGAGGGATTCAGTCGTTTAATATTCCATCTATTGTCTCCGTGTGTCATGCATGAGTAAGCGCTTTGCACATCATTTAAATATAAAAACCTGCCCCTGTGGCCGTCGATGCAAATGGTCTATATACAAATGCCTGTGAGCCATTTTCTCAGAACCTACCCAGCCTCTGAATTGTGACTCTTCTTCCTTGTCTTCTGAGATAACGGAGCACCGTGCTAAAGACACCAGCTCCTCCACCGAGCGATGGGCAGGATAGACCGGGGAAAACGTAAAGCGACGACCCGGTGAAAGACTCTTGGATCCCCGAAATTCTTGCGGGACCCCGAGGAAAGAGCCGGTGTTTCTTCCTGCTCCGTTTGCATGCATGTTTATCCCACAGAATCACTCACGGTAGGGAATGTCAAAATTGACTCATTTTGTACGTACAATTTTGAAGCTGAAAGTCACTGTGCATATCGATCAACGTTGAAAAAGCTAAGACATAATTGTATAGGCCTAAGTGAATATTGCGGAGTTTAGTTTTTGGTGACGAAGAAATCTTTTGCAGAGGGTGGAAACTCATGAATTAGATCCAGGAAGCCGTGAACCAATGTCCGATCATCATGATGACGTAAGTACGAGATTCGACCAACCAGGATCAAGGATAAATCCGCTATGTATACGGGATCCATTGTTGCCCTCCATGTTGTGTTGTTATGCAGTGGATTTTGAACTTGAGGTCATCATTGCGGACGTCGGACCGCTTAATGCAGTGATGTCTAAAATAACATTTCATATTCTCAGCTCGTCGGCATTCTCACAAACTGCTGGCTCACATGAAGCTCTTAAAATTTCCCGTGTATTCTACTGCTTAGGAAATCCATGTCATTCAACAAACTTGCAACATTTTCACGAAATACATCCACAATCCAGAAATCACGTCGACGCTGCTAGCTATACATGTTGTGTTGTCACGGACGCTTGTCAACGTCTGTCATTTTCGGTAGCCGCTGGTATACTAGTCGAGTTTCGATTTTCATTGTGTGTTCTGGTATAGAAACAATCAATTCAAGGATTTGCTGTGTTAAAAGCCGAGACGCTGTCTGTCCTTTACTGCTTATTAAAATTATTTAATCGAAAACGTTCGTTGGTGGTTGTCATAATAATTAAAAGACATGTACGATATATTGCACACGTGGAACAACTGTCTCTATGTTGGATCCATACAGGGTTGAAATGGTCCAAAATATAACTCCACCGACCTCTGTTGGTCTCAAATAGGTTGTTCAAACGAGGGCTATCTCTGGAGCTAGCTAGCTCCACCTCAAACTCCCGTCGTTAGAACGCAATTTAGCTCCACCTCCATGGGGCTAGCTCCGGGGTTAGCCCTCCCCAAATTTTCTCGTGGGAAAAATCAATATAATTTCCTCAATGAATAAATCCAGGCTAAATAAAACGCATCCTGAGATCTCAGGGAATTTCCACTCTACTAAGCGAGGATTTGTGTAGTAAGGCGGCTGTTGCGTTCAGCGAACACACGTTCGAGTAATTTTTAGATGTAATTAAATGAAATTAGTGAATGAAAATTCACAATTTCTATATTTTCTCGAAATTGGTTTGAGTTTTTGTCCTTGGTCACGTTCATCCTATAGATAATTCCTGCGACATTTTTATTTAATCCGCATTAAAAAAAATAATAATAATAATCAGAGGGATGGAGAGCGAGTAGCATAATGTCCTGTTAAATAGAAATAGCGACCAATCGGCGAGCGCGTTAAATCAGACATGGACCGTGTTTACAAACTGCTCGCACGTCTTACACCGAACGCCACATAATCATAGCAAGCGTCCTGATTGGTCCAGAGAGGCGACAAGATTTCTGTCGCTTGTTCCACAGCGAAATGGGGCCGGTTTCAACAGGGCCTCCGTACACGAGTAGGGGAGTTCGTTAAAGGGGCACTGTTGCAAGAGAATAAGGCCAAGCTTGTACCGTAATCACCTTTCAGTGAGAACTGAGTGTAAGACAGACAACTATCAAAAACGATCGTTTGATCAGGATATTGAGCAGGAAATATATGTGTCCTAACTCGTGTCCTAGGTCACATACAATTTAAGATACCTAATAATTCCTGCGCAATTCCGAGAAAACAGAACTTTGTGACTATTGCAACGTGATTAGGAATCCACCTAAACTATGAAAAAACGCCCTCTATCGCTAGATTCTTAGTTCCGGTACCGAATTTATAAATAAATATGTCATGGACGCTTCATCCTCTTGCAACAGTGCCCCTTTAACGCACTCCCTAACTCCTGCGTACAGTGGCCCTGTTGAAAAAGGCCCCATTTGGCGGTGGGACTAGCGACAGAAATCTTGTCGCCTCTGCTGGACCAATCAGGACGCTTTATGTGCATTGCAGCACGATTGCAGACATTCAAATGTAACGCGCGCAGATTGTAAACACCGTGCATGCATGTGATACATGTACTCGGTAATGCTGGCCGTTGTCCGCGTCGGCGATTGGCTGCTATTTAAAGCATACTGGGGAATCCGTTCCATTACATTCGTCAGCATGCATCCCTGTTATTAATTTGAAAAACCGCGGAGTAAATAAGGTTCGTCGTTTGAAAGTTTGGTAGGAATGGGACAGTCATAAGGAACGGAACCCAATACAATTTCTGGAAAGTATAGAAATTGTTTCTTTTCGGCATAACATGACCAAATTGATTAAATTACATCAAAATGACTCGGGCGTGAGTTGGCTCAAGACAACAGCCGGCTCGCTCCACAGATTTGCGTGTATTTCCTCAGGGTATTGTCACGTCGCTTTGCAGAGTGGAAATTCCCTGAGATCTCAGGATGTGGACGCTTGCGTTCTGTGTTGCTTGACATTTGAAAGAAGAAAGAAAAAAATCTTTCTTTTTTGCTAAACACTATTCCTAAAAAATAGTAGACAGCCATGCTAGTCTGTAAATTAACAAAATAATTCAAAAGGTATCTTAAAGCCGGGCTGAAAGCTTGAAGCTACTTGGCGAGGAAGAAAGTTATTTTATAGAACGGATGTTACTTGATAAAGTTGCGTTTTTCTTATCTTTATTGCTGATTTTATATTGGAGAGAACAATGCAAAACTAGACCGTGTTCGTCAACCGGCAACGGGCCAAAATGAAAAACTGGGTGATGACGTCATAATGATATGCATTGACCCCGCTACGTCATAGCGAGGAGACAGTCACTATTTTGCAAAGCAAGTTGCATGCTTTCCGCATAGCATAAACCACCATGTCGTTATTTTTCTGTAAAGGTTTTCAAAGTTTTCGTTGTATTTTCTCAGTGGTTGTTACACTGCATTAATTTTTGATATTAATAAAATGCCAGCTTGGTGCCTTGTACATGTTGGTGGTAACACTTGCAACTCTGTGGAAAATCCGCGGTTCCGTGCGTGCATACAACGTGTACGTGTTTGCTGTGGGGAGCTAGGTACACGACCACAGTCAGTGAAGCAGCTCTGTGTGTCTCCTCGCTATGGCGTTACACACAAAGCTCGAGTTGATTGACGTGACCTTTCGTTTACAGTTTCGCGTAAAACGAGTCTCGGAAAAAGACTGACATTTTCTGACTTTTACAGAATGAAATTCTGAATAAAATGTTCTTATTACATAAAGGATTACATGCATATAAAGAAAGGAAAACTGTTGAAACTCATAATATAAAGTAAAGGGGGATTTCCACCCAGCTTTAAAAGACAAAATAAAATAAGCATAAGCTTTTGTAGCAGACAAACTGTGGTGTAACTTTGAGTAGACTGGCAACAAGTCTAGTAAATCATGGCGGCCAGACATTTTTGTTCTTGCTAGTCGAGCCCTTTGCTATTCGAGCCCTTTGCTAGTCGAGCAAAGGGCTGCTATGTTTAGTGCTGCAAGAGGGCGCACTGTCGGGAATGGCCAACGCGTACACAAACCAATATCGACTAGAATAGTTTTGGGCCAAGACTAGTCGACTACTTGCATGTAATGAATAATGTAGCAGTAGCCAGTTCGGAAAAGGCCTTTTGGCAAAACAGAAGGCATAACGTTCGCCCAGCCTTTATATACTCCTCTCAGGACGCTCAATTATCCCAAATTTTACCAAACAATATAACCCCAAAGCCATAAAGCCTTGCCAAAAGGCTACCGTACGCCACGAACAATGCTTGGTCTAGACTGCTCCCCGGTCCATGCGATCGCTTGCATTCCACTTAACACGTGTAGACCATACTTGTGTTTTTGTTGTTATGTGTTAAATTTAATTGATTAAATTTAATTGATTGTACTGTCTGTATGTAGTAATATCCGAGACTGTCAAATAAAAACAAACAATCAAACAAGTAGACTAGTGAAGACAGTTTGACCAGTCTAGGCAAGGCATTGTATTTGGTGGGGTAATGGCAGACGGTGATATCCTATAATCGAGTATTTACGAATATATCAAAGAAGTGTCGTCTAATATAAGCTAAGATTACACAAATTTCTGTCCATGAGAAACTGTACATCATTTAAACTTGGTTTGAAGATAATCACTTCATTTTGACTTTTTAAAATGCTCGGGCTTTTTAAATGATGAAAGTACTCGGCAAGCACTTTTTCTTTAACAATCGCAAATAGTCCATGGGCCAGAGGCCAAAATTTCACTTATTGGTACCACCTGAGGTGGCAAAATCTAAATGCATTTTTTTGAAAGGTCTATGTCTAGGGATGATAAATTGATGTGATAGCAATCCCAGGGTGGCAGCTTAGTGGTAGAAAATGCCCACTTTTTAAGCCTAGTCAGAATGAAGCTTCTTCATAAATCCTTAGCACTTGGGTTAGGATATGGTTGAACAATTCGCAATTACACCATTATGCTTTGTTGCGATGATGAAACTTGGTCAAATTGTTGTTTAGCTATAGCTTTTAAAAATGACGTCACGTAAAAAAAATCTTTTTCTCTAGAGGGCGCTGTTCATAGACATATATAATGTGTTCATTTATTACACAATTTTGTTTAGATGCTAAACAGTATTTTAAACATTAATCTTTTGTTCGTGTCCCCTGTGAAACAAACCAAACTTAATTAATGGTTTAAAAGTGTTGGTTTAGGTATGTTTTAACTATTTAGACGGTAACATTTAAAAAATTGCCAGTATAGCACTTGTCTGAGTAACAGTATTGTTTATACATCATACATGTACACTGTAGTATTTATATTAGCGTCATGTGTTCATGTATGTTATCACCTATGTCTCAAATGTGCTTCCAAAGACATCACAAATTAAGTAACCATACTCCACGTGATGATGAAATTCACATGACAAATTTATTGCCATGGCAACTATCTATAGAGGGCGCTATACTTGGATGATTATTTTGTACATGTATATGACACTAAATAAGAGCAACTTGTATGACCATACAATATCCTGTGCACATAAATAACCTGCTCTTCAGTGGTGCATCTTGCCAGCTGCACTGTAAGGCAAATTGTATATGAAAAGTGACAGCTACAATGTAGGGTTACTATTAAAAACAGATAGAAAGTTGGCAACAGCCAATTCATTTAGCTGCAGGGTTAACTTCATTGTGTTAGGGAACAGCGTGAGTCGATGGCAACCTCAATCTGCCCGAGAATTCCGAGTGCCTATCCTGGGAAATACCAGAATCTTCAGGTTACACCGTTCTCAGATCCGAGATACCTCTGGTATCTCAAAACCGACTTGACCATTCTTGTCCTTTACACACGGAGTAACCAACTCCCTAACCCAACAAAATATTTGGAAAATCCATCTCCACCAAATACACTTGAATAACGGAAATTTCCATTTAACTTTGGTGGAACACGTCACTGATCCTATAAACTCGGACAGAAAAAAGACCAATTCGTTATCAAAAATAAATCAAAACATACAATTAATCGAGATAGCCCATACAACAAAAATCAGGTAATTTACCAAAAACCCACACTCAAGGGTAACTATTGAAATTACTAAAAAAAAACTATACCTCAAAAATAGCTATCCCACCCAACGGATTCTTAAATTTAACGTGTACGAATGACACCAAATCCCAAAAATATAAACTGTGGAAATAAAAAATAAACAAAATAACACAACACATCGGTAAAACTCCAACTATAAAGGACTACAACACATTGCAATTAACTCGATTTTGATTGCAAATACCCGAAAAAGGTCCTTTTCCACAAAATAGAAACACAATCCGATGATAAATTTCCACCTACGGATCACACGCAGATATCAGGATTTTTCTCTGCTGAACAGGAACGCTCATTGGACAACGGAACCAAACAATGGGAGGTCACGCAGAGCATGATGCATCCACGCCGCATAAAGAGCTGGGGAAACCCACACCAAACCAACTAACTGCAACAATGACGTGGTCGAAACACACCAGGCCTGTCAAGCCAGCAATGTGTCTCACCTTAACCTTATATACAACAGACACATCGCCAAACTTTGACAGTCCCTACCATAACCTAGACCAACTAAAAGCAGAAATTGCGCAAAAAAAGCGCAAAAAATAGATCTCTAAACTCAAAACAAGAGATAAACGCCTTGACAAAAATTACCCTAACAATATAACATAAACAGCAGCATATCGTTATATTCATACCGAAACGCCTAAAAAATGTCAAGGCTAAACAAAACTCAAAGAAACTAATGATACGTTTACACCATGTCCCTGGCAGTCCCGGCGCCCCAGTAGAGGAGCACCGTGGAGGCACCGGGATGGACGTCGGGGAGCGTGAATGACCGTAGCTCACCCTTTCCACCGGCCAGTGAGCAGCTCTGTCAACAATTTTGGCCTGGCAGTCCCGGCACTAATGAGAATCGTCCTGGGCCGCAGTGGGACGGAGCTTCCGTCACAGGTCATGACGGACCGCAGTGTGCGTTGACTCACGGTGTGGCACCGTGGGGTGTCGGGACCTCTGATCGCGGCCTGTGCCTCGCGCTCCGCCACGTTTGGAAGCCCGGCACCCCACGGTCTGCCAGGGCCCGTCACGGTAGTGGCCACAGCATGGTGTGAATGCGGCCCGGTGAGCTGCGGTGCGCCAAGGTGTGTGACGGTTGTTGCTCACAAGAGATAGTATGAGTGCAGCAAGGATACATGCAAGCACCATATCTACTTGTGTGGGCACTGTGCACGATGACGACGAATATGAAGATGACAACGATGATGCAATGAGGATGATGTTGCTGCGGCAGCGCAGTGAACATGAAGGTGTGGAGCGCACTATTTATACCCACCGGGGCTCACCGGGAGACCACCGGGGCGTGAAACGTGACAGCTGCCACGTTCAGTCGCAGGGCACCGCAGCAGACCATCGCACACTGTCGGGAACGTATTTGGCCGGGACAACAAATGTGACACGAACGGGACGGACTTGAGGCACCGCATCAGAACTTAGCAGGCCGGCCTGAGACGTGGACCATGGCATGGAGTGACCATGTCCCCGGCAGTCCTGGCGCTCCGGTTTGTCCAAAACGTGGCGTGCCGTGGAACGTTTATTGTCTTTTTATTACTTTGGCTCGACTCGGCCCTAGTTGGGCCGGTGTGTTGCGTTCTACCACGGTGCGTTACGTCCGGGAAGGAAAGCGTGGCGCGCCGTGCCAGTTCCTGGCCGCGAGGCAGACGGCGCGCCCCGGAACCGGGACGGCGCGCTACGTTTCAAGCGCCGTTCCACTACGGATGGGTCCACGTCCCAGGCCGGCCTGCTAAGTTCTGATGCGGTGCCTCACGTCCGTCCCGTTCGTGTTACGTTTGTTGTCCCGGCCCAATACGTTCCCGACGGTGTGCGAGGGTCTGCTGCGGCGCCCTGCGACTGAACGTGGCAGCTGTCACGTTTCACGCCCCGGTGGTCACCCGGAGGTCTCCCGGTGAGCCCCGGTGGGTATAAATAGTGCGCTCCACACCTTCATTTTCACTTCGTCCTGGAGCGCTGCCGCAGCAACATTATCATCATCGTTGGCGCACCGCAGCTCACCGGGCCGCATTCACACCATGCTGTGGCCACTACCGTGACGGGCCCTGGCAGACCGTGGGGTGCCGGGCTTCCAAACGTGGCGGAGCGTGAGGCACCGGCCGCGATCAGAGGTCCCCGGCACCCCACGGTGCCACACCCCGGGGAGTCAAGGCACACTGCGGTCCGTCACGCCCCGTGACGGAAGCCCCGTCCCACTGCGGCCCAGGACAATTCTCATTAGTGCCGGGACTACCGGGCCAAAATTTTTGACAGAGCTGCTCACTGGCCGGTGGCAAGGGTGAGCTACGGTCATTCACGTTTCGGCACCCCGGTCCCCTACGCTCCCCGACGTCCATCCCGGTGCCTCCACGGTGCTCCTCTACCGGGGCGCCGGGACTGCCGGGGACATGGTGTAAACGTAGCATTACATTGTACAAAAAGAAAGTATGCCGGCACACACCTAAACAAGCCAACGGATCAAAATAATGAAAGGACACCTCAAAAAGACAAACGTCCACTCAGTTTTAATATCCATAACAATACCAGTAACAAACCAGAACTATAAAAAGAGCAGTCACTGAACGTTAAACAATCCTGCTGTAACTAAACAAAATAACAAAAGCTGGTTCTATCGCTCTCAAGATTTACCCACATGCGAGGTAATCCGATTCATTTTGAATCAACCCGCAACTGATGAAGGGCAGACGGAAGCCCAGAAAGCTAGCTCTTGCTAAACCTAAAGGAACTGAAAAACGTTCATTTACTCGCACAACTAAAAACCGGGGAAACTCTCCCATACCACTAATATAGAATTAACCCAGTAAAAACGGTACAATAGGACAAAATACAAATTTGGAATAAAATAATATCACATTTTATTTCAAATAATCAAAACAAGTCAATCAGAACGCCTGTGTCACTGAATTGGTAAGAGCCTTCACCCAGCCCCCACCCCCCCCCCCCCCTCCCCCTTACAAATTTATAGTAACAATCAACATACTAGCATAGGATTCATTGTTCACCAACTGCCTGTCTGTATTTTATTGACATAACCACCTGCAGTAACAGCGTAATTAATATTATGCCAACCCATATGCCAAAGGATGTAGATATAATGGAATTATCATGTAACTTAATGGCAAAACACAAAACTAAGAAAAACAGAGACTAAGCTGCTCATTTGGAGATGCTATCACATGGTTTTGTACTTAGGTCGATCCTACAAAGCATTTGGCACCCTTAATGTTTTGCCACCTTGGGTGGTACCAATATCTGGTCTGGCCCATGGACTAAAAGTACTTTTCACAATTTACGTCTTCCTCCATTGCCTAAATCGATCTACTTAACAGACAAATTAGCATGAAGTCAATGTCCTCGGGCTATACTGTAGCAAGCTCCAGAGTTGATAATGTACATAATGGACTCGGCAGGTCAAATAGAGAAGACAATAACATGGTACAGTACTTGAAAAGTACTCGAATCCAACACTGCTGTGCATTGAGCGAAAGGGAACGGTACTGTACTGTTTCGGCGTATCTGCCCGTATCGCGTATAGGCCTACATGTAAATGTAAACTATTTTGAAATAAGTGTGTCTCATCCAAAACGAAGAAAGGATCGCCGCACGATGAAGTTTTCTGTCTTTATGAAAAAAATGTTTGCGTTTTTCGCTGTAGCATTGTATCAAGTTGGCAGCGAAGCATCTGCCGAAAATTTCCCCAAGAACCAGACGGGCAAAATATGTGTCAGAGCCCGTACCGATGTCACACTGACCGGCCATGTGTACCGTCAGTTCAGCGGCAAATCTTTCCTGTTCTGCGGCGTCACGTGCATGAAAAATTCCGAAAGATGTTTTTCGTTCAACTACTGCAGCGGCAATAAATTGTGCACTTTGAACAGCGGCAATTGGGTGCAATATCCACAGGACAGGACGGTCACAGAAGGCTGCTCGTACTATGATATTGAAACAGGTAGAGCCAAAGGTAAGAAACGCAATAATTTGCCGAAACCAAATAATATAAGACACACTCGGCCGGAAGTATCCACAAAAAATGTCTGTTTTAAAACGGACTAACACTCGAACGCTTTTCAAAGCTCAAATGAACATGGGATTTTCAGATTAAAAAAAAAAAATCTTCACGGTTATTACACCCACTTTTAATAGGGAGGTTAAGATGCACGTAAAACGCAAACGTGAACGTGAAATGCTTTCAACACTTACTTCCGGGAAATCGTCGAACAGAGGTAAACAAATATCCACAATAGCTTTCGTGGCAAGATAAATCTTTTTGCCGTGACCAAAGCTAGAACCATGGGTTATGAGACCTAAAGGTAATACCAGTGCTAAAGCCATTTCGCGTTCACGTTTGCGTTTTACGTGCATCTAAACGAACGCTTACACTCGGTTCGCTTTACTTGGATTGCACATATCTTCGTTTACTGTAAACATGCTATTAAAGGGACACACCGGCCTACATGATTTAGTGATGTAGCAGCATTGACAATACTTTTTGATGGTCGTTGTGAAAAAAAATCATCAAAATATCCCGTAATTTACTAAAGAAGTGCAAAATTAACAAAAACGGTCCAAAGGCGGGTTATACGCTTTACCAGCCGTTGCAACTACGCGCGAGCTTCACGACTTTGTCACAAACGATTCGCTCTTTTCCTACTCGGGATATCTCCAATCTTCGGATCACGATTTCACTGGGCAGCCCGGACGACCGATTATGAATTTCCGTTTTCCCCGGAGAAGTTAGCATCATGTTTTTTCTTCACGAACGTACATGTACACCAACCAACCCGGCCGTGTATATGCACTCGGGATATTTGCCGTGCTGCGCCGGGCAACTACACTCTACCGTATAGCTACTAGCACGCGCTCGCTGAGTCCCACTCTCCGGATTCTCGAAACAAAATTTATCTTCGAATTTTCATACTTATGTTCAACTTTGTTTCATACCTGTATAAATAGTCTCTCTTTTGTCAATTACTTATAAATATTGTGGAAAAATCAGAGTTGAATTTGGTGCAGTTCTGCAGTAAGAAACTTTCATGCGACTGGACACAAAACTAACTCGCAAGACCATGTGACTTTTCGGAACCAGAATCTGGTTCCGAAAAGTCACGTGACCTCTGTTTTTTGAAAATTGCTCAAAAACGGCAAAATTCCGTGGTTTCTTCTCAGGATATGTTCAGTTTATTTCGGAAGGGCATTCAGAATCTTGTATGGGTCCATTTCGAGCCAAAAATAGCCCAACGAAGCCGGTGTGTACCTTTACGTTGCACTTTAGAGCTAATTTCATGCCACTCTTCCCCAATAGTGTACGTTTCGAATGATCCTATATCTTTGGGCTGGAGTCTTTTTGTTTTTCTTGACCGTTGGCCTTCAGAATGTGGGAAAGTCGTGACGGACAGGACTCTCCAGTTCCATCCCTCGGCCGTCAATGTCAAGAGAATCGCCTTCAGCGCGAAGGGCACAGGTCCCGCCTTTGTGCGCTTAAGCCGGCAACCTGCAACTGCGGGCGACATGTATGAAATCCTCTTCGGCGGATATAGCAATCAACGTTCATACCTTCGCCGGTGTACTCCCAGCAACTGCCCGACAAGCAAGAAGACCGTCGTAACTCCCAACGTGCTCAGCCCGAACGAGTTTCGCAGCTTCTGGGTGTCATTTGAATTTAAGACCGGGAAGTTGGCCGCGGGGTTGGAAGGCAAACCGGCCTTTGTGGTGTGGTACGATCCCAACCCCGTGGACGTCAGGTACATTGGTTTTTCTAGCTTCCGCGATACAACTGTTGCTTTCCGTTATTTGTGCTCAATTTAGCCGCACCCTTTTCTTATTTTAAAGTCAATCCACGTTTTGCATTTAGAGTAATTTTAACAAGTATTGATCATGCAGTGTTCAGGCTACTTGTTATCGATTAATATGTGTAACTTTGCACAGACATAAATATAGGCCTAAATCACAGTAATTAACATATATCCGTACGTATAGGTGGCTATTTTAAATCGTTTTGCATAATATTTTGATTCTCGTTCTGCACGTCAATAGACCGTGTAAGTTGGCTAGAGAACGAGCGTGACTCTATGAGACTCGTCGACTTCCGGAGACCTTAGATAGGAATTATATCACGCGTGGCGACCGTTTTATCGTTACCATTTTGACACCACATCAAAATTAGCAGTTTCACCTATACCGATTCGGGGTCCAGTATAAAAATCCTTAAAATATTATTTATCACCTGATGTGCGAAACGTTGATTGAGCAAAAAGTTCATAGAATTTTAAATATTTCCGTCTCTGACATAAACTGGTATTACTACACGTAATAGAAAAACCACACCGCCATGACACCGCGTCGCTGGTAGTCTGCAAGTGGCGTTAATTTTTTTTTCCGCCGTGTAGTTGGCGCAAATGAGCTGATAAAAACAATCTCTGAAAAAATGCTTTCTGCTCAAAATTGAGAATACTGTTAATGTTAGATCTTTACGTTTGAGAATACTGTTGGATCTTAGGTTTCTGACTGTGATTTTCAAATCACGTTTATTAGCTTTTGCGCGTAACATATTTTGCATAATGCTGACGGCCCGAATTCTTCACTTTCAACTCGACGTGCAGTTTAGAAAGTCGCATACTCTACGCTGTTGTTATTACGTGGTGCAGTATGTTCACGTCAATGCCAACAGTTTGGCATGCTCTGTCATTATAGGGAGGTTTCGCAAGCCGCGGATACGCGTACGCATACGTTTAGCTATCTGTAACCGTTAGTGGCATTTATGTGGTTTCACAACTTCAAAACTACAGCGTGTTAGCTAAAAGGCGTCTATTTCCGACAGCGGAAAACTACCCTGCACAACACGGCTTTGATACTAATTTTACTTTTAATCCAAAGCTTTGAAATGCACAAAGTTCGTAGACATTCATAATTTATACCCGTTTTAACCTGGCTACGTAAACGCAACGAACAATGAGGGGAAAACACTAGAAATCCGAAATTTCACTACGCGTTTAGTGATTACGCATAGCGAGCTCGATATCCGTGCCGTGCAAACGCGTAGCAGACATCGATATATATACACTAGATGAGGTATGCAATAGCAGTTGACTATACGAGAATTGAAGCCACGCGCCAGCCGCCATTGTACCCCACGAACAATACCTGGCTATAGACTGCTCCCATGCAGTCCATGCGATCGCTTGCATGCCACTTAACACATGTAGACCATGACGTAGACTAGCGAAGACAGTATGACCAGTCTAGGCAATGCATTGTATTAGGTGGGGTACAATGGCGGACGGTGGCTTCAATTTTAGACGTTTGGTTGCTTCATCCAGTGTATATATATATATCGATGCTTAAAATGGTTAAATATTGCCCCAGATCGCACCACAGAGCATCTAACGCGCGTCGATTCACACTTGTTGTTCTGAATCTCGCCCCGGGGCGAACTCGCCCCAGAGATCGGCACCTCATCCCTCAATTGAACAAGTGAGAACTCGCACCTGCCCCTTTTCCCACTACGGTTCTCGCCCCGGTGCCAAATTTTTCAACCCTGGTCCCGAGCATGAGCAGGGTTGAACTCGCCCCAGGGAAAGAGCAATCTCGGGGGTTGCGCGGGGGTGAGACTTGCAAGTGGGAATCGGGGCTTATTTTCACCCCAGCGCACGGCGTCGCCCAGCGGCCACCCCCGAGATTTTGTCTAGTGGAAAAAGAGAGTTATATACACAGTCGTCTGCAAGTAACCGAAGAGTGGACTGAACATTTCTGGAGATATCATTAATAAAGCATAAAAACTGAAATGCTCCGAATGGTGACGTCATCTTTCCTGCACTTTTTAATAATAGAAAATGATGTTAATTGACTTTGCACCAGTCCTGTAAAATTATACCAGACTCAATTAGTGATGCGTTGATATAGTTAAGAATGAAGCAAGGATATCGGCGCTATGCCATCCGGACCACAGGATGTTTTTTTTTTTTTAATTCTTCTTGAGAAGTTTAGTTAAAATTGTGCACTTAATATCGGATAATTATAAAAACTAGCATTCGCTTTTACTACAAATTTTTAAGCATTTACTCATATTGGAATAAACACTAAGCAAATGCGTTCAGTGGTAAGCATTTGCTAATTGCTAAATACTGAAAGTATTTACATATTACTTGCTAAACCGCCTAGCATTTGCTTCGTTTTGCATGAATAAAGGAAGCGCTATACCAATTTCAATGTGCACTATAGGCAACCACAAGTTTTGAGCATTTACTATACAAATTTCACTAGTAGCCCAGATGTAGAACAGTATAAAAGAAACTTTTATTCATATAATTAAAATTAAAGTATTTTCTTATTATAAATGCTTATACTTCACAGTAAATGCTTTATCTGTTTACTTGAACTTGCCAGCATTTGCTGGTTTTTATAAATACAACCCAATGATTCAACCCCAGGGAAAGCGTCTGTGACGGGGGAAGACTCACTACGAGTTTCCGTATTTGAAACATAATTAAACTGGTTGTTTAAAGCACAAGCAATTTGTTGAGGATCTGTGATTATTATTACCACTATAGACCGTATTGAATAGCCGCCATTTCGCAGGGCAGTTTCTTTGAGGACATGCATGGTGCCCACGAAATGGCGGCTATTCGATACGGTCTACAGCACGATATGGGGCCTAAGGACCCCACTCCCCACCTAACGCCCCTATATGACTCAACACACTCTTCCCTTTTGTTAACGCGCACACCCCCGCCCCACGCACCCCCCCCCCCCCCCACCCCCCCCCCCCCCCCACCCCCCCCCCCACCCTCCCCCCCAAAAAAAAAGAAACCTGAAAGGAATTCCTTTGGCAACTGACGTCACACTTTAGTAGTCTATTGGCTCTAAACTAAAAATCTCTTAACCGTGTCCTGTGCTTTTGCAATGGTATCGGTATACTCTTTGAATGCGGTCGGTTTGAAGAGAGCTCGACTTGCAATCATAAGGTCCCTGGTTCGAATCTCAGTGTTGTTTGGGATTTATCGAAATTTCTCGAGTTCTGACTATTTCCAAGATTGTCACTTGAGAAGTATCAGTCATTGGAAACTTAGACTCTATTCGGGTTGAAAAATTGGGGGTACCTCTGGCTGCGGTGTAAAAAAAAAAAAAAACACGCGTCCAGGACCAGTATTGTAGGCCCAAAACTCACGCGTGCGGTTTAAACCACTTGTTTTCTTGTAGACTGGTCCCCTGTCCATGTGCGCAACGCTGCTCTCCGACGAAGGGGAAGTAAATATGAGGACATCCAACCAAACAGTCCAATTATTGTAATGCAGTTTGAAGTTGCTGGACGCGTGTTTACGTGGACGGTGTTTACTGGATCGGTCGATTGTCAGTCATCCAAGCTGCAAAACATATACATGTACTACAGCACCACTTAGCCAGGAGTATGCGTGTGCATTATACCCCGCCGTTGTTACGCTTCATTAGGACTAATCGCTAAACAACTTAACAACTCCGAGGATGTTTAATTTTGTTAAGTACAAGGGAATTTTTCACTCTGAGGAGACGTTCACCTTTGCTTATACATTTGCAAGTAGCCCAAAACAGCAGCCACTCCGCGCGAAACGCGTGCGCGACTGTTGGAACTTTTATTTTTTCAGTAACTGTTTGGGGGGAGGGGATGGGTGGTTGCTAACTAAGTTGATGGTTGCTAACTATTTCCAAGATTGTCACTTGAGAAGTATCAGTCATTGGAAACTTAGACCCTATTCGGGTTGAAAAATTGGGATGTACCCCTGGCTGCGGTGTAAAAAAAACCATGCACGCGTCCAGGACCAGTATTGTAGGCACAAAACTCACGCGTGCGGTTTAAACACTTGTTCTTTTGTAGACTGGTACCCTGTCCATGTGCGCTACGCTGCTCCCCGAAGAAGGGGAAGTAAATATGAGGACAGGGAACCAGTCTAGGTATTTTGGTGAACCAAACAGTCGAATTATTGTAATGCAGTTTGAAGTTGCTAGACGCGTGTTTACGTGGGCGGTGCTCACTGGATCGGTCGATTGTCGGTCATCCAGCCAAGCTGCAAAATATATACATGTACTACAGCACCACTTAGCCAGGAGTATGCTACACTCCTTTAGCAGTGCTTTGCGCGCGCCACTTTAGTTTGCCCGCTCCAACCATTGCTAAACTTCGCCGCAAATCCTGCGAAGCGCGTGGGTGTGACGTCACCCAACACCGAGCCTGGATGATACTTGCCATGATTGGCTAGATTCTGTCACATGACGTTGGTTCTGTCACATGACCTGCATCTGACACAGTAAAGATGGCTGCGCCCAGGTACGTCATTACTAACGTTGCTTTGCCCATGATTGGCTAGATTCTGTCAAATGACGTTGGTTCTGTCACATGACCTGCATCTGACACAGTAAAGATGGCTGCGCCCAGGTACGTCAACACTAACGTTGCTTTGCCCACTGTCGCGTCAACTTTTTGGTCATTATTTCGTCCTGGTTGTTGGTGTGGTTTTACACAGTAAGTTTTTGTTTCACGGACATCACTAATCCTTCACCGTGATCACTGTACATCCCTATAGAAAGGTGGGGAAATCATATTTTTCAAGCTCTTTTTTTTACTAGGGACTTGGAAGAAAACAATTCAAAGTTCGATTTAGATTGAAAATATCATCTCACAATACAGATTATTTTCTGTAAATTCCAAAACAACATTCATCGCATTAATTGAGCAAGCGGCAGCCGAGATATACATCTTAGAAATCGGCCGTTTTTCCGCGAAATCATGTGTGTAAACTGATTAGGGGGGAGAGCTGGAGATGAAGAATGCGATGCAGTATGAAGCGCCCCGGCCCCCACAGAGATATATTGCGCCAAGCCAGCGAATAATTCCTCAACTTCACGTCTGATCATTCTTAGTTCAACACGCTCTCTCGTTTTCTGCTAAACTAATAGCTTTGTCACGAAAGCCTAAATGCAGCAGGAGTACGTAGCACACGTGGGGGCACGCAACGTCGTTGTCAATGTTATAGCAAACATTTACGCCTGGAATGAAAACTACGCACTCGACGAAGCTCACGAAGAGGAACTGATAATCATTTTTGTGTGCTAAAACAAACAAACAAAGGGCATGTTTTTTACACTGAAATTTTTCACAAACACAGACAACAATCTCCCCAAACTGTCGCTGGTTTCACAAGTCTGTTTCGCAACACAAACTACCCTTTTTGGACGAGAAATCTCACCGTCAAACAAACATCTTGCTGTGTTCCAATTTAAATATTTAAAAAAATTGTTTTAAAAATAAATATCGTCAGAGAGTATTCTTTATTTTCAGTATCTATTCAAAAAGTTGGAATTGAACAATGCTGTTAAGGAGTTTAATTAATAATATTTCTTCATGATGTACTCTCTGCAACAGCAAAACCTTTTAATTGATGTGACTATTTATTCAGCCGATGGTTTTGCATGTACAGTGTATTATGGGTTACATTTTTGGCAATATTTACGTTTTTGAAATCCACCATGTCATATTTATATTATACATGTTTTAACATATTTATTTATTAGTTGTGTAGTGACTGTGTAAAGTTGTGTGACAGTGAATAAATAAAGAAAACCGTCAACAGTCTATCATTTTATGTCATGATGTGTTTCTGTGTCACAAAAACAAGACCATAATATATATTTTTCCCAAAGTGAGTTTGGCTGTTTATTTAAATTTATTTGGGCAGATGTAAACATAGAGCAAGGAAACAGAAGATTGGGAAATAGAGTAGCTGACCTTTACTTAAATCTTGTGTACAAAAAAGTAAAATCTTCAGATTTAAATTTGAACTTGCAAATCCTTGCTAAGTGCAGATTTTAAGGAAAAACTTATCAAAACTTGATTAAATACACGCCTGGCTTATTGGCTATGCTTTCAGTTTTAATAGATTACTGGTTTTGATTTAGTGGGGCTTAATAATACTGTTCAAAGAAGAGAAATATAGATATTTAAAAAAATAAGGTATGTGTACTTGAATTCGGGGCGATTCAATAAAGCTCTTTGCGTACTACTTAACCAACGCAAAATAGGTGGACCGTAAAGCAGTCTAATCTGGAACGAGCAATGACGTCATCGTTAGCCAATCAGACTACGGGAAACCATACGGCGGTAATTTTGGATTTCTGGTTTTTTTTCGGAATGCCGTTAGATTTCGTTGGATCCCGACTGGACTAGACAAATGTACGTAGAATTTTAATTATTTATGGGTAGAATATTACATATTCTTTGTGTAGAAGGCAACATGGACTGTTTTTAGTATTAGCAGTGCGAAATATTGGCCGATTTTTGGGGTGTGTTTCATGGTCTTTTTTTGCAAGCGTATATTTCACTTCTCGCGCTGCGGACCGGCTGTATTATACAAATACAGCATGGTTTGAGGGGAAGTAGTGGGAATTACTGGTCCCGAGGTGTAGGTCAGCTTGACTACCTCCCGACGCGAAGCGGAGGGAGGTAGTCAAGCTGACCTACACCAAGGGACTAGTAATTCCCACTACTTTCCAGAAATAAACCATGCTGTATTTGTTTTACTACAGCTCAGAAATTTTCATGAGCAATTTGACAGATTCAAGGCCAGTATACAATTACAAATGTACAACAAACAATTTATTTTCTTGTAATCCAAACTCAGAAATGTTGCCATTATTGTTTATGAGCTGCAGAGGTACTAGGTCCGTACCATGGCAATATAGTTGAATTAGTCTGGTTCCGTGAATATTCCAATACATTTTTTACGAGGCGGGTTCCAGAGGGAATTTTTGGTGCTACCAGAAAAAAATACCGCACGGCAGCCAGTTGGATACTCACCGGGCTGACGTCACCTGGCTGGGCGCGTAGCATTTTTACTTCCCAATCGCGCGGCTGAATCGGCCAATGACGCGCTCCAATTTGCTTATGAATATTTATGAGGTGTAGTAAATACATGTATGCATATGCATGACGTTAGGAGGCGCGGCGCGATACCCGATTGTGATTGGCTATCTGTGCAACAATCCTAACGATTTTGTAAGCGGTGTGCTGATTGGCTTCGCAGGATATGCGGCGAAGTTTAGCAGTGGTTGGAGCGGGCAAACTAAAGTGGCGCGCGCAAAGCACTGCTAAAGGAGTGTAGGGGTATGCGTGTGCATTATACCCCGCCGTTGTTACGCTTCATTAGGACTAATCGCTAAACAACTTAACAACTCCAAGGATGTTTAATTTTTCTAAGTACAAGGGAATTTTTCATTCTGAGGAGACGTTCACCTTTGCTTATACATTTGCAAGTAGCCCAAAACAGCAGCCCCTCCGCGCGAAACGCGTGCGCGACTGTTGGAACTTTTATTTTTCAGTAACTGTTTGGGGTTTGGGTGGTTGCTAACTAAGTTGAACGCTCATGCACTTGCTAGAATGGAAAATGCCTCGTCTACATTGTCTAGTAAACACTTGCAAGCTTGTTGTTTGCAAACATCACCAAACGGGTATGTTTGCTGATGTTTTTATCTGTCTACATGTCTTTGGCAAACAAACAAACTTCGCAAAACGTTTCGTCGCAGACATCACGAAGTGACACCCAAGTGCATTTCTGATACATTTCGTGAATACAGAAACTAGTGGTGGGCACCAGTGACATCCGAGTGTGCGTGCGCCCTCACTCCATATACATGTACACTGGAATCAAAACGCATGAATTTCGGTTTCCACGAACTGACACCCAAATAACCCTGCTCTGGTGTACTCTTGACTTGTGCGCATGCTCAGATTCCTGGATGGCCGTTGACCCACCCCAGTTTGTGACGGGAATTTGGTCAAAGTGTGGTCCAAATTTGGAAGTCAAGGAATTTTCCGACGAACTTCAAATTTTGCATGCTATAAACTGTCTATATTCCGCACTTGTCCTGCATAATTGACAGACTTTCGCCGGGAAATGGCCGAGAAATTTAAGGATGTAGGGAAAACGGTGCTCGGGCTTCCTGCCTACTCCCTGACCGTGGCTGTTGAGACACCTGCAGCCGATTTCACGAAAGAGTGCGCAGCTTGCGCAACTTTTGAAAAATGGCGCAAGCCCCATAGCTTGCGTGTTATCATCGCTAATTTGTTGCGCGACTTACGCAATAAAACGTTGCGCAAGTGGGCTTACGCAACTGCGTAAGTTTCGTGAAATCGGCTGGAGGGTGTAGATTGGTTCCCGATCCTATCGCTTATTGCGAGAAAATAAGGATCGGTAAAGGGCGGCCATGACGGGCAGAAATCTGCCCGTGGTCACGTGGTTATTATGTTATTATCTTTTTAGTAAGTGCGTATATTTTGCATTGACATTTGTAACCCGGCCGTGCGTGTCGAACATATCCAAATGTAAATAAAGTGCATTGCATAAAGCAAAGGGCTTCGACCATTTTTAAAATATAAAACACACAATGCGCACGCGCAAAGACGACCAATCACAGATCAAGATGAAGCGCCGTTTACCTGTCCTTATATTCTCCTATGTGGAATATGTGGACGGGAACCAGTCTACCTTGGGTTCGCATCACCTGTATAGCGCCCTCTCTCGTTCCTATCGTCAACGAACGTGTGTGTGCGATCAGCGATGGCGGCAGGACCACCTCAAGAAAGAAATCAAGGTGAATTTTGTGGAAAATTTCCTTGTTAAAGTTTAACATTTTCGCAAATATTAATCCTTGGCACTATATGTTTACGGGCGCTCTATTTGCTTGGGTTTAAATAAGCCAGATTACGGTAAAATGCCGTTTGCTTTGTTGACCAGATTCCGGACAATGCCGGGCATGGCAATAAACCTTATCGACGTTCTCAAAGGCATGGGATTGGATGACAAGTGAAGCTGGCAATTTTCACACAAACCTATGGGGCTCTGGGACTGGGGACATGACAATGCTCATCGATTTTATTCTCGTTTCTGTGAAGCGATTGACATGTGATCTTCCCACACGTTCTTCTTCAAGGAAAAATGCAATTTTTGACAAATATCATTTTTATTTTAACTGTAGTAAAATTAAATAAAATGAGAATTTAAAAAAATGCACAGCACCAGTTTGTACTTTGCAAAATAACGCACCTGATTGGCTCTAACGTGGTAGCTCAACGGCTGGCTTAACCAATCGTGACAGCCCTTCTATAATGGTACAAACTGGCGCCGTTCAAAAAGTCGAGTTTTCTTGGTTTATTTCATCTAAGCTCAAATAAAATAAAAATTATATTTGTCAAAAATTGCATCTTTCCTTTATCAAAAGCGTGTGAGAAGATCACATGTTAATCGCTTCACAGAAATGAGAATGAAATCGATAAACGGTGTCATGTCCCCAGAGCCCCATAGGTTTGTGTAAAAATTCCCTGCTTTATCTGTCATTCAATCCCATGATGCCTTGAGAACGAATGTCGGTCGTTTCGTACCCAAGTTGTTTCGTACCCAGTCGTTTCGTACCCAGGTCGTTTCGTACCCAGGTCGTTTCGCACCCAGGATTCATTGCACACGTGACAAAGGGTTCCAAATCCTTTTCTATTGAACAACAATGCTACTGTCAATCACTCTTGGTGGTTCACGGGACGGTGTTGCGGTTTGTGTTGTCTGATTTTTTAACCTGCCACTGCATGGTTTTTTTTCTTCTTGGAGCTTACTGTTTGGAGCTTACCCTGCGGTTTGTGGGTCTTTTGAGCTTGGGTTATGATCGACGTTGTTTGTCTTTAATATTGTAGCGTGATTTTCTTTGGTTGCTGGTTTTTTTAAAAATTGTACTTTTTATAATTATCAAGTTTTGACTTTAATTAAAAACTGTCATAAAGTACAATTCAAGAGTTTTTAAAATGTTCAATGCCTGAATCTACCCTGGTGTTAATGTTTTCACTCTTTTTTAATTATCAAGTTTTGATTTCAATTCAAAAAACTGTTGTGAGTAATAAAATGCAAATCACTAGTTTTGAAATTTTTTAATGCTTTTCAATGTGTTCAGTTTGGCATTGTTTTGGCAGTAATAAAAAAAAAACAATTTCGCATTGCTTAAAAAAGTAGGCTCAATTCTAACCTAAAAAAAGAACTTTTAAAAAGCACAAGTCCGGGAGGTTCATACGTCAATGCACCTAGCCGTGTGGAGTTGCCGGCCGACCGCGCTAATTGCCGGTCAATGTTCTGGGACTAACAGGCTCTACTTAATGAGTTTGAATACTTACTTCAAACTTTATCGGAGAAAAAAATAAAAGGGACAAAATATGTATCTATTAAATTAATGTATATTTCTCCAGTTACCCGAGTTTTCAAGGGGATACGGCTTTTCCTTTGAAATGAAAACAAAACTATGTAGATCCCTATACGATAGATTTTTAATTGGTTTATTGTGTTATTCCAGTGTTATATTCTTTCAATATGAGTTTTAAAAATTCAAAAAGGGAAAACAACCTTAATAAAAACGGGAACCAAATGTGTTTTCCCAAAGGATTTTTCGCCGCTAGAGGGCCCACATTCGGTAGCTACTGTGCGTGAATGCGCGCCACAGCCATAGGACGCAATCTTAATCCCTGGGAACTTGATACGTACATCTCTATGATGATGCCGCGCGTCGGTGACTAACAGGAGCGGGTTTGCATGACTGGCTTAATCTCCTTTGTGCATCATAATTGACTGGGTACGAAACGACTTGGGTACGAAACGACCAGGGTACGAAACGACCAGGGTACGAAACGACTTGGGTACGAAACGACCAGGGTACGAAACGACCTGCTTCGCTTGAGAACGTCGATAAGGTTTATTGGTATTTTGCAGAACTTGTGGAACCTTGCCAAAATACACAATAAAACAAGAATACATCTTATTATCCACCAATATGTGTCAAACTAAAAGCATACAATATTGTAATTCGCATTGAAACGCCTTCCGCCCGATCTATCTAGGGGATGTTCGGATGTACTTCAAAAACAACCAGTAGAGGAGCACGTCCAAAAACAGGGACATCCCCGATTTCGAAGAAGCCCCCCCCCCGAATTATTATTTCGTTTCCTCCGAATGATTTTGTGACTTTTTTCGTCCCCCCGAAATATTATTTTGTTCACTCAAAACAATTGGAATGAAATAATATTCTGTTCTCATCAATAATTTATGTTAAAGGGACACACCGGCTTACCGTACTTTTTACATTTAGAATGTTATTGTTAGCAATCTAGCATCCTTGACAATAATATTTCGATGTTCGTTGTGAAAAAAATTATTTAATGTCACGTAATTAACTGCAAATGTTTAAAATTAACAAAAGCGACCAATGTTGGGCTATACGTTTTACCAGCCTTCGCGATGTATTATGTATCGTGTGTTTGTAAATAAAGGTGGCGTTCGATATGGGTCGACACGTGTTTAACCTCGATTCCTTGTTTTCCCTGACTTATCACACCTTGCATGATCCCTCGGGTCAACGCTGACTCGAGGAAACACATCGAAGCAACGTGTTGGTGTCTTTAGCGCCCTCAATAGGCCTATGCTGTTTTTTTTCTTCGGATATTATTTATCGGCGCGAAACCCTTATGAAATATGTTGGCAGATTTGTGTACATATTTGAAAATACGGTATGTACATCGTGTTCGTAAGACATTATTTTCTAACAAGAAGAGAAACCAACCACGAATGACAAAATCAACTCGCACTTCGCGCTGGTTTCTACGGCTGGAAATAGAACTAACTCACAAGACCACGTGACTTTTCGGAACCAGAATCTGGTTCCAAAAAGTCATGTGACCTTGAATTTTTGAAAAAATGCTCTAAACGGCCAAATTTGACGGTGTCTTTTTAGGATATATCAAATTTAATCTGGAAAGCGCTTCAGTC
Organism: Henricia sp. BOLD:AAB3569; assembly: GCA_037783545.1. Taxonomy (NCBI): domain Eukaryota; kingdom Metazoa; phylum Echinodermata; class Asteroidea; order Spinulosida; family Echinasteridae; genus Henricia; species Henricia sp. BOLD:AAB3569. Next base: position 751,589 of record JBBELK010000402.1, read on the forward strand.
TATTTCGAGCCCAAAATAGCCCAACAAAGCCGGTGTGTCCCTTTAAGGATATGCCCTTTTCTTGAACTGTATGTATTCGTGTTTAATGCTCAGATGCCACGGTGTACGTTGGAGGACTGGATGAAAAGGTTACTGATGCACTGCTATGGGAGCTGTTCCTTCAGGCGGGGCCTGTTGGTACGTACAAGTCGGGGAAAGAATTCCGTACTCGGACTTCACTATTTCTTCCTTAAAATGACTCATGAAGCATCAATAAGTGCAAATCTAATAAAACTCCCTCCCCCCCCCCCCCCCCCCCCAAAAACAATTTTTGGAAAAAAAAATGAAGATTTTACTAAGAAAAACATATAATTCTTCTCCCTTGTCCCATACGAGGGTATGTGACGTCCGACTTGTAAATTTGTGAACAGCAAAACACTCGTCCAACGTTATTTTCTTTAGATCTTGTCGGCGTTAAAATGACCAGCGTTTAGACCTCGCGTCAGGCCGCATACAATACAATAACCACAGGTTGGCTCTTGAGGCCACCCTCGTTGTTATTGCATTGTATGTCATGTATGTGGCATGACGTGAGTTCTAAACGCTGGTCGACAAGACCGACAAGATTACAGAAAAAATCTGAAGAAAAATAACGTTGGATGAGTGTTTTGCTGTTCAGAAGATTCATCGGGAAAATCTAACCTTTGCACAGAATTCTTGAAAGTCAAACAACTTTCATGGTATGTTTTTCATGGTTTTATTTTGATTGTACGTGCGAGTTCAGACACGTGTATTTTGACTGGGGTGCTGAATCAAACACGTGCTGTATCTGACGGCAGCCATCTTGGGAATTGACTTAAAGTGACTTATCCTGTCCAAATGTTAACGTCAAAAAGTCACTTTTAGCCTTCTTAAAGTAGAACTGTGAGGGTTTCCACATTTCCACAAATAGCCAAGTTTCTACTGGCTATTTATAAGGCAAAATAAAAAAAATACATGTTTCGCGTCCCCGCCCGCTTCCTTTTTTGAGGCCGCCTGGATTTATTTTTTATTTTTTATTTCCAAAAAATGAGAAAAAAATATTAAAAACTACAACAAATCCGTTGGAAAATAAATACTTGCGAGTTCGAAGTCTTCTATATAGACTCTCTCGGTAACTTTCTACATAGTGTAGCTACTGTACCCTCACTAAATATGTCTTCGCATGAGTCTATTTACCTGCAGTGGCCTAGAAATCTCTAATGGCAGCCATCTTGAAAAATAAAAAATAAAAAGCCCCTCTTCCTCCTTTTTTTAAAATCCCGGACGAGAAACATGTTTTATTTTTTACTCGGCCTCTAAGACAAAATGCGCACATGTACAGGGGTCGAAATTAACACTGGTCCTGTGGTCCGAGACCAGTAAAAAATCATTAGGAACACTAGATTTGTCAAAAATGCTTATCCGATGGACCTGTGAAAACAATTCCTGACTCATGGAAAAATTCTGTGACGTCTAATCCACAGTAAACATTTCTTACTCAATGCAAAGAATTTGTGGTTACCACAAGCAATTCCTGATCGCTTTAGACATTTTCATCGCTTTAGACAACTACATCTTTCTCCGATCTCTCCCTCGTGTTGGATCAATCCCATCCATCCTGCACTCAATGACCTTAAACCAGAAAGTGTTGCAGTATCTCGGTGCCATTTTTAAAAGCACCAGTGGACCACAACATTTTCAGCAGGGCCAGCAGAGTTCTCTAATCTACTGGTCCTTCTGACCAGCATGAAATTCAGGTTAATTTCGACCCCTGATGTAGTTTCCTCTAAAGAGGCATGTCTCGTACCTGCAAGTTATGAATAGCTGTGAACCGCATCATAGTATTTTTGATACTATTCTTTCTGGTTATTATTGTTGGCTTAAGTTCTGACTGGCCCGTTGGCGTTTCAAGTGGCCCGGTTTCAATTCTGGTTGTTCATTTTACACACAGTCGACCTTTAATGTTTGCAATAAACACATTTGAGTGAATAAACTAGGATAATTAAGCGGAAAATAAAATCTGCCACGCTCAACAAAAAAGCGGAAACATGCTTTAAAAAAGGGCATTAAGGAAATAAAAAAATGTGGAAATTTCAACTGGACAGCCGGACCAGTTGGGGAGGCTTTCTAGTTGGCCCGAGACGATTTCAACTGTCATTTGGCCAACGGACCAGTGCTAATTCGAACGCTGTGGTATTGAAACCAAGGATTCCTTAAAAGTGCCTGAGGCACTGTAGTTCGTACATGTAAGCCATGTGTAAGCCTGGAGAAACCTTTGACCTGGACGGGATTCGAAACCAGGGCCACAGAGGTGGAAGGCGAGGAAAGTACCACTACGCCAACCTGATATTTCCTCTGTTTGTGTCTCTTTGTGCAGTGAACACCCACATGCCCAAGGACAGGGTAACGCAACAACATCAGAGCTATGGCTTCGTGGAATTCATGAGTGAGGAAGATGCGGATTATGCCATCAAAGTCATGAACATGATCAAGCTGTATGGCAAGCCGATCAGGGTCAATAAGGTAAGGTCAATAAGATAAGGTCAAAGGTCAGGGTCACGAACATGATCAAGCTGTATGGCAGGTCGATCGGGGTCAATAAGGTAAGGGCGAGGGACAATAAGATGAGGTCAAAGGTCATGATCATGCTTTACGGCAAGTCGATCAGGGTCAGTGTAAGGTCGAAGGTAAATAAAATGAGGTCGGATGTCAGAGGTCATGAACGTGATAAAGTTGTATGGGAATCCGATCAAGGTCAATAAGGTAAGGTTAAAGGTCATGGGCAGTGGTCGAGTTCAGGGCGTTAAGTCCAGTAATATAATAATCTGTACTTGCATGTAAATAGAGCATTCCACGTCTTCTAAAAGGGAGGTTTTGCAAGCTGATGGATCCGCGTACGCATACGTTTAGCTCTCCGTAACCTATAGACGATTTGACATGTGTTTACATTTGGGTCATTCTATAAATTTGGGGTCCAATGTGTGACATTTTTCTGTCCCAGTTACACCTGACATGCTGCTATTTGCCATACAAGTATCATTAAAAACGCCTTCAAAACCTTTTTTTTTATGAATTGTACTTTATGTAATCACTCTTTAAAATAGAAGCCATTTAAAGAATGTGTCCTGAATTTACAAACTACAACGTTTTACAAGTTGTCTTTATTTTTTTTCTAGGCCTCGGCCCATCAAAAGAACCTGGACGTCGGAGCCAACATCTTCATTGGTAATCTAGACCCCGAGATTGACGAGAAGCTGCTGTACGACACATTCAGTGCCTTCGGGGTGATTCTACAAACACCAAAGGTTAGTATGGACACAAGAAATACTGATTCTCAAACCAACTTGGCATTGCTATATCTTGCCTAGTCTTGGCCCAAGACCATGGTGATCGATATTGGATTGTGCACGCCTTGGATATTCCTGAAATAGTGCGCCCTCTTGCAGCACTAACAGACCAGTCCGACAAGCTCACACCATGGTCTTGGGAATCTCTCCAGTGCTTCAGCATTGGGGGCGTTACCGGTTTATGTAAAAAGGACCGTTGTCACGGTTACGTTCTACACATGAGACGAAAAATAATTGTTTTGCTCATTTCTCAAAGACTATAGCACTTCAGACAAAACCATTTCAGGGGAAGTTTTCTGCCGTCATCATGTTTATATCGTGTAAGTTATGTGTAATTCTGTGAACATTTCTGATTCCTCGAGATACCAATCATGTGTACTGCCCTTAAATACGCCATCAGACTTGCACAATGTCACCTTTTAATTTTTAGATCATGCGTGATCCAGAAACGGGTAATTCCAAGGGTTACGCCTTTATCAACTTTGCTAGTTTCGAGACCGCAGATGCCGCCATCGAAGCCATGAACAGTCAGTACTTGTGCAACCGAGCCATCTCGATATCCTACGCCTTCAAGAAAGACGCCAAAGGAGAACGCCATGGCTCAGCAGCAGGTATGGATACAATTTATGGAGTTTAAGAAACATTGGAGAAGCATGTGAAAATAATTATTTGGTCCTCATTAGAACCAGAGACCTCTGACTCACCAGGCGGATGCTCTACGAACTGAGCAATGCGGCACAGTGGTATACTCTCTCGGGTTTCCCCCAAGACCTCTGACACACCAGGCAGACTCTCTACGAGCTGAGCTATGAGGCACAGCGGTATACTCCCTCGGGTTTTCCCCTAAGACCTCTGACACACCAGGCAGATGCTCTATGAGCTGAGCTATGAGGCAAATTTAAACTGTTTTTTTCGTACCCACAGAGCGACTGTTAGCAGCCCAGAACCCCCTCTCCTAAACCTGACAGACCCCACCAGCTGTTTTCCGATGCACCTGCTCCCCCACAGCCCAACGGCCTGCCTCCCCATTCATACCCTCACCCGGTATCCCACCCACAGTCTCCAAAGAATCCTATTTAATCTCTGTTTCTTTCCTTATCCACAGAGCGACTGTTAGCAGCCCAGAACCCCCTCTCCCAAGCCGACAGACCCCACCAGCTGTTTGCCGATGCCCCAGCTCCCCTACAGCCCAACGGCATGCCTCTCCCAGTCATACCACCACCGGGTATCCCACCCCCTCCGCCAGGTAAAGTCGAACAAACTGCCCAATCTTTTCCCAAAGGAGATACAAAAAAATGCGTTTTCTGCATTTTTCAAAAGCCCATTTTGGCAATCAAGATATTTTCCTTCAAATGTTTTTATCTGCTCTCAAAATTTTTTTTTTTAGTTACAAGGTTGTACATGAACGATCTATCATATGTACTCTGAAAGTACCGATATCGTACCATCTCGATTTTATAAATGTTTTCTTCAAAAAGCCAACCTTCTTACTTGTATGATTTGAAAATACCACGAGTGGTCGTATTGATCTATCATAATATGCAATTTCATTATTGTACAATGTGCAAGAGTCTCCATTTCATCTATTTAAGCACTTACAGAACCTTCGTGTTTTGAAACTGAAGTTTTTGTTTTTCATCTACAGGTGGAGTTGGACCACCAAACTCCGGCCACCCATCCTCCGGCCCCCCACCAATGCCACCCCTAGGCATGCCCCCCTTACCCCCTCCAGGCATGCCACCACCCGGCATGTTCCCCCCGGGCATGATGCCCCCGATGCCGCCCTTCATGCCTGGGATGCCGTTTCCACCGGGAATGCCGCCCATGCCTCCCGGGGGACCGGATCAGAACGAGGGAGGGCCTCCACTACGCGGGCCACCAATGGGAGGGCCACCGGGTGGGCCCCTGGGACACCCAGGTCACCCGGGAGGACCACCAGGAATGCATCCAGGTGAGAGATGGTCTTGCAATGCGTTTCTACTGAGCACTCCGCATTATTCTAGGGCTGTGCATTATTCTAGTTTTGTATCTAAGGGCAGGGGCCGGAATTCAATACTTACTTAAAGGCCCACTGTATCATGTACAATGACCCAACATGTCAATCAACGAGTGACTCTGAAAACCTTCCTCAAAGTAAAGATTGAATGGGTAGCAACTATCCAATAAAATGTTTCCGCCTGAGAGAACAGAAAATATGAAGATGAAATTATTTGGATCGTTTGCAAATGATTTACTTAGTTGGTTCACATCTGGGCGGTCCAAAACAGGCACTGTGTACAGGCCTCAAACCATGGACTTATTGCCCGAAAGTCTGACGTGCTATCTCACTAGACCACTGTGCCCCCATTCACCAACAGTAGTTCAATAGACCTTTATCATGGTGCGGCCATCTTCCCTTTTCCCCTATTAAAATGAACGTAACCAAAGCGAGGCTTGCCGAAATAAAATAGTTTGGCCCCGTGTGCATTACAATGACATGTGCGCGGTGCGATCAAGAAAACGTGCAGCGCGGACATTGATTCTCTCAAAACAACAACGGAAGACTGCACGCGCTATCGCGCAGACGACACACACTAGCACTGATCATGCCCAACACGTACACGTACTATGGGGAACAAGACCAAGATGGACGCACCGTGATAAAGGTCTATTGGTTATACCCAGCGCAATATGTGACAAAGGGACTTCCCTTTTGTTAACGCTTCAATCGCCCCAAAGCTAAAAGGAATTCCTTCGAAATTCCTTGGATATTTGACACAATAGGAACAATGGAAGGGGGAACCCTCTGTCACATCATGCTGCATATGTAATCAATGATTTCTACTCTTTGCAGGTATGGGTCATCGCGATGGGCCACACGGTCCTCCAGGGATGTTCCCTCCATTCCCTGGGGGTAGAATGCCTCCTAGACCTCCACCGCCATTCGGTGAGTATCGCAGACTTATTCTTAAATTCTTGGTACCAAAAGTCCTGGGTAATTCAGTATTTCACTCATCGGCTGTCCAACTAAAGCCAGAGAGAAGTTGAAGTATTGTCAGATGGTTTTTGGTTCTTGGACTGCCATGTCTTGGTCTTAGACTGCCTAGTCTTGGTTCCTGGTCTTGGTCTTGGTTCCTGGTCTTGGTCTTGGTTCCTGGTCTTGGTCTTGGTCTTGGTCTTGGTTCTTGGTCTTGGTCCTGGTCTCGGACTGCAAGTCTTGGGCCCTTTTCCAAATCTCGACTCCGTCTTCAGGCTCCGGCTTCATGCGGCTCCGGCTCCAACCGTCTCCTGCTTCACTTTAGCGAAGCCAAACCAAAAACCGTTTGGAACACTAGTCGAGCCTAGTAGGCCTACCACTCTTTTTCACCGGTTTTTTAAAAGCGCTAGCAGACGAGTTTTGTCGGCGGCAAAGTTTAGCAAACCTGCAAAAGTTCACAAAGTTTTTGTTGCTGTCACGTGATTTTCCAGTTCGTGACGTCACGAAGCCGGCCGAAGTCACCTCTTTAGTTGACTTCGTTTTGGAGCCTCATTTGGGCCAAAACGAAGCCTAAAATTGTAGCATGAAGCCGAGCCGAAGTTTGGTATGCGGCTTCAAGATGGCGGAATAGAGACGGAGCCGGAGACGAAGCCGAGATTTGGAAAAAGGCCTTGGTCTCGGACTGCCAGTTCTTGGTCTCGGACTGCCAGTTCTTGGTTTCAGACTGACTGGTCTTGGTCTTAACCACTTAATGCTGGAGGACGTGTAAACATGTTCTGGCAATGTATAGTAACGGGCGGTTGACTCGGAGTGTTGCAAAGTATGATTTTTGGTGAGATTTATGCGATGAATTTGTGAAGTTTGTCCTGGTCTTGACCTTTGCACCCCCACCCCCCTAATCCTTGGCTACACCGCTGCAACTGACATCAACTAGTTGCAAGTACGCGTACATCGAAGCAAATGACTGCATCTGGGTACAACTAGTTGCCAGAAAGTAGAACATGAGCAACTTGCAGCAACTGGGATTTTTCCAGTTGCAAGTGCACGTACATAGACTTTTTAGTTGCTTCTTGTTGCCGGAAACGCCAGTTGCCACTAATTGCTTCCAGTTGCAAGGTCGATGTACGCTAGGCTTAACAGATTCTAGCACCGAATTATCTAAGCCTATTTGTAATTAAGACGAACCTTTCATCTGTAAGAAGCACAGTGACAATTTTCTACTCTCTGTTTCTCTAGGGGGACGTGGTCCCAGAGGCATGCATCCAATGCGCGGCATGCGGCCGCCAATGCGACCCCCAGGGCGCCACTATGGACCTCCAAGAAATTGACGAAATTTTGTACCACACCCTGGATGATTTCCGGGATTTAGCAGACTTTTTTTGCTAGTGGCAATCCAATTACGACCTTCGTGCAGCCACTTTGGCTCTGGAACTTCTTGAGGTTCAGTACAAGGTTCTCATTCGGCGGCAGAATAGAGTAGGGGGCAGCATCTCAACGTGTAGATGTAACATTTTATTTTGCCTTTTTTTTTAGGGGGGTGGGGGGAGGGTCCGCGGTGGTCACAGCCATTAACTAATGGGTCATAAATGATTGCTTGACGCTGGTTTATAGTTCTCCCGATTATTATATAAAATGAAGCTTTTGCGGATACCACGCATGAGTTTCTGATAGTGCAGCACAGAGCCCCAATATCCGCGTAGGCGTGAGTCATGCATCGCGTGAATGCTTTGTGCGTATGTGCAACGTGCGTGAGAGTACGGTAACAAAATACTGTGATAAATTGAACAATATACCGCACTCGTCACGAAAATACCAAACTCGCCTTCGGCTCGTTTAGTATTTTCATGACACATGCGGTATATTCTCATATAGTATTGGATGACTTTGAGGGTGATATAAGTTCTCAGGCAGTGGTATAGCGTATCAGGAAGCCCTGCAAGTCCTCACAAATCTGTAAGTCAGTCAACCCATGAGATATTTAAATGAGCATTCTTGATAATACAATGACATAAATATAAAAGCAGGATGGCTCGTTCGATAGAGTGCTGGCACATTACACTAGAGCTTCGGGTTCTTAATCATTCTGTTTGGTCTAATTTCTGGGGTCAATTTAAAGTGAATTCCATGACTTGACAGCTTTTTTCAAAACCAGTTTTAGTAGCTGGGCTTGACCACCGCTTGGCATTCCTTTTTGAAGGTGACAAAAAGCTGTGCCCTTAAGGACCTTAACCCCTGTTGTTTGGTGTTCAACTGACCCAATTTATTGGATGTTAGGTCATTGTCTCAGATAGTTGGCCAAGTGCCATGAGTGCTGAATCACTGACTGTCTGCATTGGAATTTTTCTGGTCAAACTTACTGAGACGGTGGGTACATTTCCCATTTTTAATCCTGTGCGTACAGCCTGGGAAGTTTTCCTCTTGGTAACTTTTCCCGAGACAAGTCAAATGCGGACACATCGAGTCGGTAAAAGCACTCTGGAAGCGTATGTCCAGGCCGTGAAGGTCATACTGCGAAGAGACACTGCGCATGCTCTCCCACAGTCTCAGGAAAATGTTCACGTGTCGAAAAAATCCAAATGCGGACAGCAGTAAAAAAAATTAGCAATTTTTCATTTTACCATCGTCTCGGTAAAACCTCCCGAAAAACAGGTCTAATGCGGACACGCCTAAAGTAGTGAAATATTCAAATTAATCATGGCATAATCTTTATTTTGGTTTGAGATCATTTCAGTGATTTGATGATACAACAGTTTTTGTGTGTAAATAAAGGGATCTTTTGTACAAATTAAAAGTACAACTGTATTAACACTAGTTCCTGGAATAAAGAACTTGTTTTTAAATGCCGTAGTTGGTTTTATTAATTTGATTGTAATACGGCTTGTGTTCAGTGAAGGGAAAAATGTGATGGACAGGTCATGAAGTCATGCCTAGGTTGGCCACGCGGCAGCATATTTTTTGTTCTAGGAGGGTTGAGGGCATTCTGATTGGTTCAAATGAATATGAATATTAATATTCTCTATGCAGCGCCCTCGGGAGTTGTTTTGTCAGCTGTCACTTAACACAACTCCATGCTGTGTTTCGATAGTTCGAAAGTGCTTCGGTTTTTCCTCGATGAAAAAATTGCGAGAGCAGACTCGCAACTCTTGATTGATAGTCCAAGCAACTCGCTAAACCCTCTCATTATCGTCCTTTTATCCTTTTAACAACTCTTGAGGGCGCTGTATAGAGAATATCAATATTCGTTTGTGTATTGGTTTGCGGGAGCACCATGAGAATATATTTTGTATATGTGTGGTTCTGAAAAGAACAGGCGAGTATAAACTCAACGTTTCGAACTGTGTGCTCTGTTCGTCTTCAGGAGTAATGCCGGACTCGTGATGATGCGGGGTAATAAGTACTGGTTCGGGGCATTCAGTGTACAATGTGTGCATTATTTAAAGCGGAATGGCTTGGGTTGTGGTGGCGTGGGTATATATATGTATGCTAGGATCCTAATCCTGTGGTACATGGTATGCTCAATGGTGCGTGTCATTGTGGAAGTGGCTGTCGTGGGGAGAGGACCTGTATGGTATAGGTGACCCATCGGTCTGGTTGGTTAACAGGGAGTGCCAGATATTGCTGATGTTGAAGCCAATATCTTGGGGTACTGTGTTATGCTTGATTGCTTGTGTGCTTCGATGACTTCCCTGATGCGTCTTGGGTGCCATCTGTCAATGGGAACGATCAGTTGTGCCGCTTCCCAGTTTATGTGGTCCTCGCTGTACGAGTGCTTGACAGTGGCTGATTTGTCAGTCTTCTCTGCGGCCGTGGGCTCTGTTTTTTTTTTAGTCAGGTGGTTAGGTCCCTTCCCGTATCGCCGATATACACCTGCCCACGTTCACAGGGGATCCTATAGACTGGTGGTCTTGTTTGTCCTTGTGAGTCTGTATGGTTGCTTGGAGTTTCCTGGTTGAAGACTGGTATATCTTGATCTTGGCTTGGCTGAAAATCCATTGAATCTTGTGAGATGCATTCCCTATGTACGGGAGGGAAACTGTGGCCTTATAGGTGATGGGTTGACTTTGGGTATAGGAGACCGGACAGTCGGAGGTCTTAGGATCTTGACTTAGTTTCTCTTGTAACCGTTGCGTTAAAGTGCTGTGGATACGTGGTGGAGTTCTTCTTGAATGTGTTCTTGGTCGCAGATGTTGTAAGCCCGTTGTACCAGGGCGCGATTGACCGAGGATTTGATTATCGGGTGATTGAATGAGGAGCTGTGGAGATACCGGTCTGTGTGAGTGGCTTGCGGTAGACGGCATGAGAGAAAATTCTCAATGCCCTCAACCATCCTAGAATTTTTTTTTTTTTTAACCAATCAGAAGCAGAGAAAATTTTTAATGCCCTCAACCATCCTAGAAAGAAAAAAATACGCAGCGTGGACATACAGGGAAGGTCTCCATGGTTATTATAATGGTCTATAGCGCCCCCAACCAACCAATGGCTTGTACTTCGCTCGTACCCATCGCCCTTACAGGGCGCTGGACCGGGGCGGGCTGATGTGCTGCCCCATCCACGCCTGCGAAATATAAAATATACCGGTCTCCAGTCGGAAGTAATTGTAAGCCAAAATTGTCAACAATTGCTGACAGATGACAGCAATTAGAAAGAAATCTCTAGACAAGTCCTGCGGTTTATGACCATTGTCGAGGAGCTGTTTTTCACGTGATCAGGTCGTGGTTCACTCGTGGGATGCGCGTGCGACTGTCGCACAACAGTCGTACGTGGGTCACTCGTGGGACGCTCGCGCGTCCGTCTCCCGACTATATAACGCAATACTGTCGTAGGACAGACTCACGACACCCACCGGACATAGATACCACAACAAATGGTCGAGCATAAAGGTGCATGTCCAATTTTGCCTCACGACGGCAAGTCGATGCCACGATGCTCAAAATTTCGTAGGACTGTTTTGCGACGACCCCCGATGACCCACGATTTGCCGAAATTTTCTGTCGTGTCGTGGCACAAACGCGTCGTGGGTTCGTTGTGACCGGGGCTTTACCCCGCCAAGTGAGGTGCTGGGTACGAGCGTACCGCAAAAATTATATAGCGCCGCCAACCAACCAATGGCGACTAACATAATGACGTCATCAAATTATTACCGTGCAATGCACTTGATCCTGGCCTTGCGCAGGTGGCGTGGTGGTGAAGAACGATCTTTTCATGTTTCTGCAGCAGCTTCGTTGGCTTCAGCTGAGTGAGAACTCAGTGCCGCAAATGTTGTCGCTGGCCTTTTCAACTTTCAACTTTTAAAATTTTCATTACATCTTGAAGCACTATGTACACTTCTGAAATGTGGCATTTGACGTTTATAGTTGAATATTTTTGACAGTTGATATAATTTATAAAATTATATCCCGGGATTTATATAAAGAGAAGCTTTGAGATTCGGGGACCAATTGTTGTCTTCGAAAATTACGGCTAGTCTAACTTCAGTTGTGACATTCGCCCGATAGACATGTGTGGGTACACTGCCAATTGTGTCCCACGCATAACTTGTTTCTGTAGCGCTTGCATTTAGTTCGGGTAACCGCTTTTGGCAGAAGGCCAATTTCTAGCAATTGTGTTTGCAGTTCAAATTGCATGTGGCTTCCACAAGGTTATGCGTCATGTTTTTGTTACAGTATTAACATTTTAGAAGGCGCACTGATACAGCAAGGTCCTTGGGACTTTGTTTATACCTTGTAAGTTTTATTATCAGTCATGGGGAAAGCTGAACTTCGGAACTGAAATGTTACTTGTATTAGGTATTAATGTTAGTGCCGCTGGAACGTCATCTTCATCCCTATCAAAAACAGTTTCTTCTGCAAGCGTTCGAACGATTTACTTTAATCGAGCATCCTGAATCACTTCTATTGAATGGAAGATGCTGATTGGAAAGGTGCCCGACTGCGTTCCAAGCCTCGCTTGGAACCATCGATATATATATACACTGGATAAAGCAACGTCTAAAATTGAAGCCACCGTCCGCCATTGTACCCCACCAAATACAATGCCTTGTCTATAGACTGGTCATACTGTCTTCACTAGTCTACATCATGGTCTACACGTGTTAAGTGGAATGCGAGCGATCGCATGGACCGGGGAGTAGTCTAGGCCAAGCATTGTTCGTGTGTACAATGGCGGCCGGCGCATGGCTTCAATTCTCGTATCATGCCAACTGCTATTGCATACCTCATCCATTACTCCTGAAGACGAACAGAGCACACTGTTATGTAATTTCGTTCGGTTGAACGGCGTGAATTAGAACGAAATTAAGTTCTCAATACGTTGGATCACTTCGCTATACGCGGATGTGGAGTGATGTGAAAGGGCCAGGAGGTATAAAAGGGCCTACGGTTGTAGGGTCAGGTATCTGCTCCGACAGGCAACGCAACGATCACACCTATTTTTAATTTACAGATGTGTAGGGCCTAATTCCTTGTAAATTTAGTCGTGCGGAGAACATTCTCCTGAGGTCAGCTTGACCCTTACTACGTTTATAGGCCGATCGTCCTGCGCCAGCAGGTTTTTTTCCAGCTTTTTCTCAAGGGAGTTTTTTGTTTTTTGCTGGGTTTTTTACGCCCGCAAGCCAGTACAATGTTCAGCTGAATGTTCTGTGCATTTTAATAGTTTTTTTCTTTCAACCTTGAGTCAACAAGGGTAACGATTTTAGCGCTTATGGAGTACAAGAAAAGCATTTATTTTGCTAAGTTACTGGATGTAATATTCCAACTATATTTTGTATATATTGAACAATTTGTTGTCTCTCATGTATGCAATCACTTGCATCCCATTTATTCAAGAAGAAACAGAGGGTCCTGTCAGCACTGTCATGCTGCATGCAGTGTCTGTCGGTGCCAACCCAATGTTGTAAAACAATTGGAGTGTTCTGGAGGTCATTGAGAACGAAACGTTGAGTTCACACTCACCGGTTCTTTTCAGAACCACACATACACAAAAGAGATTCACATGGTGCTATTGTAAACCCATACATACATGTATATATCGATGCTTGGAACGCATTCGCATATTGGCATGCGCACCTTACCAAACGGCATATTGCATTCTACAAGAACGAATCAGGGGACACGATTGAACGTTCGAACACGTGAACATGATTCGTCAACTTATGTCTCCCACGTTGAAAACAAATATTCAAAACAGTTCCCCTCGCCTAATGAGCGTGTACACAGCAGCTCAGCTCCACACATCGATACCTTGCTAGATTTACATGGCCGGCCGGCCGGCTGTGGCCTGCCGTATACACGTCACAACACATCACCCGATACAATCCAGCCAATCCATCAAGCTGTACTAAAATTATCTGTCTGATGTTTACCGAATGAAGAGACAAAGGTTATGCATATATAATACGCATCTGCCACAGAGCCCACGCCCTTATCTCGTTCTAAATTCTTTTGCGATGAGTGTAGTTATTTATATACATTTTCAGTAATCATTTTTCAGCATGCACGCAACAACATTTTCTGAGGCTGTATAGTCGTAGCATATGCGATGGCCGAATGTTGGGCAGTCGCACATTATTATAGCCGACTATAGTCTCGTACCCCGACCTGCTTTATTGATCGCGCTGCGCGCATGTCATCGAATGCACACAATTTTTTTTGCAAGCCTCGCTTTGGTTACGTTCATTTTAATAGGGGAAATGGAAGATGGCCGCGCCGTGATAAAGGTCTATAGACGCCTAAAGCGGGCCTCCCACTGTGCGATTTTTGCTACGAATTAGGTACGATTAGCTACGATTTGGTACGATTGTGTGTAGAGTCTATTGACAGTCTCTGGCAAGCGTACCAAATCGTACCAATTCGTAGGAAATTCGTGGCAAAAATCACACAGTGGGAGGCCCGCTTAATATAGGTCAGCAGGCCTACCGTTAACATATCGTACCAGGATATGATGTCACCTCTTTTTTTATGAAACTTTTGTTGATTTACGAGCGGAGGTATAATACACAGAGAACTAAACATGGATGCGTGTACGTGTATAGTCCAGATTCTGGACTATATTATTGCGATATTGGATCGTAGCGCGGCCGACTATAGAGGGCGGAATATCGATATTATTTGGACAGCGCATAATATAGTCCAGAACTTAACCTCCAGTTCCCTGAGAAATCTCAGGGAACTATAGCTCCGCCCACCTAGTCTGATTGGACGCAGCGCTTATCAATCATGTGTGTGAGGCGCGCCGAATAATCGACGGTCGGGAATCGATTCTCGAAAATTGTCCGCGCAATACATCGCATAGTCATTATAATATTATAATGTGTACATATCGGCCTCCTATGCGCTGTGCATTGTGAAACGAACAAACATACAGTATACACGTACACCTGCATGCGTGGCTATAGCCACGCATGCAGGTGTATACTGTATGTTTGTATAGTTGGAAAGAGTTGAGAAGTTGATCAGATTTTGTCTTCAAAATTACTCATCAAGCATATCTCATTGTACGTGCAGATTTGATGAAAACAATATATATATAGGATTGAGAAAAAAAAGAAGATTTTGTGCGGAAACACTTCTTCATCCTGCCGTGCTCAAATTTTCTCACTTATAATTTCAGGTTTTTCCCATGAAATCAGTGCACTTCATTTTAAAGAAACAAATCTTATCTACTAAATTCTGACCTCTTGACCTTAAAAATAGCTATTTTTAAGGTCAAGAGGTCAGAATTTAGTAAAATAAAGACACAGTACGCGTGCTTTGTGTATTTTATTGCATGGTATTTAAGAAAAATTTACATGGTAAAATAAAGCCAGTTATTAGTTCCAACAAAAGCAGGTGTACTAAATTTGTTGACTAATATATGGCCACTTTGGTACAAAATCCTCTAGTACATGTGGGCCAGGAAATTTAGGCTCTATACACATAGGCAAAAAAAGGCCCATATATACTGCAGTTTCTATTGCAGTTACCCATAAGAAAAACCCAACTAAAAGTGTAGATAACAATAACAAACTTTTAAACATCACATAATTTTTCCCGTGTAATTGTACATTTGTGGAAAAAATTGCCAACTAGTATTTCAACACAATTAAGTATTCAACACAAAAACCATACATGTATTTTTTTAGGTTTTCTGCCCTGATTTGAAAAATCACTGACTAGTATATATAGTGTTATGTTTTTGAAGATGGTTCATTGTCTGTGCACTTTATCTCACCCTGAAAATATGTTACATTTGAACATAAAATGCGGCATATACCTTTCTGATTTGATCTGCAGCTTTTTGGAGAAATTCCTGTGCAAAAAAGGGGCAATTTTTACAACTTCCTGATCTGTGCAAAGCTGCATTAATTCTACACTGATATATTTTGTTGTCTACAAAGTAATTTTGCTCCAAATTTAATTACGGCAGATGCAGAAATTGTTCATATATTTTATTAACAGACAGTAATCCTCTGCAGCAGCACGTATATAAACATTCTGTGCATGGCTGCAGGTTACATTGAACAATTAGTGTGAAAGGCAAATGTGTGTAGCTCATTTATTGCAGTTGTGTAGCTCAGAATGCATGTTTTTGAATCTTGTACTCCTACTGAATTCAGGAATTCAGTTTTGTTAAAAATTGCAACTGAAAGATTAATAATTTCTTGTTTTGCAGATTAACATTCCATTCTTTTGAAAGTACACTGTTAATGAAAATCCTCATTGCAATTCAAGAATACTCATAATTGATTAGTTTTGTGTTTCACATGTTGAGACACTGAAAAATATGAGACTTCTAAATTTGAAGTGCTCACTTGCAGTTTTGTTTCACACCCCATGCCATTTTTAAATGAATGTTCAGGTCATATATAGGCCTACCTATAGGCAATTATACTGGCTGAGGATTGTTGTATCAACTATTTAGGCCTAATTTGAAATGTTTGAACTTGAATAAATGTCTGGGAACTTATTTTGTTGAGTTTGTATTGAGGTGGCATAGTCATGAAGTCCCCCGGCCTGGAATTTTTTTCTACAGGAGGGAAACATTTCCTGTAAATTGTGTGCCTGCTTATTTGCACATTGCAAAAAAATGTATGTTATCTGAAAGGTCCCTTCAAAAATACTGGATCATGCAAATGGAATTGAAGGATTTAACACAAATAACCTCAAGTGTGTAACTCAGTCTTAATTCAGAATGCATTTTTAAAATCTTGATGTATGTCACACTGAATTCAGTTTTATTAAAAATTGCAACTGAAAGATGAATAATTTCTATTTTTTTGTAGATTAACATTCCCATCTGTTAAAAGTAGGGATGGGCATTTACGGTTAATTCAGAAACCGGTTTGCAATTCTTTCCAGTGTCGGTTAACCGGTTAACCGTTCAGCCGACACCAAAGTTGTTGGTGTTGTTTTACTTTATAGGTGCATTTGCAATGCACACAATACCCCTAGGCCCCCAAAATATCATTGAATCTTTATCGGGTGAAAATTTTACTACGACTCCATATACATTTATTTCAATTTCATGAAGTAAATACAAAGAACCTTTGAAAACTATTGTAAATTCTTTAAAATTGGGTTTCGTTTAAACGTTCGGCAAAATGGTTTTTAATTTTTTCCCCGGTTAACCGGTTAAATGTCCAATCCCTGGTTGAAAGAGTGCATTATGTTAATGAAAACCCTCAAATCAAGCATCCTCATGATAATTTGATTAGTTTTGTGCTTCACAAGTTAATCAGACAGATACATGAGACTTCCAAATTTGAAGGAATGGATTCAATGGACTGCTCACTTAATTGCAGTTTTGTTTCACACCCCATGTCCTTGTTAAATGAATGTTCAGGTCATAATCCCATTACTATAGGTGACTCTTGTGTCAAATATTAATTTAAATAAGACTACCGAGAACCATGTACCATGGATCAGGTAGTATCGTGTACCTGCTTAATTATTTTGTGCATTGCAAAACATGTCTTTATCTGAAGCTCCCACCCGGCGGGCCACAAAAATATTAGATCTGCTACTACATTGTACATGTACATGTTGAACTTCAAGAAAAGGATAAACAAGAACAGTTGGTTTTTATATTATTTTCGTTTTTTTGCACTTTTAGCATGAAACTGAAATAAATGGCACAGCAAGGAATAAGCTATCCAAATGTTGTTTTCCCATGTAGGACCCCACCCAATCACTCGCACCCCCCTCACAGTAAACCTCCCAGGTACACCAGTCCGGCCCCTACGCCCCACCCCCAAAGTGACCTAGCCATTAAAACGTTCGTGCTAGCTATATCTCTATTCTCGCTGCATGAGCTGAGTCACATATACTTACACACTGCATGCAATGTGTACAGTACAGTACTCGTATGTAGTTTGCGCACACGTACATGCATGCTGCGCTGCAGATATCGATATCGCGGTATCGAACACCGCGACGTGAATGAATATTTATGAGCTCGATTGACCTTTGACCCCAGCGGGGAATTGGAGGTTAAGTTCTGGACTATATTATGCGCTGTCCAAATAATATCGATATTCCGCCCTCTATAGTCGGCCGCGCTACGATCCAATATCGCAATAATATAGTCCAGAATCTGGACTAGTACGTGTATAGAGTGACGCATTCTCTAACTTGTTTATCGCGTCCTGTCTGATTTTAGTGTTTGATTACTATTGCACAATGCGAGGCATGATGGAAAAAACCGCTTGAGCGCCCCCGATCCCGAATAAGCGTTAAATTCTTGTCTTCTGTTAGCTGTAGTTAGCTTTCTGGAAATTCGTTGCGTAACGGCACAAAGCCGTGACAAGCTGGGAGAAGTTGAATGCAATAATGTAGGCCTTGCGATAGCATACTGCGTTGTAGCACACAAAACTGTGACACACCATGGTTGTGGGTGTGTACATTAATATGCATACCCTTTCATCAATTCACAGCGTAGGACTCGTATCCTCCAGGGACGTGCGAGATTGCATCAAGCTGAGTTAGGCCGTGTGAGATAATCTGTCTTGCACGCATTCGGGACCAATGGAGACCGTGTCAACAAAATAACTCATGCACAAGCTGCATGCTAGGCCTTGTAAGACAATATTTTTACGGATCACACAAACCAAAACACACATGTCTTGGACGCATAGTAGTACACCTGTAGTAGTAACCCCCTTCCACCCCCATCTCCTCAGCCGAAGAATAACACGGATAGGCCTAGTCAGTTTTTAGACTTGATTACTTTTGGAGAAAGTCTGCCACAAATTGTAGAACGAAATTGCGCAGCCATTGTTTTCGTTTCTTCCTGGCAAAAAAAATATCAAAATGTTGGTTCCTGGGCAAGGTATTTTACTATAAATCTACTCTCTCCACTCGGGAGTAGGTTTCTGCGAGGGTTAAGTAACGGGTGTCTCTGTTTAGCACACAGGTCCTAATAGCTGTTAACCAGCGGCTAGGGGTGCATATTTCTCGAAGGAAAGAATTTGGAAGTTGATCATAGCTTCAGACCTTGTGTGCAAAACATATGAGACAGGCTGAAAAATTTTTTCCTCACAAAATCTTTTTTTTTCCCCATTTGGAATTACCCACCTTCCCATCAAATCTGCACATTCCAATGCTAGATGAGTCATTTTAAAGAGAAAACAATTCTGATCAACTTCCCAAGTTTTACGTAAATGAACAAATGATTTAACCATGCAGGAAGGAACAAACACTGAGCCCTGTGTAAAGGGGTAATAATGCCATGTCCGAACTTGTTTGGCCATTTGTTCAAATATACATGTACACACGAGTTGATGGAATTTCAAGCCACGGCCAACCGAGCTTTTTAACTCCAAATTGGCAGTGCCATGTCATTTTATTATTATTAATAGTATTATTTCTTTCTGGTATTTATACCAAGGATTCCTCAAAAGTGCCCATTGCATGCACTGTCACTCGCAAGCGTGAGGAAACCCATGAGGAATTAGAAATGGCCAGAGACACCGGGGATTAATCCCCTTGCTTTTAACGAAAGAATGCTCTGGGATCTTTAGAGTGCGTTACCATTACCTAACACACTGGACCAACGGCTCTATTCCTCCCATGGATAGAGCAAGTGTGGTCGAGTGCCTTGCTCAAGGACACATGTACTGCAGCCGGGGAGAGGTTAGGTACATGTAGTCCTACCATTAAACTACGTACACATACATATGGGTCATTCTATAAATTTGGGGTCCAACGTGTGACATTTTTCTGTCCCCGTTATACCTGACATACTGCTATTTGCCATACAAGTGTCATTAAAAATGCCTTCAAACCATATTTTTATAAATTGTATTTTATGTAATCACTCTTTGAAATAGAAGGCATTTAAAGAATATGTCCTGAATTTACAAAATACAACATTTTACAAGATGTCAGATGTAAACGGGACAGAAAAAGTGGACCCCAAATTTATAGAATGACCCATATAATGTGTTCACATACCATGTACAGTATGGGTTTGCGGTACGTGAATATAACGCAAGCTGGCAATTTACCACAAAATTTTGTATTGTGTCCGCCCTTACCGAGCTTTTGTTGTGTACACACACTTCCCTTATCAAAACCACCGGTTACATCATCCTTTTCAAATCCTTTCAATGTTTTATTTAATGTCGATAATTGAGCCTCAGCGTGTACCCGCCCAAAACCTGTTCCCAATCAATATGCGCACATCCTGCAAATACAAGTCTCGTAGTGCGCACTGAGTACGTGTCATGTTTTGTTTATGGAGTGTGTGCAGTTTTATCTGAAATATTATCAGCCGGTCCCTGAGAAACGGATAAATCCCGCCCACGCACGCCACATCACCACAACGACGGGGCCTCGACAACCGTCCAACTGCGCCAGAAATTTTCCATTTTGTTATGCTTTTACCTTGAGTTAAGCTCTCTTTCCAGGCCCTGGGCAGGATAATATCTGCCGTTCTCTAGAGCTGTGTGCGTGTGTACGTGTATCAGTCACGTGAATTTTATAAAACAGGGTCAGTTTTTTTTCCCCCGGTACGGCAGAGAAGAAGCGGATGGTTGACAAATTTGGGGAAGGCGTGATGCACAACTTGAAGATTAGTGCGCTTCAAGATGTTTTGTTTCCTTCCTAGTTTTGAAGTAGCCTACATATGTACAACAGCAGATGTTCAAATAAATGAAATAAAAATGAACAAAATACCTTTTAAATGGAAATAAAAAGATGTTAACATTAATAATCTCGTCCTGGCTTAATTTAAATTAACAAATCTTAACTTTTCCAACGAAAATAAAATTAAAGATTCCCTACAAAACAGTTGAAACTTCAAATTAATTAATAGTGACGCCTGTACAAATACCTACATTACATTTGGAAGCATGCATAGCTATTAAAAGGATATCGATTTTGTTTGTGTTGAAAATCGTAAAACGCCCTAATTTTTAAGAAAATTATTTTTGTGTGTCTCTGCTTACCTTTTATATTTTTTCATGGAACACAAATTAAGCTTGAAATGTGTGAAATCATGTAATGAACTAGACCCAGTAACTGAGTCGTTGGCTCCGTTTTTGACGATTTTGGTTAAAAGAAAAAAACCGAAATCGCCAAAAACGGAGCCAACGACTCAGTTACGGGGGATAGTATTAAATGAACATGAATATCACCATTGCTTTAATAGACAATCAACAATTTTTTTGTTGTTGGAAAGAAAAGTGACACCGTATAGAATCTTTTGCCCTTAATTCAATAACATTTTACAGAAATAAAAGCATGCAATTACCACACAGCGCAGAGGTGACACGCCCAAACCTTCATTGGCCTGCCGTTGCATTTATACTGCATGCAACGCATGTGACGTGGTACGAGTAGCGATTGCCTACGTACGTACGTGTACAAGCCATTTACGCGGCAAAAGAAGCGGGGTCATTCTCGGCAGCTGCTTTGTTCACCACTAAAAAATGAACAACTTTGACCAATATTTGTTCCCCGATTTACTGCCAATATCCACATTTGATTGATGGCAAGAGACTCTCTATTATATCCTCTTCGATATGGGGCTAACTAATAATCCAAAACAGGGCGGCGTAATTGATTTATTTCTTGTTTAATATAACGCGTCCACAAAGAAACCTTTCCGTCTCTTTTAATATTCCGCCATTGTTGTGGCCGTGCTTGAGCCGTGAACGGGGAAAAGAGCGCACTAATGCGACCCATTTTCAACAACGAAAACACCGTATATCCTCTTGGAGACATTTCAGGGCGATGCAGATATATATCCGTAAGAGCATGGTAGTCTTTTTAATATTAAAAATCCGGGTTAAAGTGGTATATTTTAATCCGTTTTGGGCGTGTGTTGTGGAGAGACTGAATGGTGCAGCCCTGTTTCACGAACCTGATCAACATACGTCTCGTGATATGATATGAATGCAGTGCGCGTATGTGTTGTACACGCGCTATGCACACTGTACGGTGTGTACCGTATCTAGCATAGCAGTGCGTGCAGTTAAGGATGACGTCACCCGCAATATAAGAGGGAGACACCATTTTCCACTCGCAGCGGAGGTAGGACACTGAACGTTTCTATGGATTTCTAGCCGAGATTTCAGCAACTGCTGGACGGTTTTTGGGGGACTCTAACCCATGGCCAGCATGGTACGAGAGACCAGGCACCTCTGGGTCGGAAATCTACCGGATAATATTCGAGAGGAGAAAATTACAGAGCATTTAAAACGGTGAGTATTCGCCCGAGCCAGCGTGTGTTTTCCCCGAGCTCGCCTGCGTGCCAATGTGTTTGTGTACGGTGTGCTGTTGCTGCTACGAAACGCCGCGAAAAGAAATGGCGGTGTTTCTGAAGCCAGGATTTTTACGCAAGGGCCCCTGCGATCCATTCGTGGAATTATACACCTCTCGTGGAATTTTACGCACCCTGCAACCCCGTAGGAATTACCGCAGATGACCTGGAAATTTATACCGAGTGTTTTTGAGGATATAGCACCAATCTTAAAAGGAAAATTTAGGGGTGTTGCTTCCCATCGCTTGAACAATTTTGGGCTTGATTTTCGTGCTCGCATTCTTCCTGTTTACATGTGTTTTTGTGTGGTACATGTAGTTGTCGTAGTGCACATGTTTATTGCCAAAGTTATCTTGATTTAGTTACTACCAGATAGACTTGAAACATAGTTTCTTGTAAGAAAAATGCATCTTTTAATTTGATATGATAGCCTTGCGCATTATGACCACTATGGAGTGCTCCTCAGGCTCTGGTTTATATGATGGAAAGCATCCTATGACTTTTATATGAGTATGAATAAAAACAAAATATGATTGGGATTATTCGTAAGTGTTACTGTTAGTGTTGTTTAAAGTGCCAATTCTAGTCAAATTTTTCAGTTTAGGTGTGTGTACGTACGTAGAAACACTTGTAAAGTTGTGTTTTGAGAAATGCACATTTTTGAAAATACTTGGAATACCTGGCATATATTTTCATTACAATCACAAAAGTCAATCGCTATGTTTTCACACGTCATTCGAAGTCAAACGGTTAATTGCATTTGTGCATGCTTGAATGCATTTTCTGAAATCACTTCATGTAATGAAAAAAGGTTTTTTTAAAGTTTACGTCACAACTGGAATTTAAGGAAAATAATTATTGGAATCGATAGCTTAGAAGATTCTAAAATACCTTTACCATTGACATTTCCGTCGCAAATGTTGTGTTTTCAAGAAAATTGTGTTTTAGTCACACCCGCTTGCATACAAAAGTGTGTGAAACGGAGAACTGCAGTTGCAATGGGCTCTGCATATGCTGCCGATATGCCAGGGCCGAGGCAGTGTGTGCATGAAGCGTGCGCGTGAAGTTTCGGCGTGCTCTTAAGGAAATGATCCCGGTTTCTGGGCGGCCGCTTTGCGTGCTCGATGTTCTGAGCGTGTTAAGGTCGCACGCGCGTGCGTGCAAGGTAGTCGTCTGCAAAAAAAATGTGGAATAAAATATTCTGTCTTTTTTGTGATTTTTCTCAAAAATGAAGCATTTGCGACAAAAATGTAAGTATTCGTATTCTAAAATCGTCCAAGCTATTGATTGTAATATATATTTTTGTTAAATTCCAGTTGTGACGTAAACTACAAAAATACCGAAAAATAAATTATATTGGAACTAAATTTAAAATCATGCTCACAAAAGTTACAGATTTGTTTTTTGGTTTACTTGTTGCATTTTCAAAAATTGTGAAACCGGATCAAACATTGTACACTTATTGGGGGAGGGGAGTGGGGAATGGTTGCATACGTACGTGTAGGCCTACTGTACATTGTGCAGTGTGGTGTTGGGCTGTGTAAGTTGTCTAAAATTAGTGAAGTGTATTTTGATAATCAGGTACATGTAGATTATTACATTGTAGGCCTATGTTGAACGTGGAAGGTACACATGCACAGTTCTGCTCAATATGATACAAAAAAGCAAACGCATTTTTACACGATGTACTGAAAGTAGAACTAGAAGATTGACATCTTAAACCACCAATAACGATAACATTTTAAAAACAAAGGTTGATCTTTAAAATCTGACCGAGTCTCGCAACTGACTGTGTGCATACATGTAGGCCTATACGGTATGTGTACTTAACATGTACGAAATGATGAGCCCACCCTATCTTACCAAGAGAATCTGCAGCCCGAATCGACAGACAAAGCAGTGGTCGTGATTACGGATTGCACGCTGCACACCGCACACTCATTTTATATCTTGCTCTTCATTAACATGATATTACATGTATTATTCACCACATACATTCCCAAGCACGGAACATACACACATGATCCCATATGTGCCCTTTGGGGAGACAAAATACTAGAGGTGACTTGAATTTCCAATACATTCTAGGGACTGATTAAACCTTGTGATATTTGCAGTATTGCACAGCTTTCTTTGTTTATTCGAAGTGATGATTCTGATTTCCGAGACAAAATGCAAATTGCTTGAATACATACATGTGTGGGCATTTTCTTGGTAGGCCTATATCATCTGTTTTTGATTTTTTTTTATTGTATGAATTTTAAGTGTATTGTCCAAACATACTGTTTATAATGTAGAAATCTAAATCTGGTTTCATAAACAGAAGTGGTTTTAAAAAATGACTCAGATATACCGGTATGCAAATCTAAAGAAAATAAAAAATTGTTCTGAATGAAAATGCATAATACATCTGGATCTTTTGGCCATGTACAAAAGTATACAGTGGTGTGTGAAATGGACAGAACATGTACGTACATTATGTTATCATAAAACATTGCAAAATAGGCCCAAGATAGAGCCTTTTCAGTGTTGTCATCGTACAAATAAAAAAATCTCTAGAAGCAGATAAGGCCAAGCAAAATAAATGGTGTGTTTACGGTAACCCGACCTACCTGGAATTTGAGGCCAAATTGCAGACCTCAAACCTTTTATTGCCGAAGTTGATAATTTTAAATGAGCACTACATGTATTTGCAATAATTTCCAACGAACATAACATTTTCTACACTTGTACATGAACATGGTTAATAGTGTTAATAGTGAGTTTCAAACATTGCAAAACAACACGCAAATGCATGAAATGAAATGTAAACAAAAATGACAAAATAATATTATTTTCCTACCTAGATTTTTTTTTAAGTCGTTACCGTAAACGCACCATTTATTTTGTTTGGCCTAAAGGCATGTTTTGCATTGGAGGATGTCTTCAGGATGATGGGATGGAAATACCCAGGGGGATTTCTCAAGCCACGAAATGCCTGATAGTGATCTGTTGTCACAAACTGAATTCTGATACCTCTGTTGTTGAAATGTCTTCCAAAATAAGTCCTACATGAATGTAAGTCGGTACTGATCAGTAAATTGGTTTATGAACCTAATTTAAGTATATCATGACTTTAAAAAAAAACATTTGTGATGTATTTGAACTGGTAAACGTCCTACATGTACGACAGGTCCATGTGTGTAAAATACTCAGGGCTTGAATTTCATGAACGAATCTGCTAGACCACATGGTTAGTAGCTTAAACCATTTACTGGACCGACGCTATTTTTACAAGACCAAAGCTACAAGGAACGTGGATTTACTGTTCGTTAGTTTTAAAATTTATGCACTGGACCACTGGTCTAGTATGGTAAAGAAAACTCTAGACTGAGGCTTAAATTACTGGCCTCGGTCCACCGGTCCAGTGGGTATTTCGAGCCCTGCATACCATAAAAAGGTGTATACGTGGTACAGTACAGTGCAGTACATGTAAATGAAAATGATTGTACATGTATCCCCTATGTGTACTACCCCTATGTAAAGGCTACATGTTATTGTATACATGATGTATGTTGCACCCTTGTACGCAAAATATTCTACCAAAGCATTGCTGCAAGTTTGTATCCTATTTTAACTGTGGGTCATATTTCTTTTCTTAATGTGCAAGCTGCATTTGGTTAGCACAATGGGTTTAGTACAATGGGTATAATTCTTTAATCAATAAATTATACTGTTAATTTTGAACACAATGGTGAATGTGGATCCTTCAGGAAATTGGCGGAATTTGCAGGCTTATTAAATGCCAGCAGTAATTACCACAAAACTATACATGTAATGCCATTTTACCTTGTACTGTTGTACATGTACACTTTCAAGGATAAAGGTTAGATAGATTATGCATAGATTATGCAATGAAGCCATTTAAACCATTGATGGTAATTTTCAAAACTTGCAAGGGAAGGGGGTGTGTTTTTAAAAATGAGGTTCCCATGGGGCATGCTTGTCCACAATACACAACAGAGGCATGGCCACTTTTTTTTACTCAACATTTCTCCCACTGTTTATTTTTCACAGGTTTCCTGCCAGCTACATTGTACAAGTACAAACAAACTAGAAAATCAATATGTCCTCCCAGGGACATTTTGTGGATTTCACCCCCCTCCCCCTCCCCCTGTTTTTTGTCCTGAGGACTCCATGGTGTACATTATAAACAAGTTGTTAGGGGATTAAGAGGTCACTTCAACTATCCAAAATCAAAGTAAACACCACATTACTCTGGTAGTTTTTACCACATCAAAAACTCCAATAAGTGTGGTCATTTAGGCAAGTGGCTTGATTCTCTTCGATTCATAAGTTTCGGAAGTTCGAGTTCACTCTTGCGATGTGAGGCTTGAGTGTAGTAAAATAATTTGCGGCAGTTACTGGAGGCACGCCGCCAAAAATGTTAGCCTCGTGTCATTGAGTCTGTTGTTAGAACACTAGGGGGTGGGGGGAAAGCGAGTTAAAGCAGAATTATCGGCAAATTTATGTAAGTGCCTTCCTTCCCGAATAAAGGGAAACAATTTAACCCAGGTCTGATTTATCCTTTTTTACTCTACCTTTTAGGGACTTATAGGGAGGGTTACATGAACTCGGCATTTTGTCAATCTTGTGGCAAGTACTATAGGCTAAACGTTACTACATGTAGCCTATGTACTTGGCAAAACAAATTTGGCAGGTCGGGTGTCCTTGTGAACAAATGGGAGTGTGGGAATTGACATGTATGTGGTGGGAGTGTGGGAATTAATCCGAATCATGATATCGTGTAAACATGACAGGTTTGCTGGTTTGTGATAGCAGTAAAAATGCCAAATATGTCTTTTTCCTTTTCTAGTCCAGTGTAAACACGGACACTTAAATGCCGTGTTTACACTCGAACCGGCAAAGGTGGATACAGACCCAGCATTTTTATTGCGACCGCGAAACTGAACATTTGCCGCGTTTACACTACACCTCGATTCGGCTTTAACTCGCCTTTAGAAACTGCAAAAGTCACCACTAGTGTTGCGGCACTAGTGCCAGATTGGTCAATTAAATCTACTACACAGCGGGCACCGCCCCAAGGACACTCAAATTGCCGAATCTGTATTCAGGTAGCGTTTACACTACAAGCAACTTTGACAATTGCAGGGTTCAACTCTGCAATTCCCGCATTTAACCCTACCCCAAAGGTGACTTGAAAAAGGCGAATCAGACCCGGGTCTGATCGGCCCTTTTCAATTCGCCTTTTGCGTTTGCACTTAGCGCCTACCCGGCTTCAACTCCCCTTTTTGGAAATTGCGGAGTTTGATTCGGCAAAAGCGAATGGAGTGTAAACGGGCCTAAAGTTAACTACTCAACCAAGCTTACTGTGATCATGGCTAAATTAATTGGTTTTTTTTATTCATGGGTACAAGCATGGAGGTAGGAAACAACCAATCAAAATTTGTATTACTTTAAATGGCAATTTTCCTTTGTATCCACACAAAACCCATGGCCACTGTAGTGACAGTCCCCAGTCTTGTGCATAGAGTACTGGTATACAGATTATGTAAAGGCACCATTTTACATAGTACCTCCCATAAAGAGCTCTGCAGCAGTGTTTACCAAGTCCTGGTCCTGGTCACATAATGATGATTAGGTACTTATTCTCATGGCCAGTCAAGCATTGGTATTGTATTGTGCAATGGAAGCTTTCTATTGGTGGCAAGCTAGGCAAGCTCAAGCACCACTGGACCCTTTCACACAACATGCATACATGCAAGGACATTCCATAGAAAATATTTTCCCTGGGAAATGTGTAGGGGGTGGAGGTGCCTACATGTACAGTTGTGTGACGTGTAGGGCTATAGAAAAATCCAGCAGCATTACCGAGGTGTACCTCGTTCTGGTTGATGTCATCCATAAACAAAGACACAAAAGTGGTTCTGAGAAAACCTTTGGACCCCCTAAAAAAGAACTATGTTTAGCGTTAGCGTGCACGTCACTTTCAACCCTGCACGTCAAACCGTTTTTTTCAAAAACGGCAAAACAAAAAAATGTTTAACCCTGTGCGTCAAAGTTTTTTTTGTTACTTAAAGGCAGTATACATTATTGGTAATCTCGAAAATCAGAAATGTTCACAGATTTACGCCTAACTTACACAATATAAACATGATGACCGTAGAAAACTTCCCCTAAAATGGTTTTGTCTGAAGTGCTATAGTCTTTGAGAAATGAGTAAAACAATTAGTTTTCGTCTCATGAGACAAAAATTCAATTCGCCCCAAAACCATTTCACCCAAGTGCCATTTCGCCCCAAACCACTTCGCCCGAGTGCCATTTCGCCCCAAATCACTTCGTCCAAACTCCAAACACTACATCGCCCAAGGTTAAAAGTTGATATCAACCCTGGGCATAGACGCCATTACAACACATTTCTAAAATAAAAGAACAAAGGCTGTCGATACCATTACTGTTTATTTTGTTTTCACCAAATAGCAGCGAAAGATAAAAAAAACAAGGAAGTAACCGTGAATAATATTAAATTTCCCCGGGCCAAACCAGAAGAGCTACATGTAACAATGGTCCAACATCGTTTTGAACATTAAGAAATGTTGAATAGGCCATTTAAGCCATCGGTATTGAAAGAAGGAAAAGAAACAAATTTCTGCAGCATACATGTACCCTAGGGTGTTCAAGTACCTTTTAATGCTGTAAAGTATGTATTCAATGGTTATGGAATGTGTTGTGTAGGCCTGTTACTTTGTAAGTGGGTACGGGTATGCTTTGATCATGCTAGCTTTTAAATGCATTGTACTGTACGTGTATTGTCATGGATAAAATACATGTTCCTGAATGCAAAGGAGAATGAATAATACCATTTATACATGTATAGTAACTTTTTTTTTAAATGTGAATTCTCAAAAAAATTATCTGTATGGCTGACTTTAATGGGTGAAAAGGCCCATCAGTTCCTGTATGCAAGTTGGAATTAGTATTTTCATTTTTTAATTTGGAAACTACAGGTAACTTTTCCTTCTTGTAGTATTTTGCCACAAGTGTATCATAAAAACATAGTCCGTTGTACGTACAACAGCGCGACCAAAATACATCCACCACAGGATTTTTAAATAAAGTGGTGCATTCGAAAAAATCTTGTGGTGGATGTATTCTTTGTTTATTAATGTGTGACTCAATGGGTGTCTAAATCGCTGAGCTAGCTTTGCTCAGGTGGCTGAAGCAACGGATGAAACCGCAACGGATGAAACTACAGAAACCGCAAAAGTCACCACTAATTGTAACTGCACCGAGACGATGGTAAAATGAAAAATGGCTAAATTTTACTGCTGTCCGCACTTGGGAATTTGCCAAGATGTGCAGTGTCCCTTCGCAGCACGGCCCGGAGGTATGTTATAACACTTCTCAAAATCAAGTTTTTTAAACGAAAGTAGAACCGAGTCCGTTTCCAATTCTAATCTACCCATCTTATTGTCTCACTACATGTGCATAACAGTTGCCCTTTCATAATCACTGAGTAATTGATGGCTGGGTGTGGTTTCATTACACACAGACAAAGTACAATGAGTATATTGGCAAGTCTGTTTACGCTGCAGAACACTGCGCTGTAAATTGAGCAGCCCTGGATTTTTCCCCTACCCTAGCTTGGAAATTGCGTGTCTCTGTTGCATATAATATATACATGATGTATGTGGAAGCAGTTTAATTTGGTGTACTGTTGAGCGCTTTCAACCAAGCAAGGGAAGATATTTGATTTATCAGAGAACGTATGCATGATGTGTGCACAAACAAGAATAGATACATGTAGTAATGACAGTAAGGTTTTTTTACTAGGCATATGATGATCGATTTATTAGAAACAATTTACATCAACAAAATGTTTAGGGTGGGTAGGGGGAAATACCTTTTTTATTTTGCTCCAATTTTTTTTTACCCAAATAAGTGGGATGATGATCAGTATTTTTTTAACATTTATTGTGTGCATCATTAATGGCACAGGCGTTGCGTGATCAAGAGAGCGCGCATCGTGGACAGTGATTCTCAACAGGAGATACACGCGCAGACGCACTGATCGTACCCAACACGTACTATGGGGAACAAGACAAAGATGGACGCACCGTGATAAATTAATATGGGAAAAGTACCCATCGTCCTGGTAGGTTTTCCCCCTGACGATACTGCACAGAAACCGGAGCCATTATACCACACTAGTTAGGGGCTTAAGTGGTGTTCCCATTGGACTATTTTTGGTTAAACTCCCGTGGTTGTGCGGGAGAGTAGCAAAATTTAGTCCAATGGGGACGCACGGAGAATTAGCGTCCCTGTAAAGTTACCGCGACCACGATGTAAAACTTACAGGGTAAAAGAGTCCGCGGAAACTTTCCGCTCAGCCGCGGGAGTTTTACAGGGCCCTCGAAAAGTCCAATGGGAACAGCGCCGCCCTGTAGAACTACCGCTACCGCTGTGTAAAATGCCAAATGGATGACGTCACTTCCTGCACTGTGCAATCCCACCACACATTGCGCGAAAATTCTTGTTCCGTTATTATGTACTGTACATGCCATGTACGTACGTACGCACGTGTTTTTTTCATGCTCATTTCTTCGCAAATATAATGGCAAGTTTAATAGAAGTTGTTCGAAATTTGATTGGGTTTCCTGAAAACGAAACTCCTGTTAGGTCAAAGGTTATGTAAACTACGCCCTCAATTGACCACATATGGCCAGCCAAATAGCTAAATTTTCCGCTCGCGTCGTGTAAAATATATGGTAGTAGGAACGCACGGGAGATTTACAGGAAGGAATGTTTACAGGGAGTCGCGGAAAGTTCCCGCGAGGGCGCGTAAAAAGAAGTCCAATGGGAACGCGCCTATAGTTAGGTTCAAATCCGGGTACCCTAGTAAGAAAAATGTGTGCGCATATGCATTTATATATTTATCTTTAATTATCAAGTTCTTGTCAAAAGATCGTCTTGGACAGAAACATTGCATTGGACAGTTGGAACCACTTCTGTCCACTATTTGAGTAAGGTTTTTCCGGTCAACTGGTTGATTCAAAATTTGGGATATTGCACATCCTGTATTAACGTAGACCAAGCCCCTTTTCTTCTATTTCCTCGCCTCCTGGCACAGTGCCAGCACGTACACGTACACACTTATCCCAGGATGCAATCTGCATACATGCCCTTTTGCATTGTGACCTAGCGCAGTCCTGATAAGGCCAGTCCCAAATAAACAAGGATTTGAACTTTGATATTTGAGGTTATAATCCATCACTGGCCGGGAGACTGCTCAAATAGTCGGGTAATACTAAACAGGTTTGAGCGCTTGGTTAATGGTTACACTTACTGAAAAGGGCTCTGTTGATGTTGATGTTGCCTGTGGTTAGTCAACCAAAATAGACAAAAATTAAGGACAAAATATTGTTTGTAGTTTGTAAATTGTTCTGATACCATATTGATAAAGTGCATCCAAAGGTTGGATTATAAATCGGGTTGTGGGGAGTTAGCATTTCAACCTGCACCTACATGTAGATACTATGTCAATTAAATATTCTTGTTAAGTGTTTACATGTATGTACTGTACGTGTTTGGTAGGTCTACTTGTTTGGCAGAATGGGTCGTTAATAGACCCGACACATAATGACGTCATTTGTTTTCCATGCCGCTTGGTAGGTACCCTAAAGGCCTGTCCGCATTGGACTTTTTTTGGGAAAACAATTACCGAGACGATGGGTATTTTTCCCATTTTTAATCCAGTGCAGACAGCCTAGGAAGTTTTCCTCTCTGTAACTTTTTCCCGATTCCAGCAGTTACTTTTCCTGGCCAACTTCTGCCCAGGAAAATTGACCCGAGACAAAAAGTCCAATGCGGACACAGCGAGTCGGTAAAAGCGCTCTGGTAGCGTACGTCCGGGCCGTGAAGGTCAAACTGCGAAGGGACACTGCACATGCTCTCCCACGGTCTTGGTAAAATTTTACTCTGTCAAAAAATCCAAATGCAGACAGCAGTAAAATTTAGCTAGTTTTTATCTTACCATCATCTCGGTAAAACCTGCCGAAAAACAAGTCAAATGTGGACACGGCTTAAGACTCCCACACAGAAATACACACATGTAAACAAACCACGACATCATGTTTCAGGACTATTTGTATGTATATCGCATTCATCTCACTAACTTCACGACAGAATACATTGAAATGTACCAGTCAGCCCCAATTATTGAGTTTTAAAGGTGCGAGTTCAGCAGAGATTAGAGTTAAATCGGGTAAACTCTGTTGTAAATGGGTCTTTCCACAGTAATGGGGGTACATTTCTGTAACATTCAAGATCTAGTTCACTTCAAATGTCTTAATTTTATCTTTAAATTATCAAGCTAAACTGAGGAAATAACTTTTTCACCAAGGAGTACGAAAAATAGTCCTACAACATACATTTGTGAAAACCCCGTGCACAAATTTTCTTATTACGCACGTGTAACAAAGACGGAAAAAAATGTCACAAAATTGTCTGTCCACGTTACATACGTAATAGGAAAATTTGTACACTTGCTTTTCAAAAATGTATGTTGTGGCAGCAATATATTACCTCTTTGGGCAAAAGTCTCAAAAATCTCCTGAGAACAAAACAAGGACATTTCTTTAATTCTGAGATAAACTAAAGACATTTGAAAGGGATTAACTTATTTTTCAAATGTACCCCATTACTGTGGACAGACCAAAATACTATCAAATGGAATTAATTTTTGGTTTGGCAACCCGAATAATCAACAAAATATCAGTGCTTAGTAATGGGATTTTACTACCGTTTCGTTTACGGTGTTTGGGTGTCATGCTTACATGTACCGTACATGTAGGCCTATCTAGCTGCAGAAAGTGAATTCTCTGAGTCTTGTTTAACATGTCTGCTTAGTGTAACTGGGGAACAAAGGAAGCACAGCCTGCTTACATTACCATTTTGGCTAATGACCTTTTACACTTTAATTCTCATGTGTAAATGATTTCCTTTGTGTGGTAGTAGCAGTGTTGATGTGGCAGACATCAACCACCTCACCCAAGCACTCCTAGTAGTGATCATGTTGTTTTTAGCCTTGAGGCCCATTTGAGGGGAGCAAAAATGCTGTCACTGGCAAGTCTTTGTTTACCATTTACTGCATTAAGATACATGTAGTGCTTGGTATACATACAAAGACTGGCATTACATCATACACATTGGGTCTACATGTGTACTTACATGTGGGTAATTCCCAAAATTAGGGGTCCAAAATGTTTGGTGTCCCAGTTACCGGTACGTACGACACTCTCTGCTTCAAAAATCACCACTTATGACCACAAATTCTCAGTAATGGACTGTGGCCTGTGATTATAGGGGGCAGCATCATTTTCTTCAATATTTTGCTTTCGGATTCCTGAAAAATATTCAAAACAAAAGACCATAAAGGCTTATAATTTGTTCCATGGTATTGAATAGGAGTTTGGTGTCCCGGGTTACCTACGCCAATGAAAATATTGGCTGTAGAATGAGTTTGCATTAACCTTGGTGCCATACATGTATCTACACACAAACATTACATTTGAGTGGCATTTGTTCAAAAAAAAATAAGTATTTTCTACTGGGAAACCACTTTCAATCATTAAAAAAACTTGGAAATCTTAAAAAGCATGTCACACTTTTGGACCGCTAATTTTGGGAATTACCCATGTACATTACATGTACATGTACCGGTAGTCCCAGTCCTACCTTCCGTGAGCTGTTTTTATATTGCACTGTGAAACAAAATCTTGCCATTTGATTTACGTACATGTACATGTATTGGTACGTGTAGGAATCACGCACCATAAAACCCTTCCTGGTACAGTCAGGCACAGTCATTTGATGTTGCTGGTGCCCGGTTTTTCCCCTGTCAAATTTCCGTAAAGGTTTATGTTGCATCGTTGTGCATAACACAATGAACAGAATAACAGCAGGGATTTACATGTAGAAAAAGGAGCTTTAAGTATACAAGAGCTTTACTGGTTTATCAGGGAATATTATAATGAGAGTTTACTGTATCGTATTGCTGCCATCTTGTACAATGTGTAGGATATTTTAATTGGTCAACAATGTGAGCACAAAGAGTGCAACCATGCATGTTCTCAAACAACAAAGAAACTGCCCTACAAGATGGCAGCTATTCGATATGGTCTATAGGCCTAGTACAAGTTCGGATATATTTTGGCGAAGTACCATATAGGCCTACTGATTAACACTTGTGTTGTGCATCCATTGTTTGCATTTAGTGTATTCTATTTTTGAATTTTTAATTTTTTAGAATTCTAAAGAAATGTTCCTAAAATAAGGGCATTGATGACTTTCATTAAAGGCACAGGCTCGTCAGCAATGCGCGCGCGTCAACTTCGTGCCACGAAGTACGCAGCTCCATAGCAAAGGCATGGAGCTGCGTATTTCGTGGGACGAATTTGGCGCGCGCGCATTGCTGACGAGCCTGTGCCTTTAATGTTTTTATACGTAATCGCATACCGAGTACACTATCCTGTCGTCTTATTTTGTGATGATTGTACATGTAGCAGAAAAACTAACCGAAAATGTTCGTATGGCTTGTGTTTGAACGGATGAATAAACTCATTGTCTTGCATGCAGGAAGTGTTACATGTTGGCCTACATACATACCCGGTACGTATAGGTAATTCCCAAAATTAGGGGTCCAAAAGTGTGACATGCTTTTTAAGATTTCCAAGTGTTTTTAATGATTGAAAGTGGTTTCCCAGTAGAAAATAATTATTTTTATTTGTACAAATGCCACTCAAATTTAATGTTTGTGTGTACATGTACATGTAGATATGGCACCAAGGTTAATGCAAACTCATTCTACAGCCAATTTTCATTGGCGTAGGTAACCCGGGACACCAAACTCCTATCCAATACCATGGAACAAATTATAAGCCTTTATGGTCTTTTGTTTTGAATATTTTTCAGGAATCAGAAAACAAAATATTGAAGAAAATGATGCTGCCCCCTATAATCACAGGCCACAGTCCATTACTGAGAAGTTGTGGTCATAAGTGGTGATTTTTGAAGCAGAGAGTGTCGTACATAACTGGAACACCAAACATTTTGGACCCCTAATTTTGAGAATAACCCCTTACACCATATCATTCTTTGGAGGAACTGTCTGCAGCTCATTGTGGTGGTACACACAACACACTTATCAAATCCAATTATGTTAATTTGACAGAATTGCACTGGACTAAGTGGATTACCTTGGTGGTTTTTTTGGCCACTAATATTTTCTGCAGTCTAATAAGCTGTTTCTTAGAAAGAGGATCCATAATGAGCAGCTCATTATCACACCCTATTCTTGTCATTTTGAGGACACACCCTGAAAAGTGGCTACATGTTTTTGTTCACATTTAAAAAAGCCCCGAGCTAAAATACAATTTTGTTTTTAAGTTCTCAATTGCTTGCCTTGACCCAGGTTTGCTTCTAAAGGCTGCATTTAAAATTTTCTATAGGCTCTTTAAGTTATTAAGTTCAAGGGTCAAACTTTAAATAAGGATTGAATCAAATTGGAATAGTGATTGAATTGAAAGGCTGCAATTTGCATTCTCAGTCTGTTTGGCGGCTGAACAAAAAAAATGTCGGAAGTATTTTTTGTATCACAGTTTTTCACCTCGAACCTCAAACCTAGCCATAGAATCAATACCACGAACATTTTGCACCGATGAACATACCTGTAATTTATGTTGGGGGCAGGGGGAGGAGGTCGCGGGAGCAGAGCTCCAAACTCTTCCAGAGTTTGCAAAAGATTCGCAGGAAATTGATGGATCTTACAACTTTTGACACAGATTAAACCCTCTTGGATAATCATAATCTCAATAATTCACAATCTTGGGAATTTTTAATTGAGAAGTCTTACAGAAGTCGGGAGATTAGCCTGTTTTGTTTGTGCCTTCTCGAAGATCCAGGAAAATTGGCAGTTTTGGAAGGGGAGTGTGTACGTAATATAATGCTCGTAGGGCTTCACCAGACAAAATCCATTAAAAAACAAAACTTGGTGTTGAAATGTTACAAAGTTGTAAAATATTGTCGGTTAAAGGCACAGGCTCGTCAGCATTGCGCACGTGCCAAATTCGTGCCACGAAATACGCAGCTCCATGCCTTTGCTATGAAGCTGCGTATTTCATGGCACAAATTTGGCGCGCGCGCATTGCTGACGAGCCTTTCCTTTAAAGGATCTGTGCCAAAATATCCATTTCTCTTCACAATACTCAACCTTTGTTGCAAAATGCACACCGATCCTGTTTTTGTCGCTTAGAGACCACCTTAGTTCTCCAAAATGTTACGATAGAACCATATTTTGTTTACATGACGTAACCTACATAAAAATAAATCATGCATTTGCTGTTGAAATCCTCTGTGTCGGGCATTGAATGGTACCAGTATATTTGTGAACCTTAAAAATTAAAGGGAACAAGGTCTAACTGATAATATTCTCACAAGGGGGTTTAAACAGAGTTGACTGTTGTGGATTGTGCGATAGAGTCGGTCAATCTATTTGCGGTGTGCTGAAAAATTGCCAAAGGTTACTGCCAAGAATTGATTCGTTAAAAGGACTAATTCTACTGACCCCCAACTATGGTATAACAACTTGACAGACACTTTGTCTTTCATCAGTGGCACAATGGGATCAATGTTCAAGTGCTGGCTGGCCCACACAAAGAGATGTCCTTATGCTGATAATGTTATAGACCTTTATCACATGAGCCCTTGTTTGAAAAAAAGATAAATGTTTAAGCTTAATCATTGTTGAATTTCCAGTTATTCAACAATAGAACACTTGTAAATTGTGTAGTTAATGTTTCACATTGTGGCAGCCATTTTTAAAGGAGCGTGTCTGTAGGTCGATTTTCACAAAGATCTGCGACGCGTCGTACATTGTACATGTAAGTACCAAATCTATCGCGTCTCGCCGAAACCGTGGCAAACTTATAAAGGGTACAGCAAGTTGCATTGGATTTGGTACTTAACGTACGACGCGTGGCACGTGTTTGTGAAATCAACCCCAGATCACATTTGTTGACTGCCCCCATTGTCCCATGGGTGTTGAATTTTGATACCATATTATTTGTCATATTTTTCTCATTACTTTTCTGAAATTTCGTGCTCTTAGTCTTAATCTGTATACTTTCAAGGATATCACTAAAAACCACCAATGTTTTGTAAACTAATTTATCTGGTTTAATACATAAAGCAATGCAGGGATAACACCAGCTTTTTTGCTTCCACATCCAAATTGGAGAATGCAAATTTCCTGTTTTGCTTCCATGGATAGTATTTTGGGGCAGTATTTTATATGCTTGTTAGGTCGGAACAAAATCCATTTTCTAGAAGAATCTGAACAATCTCCCAGGGCAGGAAATTCGTCACTTGAAAGGGCACTGCCATTTGTGTTATTGGAGGAGTCTTTTGGAGTTTAAAAGGATCTTCCATTGGAAAATAAAAAAGTCTATGGGAGAATTGCAAAAGGGCACCAAGGCCAGGGGCAACAGAGGCAATGGCCTCCGTGGCCTGGTGAATTTCCAGCCCTGATCTTCTTTAACAGAAATCTTGTGCCGTAAACATGTCACATACTGGTAAGCTGAAACTGTAGCCACTAATTATTTCCTAATTGGGGCGCTGAACTCCTGGGAACATCATTATGAAGAGAAAATAATAAGGTGTGGGTTCTTTCTCGGCTTCTCTTTTCTTGTAGCAAATTAGTGGTGATTCTCATTAGTCAGTATAACGAGGCAGTTGTGCTTCAAATAAATGTCTCTATAATGAGGAATGAGTCAAAAGTCAAATCTGTTTGAAGATGTCTGTACATCAGAAAGGATGGGAGAGGGGACATCCCGATTTGGTATATTGAGGGCTGATAACAAATCCTGCTGTTTTATAAATTTACCAAATCAACAGCATTTACCAAATCAACACAACTTGAACTACAATCAACAGAACTGCTTTGTTACGCATGGTTGACTAAAGTGGTGTTCCAACTTCCCATTGGACTATTTTCGGTTAAACTCCCGTGGTTGTG
Source organism: Henricia sp. BOLD:AAB3569 (assembly GCA_037783545.1). Classification (NCBI taxonomy): domain Eukaryota; kingdom Metazoa; phylum Echinodermata; class Asteroidea; order Spinulosida; family Echinasteridae; genus Henricia; species Henricia sp. BOLD:AAB3569. The sequence continues at coordinate 789,702 of JBBELK010000402.1, forward strand.
CGGGAGAGTAACAAAATTTAGTCCAATGGGGACGCACGGAGAATTAGCGTCCCTGTAAAGTTACCGCGACCACAATGTAAAACGTACAGGGTGAAAGAGGCCGCGGAAACTTTCCGCTCAACCACGGGAGTTTTACAGGGCCCTCGAAAAGTCCAATGGGAACAGCGCCGCCCTGTAGAACTACCGCTGCCGCTGTGTAAAATGCCAAATGGATGACGTCACTTCCTGCATCGTGCAATCCCACCACACATTGCGCGAAAAAAAGTATGGTTATTACGTATGTACGGGCCCTGTATGTAGTACGCACGTGTATTTTCATGCTCTTTTCTACGCAAATATAATGGCGAGTTTAATCGAAGTTGGGTTTCAAGCAGCATGCACACAATTAATAATTTCGCGCCAATATGTGTATCTCATGGCATGTCAAACATCCTGTTAGGTCAAAGGTTATGTAAACCACGCCCTCAATTGACCACATACCGTAGTAGCTAAATTTTCCGCTCGCGTCGTGTAAAATATATGGGAAGTGGGAACGCACGGGAGATTTACAGGAAGGAATGTTTACAGGGAGTCGCGGAAAGTTCCCGCGAGGGCGCGGAAAAAGAAGTCCAATGGGAACACGCCTTAAAGCATCTGTGTTTAGAAAATTCCCACTCTCATACCATGTTTCTTTTGAAGATTTACCCGTTAATAGCGGGTAACGTGAAGTTTCTACTGAGCCGTTCTGTCCGGAATATAGCGGAGCTTGCCGGATAAAGGTCACATGCAGGGGTCATGCACAGACATTGGGTCGGTCACTTGTTCACGTTTTCTCCCCTGTATGCGCACTCGGGCGGAACAGTGCTTGTTTCTGTTGGCGCTTAAATTCCACAGCATTTTCCTTCCTCGGGAAGGAAAAATGCCGGGGAAAATTCTCCCGGAAAATGGCGGATAAGACCTGTTTCTACTGAGCAGATTTTCCGCCTTTTCCGGCATTATCTGGTAAATAAGTCTCAATAGAAACATGCCTTCAGAATCAGATTGACTGCAGTAGGAGTCGAAATTAACCTGAATTTCATGCTGGTCAGAAGGACCAGTACAATGTAGATTAGAGAACTCTACTGGTCCTGCTGAAAATTTGGTGGCCCACAGGTGCTTTTCATACTGAAATACTTTCTGGTTTAAGGTCATTGAGTGCAGGAGGGATGGTATTGCTTTCTGATCCAACACTGGGGCATGTCTAGTCTGGAGAGATCAGAGACAGAAATGTAGTTATCTGAAAATGTCTAAAGCGATCAGAAATAGTTTATTGTAACCAGGAATTCATCGCATTGAGTAAGAAATGTTTACTGTGGATTAGGCATCAGAGAATGTTTCCATGAGTCGGTAATTGTTTTCACTGGTCCATGGGACCAGCATCTTTGACAGATCCAGTGGTCCTTCCGATTTTTTACTGGTCTCGGACCACAGGACCAGTGTTAATTTCGACCCCTGCTGCAGTTTTGTTTACAATCAAACAGTGGAGAACTTTGTGCATCTCGTTTGTTGCGCAGTAAAGTACATGCAGGTCTGGTGTTTTTTCCTTGCAAATCATGTACGTGTACCGGTAGGCCTACATTTAAAATGTTGTGGCTGTTAACTCAATCTCAATTCCAATCTTTCTACAGCAAAATGTGACTCACACAAACAAACTCATAGTTTTCAAGACCACTGCCAGCTAGGAGCAAAAAATGCCAAGCCAAGTTGTGGCCCTACATGGCCCCAGGTCACAGAACTTCTCAGAATGGCTTCCAGAGACTCCCCAGGGGACAGCAACATGACCCTTGGCTGGCCCAGCTGGCTGTATCAGGTTTTGTTGTGGCAGATACTTCAGGATTCAGGGATCGCGTTTGGAACTCCTTTTTTTCCTGCAGAGATTTTATATACCTACATGTACAGTCAGTGCTGGCATATGTAGGCACAAGCTACACAATAACATGTACAAGCAACTTGGGCTTTTTTGCAGGAGCCCTTGCTCATTATAATAACCAGGCAGGATGTATACTGGTAGGCCATGTACATGTAGCATGTAAGTGTGTGCTGTGTAATCCATCTCAAAAATTTGGCAATGCATACTGTACATTGTATGTAGGCCTATCCGGTATTATGAACGTAATGTCGAGGAAAACCTTCATGATTTAAAATACTAAAGCCGTGTCCGCATTGGACTTGTTTTTTGGGAGGTTTTACCGAGACGATGGTAAAATGAAAAATGGCTAAATTTTACTGCTGTTCGCATTTGGACTCTTTCGACACGGGAAAATTTTACCGAGACCGTGGGAGAGCTTGCGCAGTGTCCCTTCGCAGTTTGACCTTCACGGCCCAGACGTATGCTTCCAGAGCACTTTTACCGACTTGCTGTGTCTGCATTGGACTTTTCGTCTCGGGAAAAGTTCCCTGGTCAATTTTCCTAGGCAGAAGTTGGCCTGGAAAAGTAACTGCTGGACTCAGGAAAAGTTACTGAGAGGAATGTGTCCTAGGCTGTCCGCATTGGACTTAAAATGGGAAAAGTACCCATCGTGTTGGTAAGTTTCCCCAAAAAACTCCAATGCGGACAGGCCTTAAGCAAGAAATTGTGAATAGACTTGAGTATTTTGTAGTGTTCAGAGGAAAACTCAAATTGAAAATCAAGGTCCGCAGACTAGAAATGTTTTCAACTGAAAACAGTCTACAGCAAATTTTTGAGCAAGTCGATTGAGCGACTATAGTTAGCTACATGTACAGTCGGCTATAGTTGTGAATCGAATTTGCCTCACGATGACTCAAATTTTCATAGTTGCCTAAAGCCCGCCGCACACCTTTGCAATTTACCAGCCAATCGTACACCGGACCATTTGCCCCGGTCGTGCGGTGTACCGTACGGTCAGACTGGTCCGAATTGTTTCAGCGCAGTGGCACACCTTTTCTGGTATGTGGTCCGATTGGTCAGTGAATCACAAAGGTGTGCGGCGGGCTTAAGGTTGCAACCAAGTAAATCAGACTCCCATAGGAACCAATGCTAAATGCCCAATTTTCAAAAATTATTTAAAAATACTCGCAACTCACTCGGCTTCTCAGGACAACAACCAAAATACTAATTAAAGTCTGATCTTTTCAATTCTGTTCAATTTTATTGGGGTTTCCCGTCACTTTCAATTCCCCTAATTTCTACATAAATTAAAACTACCGCTACAAGAGTGAAAATTGCCAAACAGACCAGCGTCCATTTTGGAAAAAAGTCACATTCTCTACTGGGGAAAAAGGGCCACTTTTAGGAGCTACATGTACATTGTCCAAAATATTTACAGTTGGAAGACAAAAATACCCCACATCACGACAACGATGGCCATATTCTACACTAGACCACACTCGTTCAGCTTGCAAATCTCTCTTTCCCTTCAGGAAATTCCAGACATTATTAATAAATTTTCCCCGTTTGTGGACTAGAATTTGTGGTACTTGTAGTAATTTTCTTTGAGTAATGAAAACAAACCTTTACAGACTAATCCTATTTATTTTGATGACGATGTCAGTTTCTCTCCATGCACATTAAACATTGTCTACACAGTACAGCCTATTCTTATGCATCATACCATACACTGTCAATATCTAAAATGAACCAAATCAATATTTTATTTCTGAAGATTTAATTATGCAGCAGTTCATCTACTCTTGAGCTCTGAGAGAAGTGCATTTTAATGTCGCTGGCGTCGTCTGGACGCCGGCCAACATCCCGCAGACAATATCACATGCATTCATGATGAATACTGGCCAAGCTTCAGCATATATGTACCATGCAGTATTCATGACTTGTAAGGGGCATATTGCGAGCCACATTTTTTATAAATTCTGACGGGAATGGCTTGTCCGATTATGTATTTTAATGTACCGTATTTCATCAAGTTTCTTTTAAAAATTTAAATAAATTATATTGAAAATTACCTTTGAGTATGTACATGTAGGCTTCCAGCTAGAAAATTTGAAGGTAGAGCACATGATTGGTAAACTGTTAAAAGGGGCGTTATTTCCACTCGTAATTAAAAGCCCATATTGATAAAACTGCCCTGTAGAAATTTCAGCCACGTACTGTATGTGCAGTAATACTTCTGAAAATTTTTAAAAATCCATGCATGGTTTTTGTGTTAAGTTGAATGGTAAAGTCTTTTGCAAAAGACTTTTTTAGAAAACCACCTTCAGTTGTTAATTTCTCACACAAAAGACCATTTTGCCTGGAAATGAAATCATGTCTCGGGAAAACGATTTTCCACTTTGTCAAAAATTGTTTCATTTGAAAATCACAGAAAATATCTTTTGTTTGAGATTTTCCATTTTTTTGTATGCTTGTCACTGGATTAGGCCAAAAAAAACTGTTAGCGTGAGTTGAAGTCTCCCAAAATAATGCAGTGACGCATTTTTTTTGGGGGGGGGGGGGGGGTGGTAAGTTGATTCCAAGCAATAAAGTCATGTTGACATGAATCCAACCTACATGTTTTTAATCGAAACACTAAAAATCCAAAAAAAACCTTTGACGCGCAGGGTTAAAAGTGATGCGCGTGCTAACACTATAGACCTTAGCTACCGGTCTAGGCCTACATCTACATGTATAGAGCTGCATAATGCACCAGCAGATGCATGGTACATACTGATATATGCCTACACATGTAGTTTCAATCCCATCATGTCGTACATGTACGTGTAGTCTGTAGCATGTACACTACATGTAAGTTTTGTTGTACATGTACCTGGCTGATTATGAATTTAAAAATGTTACATGTACATCTGGAGCGTGGGAAAGTTCATTTTCGTCACCGCTTGCAAATGAAATTTGGAATTGAGCCAAAAACACTACTTTGCACAATTCCATACATGTGTATGTGGCACATAGAGCCAAAACTGAAATACAATACCAGCAAGGAAAATATAGTCATTTTATAAATTTAATGTTTTAATAGGAACTGAAACGGAAAAATGACATTGTCACTTCCAGGGGGTCAGAAAATATACCATGTGGAGAAAAAAACAACCATGGTTGGTTTACATGTATCTTGCGTTCATGTAGGCCTATGTATGTTTGCACGGTTGCATATTATACACTCCAGTTGTATTCAGATTTAGAAGACCCTGGTAATATTGATTGGTTGTTTACGTCTCTGCGCTTGCTCTAGCAAAGGTGGGCCTGGTCATGCAATACTGATTGCAGGTGCACATGTCCACTGTATGTTGGTAATACCGCAAAGCGATGTCCAGTTTGTACGCCCTCTATCTACGCAAAGATACGGCAATGAAAGATTCCTAAGCTAACAGCAAGATCATCAATCACTCGGGGTCTGATCCAGATCTGATCCAGATTTGATCCAGATCTGATCCAGGTCTGATCCAGATCTGATCCAGGTCTGATCCAGATCTCATCCACATGTGATCAGGATTGGATCATGATCCTGGGAGCATTTACTTTCAGTCTGTGATCTTGACAATTTTATGAAGATGTTTAGCATGTTTAGCATGTACATGTACAGTGACGCAACAATGCCTGTTTCCAAGCAAGCGGCCATAAAATAGCAGTAACACTATTTTCCTGCTACATTACACTACAGCAAAGAACGCAATGTCTGCTATGGTACCAATTCTCCATTGAAATGAAACTTGGGATAAGAGAAAAATCGTAAGGGCCTATTCGAGATTCAAACCTGAGACCTCTGACTTACTGGGCAGATGCTCCACCAGCTGAGCTACAATGTATAAGGCACAGTGGTATACTCCCTCAGGTTTTCCCCTATGAACTCAATAAGCACTTGGGATCTGATCCTAACCTGGGGATCTGATCCTAACCTGGGGATCAAGTACCCTACAAACCCAGGAATAGAGTTCAGTCACTCCTGGATCAATTGTGGCTGTGCAAACACTGTAGTTATTGACTACCAGACAGTCCCTGCAAATCATTCACAATACACATCTGGGAGATGGCCTTGGTGCCTTTGTTTTTGGTTGTTGTTCTGGTGTCCTTCACCAAAGCCTGTGCTTACTCAGTTGTGAAATTAATCATTAGGGGAACAGCTTGCTCACACTGTTGTTGATTGATGGTGCTCCAGCTGTTGAAGGGTAGTGGTGTTGAACTTTATGAGGGAATAGGCCCCTAGATTGGGTGGAGGGGGGGAAAACCCCATATTTCAGGCCTTTTCACACTATGAACGTTCGAAATCTACACGGTTCCACCCCGTATAGACTTTATACAAAATGTCAACACTGGTCCAATCGGCTACGTTTTCACACTACTTAACGCAACACCGGCATTTTTTCTACACATGTAAGGTTTCGACCTGTGTATCGTACGATCGTTTCACACTACACACATGGCCAGCCGTCAACACGGGGTCAAATCGCCGGAAAATTCCCCACATTGCATTGCGGCAAGTCATCTCATTCTCCAAATATTGCTATTTCTTGTTGTTCCATCGAGCTGGTTTTGGATAGAATTGTCAGCCCAAATGGCCAACATATAGCAGCTACCTCCTCTTCACTCCATGTCAGCCTTTTGTCTGATTTCGGGCGCGATTTATCGCACATATTAGAGAACAATGTTGTAATACGTTTAGCACGGTAAAAAAATATGTACACGAACTGCACTGAATAACGCGCAAAAAGGCGAAACCCAAGCTTGTTTGTTCGTTGCAAAACAGCATTTACACAGTGCGATGCTGCCATGCTCCCAAATCTACACGGGTCCAAACTTAACCCAGAGGCGTTCAGACTGTGGTTTTCAACACGTGTCAAACTTCTCTACACGGGTCGAGAGCTTTCAACCCACCTCCCGAGGTGGGTTAATTTCAACACGGATCGAGTGCTCTACACTGGTCAGTGCCGTGTTGAAATGTTGTTGTGCGAAAAGTCAACACGGGTCAGACCCGTGTACAACCTGGAGATTTTTCATAGTTTGAAAAGGCCTTCCCTGATTCCCACTTGCAAGTCTCACCCCTGCGCCAGTCTGAATGTAGCTCTACATGTATACTGCAAAACAGACATTGTGTTGAACAGCTGTATAAAGAATGCAATTGCATACTTATTGATTTTCATCTTTTTCCCCTCATCCCATGCGCAGATATGGCCGTGTGGAAAGCGTAAAAATCACCGGCAAGCGAGATAACGACGGTGGACTCTCGGCATTTGTGGACTTTGTGGACATAAACAGTGCAACCAAAGCGCACGAGGCAATCATAAAAATCGCCGACCATGAGCTGCGAATCGAGTACAACAACCCGGACTCCATAATATCCGAGGATTCTATAACGCACCGTGATTACGATGTAGGCCACGGGAGGCATTCGCGGTACGACTCGCGTCGCGATGGGTAAGTTGTGTGGTGTGTGTCTTAGATAATCACGGCCCAAAGGGAAAAAACAAAGAAAATAAATGTTTACTTTCTTGGTGTAGATTGTACAGGTACCGTAAACCCCTGCTCACGTTAGACTTTTTTTTTGGAAAACTTTAATAATGAGACATGAGTACTTTCCCATTTTAAGTCCAATGCGGACAGCGTAAGATGTTTTTCTCTCAGTAAATTTTTCTGCGTCCAGCGGTTACTTTTCCTGGCCAACTACTGCCCAGGAAAATTGACCAGATAACTTTTCCCGAGACGATAAGTCCAATGCGGACACAGCGAGTCGGTAAAAGTGGCTCTAGAAAACGTACACGCGGACCAAGCGCATTTTCATGCTGCAAAAGGACACAATGCACGCATGCACTTTGCATGTTTTGCGATGCATTATGTCACAAGTTTCCTGTGTGGTTTTTCTTCTTTTTGGTCACAAACAATCATACAGATATTATTGATACATTCTGAAGTTTGGTGAATTTTTCCCAGTTAATAAAGAATGCACTTCGCTCAGGTTCCAAAATAAGCCAGCTGGCTCAAATCTGCAACTTTAGGTTCCTGTAGAGACTCTTTGCCCCGGCGGCCATTTTTGTAGGATTGTAGGATGCAACAATGGAAGCACAAAGTGCCTAATCTTGTCTGATCCATAGGAACAAAGCACTTTCCTGTTATTGATGTGTACAAAGGAGATCCATCTCTCTCCATCTTCCCACCCCAATTAAAGGCCCAGTGGATCATTTGCAATGACCCCAAATAGTAATCGACGAGTTTACAGGGATAAAGGTCTTAAAGTAAAGATTGAATTAATAGCAACTATCCAATGAAAGGTTTTCGCTCAAAATGATATAATTTTACCAGAAAATAATCCGTAAAGATGAAATTATTTAGATCGTTTGCAAACGATTTACTTATTTTTGGTTCGCGTCTACGCGGTCCAAAATGCATGGGCGCTGTGTACTCCGTGTGCGTGTTCCAACGCGATGCATTTTTATGGATCGCGCGCACATGCAGTATGTGCACCACAGAGTGCATGACGCAAGCCACATAGTACCCGATCAACTGAGAACGAATATTTGAAACACCCCGCCAAGACCAGGAAAATGCATGTGGATTTTCATGGTTTTTTAAAACATGGTACATTTGACAAAGCTGAAATTTATTCGGATGAGTTTGTTGATGTCTTTCTTTTGATTTATAATGGTTTTATTCGCAGAATCGCTCAAAAACAGATCATCTACAGGGCCTTTAATATACAATTTAAGGCCCGTTTCAGACGTCGTGCCTACCGGGTATGCCGTGTAGAACTAAATTGAATTTAGCACGATGTAAGTGCGACACCAGCACGACGTTTGAAACCGTGCCGTGCTTCTGCCACGCTTAATGACATAAGCACAGCAGATCCTGTCGAGCTTCTGCCAAGCCAAAATACTTAATGCTGAGCAAAAAAATTGGCGAACTAAAAATTTGGTTTTAGAAGTCGTGCTTGTGCTTTGTCGAATAAAAAAAAATGAAATGTGCTTGTGCTGTGTCGAATATGTAAAACTGAAATTATTTGAGCATGGACACGACAGAAGCACATCTGAAACGGTCCTCAGCTAAGTTGCAGCCCAGAGGAAAGAAATTCCTGTGGTCTCTTTGTGGAAGGAACCCCTTACTCTGCACTGGCATACAGCTGCCATTTCTTGTCTTCCGAATCTAAACATAACTGCCCAGGCTTGGTGACCTCATCTTGCGGTGACCTCATCATGTGACCTTTCCAAAGAACGCATTAGGTCATCGCCGCAGGTGCCTTAAAGAAAATTCAGATAAATCGGATATTAATAGCGCTCCTGGATTAGATTAGAGCTAGGGGAATGACAGTTGAATCAAGTTTGCTGCTGTTTTAGGGAAGGTTGTTTGAACTTTTAGTGTGTTCCCAAATTAAAAAGATATAGGTTCTAGAAAAGAGAGTGGGCTCGTTTTGTATTTTGTTTATAGACAGAAAAGTCTTGACTTCAGTTTGATAATCTCTGATTTGTCCAGTGGAAAAATTGCCTTTGGGTTAAATTCACTTTCTCTAGGCCTATATAACAAATAAAGTGCTTATTTGCATGTAAACTGATAGGCAGGCCTACTGTAAAACTGGCTAAGATTTCTGAAACGTTCAGAGGCCAATTTCGTGGCGCTGTTTAGCAGCCGATTTTGTGCTGTCGGGGGCTCTGGCTATTTCATGGAGACTGTATCCTTAAGCACTGCAAAACATTTGCTAGCTTCAAAGGCAAAATTTGCTAAAAACTAGTGACGCAACAATGTCTGTTTCTAAGCACGTGCATGCTTAAGCACGCCACCCTCGTGAAATAGCCTTAACGTTAGCACAACTTTTCTGCTGCAGTAAGCACACGTTTTCAGCTAGCGCTTAAGCATCGCCATGAAACTGGCCCCTGGTCTCGAAGTACCGGTATGCATAATTATTTGCATGCACAAATGTTCAAAATGATTGATTTTTAAAAAAGAATACATTACTTGGTTTGCAAACATCGATTACCATTTTCCAATTTTTTGAATGCAAGCTTTGTAATTGAAATAGATCCCTGGCGCCACATGTTACCGGTATATTTAAAGCATCCTTGCACACCTGTGTTTCATTGAATAATGTAATTGAATTTGGTTTCTCATGCAGCACGGTTCATGTACAATTTGCATTTCACACTGGGTCTACAGCGTGGGACATTTGCCACGTATGTGAAAAATACACAGGGTTATCAATGTGTCCTAGTTTATTGGTTGAATAGTGCCGGCTGTACATGAACGAAACACACCATGTGTGCGTGTTCTTTTGCGAAATAGATATTGTGAGGTTGATCACATTGTATCCTGTATTAAAGCGAGAAATACTGTACGTGTACTGGTATGTACGTACAGTCCTTTTTTGCAGCTCAAGGTTTCCCCAATGGAAATCATGTAGTGTTGGCTTGTACAGTACATGTACACGAAGGCATACTGTACATGTAACAGTGGATGCAGTAATGTGCTGGTCATGAATGCGATGTGGAAATATGAACATTTCGGTAATTTGTACAATTTCTGGGAATCTGGATGAAGCGTGCAGAAGGAACAAAAAAGTCGGAATGTATTGTAAAGATGCACTTCTGGGAAAACTTGACAGTCGAACATTGACCAGCAACATCCACATGGACTAGCATTACGGATGCAAATTGCTTCCAGGACCCATTGCAGTTAAAATGCACCGTGTAGGTTATTCCTGAAACAGTTTTAAATGCATGGAGATGAGTTTTACATGCAGCGACCGGCAGTGCGTGGAATCGAATCTGCCACCAACCAATTCATAACTATTCATGTACCCGACAATGGCCCTAGACTTCAGGATTTGACTTTGCATAATGAGCACGACCACCGTGAATGATAAGTTAGATTGGAAATTTCTATCTTTGCTTGACTGATCGTGCGTGGAGAATGTATGCACAGTGAGCTCACCGTGGCCTACGTGCAGGAATACAGGAATCGAGGCTGCATTTTAATCTGGGTAACTCAACTAGACCATGTCAACAGTTGCTATCAAAGCATGAGGAGATTTGGTTTAAACATTCCTGGAACAGAAAAATGAGTTCAAAATCTGTCGGCAAAAAGAGGTTTGTTTCTTTTGTTCAAGCAGTTAAAGATGTGTTCATGTTGGCCTTTTTGGTAAAAATCTCCAAGTTAAATCATGTCAAACCATTTTACCCGAGTCCAGCGGTTAAATTTCATGGCCAGCCTCTGTCCACAGGCCAGTTTTGCCCATGTCCTACATGTACTCCTGGGTGGAGAGAGGCAATTATACTGTTTTGTACACAAGATAAGAAATGCGTCGTTGTAAACGGCAATGATCTTGAGTGCCGCGTTTACATTCTGTAGTTGATCTCGAGCACAGTGCCGGAAGTTGTAGTCAAAGGTCATGCTCTACCAGTATGTGTGTACATGTACTGCTCAAAGTGTGCATGGGTTGCGGCCACTTGAATTTCGCAGGTTTTTTCCCCCGGCTACGGCTGTGGAGCGGATGCAGCCGGATGCAGCAAAGATTATTTGCTTATCTAACTGCAAACTGATCCTTAGCTCCGGATCGAACCCTTCGCCAGCGCGAGACCAAAATCTCAAGGTCTGATCCCGGCCAATTTGGTCCCAAGAACGTTAAAATTCGGTTTGTGATCCAGGGCTGATCCCCAGCTGGGTGTTCGACCCTGAGCTCAGGATCAATTGTAAACAGGGTGTGGATGGCAAATTTCCTTGCACTATAGACACAGCTTGGATTTGAATGCACAACTATCAGAATTAACTAAGGTCTTGAGGTTGATAAACCAAATCACTTGGCCTGGATGCCCCAGAAATGTAAAATAAAATAATGATATACACAGCTGCAATTTTAACGACTCAGTTGGGACCTGAATTATTTTCCTTGTTACATCCAGCAGAATTGTGCTATAAAAAACATAGCTCTAGTCTTATATTATCCAGGTTCAACTATAGATGCCTTGTTATAGAAGCTGTCCCTTGGCGAAACATTTTAACAGTCCCCTGAAGCCACAACTCAGCACCGCAGCCATGACTCATACCAGACTTGACAACCACACACATAAACCCTTCCTTCTCCATACTGTAACAGCCAATCAGATCGCTCGACCTGTGACCCTTCTTATAGACTGTAGAGGCCTGTTGTATGTAGCTGTGGTCTGAAATGCTACACAGGCTGCCTTGAATAATCCTCCAAGGCCAGGGTCATTGAGAGTGTAGGCACCATTGGATGTTTGTGACTGTTTTTTGGGGGTGCGACCTGTTCAATTACCTTTTTGCAAATTTTGCAAACTTCAGTTTTGTGTTTTGTTTAAAGTTTACTGAAGCAGTATTTAAAAAAAAAAGGTTTTTGGAAGAGGTTGATGGGTAAACAAGATTATGCCTGTGGGTAGTCTGAATTTTGTTTGCCCAATTTTGTATGGACGCACAGTTCCATGTTGAAACTGCATGCAAATTTAAAATGTTGGTTTTTCATGTCCCGGGGTACATCTGTATAAAACAGTTTTTCAAAAAAAATTCAGAAATCATCACCAGTATTAATGAAACCATTTTTGAAACGTGCAAAAGGCTAATAAATTGCTTCTGCCCCCTGCCTGGCAGGATAACCATTTTTTTCCCGTCCCCACATTGAATTGAACACAAACAATTCTGAAGCTGTAAGTAACCAATACAATTCTGTACACATATTATCTACAATTCAGTTTTTTGCTCTATTGCACACAGAAACGCTTCGTCATGGGAGAGTTGGCACCGGTGTAGTGAAGGGCCAGGCATGCGTAAAGCCAAGAGTATTGTGAATGCAAATAATAGACCATGCCATTTTCTGCAGAATCACTCTCAGGAAGGAATTTATGAAAATACTCCGTGGGTGCAGTCTTATTTTGTTAAGTCTGCTGTGACAATATTTCAGCGCACAATGGAACAGCCAAACAATATCTCAATACTGTCTGGGTACCGGTATTATGCTACATGTATAGGTGTTTTTGCTGGGGTACAGTTTCCAAGTTTGAAAGCTCAATAGCAAGGTCAATCAGTGCCGTGCCTTGTGATGTACATGTACATGTATGGCACCTCTACAGCATGCATAAACACATCCTGAGATCTCAGGGAATTTCCACTCTGCGAAGCGACGTGACAATACCCTGAGGAAATACACGCAAATCTGTGGAGCGAGCCGGCTGTTGTCTTGAGCCAACTCACGCCCGAGTCATTTTGATGTAATTTAATCAATTCGGTCATGTTATGCGGAAAATTTTTTTTTTCTATACTTTCCAGAAATTGTATTGGGTTCCGTTCCTTATGACTGTCCCATTCCTACCAAACTTTCAAACGGCGAACCTTATTTACTCCGCAGTTTTTCAAATTAATAACAGGGATGCATGCTGACGAATGTAATGGAACGGATTCCCCAGTATGCTTTAAATAGCAGCTAATCGCCGACGCGGACAACGGCCAGCATTACCGAGTACATGTATCACATGCATGCACGGTGTTTACAATGTGCGCGCGTGACATTTGAATGCTTGCAATCGTGCTACAATGCACTGCAAGCGTCCTGATTGGTCCAGCAGAGGCGACAGGATTTCTGTCGCTAGTCCCACCACCAAATGGGGCCTTTTTCAACAGGGCCACTGTACGCAGGAGTTGGGGAGTGCGTTAAAGGGGCACTGTTGCAAGAGGATGGCATAAACATGACACAAAACACAGTTGAAAAGGCCAATATAGGCCAAAAAAAAATTTGCCATTTCCTATTACCCGCCCCAACCTAGAAAATCATGCAGAACCTTTATCTTTTTGCTAAAAAATCTATAAAAAATAAAAACTTATTGTGCCTACCTAAAACCTAAATTTTGTGTACATCGCCTTTATTTTTTTTACCCCTTTCAAAGCATGAAAAAGTGGCTCACTCTTGTATATATATATTTGCAATGTTGTAATGTGCAAGTGGTAAAAAAAAATACTGACCATCATCCCAACCTAATATTTTCGGCTGAAAAAATTTAGAGAAAAATAAAATTAAAAGATATTTCCCAAGTACCCACTCTGAATATTTTTTTGGTGTAATCGGAAACACAGGTATTTTTTTTCTTGGCCTTAAGTTAATGTACGGTATAAAGTCAAATTGTCAAATTTAATTCAAAATGTTTTTCTGTATGGGACCCATTAATTGGTAAAGGTCGCTGGCTAAGAAACACCAATAAAATTAAGTTTGTTGCAATAACATAAAAAGCATTTTATTTTTTATTCTAAAAGAATTTTTTTTATGTACAGTCGTGGGGCTTTCAAATGAAAGAGCGAAATACAGCATAATTAAGTGTTTACTGCGTGGTGGTCAATTAAAGAGTGACAAAGTGATGAAAGGACGAAGCAATCTGATTTATTATTATTATTTATTCGGCCATCAATCAAAACCAATACACGCACATAGAGTAGAAAAAAACATACATGTAAAATAAAAATTAGATTTAAAGGCAGAGGCCCGTCAACGCGCGCGTGAGGCCAAATTCTGATGACGCAATCACTGTATTCATAATATAAAAATTTACATTTTTTCAAAGATGGTCTTAAATTTTTGGCCACGACTGTAAATTAAATACTTAATTTTTCTCTTTTTCCACTGGGCAACCATGGAAGCAAGTTCATGCAACAATCCACAGTAATTTTTACTAGTATTTGTCGAACTAATATTTTTCCGTTTTACTAAAGAAAAAAAAAGAAAAATTTTCTCTGTACAAATTCTGGATCATGTTTTGGTGTACCGGTACATGTGTACCTGTGTCAACTGTGCAACAGAGCATTGAAAACAAAACCAATTTCCTGAGATTTTTTTTTAAATCAAATTATTTTTGACATTGAAAATCACTGCTCCAAATTTATACGCCATTGCTAATTTGAAATTCCTCTCACTACATGCTTTTTGAGTTTCAACTGCCACCGTGGCAATAATCGTCTATTTTGAATGCCCGTTGCGGTTTGCTGACCGACCCTGCGCATTCGGAATCGATTTAGTTTGCTTAATCGACCCCAGGTTTCCAGGTTCTTGTTTAATTCGCCATTGCCAGATTTGATCAGGGGCCGAAGCGAGTAGATTCGAATCCAGACCAGTCTCACCTGACGAATTGATTTCCTTAAAGGGGTCCCGAGAAGTAAGCACAGGATTTGCGAGACTCGTGTACGTGTACCTGGCTTAGTTCCAAATTCTCGATTGGGCGAGGTCTGGCATTTTGACCCTTTCCATTTGTATTTCTGTGTTGATTACGTACATCACTAGCTCTGAGCAGTAACTTAATTTAGCACATTTTTCGGACAAAGATAAAACTTCAGTTTTCATCACTGCGTTGAGTGATTGGCCAAATGTAATGCATGACACATACATGTACCTGTTTTGTATATTAAAAATCTTGGTGGCAAATTGGACTCATCATATAGACAACCATTTGCTTTATTGCCGTAATGGTGAAATGTTACATAAATGTAGCACTACTAAGTGCAGGCTAATGAGCATGTTTCATAATACGTGTTTTGTTTATGTGTGCAGTGTTTTGCTTAAATATGTTTTTTTATTGATATTTGTCTAGAAACAAATGTTTATTCGCTTTCAAATGAGACATCAACGAAACAGATCGACCAATGTTTATTTATGGAACAATTACTGTCAATATTTCGAATTGTTGGCAGTTTGCCAATAATTCAACTCGCGGCAAGGAGCAAAAACGGCCGTATAAAAAAAACAGCGTTTTTCACAGAGTTGCTGATGCCTAAAATACAAAGTATGATTTTTGTTATCCGTTAAAATAAAGTAAATGCTTTAAAAATTCGTTAGGAGGAAAAAAAATGTGAATTTGCTGAGAACCACGGACAATATTAATTTAAGGTTAGAGGGAGCATTTGCAGAAGGTTGCTCGATAGCAAAGTTTAAAAAAAAAAGAGTGGAACATGGAAGTATTTTTTTTAAAGGTACAGGCTCGTCAATGCGCGTGAGGCTAAATTAGTTCCATGAAATACGCAGCACCATGCTTTTGCTATAGAGCTGCGTATTTCGTGGCACGGATTTGGCCTCACGCGCGCATTGACGAGCCTCTGCCTTTAAACCGATTTTTTTTCTTTTCTGACCATTTGAAAAATCACTTAATTTGAATCGTATACTTTGCATCACCATTGTGAGTCGAATCACAACATATTTTTTTATAGGCCCCACGTCAGACATTCAAACTGACATTCAAACTTAGCCATGCACATAAAATGTTTTCGTCCTGCAGTACATGTATTTCAGTTGGCCTCTTGTTCTCTCCCCATCTCTGTATAATAACCCCATATCCACCAGGCCTAAAGCTCGCTGTTGGCGTCAGCAGTCTTAGCGCTGCAAGACTTGACCTTTAAGATTGAATATATATTGGAAAAGAGGAACATAAGAACCAAAGAGGGCAGGAAATAGTTGCCGCAGGGAATCGCATGCACTTTGCAAGCTGTCCGTGTGTGTGCCGGCAACTGAGCCCCAAAATGCATGCCAAGCTCTGGCCAGCCAGCTCATGTTAGTAGTACTGTATCTCTGTTATTGATGGCCGCCCTGCTTTATTGTGTGTGGGAGGCTAATCTAATATTGGACTCAGCCAGGCCTGGGCCAGAGAGAGTGTTTGTTTACTGTAAAATCACAGAAGGCAGGGAATATTTTTGGTCCCATAGTATCATGTCAGTTTCTGAATTCTGTAAGAGTTGCGGTTTCAGTCTTGTGGTTTGTTGTGTTGTGCGGGAGTTTCTGTCATGGCTATATAAAGTGATACCCCTGGTACTAGTTTATGAATTTGTTTACATTTAAATACATTGTGCATGCACACTAGCTCATGTGCTGACCTGATTTCTGTGTTGTTTATTATTGCACTGACTGTAATGACTTGTGCATGGGTCTTTCCACAGTAAAGGGGGCATTTTGGCAACACAGACCATTTTTTCGAGGAAATACCTTTGTCTGTTCTCAAAATAAAAAAAATAAGTTTGTTGTTCTGAAGAGATAACTTACACATGTAGGCCCCAAAAGGGTTACAGATAGTGTGAAAACATGCCTTTTTAAAAACCCTGTGTACAAATTTCCAATATACGCTCGTAACCGAGACAATTACTTGTTACATAATTGATTTCAGAATAATTTGATAATTGATTTCAGAACAAATCTGTTTTTGTGGGAATCTTTTACTACAAAACACTGCGCCTTACTCCACACTCTTGGTTTGAATTATAAAAATGAGGAGAAAACCTCCCCAAAAACGAAAATAAAACAGAAATGAGACACCCTGTGTTCCCCAAAACCAAATAAAAAAAACCAACAAAATTAGTGGCCTCACATTCCGACCGTAGCACAATCTTCTTCAACGGCAAACATTAATATTGTCATTGTCCATTAGCAAACAAATCGCTGTGAATAATGTACACCAAACAGAAAGACAATTTTGACATCTACATGTACATGTGCAGTTGAGTAAAAAAAGAAAAATTGCAGTATAATGCATGCAACTAAGGCCTCAATGTTCTGTGCAGCGCAGGTAATTTGAAGCAGACGCTGCCTCACCCAGTACCGCACGGTAACAGCAGCCGTAATATTTAATGAATTTGACATTTCCAAAGTGGAGCACTCGCCTGCCTGCCGGATTTGCCGATGATAAAGAGGCCCCTGCCAGGTCAGGCCAACGCCAGGCTCAGGGACTGCTCGCTAGAACCGCGCATGCTGCCAAGCCGGCCGCAAACACGCACGTAAGAGCGGAACATCCACGGGCTAGAAGCAGGCAAACAACCCCTCTTGAATTCGGCCGCGGAAATGTGGCCGATCGTTTATGGACGGCAAGGGATGAACGATCGAGTCGGTGATTTCATCGGGCGTGGCTCAGGCTGTGTTTGCCAAGTCTTTAAAGGTCGTCTTCCCTGGCATATGCTAGCTTTGTTTACTGCCGATTTTTGATTCATATTACAAACCTGAAAGAATACAAAGTATATTACAACCAGAACGGTCCAGTATTTAACTATAAATAATATACATGCATGAGGATTATACTTGCAAATAATTATCTAACCGTTTTTTAAATTTGTATTTTTATATAATGGAAAGCTGCTAGAATAAATCCATTTATTAATTTGAAAAAATAGGCCAGTGAGTAAACATTTTATTTATTTTTGGTAAAATGCAAAATTCATTTAATCTGAAATTCAAAATAACAAAGTTAGTGATTTAATTTTTATAGTATAGTAACTTTCCCAGTTTTGAATTTATAAAGGGAATAGGAAAAAAGAAGAAAACAAATTAAATTATTTTTTTTTTAATCTACCGGTACATGTAAAAGGTACATATACAGGTCTATTTTTTTAGAATGGCACATTCCCTTTTGAGGAAATTGTGCCCGACAAAGAACTCTTGAAAAAGGAACCTTACGTAAAATTTCAGATTTTTTTAAAAAACATGTATCTGCTTAAAAAATGAACAACTGCTGGCCGTATAAAAAAAACCCAACAAATTAACCCTCAGCACACAACGTATCTTTTTGTGCTTTCATGTCAAGCCAACTTCAACCAGTTTGAAAAATTCCTTTCCCTTGCAAGTGCGGTCAACTGACTTTGCCACGTCCAGTTGACATTTTTCGGAGCTTTTAGCTTTTAAGGTTCTAAAAACTCGGTGCCTCCATTAAATCATTACCCCTAATGCATCATCCATTAGATTAAAGTAGTGGCCTAACCCGACCACTCTTTTATATTTATTGGAAAATAAAATGGGTGGTGTGCGTGTGTGGCACTTTCAGTGGCCTTGGAGGCTAAAATGAAAGATGGTTCTTACATGTACTGTCAAATTGTCTAATTTATTAAATGGTCTTGGATTTCATGAAAAGTACAGAAGCCCTTTAAAGGTTTATCCAGTTTTAAAACACATGTAATAACAATAGACTGCCGAAGTGAATACGTCACCTTTTGTTGGTTGCCTAGGCAATTGGATATAAACTAAAAATCACTCAACCGTGTCCCAGTGCTTTTCAAATGGTACTTTTCCCGACGGCCATGATAGTTTAGATCCAATCGCCATGGCAACGCACGTCACACTTCGGCAGTCTATTTTGCAGAGAGCTACCTCGTCCCTGTTCTGATTAGTGGACTAAGACAATTTAAACATTTAACAAAATAGCAACTTCAAATTTTAAACAGTAGCCAATTTTTTTCAGCCATTTTTACATTTTTGCAGAACATGAGACAATTTGTTTATACACTCATAAATGCATTTTTGTTCTGCTGAATTAAAAGGGATTTATAGCCAATTATATTTAAAAAAAAAAAATAAGTATGTGTGTTTTGTAGGACTACAATTCTAGTTCTCTGTTGTGAAAGATCAAGGCGCAGTGACAAATATCACACAGATATTGGACAAGAGAACATTTTTCAAGATTCTCAAGAGTACATCTGTGGTTGTTTACTACATGTACATGTATGTACGGCAGTTTTGAAATGTGGCATATACATGTACATGTACCGTACATTGTACATGCGCCATGTACATTTTCTTTTACGCAAAATAATGTCACGTCTGGGGGTAAGTCGGATGATGATGATGGAGACATTTATATCACGCACATATCCATCCCAAGGATGCTCAAGGCGCTGTCTCATTTATATCACCCCGCTCATTGGGCTCTGTAATATCATTCCTTAATCCTTCTCAACTCCCTGGGGAGCATGCAGTCCCGCACAGGGACTAATCAAACGCATCAGCTTTCAATACCCTCACAGGTATCCATTTCCTCCTGGGTGGAGAGAGGCAATTCATGGCAAAGTGCCTTGCTAAAGGGCATACGGACGCAGACAGACCCGGATTCGAATCCATGACCTGCAGAATTAACCAAGGTACATGTACATGTACATGTATTGAGTTCGAATCACTTGACCGCTCGGCCACGATACCCCAGATACATTTATGTACCGTCAACTGTCGGCTTGCTTTTAAAATTGTCTACAAGATGCAGTTTTTTTACTGCCACTATCAGTTCAAGTATAGACCGTATCGAATATCCGCTGTTTCGTGGGGCAGTTTCTTTGTTCCTTGAGGACATGCATGGTTGCACATATTGTGCTTCTATTTTTGAACAGTTTAAGTAACAAAAGGTGCCCCACGAAATGGCGGCTATTCGATACATTCTATTAGCAAGAACATGTAGTGTACCAGTACATGTAGACATGCAAGCTGCTTCAGCCTACATGTACCAGTACCTACATTGTTTTGTACATGTCACTTGCTCATAAATAGAAACTTGTACATTGTACCACCAGTACCCAGTACTGCAAGACCAAAGCTACTTCCAAATAAGGATATTATAATACTGCAAGATATGTTTGCACTGCATGTACTTGACCTCATCATCTGTACAGTTGCTGTACTGCTGTGGTTTTGTGGGTTCTGTAATCATGGTTTCCATAATATTTCCTGTATGTGCGTTTTGTATGTATGCTCTGTGGCAAAAATCATATGGTCGTCCTCGGGATTTAGACCGAGACCTGTGACACACTACATGTACATGGAGTCGGAGCTGTGCCAGATGAGCTAGCTACATGTACATACGTGTACATGTACATGTACATGTACATGTATGTGGCACATGAGTGGTACATGTATATAATTCCCCAACAAGTGTACTATAGACGTTATCGAATAGCCGCCATCTTGTGGGGCAGTTTATTTGTTCCTCGAGGACATGAATGGTTGCACATATTGTGCTTTCATTGTTGAATGGTTTCAGTAACAAAAGGTGCCCCGCGAAATTGCGGATATTCAATACAGTCTAAACCATTTCTCTGTTTTCTTTGAAAGAATGTATGCACTACAGGGTGGTTCAAAACAAGTTAACCCAAATTAAAAGTGATTTTTCACCCACTTCCTGTAATTTCAGAGAATTTGTTTTTAGCCAGTTTTGATGAGTAGGTTGTTTAGCACTATTCCTGAAAAAAATATTGATTTAGCTTAAGTGGATTTCAAGATATGGCTCATTATACATACATGTACAAAACTGGCTTGTCCACAGGAGCTTCATTGGAGGTCTTCATTGTGTTCAATCGTGCTTGAGAAATGAGGCTCCCGTGGACAAGCCAGTTTTGTACATAATAATAATAATAACACATGCATTTGTAAAGCGCCATCTATCTATGTAAACATATTCCGAGGCGGCTGTTGCCATTATTACCGCTGCCATCAGGAAATCACCAGAACCATTTCGCTTCAACTAGGTGTGCAACCCGGCCAAGGCGCACAATCCTATCAGCAGTTAGATTGTGGCATTCCCCATAACAGCTTCCCATATATCGCTTGGGTTGACGAGGCAACTGGGATTAAGTGCCTTGCCCCGGGACACAGACACATTGGTCGAAGTGGGGCTCGAACCCCCAACCTCTGACTAGTAGTCCCGCTTCATACCCACTAGACCACATGCTTTCCCCCCAAGTATAATGAGCCATATCTTGAAATCCATAATTTTTTCAGGTATAGTGCTAAACAACCTACTCATCAAAACTGGGTAAAAATAAATTCTCTGAAATTACAGGAAGTGGGTGAAAAATCAATTGAATTGGGTTAACTTTGTTTTAAACCACCCTTTACATGTGCAAGACCATTTTCCTTCCTCTCCACATTAAACATTCATCCTCAACATTCTAAAGGTCACATGGTTACTGGTTCCTGTGTAACTGTGGGAGAGGGGAAACGAAGGTTAAATCTTATCTACTGGTAGTGTTGACAAACTTGTGATGTTTCAGATCTGATAACAAACAAAATAGGTTCTTCTTTTTTAAGGAACTGACCATGACTTTGAAAGTTTATTTTTAGTGGGTTGCCTAAGGTCACTGCAATGAAGAAATTAAGTAAACTACTAATGCTTAAAGGAGCGTTACCAGATTAAATTTTTTCTTCCATAGTTTCCCCGGGCTTACCTCATGGGTCCTGAGATTTTTGTATCATAACATCAAAAATATTTTTCTCATTACGAATCTGAAACTCCCGCGCTTCTAGGCCGCATATTTCCGAGGATATCGTCGAAAAACCACCAAAGTTTTGTAAACTAATTTATCGGGAGCGGACAGTAGGGTGTTCAACACACCGCCACATAATGCGTCTGCATAAAAATTGTGGATGGTTTCGACTTTGATTTTGAAAAATGTTGGCGCAAAGCAGCCTAGTACACTGGCTTTATTTACGCGAATCACTATGAATTTTTTGCTGCTGGTGGCGCCGTTTTCTTCCCTGTATGAGTTGGGCACAATTGGCGCATCTGCGCAATCACTTGGTACATGTAGTGAGTCACAATCTCGCAATCTGTTGTTGGCGAAAGTACGATTTTGCATTTACTTGATCGTGCTACGTTTTTGATAGCCATGCACACCCAACAATTCTATTTTTCTTCCCGCCTTATTGTGTTTACTCTGATTTTTAATAGGGAGAAAGCAAGATGGCTGTACCATGATATGGGCTTAGTGTTGTACAAATATATTATTGTCGTAGGAATATTGTCGTAGATCGCATAATGTACTGGTAGCACTCCGGAGTGTGGAGATTCTATTTGGAAAGTTATGTATTAATACAAGTGACAGTGATGAGAAACTGACATTTATTGCATTTTGTTGCAGGTATACATGTTCTTTTTTTTCCATGCAGTTAAATTTTGTTCCCTCCACCGATTTCATCATCCACTGCTTTGCAAATTGTCCCTGTCCTTGGTTCAAGGACTTTTTTCCTCCCCTCCATACTTCCATCCATCAACCCTTGTCAGCAATGGAACAGTCCAACCACAGTCTCTGGCTTGTTGAGGCCATCCCTGAAAGTGACCTTGTTACCCTGTTTACAACTTTGTGGTTAACTGCCCTGACATCCAGGTCATTTGCATAACAAGCTGGACTCAGCCACTCATAACAGGGGATTATGTGTCATGGTTTTAAGTCAACACAGCCAAGCCACCCCCAAGGTCTGTGGGTAATTCATAATGGGTGAAAGGCTTGTTTGGTGGAACCATGGTATAACTTGGCAGCTCACAGGTCTTTGACTGGTGTTTTTGTATTGTTTGGAAATGGCATGGCATGGGAAATTCCACTTCTTGGGATATAATCAAGTGGAAATCCGGGGAGGGGGGAAAGTGGCAATGCCGTCATTGTGTGGTCGGGAAAGGGAAATTTAGAACCTGGGGTTGGCTACTTTGTACTGTTGGGGCTAGGAAATTTAATCAGTTCCTTGAGTTGGAATGAATGACGCAAATGTTGTAGGTTCGGCACATAGGCCAGCTACACCTGCTGTACTTTGGCTTAATTACAAACCTATTTTTAGCCCACTGAAAATGCTTGAAATCACTTTTCATTTTGGACCAAATATAGACCTACATGTGGTCTACATGACATGAGTTGCAGGTTCGGCACATAGGCCAGCTACACCTGCTAGCAGCGCTGTGGTTTGGTTTAATCTTAACATCATACTTTTTCTGTCGCATCACAGGCCTGTTTTTAGCCCACTGAAAATGCTTGAAATCACTTTGAATGTTTGACCAAATATAGGCCTACATGTACCTACATGACATGAGTCACCAAACATGGGACATGACTAGTACACTTGTTTACATTAGTTAAAGGCAGTGGCTCGTCAGCAATGGATACACCAATCAAAAACATGAATTCAAGTTTGCTTCAGCCTTCAAGACAACATTTATAAGGAAACTGTGTAGATATTCTATTTTCAGTGTCATGAAAAATGTGAATTTTAAAAAGATCTCAGGAGGGTCTTGACTACCAGTACATGTACCACTGTTAAAAACAAAAAGTATGGCCTACATGTACATGTAAAGGATTAAGTGTATGCAGTAATGCAGAAGCCCCTATCCAAAATGTAGCAGTCCAACACAGTTGTGTAATATACACTGGCCCCAGTGCAAAGGCTGAATTATTTATAGGAGTTGGCAGCAGTACAACTTCTTGATTACATCCAGTCCAATCAAATCCACTGCATGGCTGGGGCTGGCCTCTCAATATATGGTGCTGCTTATAATATTCCATTGTGTGTGTGCTTCAGGCCTGCATTAACAGTCTGCACACATTTTGCAGGCTTGGTTCAGGTTCATGCATGTCCTTCAGGGGAAAAGGGAATGGAGGAACCTGCATTTGTAATGAGCCTGCCTGCTGCTTTTGTCAGGCCATGGTTTGGTTGTTCTGTTTGTATTGTGCCTTGCTTGCCCATAGGGGCCAGGGCAGGGGAAAATGTTGTTTTGATCAAAAAATCTTGGATGGTTGCTGTCTGTGCATGCAGAGTAATGTACATAAATGTATTGAAAGGGGCTAGAGATTTATTTATTTAAGCCGTTTTTAAGATTTAAGTAAGGTTGAGTAAGGTTGTCTGTCAACTTAATTTTAAAGACTGAATGTTGGTAAACTACCTTGTGGATATTTCAGCTGCATTGATGCAGTAATACTTCAGAAAACATGACAAATTCCATGTGTTTGTTTGTGTTGAATAAATGGTAAAAAATTGTCTGCCCAAAAAATATATCACCTTTTCAACATTCGTTTTGCTACATGTAATTCATCTTATGAATTATGGAAGTTGTTGCTACATGTATGAAAGCTCATGCACCAGTTTAGTTTTTTTAAATGCTATCGTATTATTTTTTGCTTAATTCATGTTTTTGATTAGACCTTTGAACAAGAATCGTTTTGTGGGAAGAATGTAGCAATTATTTCTTAGTGTAATATGACAAAATTTCTCTCATTAACTTGCCTTTTATCAGGTTACAGCAAAACAGTTCATGAAGCGATAACTCCAGTTATCGCTGAACCTGCCTGCAGAGCGCCTGGTAATGTTTGCACAAAAACAACAGCTGCATATATACATCCAACATGTTCGGAGATCAATTTGTTATTTTAGTCCAGGCTTGGCACGCACATCGTATTCTATGCCCTGGATCATGTCTCGAGCTGATTAGGCCAGTAATTGGGGCTCGCTTTAAATGTTTGTTTAAACATGAGCTCATGAGAGATGAGTGCTTGTATTAGATGTGTACTTCCAGAAGAGGATTGAGGAATTTCATTTTGTCATCGAAAACAAGGGTCTGAGTGCTTTCATTTGTGATTAAATTTGCAAATGAAAAGGTGCGTGACTTGATGTACATGTACAGTACCGGCCAAAAGTTTGAGTACACCTACACTGTATTGAAAACTATGTTTACTAACATTTTACAGCATTTTATTCTCAGTATACAAAAAACACATTATGCAACTAATATATTCAATGCATGTCACTCATAGAAATGTCCTTGAAACTTCAGAAATGTCTCTATCTTTCATTCCTCAAAATAGCCACCTCTGGCTTCATATTAAAAAAAAGTAGCCTCTGAAGGTCACACAAGTTTTAAGAAGTATACAATGAATACGATATTGTATCATGGAGCTATCTTTTATAGCTCCATGATTGTATTATGTAACAGATTATGTGTAATACGGTACATGTAGGTTCTTTTGCAACATGTGTGCGCGGCATTTTCGAATGAAAATATGCTGGTGGGTATTTTTTACGCATGTTCATGTGTGTCTATTGGCGCGCGCGCGTGTCTGGTGACACCCAAATATTCCCGGATTTTTCCATGTGTGTAGTATGTACATATATATTTATCACCCATAATATGTATTGCGTAAGATGTTACCATGTTGATGTAACAGACTGGTTATCATACTGTAGGTTCATACGTATACATTTTTGTACTTGTACATGTCACACATGTGAATGCTGAAGGGGTACATACAGACATGTACTGTTTTTTACTTTGATTCTTACATGTACGACAATGTAATTAGCAAACATCAAAAAGGAGAAATGTATATGAACAATATTGAATTATAAAAGGACTTTTTCACTTTGTTAAAGTGAATTATACCGTAGTGTGAACAATTTTCATCAAACTGGTTCGCATTATCATTTTAAAGAAGAGTGCAATTCAATTTACAGTACGTTTACATTTTTAGAAACACCTTTTTTAGAATTTTGAAATACTGCTTCTTAATTTTTAGTGAAGACCTGCCAATTTCCTAAAAATTATACATGTAGTTTTCATGTTCCCGTCTTCGTTCAGAAACACATCCGTGAACAGATTCAAGCAGGTTCATGTTCATTCCATGACTCGAGAATGGATTTAGGCCTATATTTGTTTATTTTTTTTTGGAGTAAAAAAACAGAAGAAATTATTTCTAGTTTTTTTTTTTAGCAAACTTTGAATGATGACGTTATTCCTTAGTGTACATGTACAAAGTAATATTGTGTATTTAAGTATTGTGTACAAAGTATTATCTTGTAATCCATGAAAGGCAGCAAAATTCAATCCTGCATATTGCCTTTAGGCGTTAATTATAAATCTCACAACGCATTACACATTACAGCATGAACAGTGGCCTGCCGTAATATGGTCAGACCGAAACTTAATTTGCATCCACCTTGCGGGTTATTTATAATTCACCACATTGTGTAAACATCACATGATCATGCCTGTGTGCCGCACTGCTGACGCACTGCCTATTGATTCTTTCCCTCTTGGTTCAATAATTGCGCTTGCAACGTGGAACCTGCTCATAATAACAGTATACAGTAGGCATATCCAGTACATGTACATGTACATGTACCATGAGAACTTTTTGTACAGTGTGTACGAGAACATGCGCATCATTGTGGCTGCCAGGGTGTGCCAGGTACATGTAGTGCTAAAGATGGACTGTCTGGATTTTGTTTAAATTTGGACCTTGTTGGTTTTCCTGGGCAGAGGTTCTCCAGTAAAAATAACCATTGGTTCGAGAAAAACATCTGCCAAGAAAGATTCCTTGGCTGTCCACAGTATCCTGAAAATAATGTGGCTAAAGTACATGTATACATGTACATACATGTATACAACTTACAAGTACATGTACATGTTTTACGAAAAACAGGCAAGCATATTAGAGGAAGTAGAGCATGCAATGAAATGTATTGGTACCGGTTTTAGTCGGAGAAAACCAGTTCTAGTAAATTCTGTTAAAGGAGTTGTCTAAATTTGTGCAGAAAATGGATTTTTTTCTAACCTAACAATCATATAAAATGCCTCCCCAAAATACTATCCATTTGAAGAAAACGGGAAGCAAAAAGATTGGTTGCAGGACTGCACTGCTTTACGTAACCGGATGAATTACAATGTAGTTTACAAAACAAAAAGCAAAATTTCAGATTGCTAATGAGAAAAATATGGTATCAAAATCTCAACACCCATGGAAAAAATGGGGGGCGGTTTTTAAGTTGTCAAACAATGTGATTTGGACATGCTCCATGTTGAAATAAGTCCCCATTTTGACACTTGTGTTACATTTTAGACCGTCCCGGTTACGAGCGTATATTGGAAATTTGTACATAGGGTTTTTAGAAAGGCATGTTGTCACACTATTTGTAACCCTTTTTGGGCCTAAGTTATCTCTTCAGAACAACTGAAACTTATTTCTTTTATTTTGAGACCAGACAATGGTATTTCCTCGAAAATATGGTCTGTGTTGCCAAAATGCCCCCTTTACTGTGGAAAGACTCCCATGTGTAATAATAACAACTAAGTGCGTGTTTGTTGCGTCACAGATCCAAATCCAGATCCCGATATGTTTCACCGCGCGGAAACAAACGAAACTGCTCTAAACAAGGATCTCAAATCACGTGAATAGCAATTTAATTTCTGTACCAAAATTCACCCACGACATCCAGCATAAATAAACAAGCAGTCTCAATTAATTTTTATCTTGACAACATCACTGAGAATTTAAAACGACACGATTTACTCGCACACAAATCTTCGCAACGTTCACGTCGCCGTTTTGGATCTAGTGCTGAACAACCGCTCTAGAAGAATCCCAAAGATCCCAGATCTCGATCAGAATCTGCGCAAAGTAAACGAGTTAGATACGCGCAGATGTGGATCTGGATGTCCATCCGAAACAAACACACCCATAAGATTGACCCTTTTCGGTTGAACCCAAGTCGGGATATTTTCAGTGCACTGTCTCTACCGGTATTTGCGCAACAAGAATCTGCAGCATAATCCAATTTCAGAATTTGTCCTCGGGTTGAGCAAACTTGTCCTTTGGATTAGATTGAGATTGCTGTGGATTGTCTATGATAGGATTCTAGAAAGAAAAAAAAAGAAACTAGAAAACAAGTAAAGGTTAAAGTATTGAAATTGGTTTCTGGTGGCACGGAGGACATCATTACAGCGAATCGATTGGGCAGGCTCTCGGGTTTCTGTTTGATGCTTTGGATTGCAGCAGGAAAAGACGATAGAAGTAGGAAAAGGACTAAGGCCAGAACCGCTAGAATACTTTGTTTGTGTCACGTTGGCTTGCTGTAGACATCCGCTTCTAAGCTTCCGGACTTGGGAAATGGCGAAGGTCATGGACTGGATTATTCCATTGTTGGTCCATTGTCGCATTTGAAGGGAGGGATTCTGTTGTAAAAAATGTTGCTGCATTGCTATTTAAGTTCTGCTCGTATTGGTTGAAATGAAATACACATGTACCGGGTACATGTAGTGCAGAATGGCTTACAAATGGTATTTAGTGATGTGGAGTGCGACATTTTGACTGTTAACTACTACTCTTCATCAGTAAGTAAGTTGTAGGCCTGTGCATTTTCGAATAATTTACTATTCGGAAAATTCGGTTTTATTTTCGGTCGAATATTTGATGCGTGAATTTTTTTCTAAGATTTTGAAAAAAAAGTTTGCCGTGAAAATAATTTTGCGTGGCACATCCAAATTCGCAGCTCACAGGAAGTTACATTAGCCTTTTTATTGCCGAATTTCCCGCCTTAAAAAATAATCTGTGCTCAAACTATACACTTCATGCTGTAACTTTCCCTAAGAGGTTTTTGTAGAAATTATTGTTGGCCCTTGTACGCAAATATGACATCAGGGCAGCCGTTTCGGCAAAGGAAAAATGTTTTTTACATGTACTTCTTCCTAGCTGAAAGACATGTTGGGTTTGGAGTGGTAAAAAGCACATACCGAATATTCGATTTGGTAAAATGCTATTCGAATATTCGATGGACGACCGAATATTTGATTCGTTGGGCACAGCCTTATTAGTAAGTTGTAAAATTGTGAATGAATTAAAGCATAGGTCATGCATTGTTTTAAAGGTTTTCTAAAACACTACTGCATCTATGGAGCTAAAATCTTTCCAAGCATCATTTTTCTTTAGTTGACCACTTGACTCCGGAGGACGTGTAAACACGCTAAGATTTCCGCATCGGTGTAGCGGAAGACTTGTTAACACATTTAGGGGAAATTCACTTGTTACTGCGTTTGAGGTCTACACTCGCAGTAATTTACGAGGGAAATGGCCAAAACAGTTTATAACAAAGCGACATTGGGGTGTACAATGACGCTACATCGACATAACAACAGTACTTTACTGCGCATGGTTAATGAGTTCAGTTGTTTTTCTTCCTCCATGCTTCAACTAAAAATAAACCCACGCCTACGGACAGTAATGTTTTAAATAATCTCTACCAGCAGATGCTCTATCGACCCAATTCTTCTCTCGGTGTTGCATGGTGGCGCAACTCGGTAAAGTAACAAACACAACATCTGGTATTGTGCCATTGAAATGAAACAACCAAACTTGGGATGAGGGAAAAAATTACTGCGAGTTCAGACGTCAAACGCAGAGACAAACGAATTTCCCCTAAACATGTTTTCTAGTTCTCCGCTACACCTATGCGGAAATCTTGGCGTGTTTACACGTCCTCCGGCATCGAGTGGTTAAATAAAACAAATTATGACATAATAATAAAGACAGACAAACACTTTAATCAAGTTCTTAATTTTCCGTGTCATAACTACTGTAACCATCAGTTTGTCCTTCGCAATTATATAACACGGGTCCTGAAATGCTGTCATAAACACAGTATGCAATTTTAGCCCAAGGTTTCCATCTGTACAACCGTACGTTTAGATTCAATCAAATTGCGAGATTGCCCGGGCCCATTTTCTACTCTCTCCCTCTAGTGCTTGGCGCAAGGATTTTAATTATTGGAATCTAAATTGGACGTGACTGGGCAGATTGAAAATGCAATAATGGCCATGCAGCGCCGCTTGAATAATAACCCCTAGATCCAGTAGATGACGCGGGCAACCAATAAGTGTCCTTGCTTGGAATTATACCTCGGAGGCACGGTTCGCCAAATAACATGGAACATTACGAAACTCTTACCGTATTTATAAGCTGAATAAAAAAAATAAAAAAAAAACTTCAAGTTGATAAAGCAGGATATGTCTACGTTAATAATGATGAATATTTTAGAAGTTTGTTTGTGAGTTTGGGCTGTGGTTCTTATAAAAATGTACTTGTAAAATTTTGATATTTATGTACATGTAACATGTGTCCATTTTATTACAAATAAAGGGTTTTATAGTGTCCCGTTTAAAGATTGTATGGACTGATGCACTAATGATATTACATAGCACAGTGGCTAATGTGCACAGCTTTAAACTGGCTTTTGAACATGAGCAAGCAAGGTCATGGGTTCGATTCCCACTTGAGCATGCTATGAGCTTTTAGCCTGTACTTGTATCTTGGGAAAAAAAAGCACTTCAGACCATATAGCACATATGTACAAGTTGCCGCATGTGTAACCAAGCAATGCGCACTGTAAACCATCTCACAAAAACATTGCACATTTTGTTCAAAGTTGCAACGATACACAAGTTGCAAGTTAAAAAGCATAACATGCAGTTTATGCACAGGGTGGCCCTGCTTACATGTATGGCGATTCTTTAGAGGAATCCCTAGCTATCGAGGTATGCAAAGGACAAACGAGTTCCATTTTAAGATTGTACAGGGTTGTACTAGTCGAGTCCATCACAAGTCCTCACAAGTCCCTGAGTCTTAATTTAAGTCACAAGCTGTTTAAATGAACTCCAAAAAATATCCTTTTTACACTTGATCTCAAGCTCGGGGTCGAACACAGAGCTCGGGATCAGCCCCAGATCACAAACTGAGTGTAAACGTTCTCGGGACCAAATTATTAATCACCGTTAATTTTGTTTCTTTTACTGCAGATCATTGGATGACAGATACGACCACCCAGGATCTAATTATGAATATGGCAGCCGTGGATACGACAGACATTATGGAAGAGACTCTGGATCCTATCACGAAGAGGAAAGTTTACCAGTGTCATATCGCGATCGGCCACGGGATCGGACGTACAATCGTGGCACCAACTACTATCAACATTCCAACAGCAGCAGCACACGGAACAGTGAGACAAACTTTGACCAGTCGCAGCCGCTGCCGCAAACTCAGCAATCGGACCAGGATTATCGTTTCCTAAGGGACCAGTTTAGCTCGTCGCGTGGCGACGGGGACTCGTACTCAGACTCTGGCACTTCGCGGAAGGCGCGCAGCAAAGGCAAGCATGCTAGCAGGGCGGGGTCAGCTAAAACCGCCCCTAGTAGCCGCTCGCCGCATTCGGGGTCGATCACCCGCTCGCGGAGTTTGAGCCGGTCGCAGAGCCGGTCGCACAGTGGCAGCCAGAGCTCGGACTCGGATAGCAGTGACACGGCGGCCAGCGAAGAGAACTGGGAACAGCGGTCACGGAGTAAAGATAGTGACCGAGAGAGCCGGAACACGGAGATTACTCTTAGCTCGGTTGGATCTAAAAACGCAGCTGGGCTCTGCGTTAGGAACTTGCCGTCAAGATCTAGTGGTACGTCTTTGAGTATCGTCCAAACACCCTCTTGGAATATATTGAGGATTTATCTCTACTCTTCTACCGTAACAAGGATTATACAGAAGAGCTGTGCTTGTGGAATATATATTATGTTTGCCGTGTTGAATTCAGGCCCATTTTTGTTTTTCCTCTTATTTTGTTTTTCTGCTAATTCATGAAAATCCTGCTGTTCCATCACACTTCGTAAGACCCCTTGCAAAAGGAAATGGAATATATATATATCGAGCCGACTGGCAACACCATGGGATTTATACCTTGGAGATGAAATCTTGGCGAAACGGTTTAAGGGGTATTAGTGGCTCGAGTTGGTGAGAGAAAAAAAAGTAATTTTGTCCAGCTTTCCTGGACAGAGCTGAAATGTGATTCCGGCAGGTACGAAATCAAGTGATGTGTTTGATGAAATCTATCAACAGAATCGATGATCTCGCATCTTTTTTTGGTTTTTTTTGGCAATTTGAGAGACATTTTAACCCTCACTAATTTGACAGCTAGTAGAATGACAAATGTTGGATGATGACATCTTTAGAGAGAGAAACACCAGGCACCAATTTGATACTGAAGCCTGAATGTGTCTGATCTGCCCTGAGAATGTTGAGAGCTTTTCACACAAGCCAATGTTTAAAGATACAGTAGTATACATGGTTGGTAAACTGTTACAAATAGTTTATCCCCCTGTGTGATTGAAGATATGCATGATTAAAACCAACCTGAGCAAAAACCAGCTCTGTACTTCGTCTAACTTTTGAGGAAACAGTCAAAAAGGAGTTTGCAGTCATTTCGCTCCAAAACCACTTCGCCCTGAACCAATTCGCCCTGAACCACGGCCTGTGCACGAAGTGGTTTTGGGGCGAAGTGGCATTTGGGCGATGTAGTGTTTGGACGAAGGGATTTAGGGCGAAATGGCACTCAGGCGAAGTGGTTTGGGGGTGAAATTACACTCGGGCGAAATGTTTTTGGGGCAAATTTAATCTCACGAGACGAAAACTAATTGTTTTACTCATTTCTCAAAGACTATAGCATTTTAGACAAAACCATTTCAGGGGAAGTTTTCTACGGTCATCATGTTTATATTGTGTAAGTTAGCCGTAAATCTGTGAACATTTCTGATTTTCGAGTTACCAATCATGTATACTGCCTTTAATGTAGCTTGTGCAACACCCTCGTCATGTAGTGGCTGTTGCTCATTTTGCCTCGAAATTGGAATCAAACACACAAATTCCCTCGAACAACGGGTTATTTTTGCACTGTTCAAGGGACTCTTAGTCGACTATACATGTAGTCGCTTGATCAAATTTGCTTTAGATTGCTGGTTACAACCTACCGGTATAAAGCCTTCACCGTTCTGAAAAACATTGAAGACAAAATTGAGCGGTGGCTTTTCACGTGGGAGAAAATGTTTCCAAAAAAAAAACGGTGTTGTAAGTATTCCTTTTTAATTATTTTCCAATCATGGACATCTAAAACCACTAGATCACCCAACCCGCTGGGGATTTTTGTGTGTGATTCCAATTTCGAGGCAAAATGAGCAACAGCCACTACATGACCAGGGTGTGTTGATGGGTTCTGTCTCTACGGTAATCCGTAGGGACAGAATCGTTCTGTCTATATTTGATGATGCAGTGTTGGGGGAAAAAGTGCTAACCCCGAGATTGGTTTTGGCCCAAAGTTGAAAAAAAACCTGCTCAAATACTTGGTTGAATTTTTGTTAAGGGTTGAACTAAACTGGGGCAAAATACATTAAATTTAGTTTACACAATACATACATTATACAAGTTTGAGATCCAATCTGGCGTAGCCCCTGGCTGTTTTTAAATAGGGTTGAGAGATTTTTCTTCTGTAAAAAAACATTTTTAGTCATTTAATCATTCCGGTACAGTGAGAGAATTGCAGAATTAGAAAAGAGCATAAATAGCTAAATGTTTTGAGAAGACGGCAGTGGACTATAGGCCTGTCCGCGTTGGACTTTTTGGGGGAAACTTACCGAGACGAGGGGTACTTTTCCCATATTAAGTCCAATGCGGACAGCCTAGGACGTTTTCCTCTCAGGAACTTTTACCGAGTCCAGCGGTTACTTTTCCTTGCCAACTGCTGCCCAGGTAACTTTTCCCAAGAAGAAAAGAACAGCGAGTCGGTAAAAGTGCTCTGGAAGCGTACGTCTGGGTCGTGAAGGTCAAACTGCGAAGGGACACGGCGCATGCTCTCCCACGGTCTTGGTAACATTTTATTGTGTTAAAAAGTCCAAATGTGGACAACACTAAAATTTAGCCATTTTTTATTTTACCCATTTTTCATTTTACCATCGTCTCGGTAAAACCTCCACAAAAAAAAGCCCAATGCGGACACGGCTTAAAACAACTTACTGTGTTGCTATTTTGCGAGCATCTGTATAATCTCTCTGCGTACTTCAGAATCTAATCAAGTGTGCGTGTGTGAGTGCTGAAAAGATAAAAGGATTGCTCCTAACGAGTAGTTCTTAACAAGCTCATCATTTTGTCTTTGTGTAATTTCCTGTTGACGGATTATTTGTTCCTTCGAATGCTATAGACACAAGCATCAAGGATGGATTATTTCACGAGTTCAAGAAGTACGGCCAGGTGACAGCGGTGACAGTACACGGCGCCGGAGATGACAGAGCGGGCATTGTATTTTTCAAAAGGTATTTTTTGTTTCCTTTATTGAGAAGAATTACACCCCGTTTACACTCGATTCGGCAAAGGCGAATCGAACTCCGCGATTTCCAAAAAGGGTAGTTGAAGCCGGGTAGGCACTAAGTGTAAACGCAAAAGGTAAATTGAAAAAGGCGGATCAGACCCGGGTCTGATTCGCCTTTTTCAAGTCACCTTTGGGGTAGGGTTGAACCCCGCAATTGCGGGGTTCAACCCTGCAATCGTCAAGGTCGCTTGTAGTGTAAACGCTACCTGAATACAGATTCGGCAATTTGAGTGTCTTTGGGGCGGTGCCCGCCGTGTAGTAGATTTAATTGACGAATCTGGCACTAGTGCAGCAACACCTAACAGCTCACGCATGCGCTGCAGTTACATTTAGTGGTGACTTTTGCAGTTTCTGAAGGCGAGTTGAAGTGATTTGGGGTGTAGTGTAAACGCGGCAAATGTTCAGTTTTGTGGTCGCAATAAAAATGCTGGATCTGTATCCACCTTTGCCGATTCGAGTGTAAACACGGTGTAACCCTTCATTTTCCCCCAAGGGCGTTGAGAATTTGATACCGTATCATTTGTCGTATTTTTCTCATTACCATTCTCACACCTCACGCTCTCAATCCGTATATTTTCAAGGATATCGCCAAAAACCACCAATGTTTTGTAAACTAATTTATCCGGTTCTATAAAACAGTGCAGTGATTACACCGACCTTTTTGCTTCCACATCCAAATTGGAGATTGCAAATTTCCCGTTTTTCTTTTCATGGTTCATTCCGTGTCAATTCAACACGCTTTTGGACCTGACCATCACGGATTGAAAGGAAATTTGGTGTGCTGATTCGACTCCTTGAGAAACCCCGAGAATTAAAATTTAATGTCATTAGGTCAATTAATTTTTCAGATATGGGTTAACAAACTTTTGACTAATTAGCATGACCTGCTATGTTTGGACGGCTGTATCTCCAAAAGTAATGCACCTACAGAGATATAACCTTCATTTTATAAAATAACATCAAAATTGTATCTCGCACCACAAACGAGTTTTGTAAATTTATAACATTTGACCTTGATTTGCAAAAATGCGTAATTTTTATTTAATTTGTTAGCTTAAGATGTAAGGCACATTTTCAAAAAGATTTGGGATGGGCATTCTTACAGCTGCCACTCTTTACATGAGCTGAGCCTAATATTAGATGCATGCAAATTCATTCCATCCAACCGCCATCACTGTACTACATACTAGGCACGCACACAGACCCCGATGACTCATTGATTGTGTTCCTTTGTTTCAGCAAAACATGTATTGTCTAAAAATTGCTACGTAAATCTCGGTTCGGGTTGTTAAATTTTGGTGTCTGTGATGTAGACAAAACATTTAACATTTTGTATTTACCCATTTTCCCACAAAAGAATTGGAACAGTTCTGGGCTTTGTGCAGTGGGTACAGTTTGAAAAAGACTCGGGGCACATGTGCGACGCGCAAAGTGACACCCTGGTTAAATTTCGTCTGTGTGAAACCGAAATTCATTTGGGTCAACCCTAAGCTCAACAATTCTACATGTATTTAGTTCCGCATGACTTAAGAATGCCTGTCTGAAATGGGTGTATAAATACATGAATGCTTTTAAATAGGCATGATCGTGAGGTATTTTTGAGAAAGGTCTTGGCAAGATTATGTCTAAAAGATTTCGCCTCCATCTTTTATTCTACATGTATGCACTCGGACACTTACACATTGCTAACGTACGTAAAGGATGCCAAATTTAGGAAGTCCCGACTCTAGATAAATATTTTAAAAATAAATATCCTGTCTATGGCATGACCAGCGATCCCCGGTCCCTCGAGAGAGCTAATTGAGTTCCTTCGGCCGCAGTTTGATGTGGTCTAGCATGCAGACCCCTTTATGATAATGCAGAGCACGTCCCTGCTGATTCCGGCTCGTGCGTCATAGCGTGTGTGGCCTGTGAATATCACTGAGCCGCTTGCCGAAGGGGGAAAATGGGTCACGTTTCCTGCGATGCATGTCGAGCGCCATTTGCCTTTGAAGCGAAATGTCGGGTTGCTCTGTTAGAACTAAGGTTGTTTATGCTTTTCGGTACATGTACAATGTAGTTTGTGTCGTTTCGTGTTTACTTTATTTTTGATCGAAAGAAAACATTCACATGGCCTAATGCTGTGTAGATTGCTATTGACAACCTGGAAATACATGTACCGATGGGTCTTTCTATAAATTAGGGGTCCAATGTTGGTGTCCCCCGTTACATTTTACATCTTGTTTTTGTAAATTCAGGACACATTCTTTAAATACTTTCCATCTCAAAGAGCGAGTACATAAAGTACAATTCATACAAAATGGTTTAAAAGCCATTTTAATGATTTTTGTACGAAAAATTTCAGAATGGTAATGAGAAAAATATGACGGTTGATATGGTATCAAAATCTCAACAAAATGGGTGTGTCAAAAATGTGATGATATACATGTACCGGTACATGTATGTAAGTGGTTTGAAAAAATGTAGACTTACTTTTAGTACATGTATGTACCATGTTCAAGCTGTATTTGTTTTTGTTTTACGGGCAACCCACCATTTTTTCCTAGAGTTTATACCAGTACATGATTCAGACATTTTGTCTGGGCACTTCCGGGTTTGGTCTGACAAATATGATAAGCAGTTGGAAGATGTCCAATATTCCATTGCATCAACTGTCCATACATGTACATGTGCAGTGCACTACCTCATGCTCATGGTGCAGTGTTGCATCTGTTTGTCTGGGGAATATGCAGGAATTTCATCAGTCTGTCGCCAAGTGATTGTGTGCAAGATGTTTCATTTTTCCACTGTTTATTGAGGGGTGGGGGAGGGGTTGGTAGTAGTTGAACATTTTGTGCATTGAATATCAATTAAAACGTGTGTGGGGGGAAACATTCACAAATTTATAAAAAATAAGGGGGAAAAGGGCAAAAAGAAATCTCTTTTTTATATATAAAAAAAACCCAGTCAATCTTGGAGTGGGAATTTTCAGCAGACAGAAGGTTTATGCAGTCATGCACAGTAAAGCTGTGAATATTTCGATGTCAACTTGCATTTCATTTTTAGATTAATTTTTTAGTTTGTTGGCGTCCAATAGTGAAGGTAGTTTTATGTAATATCGACTGTCCACCATTGAAGGGAACATTCTGTCTTTCAGCTCATTCTGTCTTTTAGCTCAAAATATTTCTACCATTTCACTCAATGGTAGAAATATTACATGTATGCATACTGCAAAATGCATGTCATTCTGGGTAGCTTACATGTACAAATACCTACTTTTACTGCATACAACTGAGAAATCCAAAAGGGGGCTCAAGCGATTGGCAACAAAACCACACCCTGTCACCATTAACCCCATGATGGCGCTTTTCACTATACATCATTACATGTAGATCACCCATATTGTTACATGTACCGGTAGGCTTATTTACTCTGCATGCTCATTGGATGGTTGTAGCCTGTTCTCATTGCGCCAGCACAAATTAGCAGCTCTGTCCTTCCAGGGTCTCTAAAAACTGCCCATGGGGAAATAGAAAAAAAGAAAAAAAGAGGGAGAACAAAAAAGCATGGTCGATCCTTGCCCATGCACAGAGCTAATGTAATTAAATTGCGCCTGCCGGGCGCAACAGACCATTACTCTGGGACAGAAATGCCCACACGCTCACCCTGTCCGCTTGCATGAATTATTAACCTTGTCCTAGATGCATCTACTTAAATTGTGTACAGGCATTCTAATGCATCCATGAAATGATAAATGGTCCAGACTGGAAAACTAATGATGCAATAAGGATGTGCTTGGAAATGTCCTTGCGATGTGGGTCTTTCCACAAAGTGTGACTTTTTATTAAAGGGCCATATTCTGTCCACGAGAGCGTGGTTTGGGGGGGGGGTTGTTGTGAGG
The DNA here is from genome assembly GCA_037783545.1 of Henricia sp. BOLD:AAB3569. NCBI lineage: Eukaryota > Metazoa > Echinodermata > Asteroidea > Spinulosida > Echinasteridae > Henricia > Henricia sp. BOLD:AAB3569. Next base: position 827,982 of record JBBELK010000402.1, read on the forward strand.
TGCATCATGGTGTGTAGACCCGAAAATAAGGGGTGGGGGGGGGGGTGGTTGTTGGGTGCATCATGGTGTGTAGACAGAATCACACAGAATGCACGCATGGCCTGGGCTGCATTGTCCTTACTGTATAAGGTGCACTTTTTTCAAATACACACAATATTTTACGGTAACGCGTACGTTGCCAAAGTTCGCCACTGGTTACAATGCTATTGTGAATGCATCTATGGAAAGCCGGGTACCTGTTGTTGGCGAACGTTCGCATATTTGGAACGCAGCCCTGGTGCCTACATCTACAATGTACGGTACAGCATGACAATGACATCACAAAAATTATGGTTTCTAGATCTGCATTTAGGCATTTTGATTGACCTACATTGTGGAGGTTTTGTTAAAAGTTTATTGGAACTACGGTACCTCAATAGTTGTTCGTTGTACTTACCACTTCGCGCATTCAACGTTTTCTTGTTTTATGTACATGTACGCTACTTTGTACTGCTAGAAACAGCAGATAATAAAATCCTATGCATTAGTTAATGGCTTTCTGCTTCCCATTTCCCTCTTATTTTTCAGGACGGAAGACATGGAGAAGGCACTAGCTGCGTCCAAGGGCAAGCTGTTCTTTGGCTGCGAAATGAAACTGTCAACATGGGATGGACCTGGTAAGACGGTCCTTAGTGTTGTGTTGGAGTCTTTAGCTAAATCTGCTTAAAGATCTGCTATACAAGATGCGCAAGGCAGTGCTACCACTATGAACATCTAACAATGGAAATTGGGCACACACCATTGTTACTAACAATGGGGTTACAATGAACATGTACATGTTCTTGCTCATAGTGTACCGTACTAAAAAAAAAGTGTCCCACTTTTGATCTTGAATAACCTTGTTATTTTTTAACAGATTTAAACCAAAATTTCACACCATGTAAACGAGACCTGAACAATTTTATAGAGAGAGTTTCATCAGTTTTGTCTTAGAGCGTGTCATTGTGATGCACACAATTTCAGCACGAAACCCAAACTATTTTGTTTACAAGTCCCGCTTTGGTTACGTTCATTTTACAAGAGGAAAGGGAAGATGGCTGCACCGTGATAAAGGTCTATAGCAGATTGGCCACGCACTAGCCATTCCCACCTAACAAACACGCCTACTCCCATTTATTAACCATACATATTTCTGACTCCACTTTGGCCTGAAGGACTGGGGACAGTAGTCAAAACATCAGCATTTGCTAATATTGTTCTCACAACTTGAATTGCTACTTGCTAAACAGGCATATTGAACCCCTAACAGATCACATGTAACTGATAACCCAGTGTCTAAACACCCTAACACAGCTTTTAAGACTGGGTCTATAAAACCCATAACACAGCCCTAGCTTTTTAGACTAAATATCCTAAACCTAAGGAGCAGTCCAAAGTTGTCAACATTTTCACAGGTCTACAGAGAGTAGTATTTTTCAAGACTCCTCTCCCTCCTTCGCACCTCCCCCTTCCCCCAGATACTACTCATCAACATTTTGTTGTCACTACCATGAAATGTCAACATTGTACAGTGCATAAGAGCTGCCCTCGACCCCCTTCCCCCTACCCTTTCCTACGAGCTTTGTAGAACCATGAAAAAATGTTGACAACTTTAGACTACCCCTGAATCCCCACCTTTATGCACCAGCCATCCTGTTGGGATATAATCCTGACATTGCTTGAGGGTGCAGGGAAGGGGGAATGGGAAGAGATCACACGTGACCCCGGCTCTGAGCTAGGGGATCTGCATTTCCTCTTATAGTTCCACATAATGGGCTGTTTCCTTTGTGTTTTCCCGCCATCCCAAAGCGGTCAGAGAAGGGACAACATGTATGACTGAGAAAGTACATGTGTAGGGATGATCTTGGACATTTGCAAGCGTGTAGAGAAGTTATTAGGTTCTTGAGGGGGATTTAGCTTGCTCCGAGGAGAATGTTAAATATGGTTTGTTTTGCCCTTATCTAACTTACATAAGGGTCTCTCCACAGTAAAGGGGGCATTTTGACAACACAGACCATATTTTCGAGGAAATACCTTTGTCTGGTCTTAAAATAAAAGAAGTAAGTTTCAGTTGTTCTGAAGAGATAACCTACATGTAGGCCAAAAAAGGGTTACAATATTTTCAATATATACATGTACGCTCGTAACCTGGGACGGACACAAGTGTCCGTCCCATGTTTAAGCTTGTAGACTGCAAGTTACATTTTGCTAATCGGTACAAGATCCATCCTGCTAACTTTCAATATTCCTGTACATTGGTAATTCCCAAAATTAGGGGTCCAAAATGTTTGGTGTCCCAGTTACGTACGACACTCTCTGCTTCAAAAATCACCACTTATGACCACAAATTCTCAGTAATGGCCTGTGATTATAGGGGGCAGCATCATTTTCTTCAATATTTTGTTTTCTGATTCCTGAAAAATATTCAAAACAAAAGACCATAAAGGCTTATAATTTGTTCCATGGTATTGGATAGGAGTTTGGTGTTCCGGGTTACCTACATGTACGCCATTGAAAATTGTAGAATGAGTTTGCATTAACCTTGGTGCCATATCTACACACAAACATTAAATTTAAGTGGCATTTGTTCAAATAAAAATAATTAGTTTCTACTGGGAAACCACTTTTAATTATTAAAAACACTTGGAAATCTTAAAAAGCAAGTCACACTTTTGGACCCCTAATTTTGGGAATTACCCACATGTTTTAACATGTATGTCTCATCTAAAAATACCCTCATCCTCATGCCACTGATGGCTTCGCCAGATGGAGTGGGGCTATTTTAAATTTCCAGGAGGAAAGCAAACCAGCCAGGGCCCGTACCATATATGGTGGTAACTTCCCCACCAGGGGCCTCTCGTACCGACTAAAAAAAATGCCAAGAAAATTAGTGTCTGATATTCGGGGAAAGTCTTTTTTTTTTTGCTCCTCTGTTTCTTGTGTTGGAGATCAATACGCCTTTCTTAATATTTATTCATGACGGACCAAAGCGAGGCTATAGTTCCACTCATTTCAGTGCCGGATTGTATGCGTGCGATAAGCCTACGAACGTACCGATGTGCTCCAAGTTGACAGCGTAAAACGTTCGTCGTTTGGACCTTTTGAGGTTTGCTTTTGTAGATTTCTGAGTGATAATGACCGACAGAAGCAGGGGCACATCAAAATCAGGAGAGACGAAGGACAGATCTTCGAAGGACATTTTTTAAAAATTATTTTGAACCGTGTCCGGAAATTGGGCCATGCAGCGACGATGACTCTTTTTCCTCCCTCTGTCATGTCTGTTGATTTATTACGGGTAAGAATTTACAAGTCGGACATCACGATAAAGTTGAAAAATGACTAATTAACTAATGTTAGCCGTCAGTAAGTGCATATCTGATTGAAAAACAAAAATTTGGCAGGAAGAAATTACGATTCATATTAGTAACAAATCTTTGCCATTTTTCAGCCGATCTCGTATTCGTAATATGAGGCAGTAGAAGAAGTCTGACTTGTAAATTCTCTCCCTTTTCATATAAAATGGTACCATTGGTAAGAGTTGAGAAGTTGATCAGAATTTATTTTCTTTAAAATGACCCATCTAGCATTGGAATGCCTGTGCAGATTTGATGGATTAATTTTCAAGTGGAAAACATTTAAGATTTTGTTCAGCCTGTACTTGTTTTGCACACAAGGTCTGAGGCCATGATCAACTTCTCAATTCTTTTGGGTACCTTTGTGCGAGAAATTGCAATTTGCAAATGAATTATTTAGGCCTAGGCCTACCATTAAAAAAAATCATGCATCAAAGCAGCATGTATTTTAAAGGTTTTTGAATTATGGATGAGTGAAATTTTAAAAGGCACCTTTAGTTCTGTAATGCTGTGCGTACCATTTTAAAAGTTTACCAATCAATCGTGTCTTTAAACCTAATGAAGGAAAGCAATAATTGAAAGATAGGGCCTGAACATTTTCTCGTGATAAGCAGATTAATTGACGTTATTATTAGTATACAGCTTGCTGTCTTAGTTGCTAATGTCAGTCTTTCCACAAATCTAATTTTTTAACAGAAAAATAATTGTCCCAAGCACTGATGAGTGATGACTAGAGTCTATACATGTAAATTGTAAAGAATAAACAAACTTGGAGGTCAGAGTTCAATTGTAATGTAGCATTTATTTTGTGTAGTCGGAGGCATGCATGCTTCCAAGTGGACTCAAAGTCAAACTGTCAAATTTTGTTCACATGTACACAGGAGTCGATATCACAAAGATTTGTGACGCGTCGCAGATATAGCCACATCCGTCGCAACTCGCTGAACCTGTTGCGAGATGCAATGGATTTGGTATACTTGCGACGCGTCGCAAGTCTTTGACCCCTTGGGTGCTGTTTAAGCTTAAAGGTACAGGCTCGTCAGCAATGCGCGCGCGTCAAATTCGTGCCACAAAATACGCAGCTCCATGCCTTTGCTATGTATGGAGCTGCGTATTTCGTGGCACGAATTTGGCGCGCGTGCATTGCTGACGAGCCTGTGCCTTTAGGCAGGAATATACATGTACCTTCATAGCTCAGAAAAATTAACTTTCAAAATCCACTAGCTAATCTCATGACATCAGTAAGCCAAGCAGCACCGTGAAATTGGGCACTTTTACAGTGGAGCTTTCATAAGAGCACACAAAGTGTGTCTACATGTATTCACTCCTTGGACAGTTTGCTAAAAATTTCAACAAAAATGTTAAATACTGTACATGTACAGTGGAGGTTTATTCATGATTATCAAATAACTGTCGTAGTTGCATGTACATCTGCCAAGTAGGCCTCCATGTTATGTGAATACACCATGGAGTGTACATGTACTTACATGTAGCTGATCACATGCTCAAAATAGAATGTGTCAAGCAAGGCTTTAACAGTTTTGTGTGTGGTTGTCCTTCGCAATTAATATAAGTCACAAAGTCCATACAGCTAGCTGCAGGGCATTTAGGAAAAAAGTCTTGTGTAGCTGTAATTTTATCATCATTTATCAAATATGGAAGCCCCAGACACTAAGTAGCAACAGGACATTTTACTTAAAGAAGACCAAAGCGTGGAGACAAAGGATTGCACACTCTTCTGTCGGGAGTAGTCAGGAAGTATACAGACTGATGAGAATCCCGTGTAGATGGAGGTCAATCTTATTCCTCATTTTCTGAAGAAAAAAAAGAAAAGGAATCGCTTTTGTTAGGAATTTGCCTAAAACGGCATTTAATTGTAATTACTAAATTCCTTTTCCCCATGGCACATTAAGGACACAGCTAGCCTTGTCCACCTGGTCTCTAGCTAGTACACTGTATCCAGCAGGTACGAGTTGTATGCACACAGCTGAACTCAACACTTGTGTATAGGCACTGCAAAAGTGCCCTGTTTTAACAGGATTTTTGTAATATCAGCATGAAAAGCTTCTTATAAAGGTGGATCTATTCTTGTATTAATAATTGTCACTGTTCCCCTAGTATAGAGACTGCAAAAGTAAATACATGTACTAGTAAATGCTCAACATGGGTTTGTGCCCGGGGTTTGTGTGTGCCAGCATGGGTGGATTGACTGCTACCTTAAATGTGACATTGGAATTTTTGGTTGAAAAAAAGACCCTAAATTACAACAAATTTTACCTCGCAGAAATACTTTGCCGACAGAGATTCCATCTTCCATGCCGTACTTTATTGCAACTCTGCTAATTTGTGTGTCTGATCTGAGGAGTAGAAAAACGAAAGAGAAAGAAATTGTTATAATGCAATGGAGCATGACATAATTAAAGTGTTTTCATTGCTAAAATCAAGTTTCCTGACCGAATTTACCCTAGTATTTGCCCATGTTTTTCTGCTAGCAGCTACGTGCGTTTCCCCACATGGCTATTTTGCGAACTCCCCTCCCCTACCCCCCAAAAAACATACGGAGGACAAACTTGGGACGGTCGTCACCTTGACAAGATTTGGGAAGTTGATCATAAAAATGTTTCATGTTTTGCACAGTATGCACACAAGGTATTAATTAGCCATGACCAACTTCCCAATTCTTTCCTGAAATTTGTTAACATTTCCATGCTAATATTACGATTTCTTAACAGAATTTAACGTTTTGGTGGTTGATTTTAATATGCCGTAATAAAGGAAAATGTAGTGCAGGCATTTCAGTACAGTTTTACCACGAAGGCACGACACGAGCATGACGAGTGAATCTGCATGTACTGTGTACATGGTGTAGTGTAGGCATATGCAAACATGCAGTTCGTACGTTACGATATTTCATCAGGTTATGCGGATGTAAACACCATCATTTTACAGCATTCCTACCTTTCAAATATTGCACCTACGCCGCTGAGAAGTACCTGCATTCTTTGCAAACTGTCTGTCTTTTGATATAATCCTGGAGTCGACCATAAATCGACGAAACTTGAGGCTAGGCCAAGGTCCCTTGCGTTGACGTCGATAGCTGCCATGCATCGTGCGTGCGTTGAATGGTTTGTTTACTTTTCGGAGGAACTATAGCCTCGCTTTGGTCCGTTTATGAATAAATATTAAGAAAGGCGTATACCTTATTCTCTCAAGTGGAAGGTACATATCAGCATTATTTTACCCAACACTGGAGTGTCTGGAGACATTGGAAAAAGAAATGTATTTATCTGAAAATGTCTAAAGCGATCAGAAATTGTTTGTGGTAACCAGGAATTGTTCGCATTGTTTATGAGTAAGAAATGTTTACTGTGGATTAGACATCAAAGAATGTTTCCATGAGTCAGTAAATGTTTTCACTGGTCCATCGGACCAGCATCTTTGACAGATCTAGTGGTCCTTCTGATTTTTGTTACTGGTCTCTGACCACAGGACCAGTGTTAATTTCGAACCCTGCAAGTACACATTAGACATAAACTCGTTTGGCATTTTGGCAGACCAGACGGTACTTGACTACACTTGTGTGAACTGCTTGCAACTGGAGAAGACATCCTACTGTACACAGCGCATAATGCGATTTAAGGGCGCATAATTGTGTTTAAGGTTATCTTACATTCAGTGTAACATTCCTAACATTTACCTAAAGGATGTTATTGAACCGGAGCTGCAAACCGCAACCGGTATGTTTTGGAAACATCCTAGAGGAAAGCATTACAGTGCTCAAATTTAGCGAGGGGAAAAGGGTTGGCTTACTTGTGAACTTTTAGAACACAGTTGCCCCGTTGTTTTGGGTTTCACCCCCACGAAGAATTTGGTATCGCTGGAAAGTCTGTGGTTGAAATTTGAACTGGAAGGGTATTTGACCCAAAATGTTGAATATTGTTTCTGAATAACTAGTCTAGCATTTAAACCTTTTCATTTGTTGTTCAAATGAGAGAAACAAAAATATAACTGTTTTTTAAATTTAACAGTGTACAAATTTTGTTGGCTGGCAGAGTTTGTAAGATATTAAAATTTATTAAGCACTGTACCATAACATTCTGTACATGTAACATTATTTGACCTGGGGCCAATTTCATAAAGCTGTTTAGCAGAAATTTTTGCTTAATCAAAAATTTGTTTGCTTTATAAAAATGGGTTAATAGTCAAAATTGCATGTCAATTTGTGTTTTTTCACAAGAATATCTGCTAATCTTTTGGACCCCTAATTTTGGGAATTACCATGTACTACACTGTAGGTGTCAACAAATTCCTACTTTTAATCTTAAGTAACTGTAATTTTCTAATGGATTTAAACCACACTTTCAGATCATGTAAACAAGCTTGACAAATTTTATTCAGTTTAATCAGCTTTTTCCAAGAGGGTAAGATTTAAAGGCCAATAAAAAAAAGGTAAATTTCAGATATTGGCCTTTTTCAATGTCAATACATCGCTGGAGATGGTGGTGGAATGTGCGTGCTGTAGCCGAAAGCTTCTGAAGAAATGCATGGATCACCCCTAATGTTATTGCAAAAAATATTGATTGTTTCGTGCAACTCATCAAGAGGTGCAAAGGAACCTCAGTCATAGACAATTTCCTTGACGATGGCGGATGGCAAATTTTGAAATTGTGGTTTTTTCGTATGGCTTTCAAATCTCAACCTCTCGGACAAAATTGATGAAACTCACTCAATAAAATTTGTCAGGCCTTGTTTATATGATCTAAAAATTTGGTTGAAATCCATTTGAAAATGACAGTTATTTAAAGGGCCTGTTACATGCTAAACAACTTTGTGCCTAAGCTTTGCTTCATAATGACGGATTACTTGTTCAGCAAGACATACTATTGTTCGTTTGGATGTAAAATCAATAAAAGGTGGTCTTTTTCAACTTTGAACATTTCATTGCAATAAATCACAGACAAAGGGCGCTGTTTGGAGTGCATCACATAAGGAAGACAGAAGGGAAAAGTTAAGAAAAAACATAAGACTTCAAGTTGGACTTGTGGCAAATTGCTGCAGTTTCTACCCCCAGTTTTGTCATGGCTTACAGCAGGCAACATGTAAAACAAACTCAAACAGCCATGGATTACAAAAGTTTAAGGAAAATTTAGAAAAAAGTGGAATCTTTTGTGCACAGTTGAATGTGGTTTTCCTGTGTTTGCCTCTTGTGACATCGTGACCTTGGTCATGAATATGCATATTTGCATTAGCATAAAAACTAAAAACCTTTGTTTTAACCCCCAAAGCAAGCTCCAAATAGGATTTTTATGACTTTAACTGAGTAGAGTGGTTTTAAAGCATAGATTTCATTGATAAAAATCCTAAATAAGGGGCCTTTTAAGATCAAAAGTCAGGCATTTTCTTTTTTACACGTACATGTAGTATGATGCATTTTTGGGCATAGTTGTTAAACTTGCAAACATTGTAGACGGCTGCTTTGCATGTAGATACACAGTCCAGAAAGACAATTATAAACATTTTTGTGTTCATTTGTTCATTTTTCTTCAAAAACAGAAATTGGTGTTGACGACAGCGACGTGCGGTACTACGAGAAAGAACTTGATGAGTTTCATCCCCGCGCCACCAGGACGCTGTTTGTGGGTAACCTGGACAGGACGATAACGAGGGAGGAGCTTAAGGATGCGTTTCAGAAATTTGGCGACATTGTGGTGAGTTTAATACCTGACCATCACAGCAGATAGTTTCCCCACCTTGTCGTATTCTGTCAAATGGTCTGCCAGTGTTTTAGAGAAATTTGTCTGCTGCACATTCTGGTGTTTAACCATATACAAATATATTTACAGTGAAACCAGGGCCCAATCGAGTGTAAACCGTGTTTACACTCGAACCGGCAAAGGTGGATACAGACCCAGCCGACTGAACATTTGCCGTGTTTACACTACACCCCAAATCGGCTTCAATTCGCCTTTAGAAACTGCAAAAGTCTCCACTAATTGTAACTGCAGCGCGTGTGTGAGCTGTTGCGGCACTAGTGCCAGATTGGTCAATTAAATCTACTACACGGCGGGCACCGCCCCAAAGACACTCAAATTGCTGAACCTGTATTTGGGTAGCGTTTAAACTACAAGCGACCTTGACAATTGCAGGGTTCAACCCCGCAATTGCGGGGTTCAACCCTACCCAAAAGGTGAATCAGACCCGGGTCTGATATGCCTTTTTCAATTCACCTTTTGCGTTTACACTTAGTGCCTACCTGGCTTCAACTCCCCTTTTTGGAAATTGTGGAGTTAGATTTGGCAGAGGTGAATTGAGTGTAAACGGCCCTTTAGTCAATTGATGACGCCCCATTTTGATGCAGACAAAAATAATAATGGTTACATTTTGTACAAGTACTCTTTGTTAACACACCGTTTTCTTTTCTTATTTCTGACACATTTCAGGACATCGAGATCAAGAAGCCTCAGGGTGCACAGCCCTTTGCCTTTCTTCAGTTCTCAGATATCGACAGTGTCGTCAGGGCGAGGAGGAAACTGGACGGAGAAGTCGTGGGCAAGAACAAAGTCAAGGTAGGCCATGCCGACGTACAAGCCTTGAGTTTTGTTTTTAAAAAAAAAATTTGGTGTGCAAAATTGTGCACCTTTTGTTCCTAGGTTTCTGGTCTGAAATATTTCTGCAGTTCACAGCATAAGGTCAAAAGAGCCAAATATGAAATGATAGAAAAGTTACATGGTCCTCACCAGGATTTGAACCTGACACACCAGGTGAATGCTCAACTAGCTGCGCTATGAGGCACAGTGGTATATTCCATCAGGTTTTCATTTAAGTTTTATTAGGTGTATTTAGAGACATCGCCCAGGGCAGCATGTGAATTCACTAGTGTATGACGACCACCTCAACAGTGCACTAACTGTCCTCACACTTGACACATCATCCAGATCTCATCTTAAAGATAGTATACATGATTGGTAAACTGTTACAAATAGTTTTATCCCCCTGTGTGATTGAAGATATGCATGATTAAAACCAACCTGAGCAAAAACCAGCTCCGTACTTTGTCTAACTTTTGAGAAAACGGTAAACAAAGGGTTTGCAGTCATTTCGCCCCAAAACCAATTCGCCCTGAACCACGGCCTGTGCATGAAGTGGTTTTGGGGCGAAGTGGCATTTGGGCGATGTAGTGTTTGGACGAAGTAATTTGGGGCGAAATGGCACTCGGGCAAAGTGGTTTTGGGGCGAAATGGCACTTGGGCGAAATGGTTTTGGGGCGAATTGAATTTTCGTCTCATGAGACAAAAACTAATTGTTTTACTCATTTCTCAAAGACTATAGCACTTCAGACAAAAACATTTCAGGGGAAGTTTTCTACGGTCATCATGTTAATATTGTGTAAGTTAAGCGTAAATCTGTGAACATTTCTGATTTTCGAGATTACCAATGATGTATACTGCCTTTAGTTTCTATTCACCTCTTCTTAACCCCCCTTCCCCACTTCCTACCCCCAGCTTGGATTCGGCAAGAGCATGGCCACCAACTGCATCTGGTTGGACAACTTGGCCACCAACACCGCTGAAAGCTACCTCGGGCGGTTCTTCCACATGCGATACGGTCCCATCTCCCGCATCAGCCTGGACAAGCAGACCAGCACTGCGCTCATCTTCTTCTACAACATTGAGCATGCTCAGAAGGCCATGCAGGACATGAAGAACACGCGCATCTCGGGACGCAGGCCTAAGGTATGCATAAATTCAGAATCTGAATTCTAGCGAACGTAATATGTGGTATGGTGGCTGATCACCATTAAAATGATACAACTAAACTTGGGATGAGAGAATTTTTTAGGGCCTTATCGGGATTTGAACCTGAGACTTTTGACTCGTTGGGCAGATGCTCTACCAGCTCTACAAATTTCCAATATACGCTCGTAACGAGGACGGACACTTGTGTTACATTTTAGGCCGTCCCGGTTACGAGCATATATTGGAAATTTGTACACAGTGTTTTTAGAAAGGCATGTTATCACACTATTTGTAACCCTTTTGGGGCCTAAGTTATCTCTTCAGAACAACTGAAACTTATTTCTTTTATTTTGAGACCAGACAAAGGTATTTTCTGGAAAATATGGTCTGTGTTGCCAAAATGCCCCCTTTACCATGGAAAGACTCAAATACAAGCTCCATCATCTTCCATGAAATTGTTTCAAATTTTTGAACTAATTTGTAAGGAAAGTGAATGTTCTAAGTGCATTTTTTAAAAAATTCTATTTTGTTTTTTAAACTTGAAATGCAGGATATTTTCTTTACCCGTTTGCTCCTCATTTTCCAGGTTGACTTTGCCAGCAGGGAATGCCAGAACCACTTCTACGCTCGTCTGGACAAGTCGGGGCAGCTTACGTTCCATGGAAAGGACGGCTCTCCCAATGACAGGGGTTTCCGGGAATCCCCAGGGTAAGGGAGCTTTCAGAAGGGGGAAACATCTCAGGGATAGCGTTTAACTAAACTCCTCAAAAAAAGTTCGGAAAGTAAAGTTTGACTGACGATTTCTCTCTTGTTGCAAAATAATTTTTCTTGAATTTTATATAATTGGAAAGCCCTGTTAATCCTCTTTATGATGATGTGTCGTTTGTTATGATTAAGCTGAATACAGGGGCGGGTGTAAAGTAAAATGTCACAAAATGCATTGCTATTGTCAAAAAGTGCATTGACACATTCCCATTCTCCAAGCAAAAGGGGAATGCACTGCATGACAATAGCAGTGAATTTTGTGACATTTCACTTTCCACCCACCCATGTGTTCCGCTATACTGCACATCCCCCAATTGATTAATCATAACAAATGATACATCACTGTAAAGAGGAATAACGGGGCTTTCCAATTATACCAAATTCAAGGGAAATGATTTAGTAACAAGAGAGAAATCGTCAGTCAAACTTGACTTTGCGAGGAGTTTAGTTTTTTGAACCAATTTTGCAGAAGACAGCTGGAAAACTGGTCTGTCTGCTAGACAATTAGGGATGCCATTGTTTCTGGCTTTTCCTGGAATTTTGTGTTTGTCTCAATGATTTGTAATAAAGACTATTCTGGGGAAAACTGGAACAGATCACATCCCTGGGCAGTTCTTTTTGCAAAATTTAAAAGTACAGTGAAACCTGCTATTGCGGCTACCTTGATAAACAGGCCTCCTGCTTATAGTGACCATCCGTCTTTGGTCCCAAATGTATACTGAAACGCAAACGAAACTTACCACCTTTTAAACCTTTAAATAGCAACATTAACACTGCGTGTAGTAATGTGTGAACTTATCTGTGGACATTAGTGTCCTCACTGTCGGACCAAAAGGTGTCTCAAGTTCACTTGAATCTTCAATAGGCACAGCTGTTGAACAGCCGTTTTGACTGTCAGTGATTAGCCAAGGGGTATGGGATGATTGTAATGAGCTGCATGTGATGTCTTGATGTTGGCTTCAAAAAGGCCAGTGCAAAATGGGCATTTCAAGCAACATGCAAAGACTGATAAACAGTATGCGCCGACGATGCACTGCCTGTATCCAAATCAGTGGTGGCCACACACGCTATTGAAAGGGGACTGACATCGCACCCATTTCTGTTTTTTACTGTAGAACAAACTGATGAGATGGTGTATCTTAGTCAAAAACTTGACATGTCCTCAATAAAATGCCAATGTTTCAATTAGCAATTGTTGGTTTGTTTTATTTTGAACTGTTACAATTTCATTACATGTTAAACAAGTGGTAAGTTTCTTTTGCGTTTCAGTTTATATTCCTAACGGAAAGACACATAAATCTAACCGCCGGTACCAACTGCGGTACCGGCGGTTTTTAGTGGTACCGCCTGCATTAAGTGAGCTGTTCTCGAGCGGTACCGCAGCGGTACCGCAGCGGTACCGCAGCGGTACCGCAGCGGTACCGGTGGTTAGAATTGTGTGTCTTCCCTAAGCAACCTCTATAAAGAGGCCACCTGTTTATAGTGGCAGTTTTTTTTTACGGTTCCGAGGGTGGCCACTATAGGCAAGTTTCACTGTACCACCCTCATGAGATTACTCTGAAATCATGGTCTCCTACATACGGCTTGGATTAATCGTATCATATGTGAGGATAAAATAACATTTTTTTTCTGAAATCTTGGCCTTGTTCAGAGTACTTTGAAACAATCAAATTTAGGCATTGTGATTACAAACTACATTTTAGTAACATTTGTCTTCTTTTTTTACCTTATTTCAGCGAGTTCCGTAGCACAGCACGCAGCTCACAGTCGCGACGCAGCCGCTCACAAGCAAACCACAATTCTCCCAGTAACTTCCACGGGTCGTCAACGGTCTACGGCTCCGGCGGTGAGGAGTCGCGATTCATCAACAGCCAATCGGGCGGCGAGTTCTACCGGGGCGGCAGTGAGAGATCTAGCACGGAGAACAACGGCGCTGTTAGTTTTGACGGAGAGGATTCGTACGAGAAGGAGTTGAGAGAATACGGGTATCACCAACGGGAGAGGAAAGAGCAGCAATACAAGGAAAGAAGCCGGAGTCTCAGTCCTAGAGAAAGGTAAGATTCACTATAACCAACATTTTTTTTGGTCAACATTTTCACGGTTCTACAGAGGAGTGTTTGCCTTTAACTTTTTTCCAAATTGACCAACGGGCCAGTTGGCTAAAGTCTTTACTGGCCCATCAGCAGTGGCCTGGTTCATATTTTTAAAAATATTTTTTAAAAAATATTTTTTAAATTAACTCACAACCAGTTGTTTGAATTAACCACATGTAAGCGAATAAACAAGGAAAATTTGGTAGATTTTTCCTTCAATTTTCTCTAAAAGGAAGCACTGTAAAACAATGTGTGAGTTACGGCATGGGTCTGTTTTATGTCAGCCGGACCATTTGGGGAGGCTTTCCAACTAGCCCGAGACAATTTCAACTGTCATTTGGCCAACGGACCAGTGCTAATTCGAACACTGCAGAGCGTAGTATTTTTCAAGACCCCTCTTCCCCCCCCCCACGAAATACTACTTATCACTTAATACTGTGAAATGTCAACATATTACAGTGCATGTAAAGTCCTACGCAGCCTTCGACGCCCCCCTCTCCCCTTCTTACGCTTTGTAGAACCGTGAAAATGTCGACAACGTTAAACGGCCCCTAAATGGGTTTAATGAACTTCAATTCATGCAGGGTTGCCTTTGAGTCCATCACAAAGCCATCTCTAACAGTCCCAAGCCTTCACAAATCCACCACAAGTCCCAGGTTCTTAATTCAAGTTACACGGTGTGACCCCATGGTTAAGTGATGTAGCAGACTGAATCTCATTAATTTGGCTGATGTTAAAGTGTAAGACATTGCCCCATGCTTGTTAGTTGTGTTCGCAACAAACTGCCACAGATTTGTGGGGTACTGTGGTTAGGGTCACTGGCTCGCAACACTCGGGTGCAAACTTGGGGTTGCAGGTTTGATGCCCGTCCGTGGTACCTGTGCCCTTGAGCAAGGCACTTAAACACACTTGCTCCATCCCTCAGAGCTGTTGTTCCGTTGTGTTGTGTAATGCACTTAAAAGTTCCCAGAGTTTTCTTTCGTGAAGAGTAAGGGGATTCCCCGGTGTCTCTGACCATCAGCTGCCAATGGTGGCATACGCCTTTCTTAATATTTATTCATAAACGGACCAAAGCGAGGCTATAGTTCCTCCGAAAAGTAAACAAACCATTCAACGCACGCACGATGCATGGCAGCTATCGATGTCAACGCAAGGGACCTTCAAGTTTCGTCGATTTATGGTGGACTCCAGGATTATATCAAAAGACGGACAGTTTGCAAAGAATGCAGGTACTTCTCAGCGGCGTAGGTGCAAGATTTGAAAGGTAGGAATGCTGTAAAATGATGGTGTTTACATCCGCATAACCTGATGAAATATCGTAACGAATGCATGTTTGCGCACACCATGTACACAGTACATGCAGATTCACTCGTCATGCTCGTGTTGTGCCTTCGTGGTAAAATTGTACTGAAATGCCTGCACTACAGTTTCCTTTATTACGGCATATTAAAATCAACCACCAAAACGTGAAATTCTGTTAAGAAATCGTAATATTAGCATGGAAATGTTAACAAATTTCGGAAAGAATTGGGAAGTTGATCATGGCTAATTCATACCTTGGGTGCATACTGTGCAAAACATGAAACAAGTTTGTCCTCCATAATTTGTTTTGGGGGGGGAAGGGGGGAGAATAGCCATGTGGGGAAACGCACGTAGCTGCCAGCAGAAAAACATGGGCTCTATTATTCACACTTTCAATCTGGAGGACAAATATCTAGGGTAAATTCGGTCAGGAAACTTGATTTTAGCAATGAAAACACTTTAACTATGTCATGCTCCATTGCATTCTAACAATTTCTTTCTCTTTCGTTTTTCTACTCCTCAGACCCACAAACTAGCCGAGTTGCAATAAAGTACGGCATGGAAGATAGAATCTCTGTCGGCAAAGTATTTCAGCGAGGTAAAATTTGTTGTAATTTACGGTCTTTTTTTCAACCAAAAATTCCAATGTCACATTTAAGGTAGCAGTCAATCCACCCATGCTGGCACACACAAACCCCGGGCACAAACCCATGTTGAGCATTTACTAGTACATGTATTTACTTTTGCAGTCTCTATACTAGGGGAACAGTGACAAATTATTAATACAAGAATAGATCCACCTTTATAAGAAGCTTTTCATGCTGATATTACAAAAATCCTGTTAAATCAGGGCACTTTTGCAGTGCCTATACACAAGTGTTGAGTTCAGCTGTGTGCATGTACAACTCGTACCTGCTTGATACAGTGTATAGAGACCATATGATGAACCATGGGGAAAATTAATTTCGTAATTACAATTAAATGCCCTTTTAGGCAAATTCCTAACAAAAGCGATTCCTTTGCTTTTTTTCAGAAAATGAGGAATAAGATTGACCTCCATCTACACGGGATTCTCATCAGTCCGTATACTTTCTGACTACTCGCGGCTTCTCCCGAAAGAAGTGTGCAATCCTTTGTCTCCACGCTTTGGTCTTCTTTAAGTAAAATGTCCTGTTGCTACTTCGTGTCTGGGGCTTCCATATTTAATAAATGATGATAAAATTACAGCTACACAAGATTTTTTCCCAAATGCCCTGCAGCTAGCTGTATGGACTTTGTGACTTATATTAATTGCAAAGGACAACACACACAAAACTGTGTTGAAGCCTTGCTTGACACATTCTATTTTGAGCATGTGATCAGCTACATGTAAGTACATGTACACTCCATGGTGTATTCACATAACATGGAGGCCTACTTGGCAGATGTACATGCAACTATGACAGTTATTTGATAATCATGAATGAACCTCCACTGTACATGTATTTAACATTTTTTGTTGAAATTTTTAGCAAACTGTCCAAGGAGTGAATACATGTACCGGGTAGCACTATGTGTGCTCTTATGAAAGCTCCACTGTGCCTAATTTCACGGTGCTGCTTACTGATGTCATGAGATTAGCTAGTGGATTTTGAAAGTAAATTTTTCTGAGCTATGAAGGTACATGCCTAAAGGCACAGGTTCGTCAGCAATGCACACGCGCCAAATTTGTGCCACGAAATACGCAGCTCCATAGCAAAGGCATGGAGCTGCGTATTTTGTGGCACGAATTTGGCGCGCGCGCATTGCTTACGAGCCTGTGCCTCTAAGCTTAAACAGCACCCATGTGGTCAAAGACTTGCGACGCGTCGCAAGTACCGGTATACCAAAATCATTGCATCTCGCAACAGGTTCAGCGAGTTGCGATGGATGTGGCTATATCTGCGACGCGTCACAAATCTTTGTGATATCGACCCCTGGTCCTGTATAGACAAGCGTACATGTGAACAAAATTTGACAGTTTGAGTCCACTTGGAAGCATGCATGCCTCCGACTACACAAAATAAATGCTACATTACAATTGAACTCTGACCTCCAAGTTTGTTTATTCTTTACAATTTACATGTATAGACTCTAGTCGTCACTCATCAGTGCTTGTGACAATTTTTTTTCTGTTAAAAAATTATATTTGTGGAAATACTGAAGTGCCTGCATTAGCAACTAAGACGTTAATTAATCTGCTTATCACAAGAAAATGTTCAGGCCCTATCTTTCAATCATTGCTTTCCTTCATTAGGTTTAAGTACACGATTGATTGGTAAACTTTTAAAATGGTACGCACAGCATTACAGAACTAAAGGTGCCTTTTAAAATTTCACTCATTAATAATAGACCTTATCGCTAATACCGCTTGGGCGAGTTTGCACAAAAGCACAACTGTATTATGGGAAGGAAAACGGGGCAAAGTCTGCCCAGAAAACCTTCCCACAATACATTGCTGCTTTTGTGAAAACTCACCCAAGCGGTATTTGCGATAAGGTCTATTCAAAAACCTTTAAAATACATGCTGCTTTGATGCATGATTTTTTTAATGGTAG
The DNA here is from genome assembly GCA_037783545.1 of Henricia sp. BOLD:AAB3569. NCBI lineage: Eukaryota > Metazoa > Echinodermata > Asteroidea > Spinulosida > Echinasteridae > Henricia > Henricia sp. BOLD:AAB3569. The sequence goes on from JBBELK010000402.1 coordinate 845,825, forward strand.
GCCTAGGCCTAAATAATTCATTTGCAAATTGTAAAAAAAAACTGTAGTTGGCAATTTCTTGCACGAAGGTATACCCGAAAGAATTGAGAAGTTGATCATGGCTTCAGACCTTGTGTGCAAAACATATGAGACACAGGCTGAACAAAATCTGAAATGTTTTCCACTTGAAATTTATTCCATCAAATCTGCACATTCCAATGCTCGATGGGTCATTTTAAAGAAAATAAATTCTGATAAACTTCTCAACTCTTGCCAATGGTACCATTTTATATGAAAAAGGAGAGAATTTACAAGTCGGACTTCTTCTACTGCCTCATACCGTAAATAATACGAAATCGGCTGAAAAAATGGCAAAGATTTGTTCAAATATGAATCGTAATTTCTTCCTGCCAAATTTGTGTTTTTCAATCAGATATGCACTTACTGACGGCTAACATTAGTTTATCAGTCATTTTCCAACTTATCGTGATGTCCGACTTGTAAATTCTTACCCGTAATAAATCAACATGATCAACAGACATGACAGAGGGAGGAAAAAGAGTCATCGTCGCTGCATGGCCCAATTTCCGGACACGGTTCAAAATAATTTTTTAAAAATGTCCTTCGAAGATCTGTCCTTCGTCTCTCCTAATTTTGATGTGCCCCTGCTTCTGTCGGTCATTATCACTCAGAAATCTACAAAAGCAAACCGAAAAAGGTCCAAACGACGAACGTTTTACGCTGTCAACTTTGAGCACATCGGTACGTCCGTATGCTTATCGCGCGCATACAATCCGGCACTGAAATGAGTGGAACTATAGCCTCGCTTTGGTCCGTCATGAATAAATATTAAGAAAGGCGTATGCACCTATGTACCTCGATGTTAAAGTGGAAGACACTTGGCTTCATATAACCCAATGTGAAGCGCATCTGAACATATCTGTATGGAATGTGGGCTACATAAATGTAATATTAATAATAATAATTTGCTCACAGTTTTTCTTGTTTTCCCATATTTTTTTGTTAAGGTCGTATGAGAAAAGACGATGTAGCGGCAGTGTAGAATCTCAGGAAGTTAACACTCCTACACAAAGCCCCTACCATAGCAGGAGTGTCAGTCCAGTGGCGTGTCCCAGGAGGAAACGAACACCACGTAGTACTGTAACTGTTCAAGGATCGGAACGATCCTACACACCTGTACAGAGTCCCTCGCGCGAGGAGAACTATCGGGAAGAAAAGGATCGGTGGAAAAACAGACTATTGGAAGGATCTGACGAAAGGGGATCGTCAACGGAACGCAGTGAGACGAAGCATAAATCTAAGAAATCCAAAAAGACGAGAGACTCTGATGATGACAAAAGTGATAAGTCGTCGAGACTCAGTGAAAAATCGAGTGAGAAATCCAAGCTGAAACGCGACAGGACGGAGAAATCGTTGGATTGTTCAAAGGCCATCCGCTGCAAGGACCTCACTGTGAAACATGAACGGACCAAAGTTGAGAAACGAGCGGAGAAAGTTAACTGTGAATCGAGGGCGGAGAAATTTAACTCTGATACGAAAACGGAAAAAGTCAACTGTGAAAGCAGGACAGACAAGTTGTTGAACTGTGATGGAAGGACAGAGAAATTACCATTGGATGATACTGACGATGTTGAAAAATCCAAAGATAAATATTTGAAGGTCAAATCGATTGACCTGGATGATACGAGACAAAAGAAAGTTCCTGAGAAGGAAAGGACTAGTGATATATCAGTGCGCACCAAGGATTCATCTTGCTTTGATACCAGTAAATTGCAGCTGTCAACGGAACTTGAAATTGCTCGGAAAAGGCGGAGGATTGCCGAAGCGGAACATATCCACTCGGTGATTGTATCCGTCGAGAGTGATGAACTCACGCGCAAATTGGAAGCACGTAAACAGCGCTTCAGTGACAACAATCCCGTGGATGTTAATAAAGTGCGCCAAAAGGAAACGATAAAATCACCCACCAGTGATAGAACGTTGTTAAATAAAGTACCGAAGTCGGTGATCAGCAAACCGCTCTTGGAACATTCGCATGTCCACGTGGAATCACACACAAACACTGATACCTCATTAGACTTGTCGCTTAGCAGAGACACAAGGACAGTGATACACACCAAGCACAAACCTGTCAGAGAAAGGCTCGGAACTAAACATGAAGCCTTGATCCAACTGGAATGTATAAAATATGATCCTATGGAAAGGTTCAATCGTAGTTTATGCTTGGAAAGTAACGGGAAGGAGCTGGACATGTCGCCCTTCCCGCACATACCAGACATAGACAAGTACGCCCCAAGCAGTAGTGGTGTAACCCGAACGTTAAACACGAAACTTGACAAGGATGAAATTCCCAGGCTCAAGCTTGACAAAGTGTCGCTCGAAAACAACACTCAAGAAAAAACTGTTGATAAACCCAAGAAATCCTCCCCAGAAATGGGGAGACTGGACAAATTCTTGCACGACAAAAACCACCCGCATTCCAGTATCAGTACGAGTACATGTAGTGTCGCGAGGCCGACTCAACGGGACAAAGTCCGGATTCAACACCTCTTGGATTTAGATGAAGGCATTGCTAGCTCCAGTGATCAGGACACCCCTGAGGTGGATGGTGAGCTAAACGGCAGACAAGGACGGACCTCCAGGAGTAGCAGTAGTGGACAGGGGGCTTCATCATCATCCTCTTCGGGAAAACCTGTCCAAGACTTATTTGAGAAACCGCACATTGACACAAGCCTGAGCTGTCGAAAGCAAATGGAGATAGCACGGAAAAGCTTTGAGCAACAACTCCAAGAAAGGGAATCACATCAAGACCAGGATGAATTCAGTAGTTCTGGTCATACCTTACCACCACCCCCGCCTCCTCCACCTGCAAGCTCCGAGTCCTCTAACTCTGATCAAGCAGGGAAAGTCAACGAGAAGAAATTCAGTGAATCTGAAAACCTCATCCAAGAAATGGAATGGAAACTGCACAAGATAACGCTCACAGAATTCTTTCCCAAAAGGCGGAGGAGGATGTCCGAGTCTCAGTCTAGTGTTGGAGAGGATGGCCTACACTCAAAGCGTGGGGGCTTTCGTTCTCGCCGACAAAGCGAGGACGGGCTCAAGTCCCCAAGCAGAAACTCGGATCCTCCAGTTGACCCACGCATTCAAGGGTATCCAGTAGAGCAGGAGAAACACAACGTCCCTCCTCAAGAGGAGGAAACGGGATCCAGTCATTCTACAAATCCCGAAGGAAATTCCAACCAGAGTCAATCACTGGAGGTTAATGTCAATCTTGTCAGTGATGGGGAAGCATTGCCACTGCTTTCTCCAAAACCAATCAACCAACCAGTTGTTGTATCCGTTGGGGATACGTCATCTCCCTCGACTAGTGCACCTGTTCTGAGTCCAGCTGTTACACCAGTAAAGTCGGATAGACGATCATTACTGACGACTCAATTGGACAACACCATTAGGCAACTTGTCAGTCCCGATCCGACTATGGAGCACATTGCAAAATGGAAGGCATCTCTCGAGAACTGCAGCATCGTGAAAAATCTTGAGAAGAACCTTGAGAAATCCAATCATGTCATCTCGCCATCACTGATCCTGGAGAGAAAATCACCGGGATTGTTGCCTCCTTTAAGAATGCTGGACTTGGAAAAGAAGTCGGAAGAGAAACCTCTCCATTTGAAAATCGAAACCAGCATTCTGGACAACTCACAGAAGAAAACTCTTTCCCTTTATGCTAAAGTCCCCTCCTTGAAGGATGTAGCCACTGCTGTGATCGAACAAAACAAGTTGAAAAGACTTCACCCATCAATAACTGAGAAAAAGGAATCCGTTGTCAGTGCTGCAGTGTCACAACAGCCGGAGCCAAGCATTTTCCTGTCAAATGCCAAAAGAGACGGCTTATTGTCGGATGTAGTTGGACGAGAGCTGAAGGGAAGTTGTACCACCCCACCTACCCCACCCTTGACGCCGTTGACACCCAGCACTCCTGGAACTCCAGTGGAAATCAAATATGATATACTGTCCGCAAAATCGAGGGTTGAGAGACTGAATCAAATTGGGCGAATCAAGAAAAAAGCAAAGAGCACTGAATCGGAACCTGCAATGCTTGATAGCAAAGATCCCCAAAAACCTGCGGAACGGAAGGTCGAGACCTTTACCTCGAGGCTTCTCAAAAGAAGCAGCATATTTGACCAGGATTCTGCCAGATTGCAGCAAAGTGCCCATCTTAAAGATGGGCAGTCACTGACGCAAGGTTCTTGCACAAAGTTTAATTTTCTTGAAGGAATAACCCCCCTGACAACTACGGACGTGATCATGCGTGGAAAAATAGAAGGCAAAGAGCTTATTCCAGATGGCCCTTTAGAGAGGAGGAACTCAATCGCTGGGACATGGGTTTCGTCAACTTTACGGTCCCCATTAACGATCTCAAACTCTCTCCATCGGTCTAGTATTACAACCATAAGTTCAACCAGCTTGACATCGTCATCTTTGAATTCGTCGTCGGGGATTTTGCGTGAGAAATCTGTCTCTCACCTACCACCACAGCGCAGCCAGTCCAAGGAAGAGATCATCCCTATGTCCATTCTCCGTGATCCTAGAAAAGATTATCGGGAGGAAATAAGAAGGGAGTCATTAAAAGATGATGCACGGAAAGATATTACTGCTGCTGCAGAAGACCCATGGAAAGATCCTACAAAAGAGGCCCCATCTTTGCCATCTCAGAAAGACGAACCCCCTAGAATTGGTACGGCACTGAAGGACCCCAGAAGAGAATCAACTGGATCGAGAGAAGAATCCATGCGTCCTAAATCGATCTTAAAGAAGGATACCTCCTCTGAATCTGGTCCTGCAACTGCAACGTCAAAAACCACGCCTCACCTTGGAGAGCCAAGTGCTCCAACATCTGCCAAGATCGAGACTGATAATGGACCAAGAGGTACTGATCAGCTCAAACTGAAAAGAAAGAGATCTCCAAGCCCTGTGAAAGTTAAAGAAGGATCAAATGAGTCATCAACAAAGGCAGCACCAGATTCATCTCCCAAACCAGTAGTCAGACTGGGTATCCTGAAGTCACCACCAAAGAAAACTCTCAAGTCAACTGTCAAAGAAAGTACTATTAAAAAGGTTAGTGCGCCATCTTCAAAAGAACCAGCCAAGACGAGCAAAGATACTGCTTCTCCTCCTAAGCTTGTCAAGAAGACGTCAAAAAGTCTCAAGGATGGTAAAGATGACGTAAAATCAGTTGGACAACCCAAGAGTACGGAGAAGCCAACAAAACATGTTGAGAAACCCAAGGACGAAAATGAAAAGAATACAAATCTTTTAAAATCCAAGGACACGAAGATCAAAGAAAGTGTTGTCTCGGGAAAAGGGAAAGATACCAAGGAGAAAGCCGATTCCAGCAAAACATCAACTAAGGAATCAGTAACAAAGACCGAGTCCAAATTATTCTCTCATCCCAGTAAGAGTACGAGTGGGACAGATGCAAAGTCACTCAAAGGGAAAACGGAGAAAAACATTAAGGTCAGTTCAAAGCCTGCGGATCCTAAAAAGAGTTCAAAAGACAGCAAAGACTCTGTTGGATCTAGCTCTGAGAAAATCAAAGTTGAAACGGAGTCGAAAAATTCAAACCAGAAACCAAACACTGATAATGTAAAGGACGTCAAACCAAAAGAAGCTAAACCGACACCAGAGAGACCAAAGCCTAAGGAGAAGGTGAAAGACAAAGGCAAGGAGAAACCAGAAAAGAAAGAAAAGGATTCAGACAAGAAAGAAAAAGTACCTGAAAAGAAAGATGAAGAACCTGACAAGGGAAAGGACAGAGCCAGATTAAAAGATCGAGAGAAAGATGACAAGGACAGAAACAAAGAAAAAGTCAAAAACGCTCAGAAGGATAGTTCAAAGTCATCGAAGAAGCAGGCTGAAAAACCAGAAAATGCTCCCAAACAGCCAGCAAGGGGGGTTGCTGCCCTCTTGTCTACCTTGTCTAGTTCCGATGACAGTGGCGACTCCGACACTGAATTTCAACTGAAAGTATTATCACAAGAACCATCTTCATCTGCCAAACAGAAGTTGAAGAAGGACCGGCAGAGGGTTATTTACTCCTCCGAGTCCGAGTCGGATGAACAGGAAAACTTCTTTGAGGACAACATTTTCTCATCTAAAAGGACTACGACTGAAACAACCTCGAAAAATGACTTGAAAATAAAGGCACACGACGAAGACTATGAGAAATCGTCTAAAACGAAAGACAAAAAGAAGAAAAAAGAGAAAGATGTTGAAAAGGTTATGCCCAAGGCCAAGGAGGTGACATATAATAAGAAACCAATTGAAGTAGAACTGGAGAAACCTAGAAAGGAGCAGGCAAATAAGGAACCAGAAGTCGTACTAGAACCCAAAAAGTCATCAAAGAAAGTTACTTCACGGAAGGCAAAAGTTAGAAAGAGCAAAGACTTGGACAAGAATGACGAGCCATCTAAATGTTCAGAATTGCCACTTGAAGATAAACATGACTTGGATAAAGTTCACATTGACACAAAGCAGTCCAGTAAGAAGCTAAAAGGAACTCCTCCTGATGTCAAGGTGGATTATGAGAAGCCTCGATCAAAGGTACCTCCGAAGACTAATAAGCTGAAAAAGAAACCTGATGATCAGAAGGAAACGCTCCCGGAAGAACTTGAAAGTAATTCAGATGTGACAGAGCCATTGGAGATTTCAAAACAAGTACCTTGTGATTCAGACAGCAAATCAAAACTGAAGGCAAACAATGACGGGAAAAGTCCTGTAAAGTCTCATTTTAAACCAGAAGTTGACCCACAACCAGAAGTAGACAACGTTGTTGAGGAAGAACCTCCTCAGAAGACTAAAGATTCTAAGAAACACGGCAAATCCAAAAAGAAATCCAGAAAGGAGAAAAAGAAAAACAGTGCTCCTCAGCCGCTTCCTGATAATGAGAATGAAGAAACTCTCCCAGTCTTAGCCGAACAAGAAAAAGCATCAGATTTCTCAGATGATCTCCCAAAGCTTTCCATCGAAGAACCAATTTCACTGGAACCAAGTAAGGAAACAATGCCAGAGACTTCAGATATGCCACCAGATGACTTAGTTGCAGTCGAGGAAACTCCAGAAAAGCCCCCAACTCTAGTATCTGGCAGCCCGGATGAGACACCAAAGTCAGATGAGGAAATGGATGAGACGGAGCCAGAAACTCCAGTTAATAAATCGACCAGAAAGCGGTCTGGAAAAGGACGGTCACCTAGAAAAGGTTCACACAAGAGAAAGTCGAAGAAGAGAGAAGGGAGAAAGTTGAAAGAAAAATCCAGGACAATAGAATCAACCCATGAAGATCTTGACAACGAGGCTGCTGTCAGGGAAGCATTGGATGAGAAGTTTTCAAAAGTTGAAGGTTTAGATGTGAGCCTAACTCCCAAAGCAAAAGAACCTGGCGATGGTGAAGTCAATGATGCACCTGAAGAAAAGGATGAAATAGAGGCAGATTCAGGCAAAGTTGAGCACCTAGAAGTTCCAGAGAACACAGAGTGTGATTTATCGGACCTTGAGGTTCCAAAAACACCAACATTTGAGCCAATGTCGCCAAGGCCACCAACTGAGGAGGAACTTGAATTAGAAAGAGGCGCAAAGAAGCTTCAGAGTCTTCTTGATGAGGAAGCTGATAAACCTCCAAGTCCTGGTGGCAGCGAGATCCAAAATCTGTTTCCTTCACTTCAACGTCCATCTTTGACAATTCAAAGTCCACCTTTGACACTTCAAAGTCCTGTCTTGAGTTTTCAAAGCCCTCAACAGACGCTGCTTAGTCCATCACAAAGTCTACAAAGTCCTGATGGCCATCTTCAAGGTGCCCTCCAAAGTAGTCATATCCCCTCACCAAAGCCCCAGAGCCTTACACCAAATTATCCAAGTTTCCAAAATTTTCAGAGCCCCCTCCTGGCTAGCGAACCTGAATGTAAAATTGGAGTTGGACCTGAACTAAAACCTGATCCTCAACTTGACCATGGAGAAATTGGGATTCAAGAAAAGCAAATTTTGTCTGAAGCTACGGGAGAGTTTGTGCCAGAAAGTGAGGTGGAAGGTTTGGCTCTTGATACAAAGATGGGCACGCAACTGAAGCAAGTTGAAGAAGCTGCTGCTGACGAACCTCGGTTGCACGAGTCAAGAGCGGTAATAATGGAATTACTAAATAAACAACCTTTGGAGAATTTCACAAAAGTTGTGGAATCAGCCGAGGAAGTGAAACAGACTCCCAAACCTGAACCAAGACGAACTCGAGCAAAGAGGGGGAGGAAACCGAAGACAGCCAAAGAAAGTCCAGGAAGAGCTAGAACAATCGCCGAGATTATCAACCTGACTCAGCGTAGTGAATCCAAGACACAAGAAAGTGTCCAACCAAAGGAGGACTTGCATGAGTCATTCACGCTCCCTGAGGTCAAACTTAATGAAGGTGATCAACCAAAAGATGAACAATTGCCACCTTGGAAGCAGTACCTTGGCATCACTACTCAAACGGCTTTGGTCCTCCAGCCACCTCCTGTTATCAGCAATATAATCCCTAAAGAAGACCAAGATGTTGGGCTGAAAGTTGCTGCAGTACTCACAGTAAAGGAACTTGAAGACTTGGCGGAAGAAGAAAGGCAGCAAACGCAGGCCGAGGTGGCCGAAATGGAAGAAGCCGTTGCTAACATTTTGGTGGCAGAAGAACCTGTACCTCTGGAACAGACTCAGACTATAGCCAATGAAGAGAGGCCAGTGGCAGTGGAAAAGGTTTCAGAAAATCTGGAAGTTCTCAGAGAGGACAGACCTGTTGCCGGTCTTGACCAAAAACCGAAGGATGTCCCAAAAGAACTGGCACAAGATCAACAAAAGGACCCTAAAATTGTCTTCGCCACTCCAAGTCGAACCAAAGAAGGATCTATTTTTGTGCACCGAACCAGGTCAAATTCAGCTACAAGCTCTGAAATGTCCAAACCTGGAGATTTCAGTGTTTACGATTTCACTGATGATGAACATCCGATGAAACCCAATAAAGCAAAGGCTACTCCGGAAACGCCTCCCAAGGTTCCCCCAACTTCAGAAGCCTCTATTGACGAATGGACCAAGAACAAGATGGCCAGCATTAGACAACAAGCTGCCGCGGCAGAGTCCCAGCGAAAGGAGGCAGGTGGCTTCGACGTTTATGATTTTCAACCTAGTCCAAGAACAACCGAGTTGAAGGGGTCCCCTGCTAAAGCAAATCAACGACCTAGGCGATCATCAACACGTGGGAGAGCGATTGGACGTGGACGGGGAAGAGGCAGAGGAAGGGGAAGAGATTTGGAGATTGGAACCGATGCATTGAAAGAACAGTCGGTTCCTATGGTACATCAAGCAGATAAAGTGTCCACCCTTTTAAAGCTTGGCGAATCTTATCCATCCGGAAGTCTCCCAGTGGCTGGTATCATACAGCAGACTGAAGGCCCTCCTAGGAAACCTGAAGAAATTCCAACTAGCTTGATGGTAGTGTCTTCGGTCCCAGGATCTGTTGTACTTACAGATGTAAACGCTATCAGAACTGTAGCCTCTTCGTCAAATATATACCAGGCCACTTCCCTTTCTTCAACAAGCGTGACCTCCGCAACTGTGGTTCCATCCCCTTCAATTTCAACACCCACAATGGCTTCAACAGAACATCAGCTCCAATTTGTCAGTACTACTTTGCCGCACTTTACTCCTACGTCAGTTGCAGTAGCTAGTAGCTCTGCAAACATGCCAGCTGTTTTGGCTGCTCTGGAAAATCCTTTGGGCCAGAGGCAGCCACTAGACACACCTGTAGGAGCAGTGACGCAAAAGAGGCGCCAGAGAGCACCCCGTGGGCGCAGGGACTCAAAGACTGAGCTTGAAAGATGGGCTGGTCTCCAACAGCAACTTCAGATGAGCCAGAATCAATACCAGACACCACAGCAACAATTGGTAGCTGCTCATTTCAAACAAGCTGCATTGCAGAAGACAATGGAACAAGCTGCTCTACAGAAGAGCCTAGAACAGCAGCACCAACAAACACAGCAACAGCAGCACCAACAAACACAGCAACAGCAGCAGCAGCATTCTCTGCAACAGCAGCAGCAGCATTCTTTGCAACAGCAGCAGCAGCATTCTCTGCAACTGCAGCAGCAGCATTCTCTGCAACAGCAGCAGCAGCATTCTCTGCAACAGCAGCAGCAGCAGCATTCTCTGCAACTGCAGCAACAGCATTCTCAGCAACTGCAGCAACAGCAACAGCAACAAACAGCCCTTGGCAGGCAAGTTGACCAAATCCAAATGCTACCACTTCAGCAAACAGCAGCCGCAATGCAGGCTCAAGTACAAGCTCAAATACAAGCACATGTCCAGGCTCAGAGTCTCACCCAACAACAACAGCTCACGTCTCCCGTCCAGAACAAGATTCAATCCCATCCGCCACAGCAACCTGCGGCTTCCAGTCAGCAACTGTCAACTCCGACTCAAACCCAGGTGCAGACTCAAGGTCTGAGCTCCACTCTAACTCCACAGAGCCTGGTCAGTCAGGCGCAACTGGATGCTCATCTTAGAGAGATCACAAGAGTAGATGCCAACCACCAGAAGCAAATATCTCCGGGATCGACGACCTCTGGGATGACATATCCTACTCATCACGTGTCACCGAGTCTTGCATCACCTGGAGGTGTTTCGGTGGTCACCACCTATCCTGGATTGATAAGACAAGGAGCTCCAAACATCACTACAATTGCTAATCATCCGTTTGCGGCATCCATGTCTCTAGCTGCTGCTTCAACCATGGCAACTTCAGGGGTGACAGTCAAGACCCCTGTTGTCTCAAATCAAAACTCTAACACAGTTACCTCAGTCATTACTGAGAATAGGACGGTTTTCTCCAACATCATGCCACCAACTCGAGTACCAACTTCAGTGGCCAGTACTTCGTATCCCGATGCCAGTGTCCTCCGTGCCCGACTGACTCAATCCGACACATCAAAGTCAATGTTACTACCCAAGAAGGAGAAACTTGGTCAAGCGATCGCAACATCTCAGTGTGCTCTCCAACAGGCTTCTCAGGAGTCCAGGATTTGTAAATCAGAAATTGGTAAGAGCCAAGGAGTTGAAGGCCATCAACATTTGATAGCGGATGTATCCAAGGTTCCTCACATGGAGCTCCAGAGAGGGGTGCATCCCAGTATGATCTCTGCGACTCAATCTCAGCTGCAGCAACAGCACAATCTTAAAGATGAACAGGAAAGGAAAAGATCGATCTCTGAACAAAGAGCAGCTGCCACGGAGGCCTGGGTGCGTGCGACAGCCGAGAACCGGCAAGTTCCCGCAAGTCCAGGTCTGTCAGCCATGCGCACCCCAGATGGCCAAGTACTGTTTCTGCCACAGAGAGCCGGCCAGCGGCCCGAGTTGATCCACGCAAATCAGCCCGGCGTCATGCTAGCAGGGACTTCTCCGGGAGAGCTTCTCTTTCCTGGCATGATGGCTGGGCATCCCTACTTCACGGAGCCAAACAAGAAAGAAAAGATACCTGGTAATGTACCTCCAAGTACACCACCTCAGGGTATGATCTCGATAGACTCGGCCAAAGCTGGTATCCCACAAGCTGTGTATTTGCCAGGAGCGCTGAGAATGCCAGGCCCTTATCAACGGATGATTATCCCCGGTAGGGAGAACCAACAAGGCATGATGCATTCTCCCGGTGGTCGCATAACATCGCCCAAAGTTCCTCCAGGCACGGCCACATCTCCTGCACTCTCCCCGAGGGTAAAATCCCCAGCACTTATACACAGCGAGGTTGCGAGACCAACGTCCACCCCTGACGCTCAAAAAAATGAATTGGCATCTCACACCATGATACAACAGCCAGGGATCATTTCAGGCATTCCACCACGAACTCCAGGCATTTCCTCCGGGATTCCCCCACAGAGGTTTGAGCTACCAACCGGTGGCATCATGCCAGGCGCTATCATGCACCGCAACATGCCACAGATGATCATGCGGCAACCGGCGTACGGCATCGCGTCACGATCACAGAAACAGGACGATCATCCAGAAGTCATACACCAGGACAAGCCGCCCCAACTGGGCATCCCACCCGATACCATTCATCGCAGGACCCCGCAGGGAATGGAAGCTCACATCATGCAGACGCAAGCCTTCCAGGCTCGCCAAATTGAACTAGCTAGACAGGGGATTATCCCATCGGAGAATGAAAATGCCTCAACACCTCGACCACCTAATCATGACTACCAATCTCTGACGGGACGGGAGACACCAGTGTGGGTGACCCATGGAGTACAGGTTGCTGGACTCTCACAGTTGGCCCACACTCCGGTTGGAATGCATCCAAGTCAGACCAGCCCCTCACCAAGGTCCAAAGCACCGGATGGACCAGTTGGGTTGCTTAATGTAAGTTTTTGTCCCTCTTTACTGAATAATTTTCATACTACACTACTCACAATAAGTTCGGGATATTGTGGGGTGTATGCAGATATTTTTAGTGTATGCATTCCGCTTGAACGATTTTGTATGAATAAGTGATTATTTTAGGGCTTATGACCCAGGGACTGCCGGGGTGAATAAATTTGATACAAATGTCCATGAGTTTGGGAAATATGGATGCAATGAAAAGCAACTCTACCGGGATTTGAACCGCGGACTTTCTGCTTAGCGTGCAGATGCCCTGATTGATTTTGTATGTATGATTAGACAATTGTATCTGTTTGACAGACAAACTTAGTCACAGGAATGGGTGAAAACAGTCATTTGGGGGGGTGGGGGGGAATCAAAATTGAACCACACCAATATCCCTAACTTATTGTTAGCTTGTTTTAGCTTGTTTTTAGGCAGTTAAAATGTTTTTGACATTGCAGTTTGCACAATAGTGGTGTTTAAAACGATCCCAAAAGTTGAAGTCTTCGTGGTCTCTACGACTCTCCCCTGCCCCAAGAAAGCCACGTCCCTTCTGGAATGTTTGTTTTCCTCCAATCTCGCCCCTGAAATGATACAGTGGGCCTTTAACTACACACGTTCTTTACTTTATGATTTATTTGTCCCCTGCAGCGCTATCCAGTCATATGGCAAGGCATCCTAACACTCAAGAATGACGTGGCTGCCATCCAGATGTACTACGTCTCAGGCAGCCAAGCCGTGGCCCAGGATTCGCTGCAAAACACCCACCAGACACTGAGGATTGCACAGCGCATGAGGCTGGAGCCTTCACAACTGGAGGGAGTCGGCAGTCGCATGCAGGTACGCATCACAGAATTGAATTTTGCAACAGATTCCCTGATTTAAAAAACTTGCGACTCCCGACGTAGATAAAAACCCTTCTGGGTTGTCAACAACCTCGGAGATGTCTAAAGTCGGAAGATCAACCTGTTTTTCAGGTGTCTTCTCCGAATTTCGTAAAGGTTGGTACCTCTGGCATAGTCCCAGACAAAAGGTCCTCCCTTCGAGGTTACCTGTTGTATGGGGAAAAACAATATTTTGTATGGTGCCTAATTATCATTGAACTGAAACGACCAAACTTCGGATGAAAGATAAATCATTTGGGCCTTATCAGGATTTGAACCCGAGACCTCTGACTCACCTGGCGGATGCTCTATTGTATAATGAACTTCAAATCGCAGCCCTTAGACTGAATTGCGTGAAGCTTACATGTATCTTCCAGCTAAACATCAAGTTACATAGGTGGGTGGTGCAATAGGCAGCCGACGGCCAGAGACAATGGGTAATCCCCTTACTCTTCACAAAAGAATGCACTGGGATCTTTTAAGTGCGTTACACAACGCACTGGACCAACGGCTTTACATCCCTTCCGAAGGATGGAGCAATTGTGGTTAAGTGCCTTGCTCAAGGGCACAGGTACAACGGCCGGGTATCGAACCCGCAACATCAAGTTTTCCTCCTCGTTGCGAGTCAATTGTTGAGGCCGCCACTGGTGTCGGATTACTCCTATGAGCAACTAATGTAATGTATTTACTTTTCTGCATTCACGCACAATGTTAGGTATTGGAGGAGTCGTGTATCCTACTGGCCTTGCCTTGTGGTCGTGACCACCAGGATGTAGCATCTCAGACCAACACCCTCCGAGATGACTTCATCACCTACCTTCAGCAGAAGCAGGCGGCCGGTATCATCAATGTAGCTCTCCCAGGCACAACCCAGGTAGGATCTTTGGTCTTTAGTCCCGTGGCTTGCCTGACAGAACCTGGCAGGGTTCTAGTCGGGTCCATCACAAGTCCACCACAAGTCCCTGGGTCTTAATTCAAGTCACAAGCTACATATTCGAATGAACTTCAACAAAGGCATTCATTTGAGTGTGTTCATCCTTTGCTTCTTGTTACTGGAGTTGTGCGGGACTTGTCACGGACTTGTGATTTCATCGGTTTTGGACTTGTGATAGACTTGTGATAGACTTGTGATGGACTCGACTACAACCCTGTCAGCCAGAATGAGAAGGTTAAACACATAAGGCTAATTCTTATTCTAATTTGAAAACGGGGTCTTTACGGTTCTCTTACTATCTCCTTATGCCACCCATAGCCCGCCTTCGTGGTTCACATCTTTCCACCGTGCGAGTTCACCCACAACAATCTTCTGCGCGTGGCCCCGGATCTGATGGAGAGTGTGACCGACATGGCCCATCTCATGGTCGTCATAGCAACGTGTTGACACTTGATGACGTCATCGATCTGCAGAGTCCTACAAAACACTGCCCGTCTCCGCTACTGTTTGCGTAGCATGCGGTAGTCTGTCAGTTTGTAGAAATCCTTGTTTTAAAGACACCTTGTCTGTACGCCTTGCCAGCTTCACTTTGATAGATAAATAATTTTGAAGAAAATTTCAGGGAAGGAATTTCAGGGAGGCCATTGAGGCAAGAAGACCACACTCTTGTTCCTGGTCTTGGGCTTGATGAAGTTTTCTGTCGTGTCCATAAATAAGAACAGCATTTGGACATGGCAGGGGGAGAGATTGGGCCATTTCCTCTGTATAATTCCTTCCCTGATTATGTACCAACTCGACTTTGAAAAAAAAATCATTATCTTTAAAGGAGCGTGTTCAGATTTTTCCAGAAAATGGATTTCGTTTTAAGCTAACAGTCATATAAAATACCTCCCCAAATACTATCCATAGGAAGAAAAAAGGTTGGTGTAATTACTGCACTGCTTTATGGAACCAGATAAATTAGTTTACAAAACTAATTTTTAAAAACAATATCATTGAAAGTATATGGATTGAGAACGTGAAATTTCAGAATGGTAATGAGAAAAATATGACCTGATATGGTATCAAATTATGAACACCCATGAAAAATGAGGGGTACAAAAATGTGATCTGGACATACTCCTTTTATAATTCGAAAGCTAAAAACTTCAGTTTATTTGTCAAAGTGAACAAGTGAAGTGTGACATGTGGACGTTTGTCTTACGCTTTGCCGTGTCATGTTATGTCGTGTATTATATTGCTGACGTGCCCATGTATGTAGCTCGCTTATTCTTGCCATTTTGTTTCCTTATCAATCGTTTTCTACTGACCCTCCCTTGCTCACAAGGACAGCTCTACACAGCACATATGGATTGAAATTTTTTCTCCCTGGAGCACACACACACACACTCAAAAAAATTGTGCATTATGTAGTAATTTTTGTTTGCACTACTAAATGTACTTACCTAAATCCTGTCGGTACTGCATATGTGACCTGTCAACACAAAATGAGCTGAAAGTCGGAATTTTAAAAAATTGGATATTGGTATTTTTAGATTCGGCAGAAAAAGAACTTTCCAATGGTATATAACACGTAAGGTAAAACTATTCCCCCAACGCAACACAGCTTGGAGAAGTGGTAGTGTTGAAACAAATTTTAAAAATCTTAAAACAAAATTCTTACGTGTTACGAAGAAAGCTATCGTCAAAATTGGCCTGAGAATGATGTTTTTAATTGTTGGATGACGCTAAAAATTTGGAATCACATAGAATAAGAGTTACTCTTTCTAAATATTACAAAACCCTAAAATTTACCTCCCCTTCAATTTTTGACTTCAAACCGTCGTTACAGGAAATAGCGGAGTTGCTTTTCACTGCATCCAGCTTCCCCAAGCTCATGGACGTTTGTCCACGTTTGTTGTATTTTTTCTCATTAGTATGTCATTTGATGCTTTTACAATTTTGTTACATTTTTGTGGGGATCTTGATTATTTGTGGCCGAAATAAGAGAAAGTCTGGCACCAATTTCTTTAACAAAAATTGGACCAAGACATTTTCGGGATTTGTGGGTACAGGACATGTTTCAATTTGGAACATCGTTTCATTTCATAGAGTGTGGGGATTTGGGGAAGAAAAAAAATGTCATAAGATATTTTTCTTATTTTTAAATCATTTGGCCACATCGTGTGCATGGGTGATTGTCTTGCAGTATCTAACGTAGAATGAAATCATGCACAGTCTTTTTTTTGTTTTATCATGTAGAAAAATCCGTCCATTATGTACATATTATGTCTGGAGGCACTCTTGTACATTCTGTATTCAGTTTCAATTAATAGTAAACTTGCAACGACATAACCTGATCAGCTTTCGAAGAAATGTTAACTTTACAGTAAATAGCTACACACCACGGTAACTGGCTGTTAAATTCGAACTTTTCCCGATTGACTTGAAAGATGTAGTAGACATTTTTAACTTGCTTCGAGATCAAATTAGCATCTCAAATGACAGCAAAGCTGTATTTTCTCGAGTGTTTACAAGTTTCACATTTTATCACAGATTTTTTTTGAAGGAAAATGCTTTTTAACAAGAGGAACTCAAATTTTAGAACATCAGTTTTGCACTTTCTTTTGAAGTTGTTTTGAAGAATACAATCCAAAAAAAAATGAAACCGAGATATTATTGCTAATTGTGACTAAAGTAGGGCACATATGAATCAAATGGAGATATCCTCTGTTAGAGTTGAATCTCCTCTTTAAAATGACACCCTGATCATGTCATTATGTTTCCGGTTGACTGAGCAGTGACCGATGTTATGCAAGGGTCTAGTTATGGATTTGCGCCACTTTCTTTAATGCATGGCATAGCCTGTTTGGACGACCATTGGTAACCTAGGACGCCTCAGAAATTAACATGCCGATAAAAATGTTGGTGGGGGAAACCTGCATTTCTTAAACAAAACACATTCAGTCCTACATGAGAATGCAGCAATTGTGGAGTCCAAGGTCTGGGCGAAGGGGTACTGGTCGCAATTCAGCAAGCCCTGCAGCAGGGAGAACGCAGCAGTCATAGACAAAATGGTTTAGCACTGGCCCCAACCATGTTCAATTAAATTGTCCGGTGGTACCCTGACTGAATTATGAGACATCAACTGCTTTCTGGTGATCTTCAGAGGCGTCTTAGGTTTTGCCAATGTGATCATCCAAATAGGCTATGCCATGGTTTAGGCCACTGGACTACATTAATGAAAGTGGCGCAATTCCATACCTAGACCCTTGCATAACATTGGTCACTGCTCAGTCAAACATAATGACATGATCAGGGTGGCATTTTAAAGAGGAGATTTTACCCTAACAGAGGATATCTCCCTTTGATTCACATGTGCCCTACTTTAGTCACAATTAGCGATAATATCTCCGTTTAGTTTTTTTTATCCACCCTGTATACAAAGTTAACTTTTTTTTAATACAGGCTTAACAAACGAAAAGGTATTCATTAAAGTTTTACTTTCCAGAATTATAATTTCCTTTAAACTTGGAATCTTTGGTCACTTTGAAAGCTTCAGCATGTCTGTGGCATTTCTCGCTCTCTTTAAAAAAAATATTTTAAAAAATTGAAAAACAAACGGCATAAAACTATACTTATAGTACAGAGGACCAATTTAGGGTAAATGTGGAATAATTTCGGAATGTATTTTAAATAGTATTTTTTTATTGGTCTGTATAATGTAAAGTTGCTTTATTTCGTTTAGAAGAAAAATGGCAAAAAAAAACCACGAAAAAAAACAAAAAAAATGATTGTGCAAGAAATTGTACAGAAGTGTTTACTGATGTGACGTAAAGCTGTAGTGTTGGTGGGTTAAGCGGAGCAAGATAATCATGAGTTATGACTGTTTTAAGAACATTGCATCCCACGAAATAACCGATAATGGGCCAGCATGTACATGTACCTTTAAAGGCCAAACATTTTCAACAAACATTTGTCGAATATGGTTGTGAATTGTAGCATTGAAAACAAAAATTGCGACTTTAAGAGACAGTTGATGATCGTGGGTCTAAGTTTAGTGATAAGCACTAGGCATTACACTTGTTGTTTTTGATGCAAGAAAAAATGGCTAAAGCGTTGAGTGCGTTTGCCAAAATATGATACCAAAGTAACTGAGGGAAAGCGTTTTGTGGTTGTTTTTTTTAGTGATTGATTGATTTTAACCTGTGCATGTGGGAAGATTATATTGTCTAAAAAAAGAGTAAATTTTAACAGATTTATTAATTTAGATGTTTTTATGCATATGTTTTGTGGGGGAGAGGGGAAGGGGACTACATGTAGTAGATGTGGTGAATGGGCTTGTTTGAAGATTTGATTTTGGAGGTGTATTAAAAAGACGCATTTTAGCATAATGTTATGGTAACGTACGTTAACTGTTATACAAATCGTGTGTGCATTTTGAACCTTACTGAGTTCAAAATGCAATGTGACATGAAAAAAACAACTGATTATTTCATTATGGTGCTGTTACAATGTTTTCTCAATAATAGTGTTGCCCTACTCGATACTTTGTGCAAAAATAATGTATAAAGTGTAAACACTGATTAAAAATTTTCACTATTGACTAGTTTGTTGTACAGAAACGAAAACAAGATGAGTTAGTCAAATTAACAATGTATAGTCTCGGGAAAGCTCAAAACCAATCGCGCGTAAATATGTACAGTTCTTGTACAGCGAGACCATTTTGACACTTTGTTGAAGATTGTTGATAGTTTGGTGGATGACTTTGACTCTAGAGGGCGCACTTCCCCTGGATGTATCTAGATTCAAGTCCACTTGTTATAGACGAGAGAGAGAAAAAAATCCTCTCTTGTGCATAGTTGTAACATGTAATGACAAATTTGTGAAAATTATGATCCCCTTGAGAAAGTGGACGTGTGTACATATCTCAACCATTGTGAGAGATTTATTGGGGGAAATGGTAAACGTGTATAAAGTGTAATTTAATACAGACGAGATAACAAAGTGGAAATTACTGAGTAAATTGTTTGCTGATTTTCCGGTAAAAAAAGTAGTTAAAACCACTTTGTAGTTAAAGATCTTATCTGAACTTATCATGTACAACTGCCCCTTGTGTTTGTTCGTTTTTGTCTTTTTTTCTTGGGGTTGAGACAGATTATTGTATTAAAGATTTAAAGAAATGTGTACAGTTGTCGTGTAAATACCCTCTCTCACGTGACTTCTATTTTCAAAGAAAAAATAAAGCTAAACTGATGTAAATTTTTGATATTGAGTAAATAAATGGAGAGAGATATGAGTGAAAAAGGTATAAATTGTGTTAGTTTTTGTCAT
This sequence comes from Henricia sp. BOLD:AAB3569, assembly GCA_037783545.1. NCBI lineage: Eukaryota > Metazoa > Echinodermata > Asteroidea > Spinulosida > Echinasteridae > Henricia > Henricia sp. BOLD:AAB3569. The sequence continues at coordinate 865,382 of JBBELK010000402.1, forward strand.
TCTTTGGTAATTATTTTTAAAAAGAAATTGTTGTGTTGGTCATCATCAGTAAAGGAGTCGTATGCTCTTTTAAAAAAAAAGGATGGCATCCGAGTTTAGAGGGCAAACCACATCCATACAACAAAGGAAAGATTGAGGAAGTATATCACTGTGCCTAATAGCTCTGCTGGTAGAGCATCTGCCCGGTGTGTCCGAGGTCTTGGGGAAAATCTGAGGGAGTATACCACTGTGCCTCATATCTCAGTTGGTAGAGCATCTACCAGGGCTGTAGTCGAGCCTCTACAAGTCCCTGTGTCTTAATTGGCAATCACCATGGCAACCGTGTTACACTTTAGTAGTCTATTCTTGGATTTTACTTGGCTTGACAACGGTTGCTATCTGCCATTACTGTGTCCATACTATGGCACGCCAAAACGAAAATAATTCAACACTGATAATTTAATGTTGACGCATATTTTCTCAAATGTTGTGCAAGAAGAAAAAAAAGTTGGTATATGACTTTTAAATGTTGATAGACTGTTTAAAACTGGCATACCATGCTTTTGTTGGCAAGTTTTTAAAAATGTTGAGTTGTTTTTCAGGGTTGATGGCAAAATTAACAGTGTTGAATTATTTCTGCTTTGGCGTGCCATAGTATGGACACAGTAATGGCGGATATGATAGTTGTTGACATCACGCGTGTAGCACCAGGCGCGGGGGGGGGGGGGGGGGGGGGGGGGGGGGGGGGGGGGGGGGGGGGGGGGGGGGGGGATTTGGGGGTCAAAACCCCCCTGCTCTTAAAAAAATAAAAAATTTAATAAATAAATGTTGACAAATAAATTTTTACAAAAATTGAAAATCTTGTCAAAGTATGTTATTGTTAATATTATACGTCCATTTTTACGCAAGAAAAAGGTAAGTGCATAACTGTGCATAACTCAGCAATGTACAAGTGATAGATTGCATGTATACATATATAACAAAATCTGACGGGCCGAAACCCCCCCCCCCCCCCCCCCCCCCTGGAAAAATTCCTGGATCCGCCCCTGAGCACACCAAAGCGGAAAACATTCAACACTGATAATTTTGCCATCAACCCTGGAAAAACAAGACTCAACATTTTTAAAAACTTGCCAACGAAAGCACGGTTTGCCAGTTTTAAACAGTCTATCAACATTTAAAAGTCATGCCAACTTTTTTTTCAACCGCAACATTTACGAAAATATGCGTAAACATCAAATTATCAGTGTTGAATTGTTTTCGCTTTGGCGTGCCATAGTATAGACACAGTAATGGCAGATAGCAACCGGTTGTCAAGAAAGTGAAACCCAAGAACTGCTTTTGATGCGACAATTTGATAAAATAAATTTCTGCTGATGAAGACAGAGTTGAAGACTAATTGTAGTGAAGTCTATCACAAGTTAAGAGCCGATAAAAATCACAAGTCCGTGACAAGTCCTGCACAAGTCCAGTAACAAGAAGCAAAGAAAGGATGAACACACACAAAAGAATGCCTTTATTGGAGTTTACTTGAATAGCTTGTGACTTGAATTAAGACGTACCCAGGGACTTGTGGTGGACTTTGAAGGACTAGACTACAACCCTGGCACACAAAATAGGGCCATAACTTCTGCAGTAAAATCCCAAACTAGAAGTGCTCAACTGCATCAAATTTCGTAAGGTTTCTTTAGAGGACCAAATAAATTGAACAATCTTGAATCTTCTGAAAGTCATCATTCTGTGTTTTTTTTCAGAGTATAACCCCTCAAATAAGTATACCCTCTCTAAAAAATAACATCTTACCTTTTCCCACTACAAACTGCTTAACCCGGAGATTTGCCGCCCCGGGTTAAGCTTTTCTTACCCCGGGGTTCGTTAACCCCGCCCGAGTTCTGTTCCCATTTGTTTCGTTATTAAAAGTTCTTGTCAAATTTGCCTCGCGCGCTAGTGACAGCTAGCTAGCTAAAGCAGACGATAATTGGAGTCAGCCTCTTTCAAGAATTATAAATTATTGATCTTTTTATAACGTTTTATTAATAACATTTCTTCATTATAAAAAGTATAAGTCTAAAATCATGCTGTCTGGTATTATTCTTGTTTAGCTTTTATTTATTCTTTTGGCAAAACATAATTAAATAAATAGCTGAGCATTTTATTAATTGCGAAAGAGGCTACTCTTCATCATAAACAAACAGGCATGACAGGAACACGTGGAGCACGCGTTTGTATCATGGTATGCAATCTCTGACTCTGAAGAACGTTCGTGTGTGATTGAATAGGAGAAACGGTATTTTTTCCGTATACATTGAACAAAGATTTGAAGAAAATTACCTCCTGGAATCAACAGATAATCGAATTTTAAGCTATACTTCCCACTTGCACTTTTGTCGCAATGTTGCTTTTCTGTAGAAAAATTACATTTTCTCCTTCGAAAATTGCATTCAGTTAGTGCACAAGATAACCATTCACACACGCGCGCAGCGCCCTCTGTTGTCGCACTTATGCACGGAGCACTCGCAACGTAATTTTCTGCATTATTTTCTGCAGTAATTTAATTTTAATTTTATCATTTATTTATCTCAGAAGTGCAACATTTGCAACAGACGTGCTAGTGGGAGTATATCTTAGAATAGGAAGATCTGTCGATTCCAGGAGGTAATTTCCTTCAAATTGTTGTTCAATGTATTCGGGAAAAAAATACCAAACTAATTTCCCCCTCCCCAGGTTTTTAATTGCATTTGGAGTTCATGTTTAATAGGGGCTGTACATTTCATTTCCAGAGTGGTTTGTCAAATCTCCGTCACCATGGCAGGACCCAGTAAGCCAGAAGACTTCCTTGACTGCATGATCATTTGGGACCCAGGGATCGAGAACGATCAAGTATTCGTCCCAGCCAAATTGTTTGCTTTCGTGTTGGACGGCATTTGTGCTTTCGCAGGTAATGTATTTTGAAGTTTACATCAAGCGAAACAAATTTTACGTGAACTTCTACAGAGTACATTGGCATGACAAACGTACAGATGTCTACTCTAAAAACCCTACATGGAAGTTGTTTTAGGGGTTAAAATCAAGTTTTTTTTATTTTTATGGTAATGAAATTTACATATATTCATGAGCAAGGTTGTGATGTCACTAATGCTTTAACGAAGTCCGCAAGTTCGGGTTCGGTTCGGTTAGGCAAAAGTTCGGTAATTTCTTCCCGAACATTTGTTTGGGGTATTTTTTTAGTTTACCATGTATGTCCCAACTCGAATTTAAGGAAAATTATTATTGGAATCGATAGCTTGAACGATTTTAGGAATACTTACATTTCCGTTGCAAAGGCTTAGGTTTTAGAGAAAATCACGGAAAAAATATTGCATTTGATTGCAAGCAAAGCGGCGGCCAGAAACCAAACGGATCATCACGCGCACGCCCTCTTTCTTCGCGCGCTTTACACACTGCTCGGCCGGCAGCAGTTTCACACACTTTTGTATGGAGGCGGGCGTGACAAAAACACAAAATTTTCATGGAAACGCAACATTTGCGACGGAAATGCCAATGGAAAAGGTATTCTAAAATCGTCCAAGCTGGCGCTTCCAATAATAATTTTCCTTAAATTCGAGTTGGGACATAAACTAAAAAAATACCTTTGTTTGGTTCGGGTTCGGCAAGGATTGTCGGCGATGTGGGTTCCGGTTGAAAGTGATCACGCACGTGCAGCTAGCTTTCTTTATAAATTAGGGCCTATATGTATTTCTTCAAACCTACGATTCTTTTGTCGTAATGAACAAGATAACGTCTTCGGTGGGATAAAATTTACCCGGGAAACTTAACGGAATCCGTGGCTGGAGCGCGGCGCTACTGTCGGAACTTGCGGTGTGCATGCATTTTGTGATTTGTATCACGTGCAAACCATCGTGACACTGCGTGGGAGGGAATTTTTTTTGGTGTTTATTGTCTGACGATTGTTTGTGGTACCCGCAAGTATCGCTGTGTTTCTGTAAGAGGGCTTATTGATTTCCCTCAAAATGCTTTTCACAATGTTGTGTGAAAAATTATGTCCAATTTATTCGCACTAATCTGTTCGTGCTGGAACAGTAGTAAAATTGGCAAAATGCAATGTTGTCCTCATCATGGTTTGAGAAGACGGACGACTTTATTCTTTATTTCTTCACATCCCTATATAAGAAAAACCACTGCAGATATAGTCTAGCCATAAGTACAACGTGGTGATTACGGTTTGTATGCACAAACGTGGAAAAATTATCAGAAAAGCCCGAGCCAATCAAATAGCTAGATTTCCGCACATGCTCTCTAAGCATTATTTTTTAACGCCAGAATAATTTACACCAAGGTATTAAATAAAATTTGAAAATGTTGGTGTTACTTTAACACCAAGAGAATCACGTCAAGTTTTACACCATGTTGGTGTCAGAAATTTAACACCAGAGTTTTTGCAGTCAGCATACCCACATGTTTTCACTCTCTGTGAGTGGCACGTGCCTCTACGTAATTAATAGCTAATGGTGCAGCTACTGGTACTGACACAACAGATGGCCCAGTATGACATGGTCCATAATCTACATCCACTAACAGAAAAGCTGTCCACTGTTGCACAGGCGATGACGTAAGCAACACTGTACTTCATTCAGACATGCAGTCATTACATGGGTTCCTGGGCCGCCAGCCTCTGCTATTGTTTAGAAGCTATTTGTAACACGTAAATGAGGTAAGCTTCATTAAGTGTTCAGATATTGGAATCTGTATTGGATCAGTTTCACGTGTAACTCTACTGCAGAACCATGTACGCTCATAAAATAGGCCTGCAGCTTTGCTAAATTAACAGGTAAGATATTTATTCCTGTTTCATGAATGTGGCATTTTAAAAACTTTAGCTGTCTTAAGCGGGCCTCCCACTGTGCGATTTTGGCCACGAATTAGGTACGATTAGCTACGATTTGGTACGATTGTGTGTAGAGTCTATAGACAGTCTCTAATAATCGTACCAAATCGTACCATTTCGTAGCAAATTCGTGGCAAAAATTGCACAGTGGGAGGCCCGCTTAAAATGCTTCATTTGAAAACCAAATAATGCATTAAAGGCCCATTGTATCATTTGCAATGACCCAATTTTGTTTTTCATGAGTTGACAAGAAAAACCTTACTCAAAGTGTTGATAGCAATGGTAACAAACACCACATCAATTTATTTCCGTCCAAAATGGTATTTCATGCTGGAAATTGACAACTGAAGGTGATTTTCAAAAAAAATCCCGTACACGGGACTTTGTTACCATTCACTTAGTACACAAAATCCATATTTTCAAGGTTTTCTGAAGCATTGATGCATCTAAGTAGCTAACATTTGTTCAGGCTAGTTTACCAACATTCTTCCTTAGATATGTTACACTCTTATTCCACGAATCTGTAAAAAGTTTTATCTTGCAAATGATACATAGGCCTTTAAAGGAGCGTGTTCAGGTTTTTTCAGAAAATGAATTTTATTCTAACCTACATGTATATAAAATACCCCCAAAAAATGAAGAGGATGCGAAATTTGCAATCTCATATTCGGATGTGGAAGCAAAAAGGTAATTAGTATAATTACTACACTGCTTTATGTATCCGGATAAATTAGTTTACAAAACTGACATTGGTGATTTGTTGACGATATCCTCAAAAATATACGGATGAGAGCACAAAATTTAGGACATTAAGGACAATTGTTCATCATAAGTTTACCTTCCATTTATGCGAACAATGGACGGCTAATGTGAATCTTTGCGTGGTGAATAGCGACCTCTGGAGTTCAGCTCCGACATATTGGCTGTTTTCAAAACCACCGTCTTCGTCTGTGGCTTCGGCCTGGTGTATCCAAGCAATATTAATGGATTAAGAAACATCTTGGGCCAATGCTAATTTGAACGTTCACCCCACTTTAGCACATTTATTAACACCAAGAGAATCCACGAAGGTAAACTACACACAATTAAGGAAGACATCAAATTCAAAATACAGAGCCTGACCGTAAAACACTGAGCGTTTCAAAAACGGCCTATGTGGAACAGATTTTGAGTCTATGTCGACTCGTCCAAACGTACAGTGTATCACGTGCATAGCTACGCCCTGGTTACTGCTATTTGCATATAAATTGCCCGCTGACCCGATACTTTTCATTGGGAAAATACTCCAAAATCATAGTGGATGGATCTAAAAAGGTAGAAGGATTGTATTCTTTTTCATAGATTATCGACTGGTTCAAATAAATTGTGATTTTTGGCGAGGCCCAGTCTTCGGACAGTACAAACTCTGATTCCCCCTTTAAAAGTTTGCTGCCATTGAGAACAATTTTTTGCAATCGTGTTTTTGCATTGAGTAGGGTAGCTAAGATCTTGGTGATTGTCAGTGCAGACGGAATTTTAAGTTGTATGCATTCTGAGTGGATGATTTATATCTTATTCGCTGTACTTCAAATGTTGGCCAAATATTTTTGCTACGAAACTGCGGGCCATGATACAGTAAAAAAAAAAGGGTTAAACATACAAAAGGGATATACCCAGCATACACAAATTAAATTGTAAGTAAGCACAACAAAATTTCACTTTTTATTTATTTATTTTTTCTTTATAAAAGACTTGCTTGTTATGGTTCTGCAAGATTTTCTGGGGCGGTTAATAGAAAACACTGCTCTCTGTTTTCTTGACCTGTATTATCTTATTGTAGGGAAATACATGTAGGTCACATCTGCTTAATTAAAAGGATGCAATACAAGATTGTGAAAAAATTGTTCTGTTACTAAGTGTACGTACCAAACTCGGGATGAGAGAAAAATCAGGATTCGAACCTGAGACCTCCGACTCACCGGGCAGACGCTTTACCAGTTGAGCTATAAGGCACAGTTGGTATGCTCCCTCAGATTTTCCTTATGGACCCAATTTTTCTCTCGCAAGAAACGAATGCAACGCAAGTGTACGTATTCCTCCAAATTAACTTTTAACCATCAACGGTACAGACTTGTACGATAAGAATATGCAGTTGGGTCTTTCCACAGTAAAGGGGGCATTTTGGCAACACAGACAATATTTTCGAGGAAATACCTTTGTCTGGTCTCAAAATAAAAGAAATAAGTTTAAGTTGCTCTGAAGAGATATAACTTAGGCCCAAAAAGGGTTACAAATAGTGCAACAACATGCCTTTCTAAAAACCCTGTGTACAAATGTAACACAAGTGTCCGTCCCAGTTACGAGCGTATATTGGACATTTGTACACAGGGTTTTTAGAAAGGCATGTTGTCATACTATTTATAACCTTTTTTTGTCCTAAGTTATCTCTTCAGAACAACTGAAACTTATTTATTTTTTTCGTATTTTGAAACCAGACAGAGGTATTTTCTGGAAAATATGATCTGTGTTGCCAAAATGCCCCCTTTACTGTGGAAAGACCCAAATATGAAAACCTGCCCCCTGTCATGACTGTATATGCAAAAGGTCTATTGTTTGATTTTGATACTGAAATACATATAATACAAGACAGTATAAATAATAAATTTGAGTTTGCACAGCTCTAAAATAAGGCAAACAAAACATTTCTAAAAATCTTGCACATGACCATGATGACAATTGTTGACTACATTGTATATATGGGTAAATGCAGGATGCATCTGTTTATTTTATTTCTGCTGTGATATGGCTGGTTTTTCTTTCTGTTCAGTTCTGAGTCAGATTGTTGAAACAGGAAAACGGAAAGTTAGTTTCTGTCTCGCTAGCCACATATGCATATCTGCCAAATTAAACAAACCAAGAACTTCCCATCATTATATATTACCCTTGGCAAAAATAATGTGTTCAACTCTTTGAATAGAATTGCACTTTAGACAATGTTACATTGTTTGCAGCAGAGATATTCCATTTTTAAAATGATTTAATCCTAACCATTTCAACTCCGTCAAACTACAGTTTGATAGCTACTTGCCTATTAAAAAGTACTACCGTATTCAAAAAATCAGTTTCATTTTAGATCAAATATTCGATATTCGATTTTTTTTTTCCTAAGATTTTGACAAAAAAGTTTGCTGTGAAATTAATTTTGGCACATTCGAACTCATCACAGCTCACAGCAGCCTTTTTATTGCCGAATTTGCCACCTCGAAAAATAATCTGTGCTCAAATTATAGACTTCATGTTGTAACTTGCACAGCAGTCCCTCGCCCGAAGAGGTTTTTGCAGAAATTATCGTCGGCCCTTGTACACTGGATTTGTGGTTAGACGCAAATATGACATCAAAGCAGCTGGTTCAGCAAAGGAGAAAGGATTTTTACTTTTCCTAGCTGAAAGACATGTTTGGTTTGGAGTTGAAAAAGCACATACCGAATATTCAATTTGGTAAAATGCTATTCATTTTAAGGCTTCGTTTTTGCCCAAATGAGGCTCCAAAATGAAGTCAACTAAAGAGGTGACTTCGGCCGGCTTCGTGACGTCATGAACTGGAAAATCACGTGACAGCAACAAAAACTTTGTGAACTTTTGCAGGTTTGCTAAACTAGTGTTCCAAACGGTCTTTGATTTAGCTTCGCTAAAGTGAAGCCGGAGGCAGTTGGAGCCGAAGCCGGAGCCTGAAGACGGAGTCGAGATTTGGAAAAGGGCCCTGGAGTAAAGTTGTACACCATGAAGTATTGGAGAATTTTGTTAATTTATTTAAATTTATTTTGTTTATAGAAATTCACAACTTGATGCATTGTGGCCAACCCTGTATGGGAATCGTTCAATTGTCTTATCAAACTTGTCAACAATTAGTTAATATGTATTAAAACTTGGAATACAAGTTAATCTTTCTGTTGAGTGTACAAAAGCCTGTAAAGTCACATGCTCAATTACTGATAACTTGGAATTTGCGTCATTAGATTCCAGTCCAGTTTGTTTTACGAACCCGGGACGCCAGAGGTGAAAGGCGAGGAAAGAACCACTATGCCAATCCGACTGCCCAGCTGCCCCAGTTACAGTTTTCCGTCCTGTTTCTAGAATTTATAGATATGGTACAATAAGTTAGGGATATTGTGTGGTGTACGCAGATATTTTGAGGGTATGCATTCCGCTTGAATGATTGGTGGAAGTTCATCATCAGAAAATACCCCAAATATCCCAGCCGCAATATTTCTGCACGCCGAATTTCCGCAAGAATGATTATCATTTCCTGCCAGTTCATATATTATTTCTATTTTGACTTCCTATCATTAATATTGTTTCAGCTGTTTTCCATCTGGTGCAACACCCATCCAGTCACAATAAGAACCTGTGAAACTAAGCATCCAATTGATGCTAATTTTAATCCACTCGGGTGTTCATTAGTGTGCAACACCGTATGCATGAATGCATTCATTATAAAATGCATGCCTTTACAAAGAACATGTGTGCTTACATGTAATTAAAGGGTTCTGGAAATGGCCAGTCATTCTAGGCCTATGATTTTCAAAGGCATTGCAAGTGTAAAATTTGGTTTGGAATTTTTAAAAAAAGAAGCGACATTTTTAAAACTTTGCAAATTTTTTTACAAGAGAGGGCACTGTTTTTGTGACGTTGGCTATGTTTTTATACTCGCATACATTTAAGCATAAAACAACCCCCCAAAATGTAATTTACATACACCTTCAAAGTGGGTTTCATCGCAAAACAATTATAAACGCTGTTTTCCAAAAATTGAGATACCCGGTAATGGTGTCATGAAATTCTCAATAGGCCGTATTCCTGAACGCATGAGGTCGCTGTCAAGAGGCCCGCGCCCATCACACATTATGTTCCAACACCAAACGCGATACGTGCGCACGATTTCCAAACATTCGCTTTTCATGGAAATCTCTGCCCGCGCTACGGGCCCACGCTCCGCGTACGCAACTTTCACGTACGCAACTTTCCCCTACGTACAGATGTGTGATTGCCCCCATTTTCCACTGTGGCTATGGCAATTTTCGCCCAAATCACCTAGTTCGAGCGCCCTCACGTGTTCAGGAATACGGCCTATTTGTGGTCCTATTAAAAACATTCGTCAAATAGGCCTAGATTATTGGCAAACTGTATTACATGTACGGTATATCCCAAAAAAAACTGTTTACTTTTTGGAATCGGCCATTAGTGCTTAGTTGCATGGAAGGACCGCCAATTACAGGAATGGGATCAAATAACATAGATATTCGAATAACTATCAACTTCTAAGTTGAATTAGAAACGACCAGAGACACCAGGGAAATCATCCCCTTGCTCTTTACGAAAGAGTGCTCTGGGATCTTTAAAGTGCGTACAGCAGAGATCATTAAGCGGAACTCGTTTGGGCAATATGGTATGCATGTATACATAGCAGACCTCGCTGCAATTACCATAATACATTTGTACATCTACGGTACTTGATTCGTCCAACGTAATTTGTAATGAGATTTTACTGCACAGAGATAAAGCTAAACTGACTCAAAGTCACGTCCCAGAAATCATCCATCAATGAGATCGTCAGAATAATAAACTTTTACGAGCTCGGAGACAAGCTGGCAGGAGCGTACTGTCTTTACACATCATAACATTTTTATCCTCTTACTCATATTCCACATGCTTGGACCAACCAAATAAATATATGCAAGCCTACCATTTTTCTGCATGTTTATACGCGCCCCTGGTGTATTTTTCTGGTATTTTGAAACTACATGTACACGCATTGGACCAGATGGCTGTTACTAATTGGGAAGTTGCTGGCTATATTTTGTACACTGCTACATATTTGTGCTGAAGTGATGCGTTTGTGTGTGGAATACATGTGTTGCACTTGTCCTATTGTGTATTGGATTGTATGCATCTTTTAAGGTAATTATCATTTTACTTTTGGCATAATTTTAAGAGACTGATTTCGTGTACTTATATGCATATGTATAGTTAAGTGCACAATCTGGGGAAATAACAAATGCCACGAAATACGCAGCTCCATAGCAAAGGCATGGAACTGTGTATTTTGTGGCACGAATTTGGCGCGCGCACATCTCTGACAAGCCTGTGCCTTTAATGTGCACATAACACATATCATAGGAGTAGGATATGGGGAGGGAAGCACATGCGCCTCCCCTCACTTTCAATAGGGGGGTAGGGGGGTGCCCGGGGGCGTTACTCGTAAGCCGGTACAGGGGTCGAAATTAACCTGAATTTCATGCTGGTCAGAACCAGTAGATTAGAGAACTCTACTGGTCCTGCTGAAAATTTGGTGGTCCACCGGTGCTTTTAAAAATGGCACCGAGATACTGCAACACTTTCTGGTTTAAGGTCATTGAGTGCAGGATGGATGGGATATTGCTTTTTGATCCAACACTGGGCATGTCTGGAGAGATCGGAGAAAGAAATGAAGTTATCTGAAAATGTCTAAGGCGATCAGGAATTGTTTGTGGTAACCAGGAATTCTTTGCATTGAGTAAGAAATGTTTACTGTGGATTAGGCATAAGAGAATGTTTCCATGAGTCAGTAAATGTTTTCACTGGTCCATCGGACCAACGTCTTTGACAGATCTAGTGGTCCTTCTGATTTGTTACTGGTCTCTGACCACAGGACCAGTGTTAATTTTGACCCCTGCGGTATGAACCCATGTGTGCATTCCAAATTTTGCAGGTTAGGGAGTGCTTTTTTGCCTTCAAAAGCAGGTCCGCACGGACTCGCAAAATAACAACAGGCACCCCTTTAGAATGAGGTCCATTTTCCCCTACTTAACATGAACTTGGCATTCTCATTCAACAGTGTAATTTGTGACCATGACTTAATTTAAATCACTTTTTACCCGCACATTTTTTATATGATTCATGTTCGACAAATGGGGTTGGCCACTCTACGTTCCATGTTAATGCATCACAGATACGCTCACTGCTGATTATCGGTACTTAAGCACGGGATCGAGAAATTCCTAGTTTGTTTATCATTATGAAACAAGTGCAATTAATTGTGCTCCTTAAAATCAGCTTGTCAGGGTTTGTAGTTCTAATGTTATCCAGCTGCATTGGGCTTAGACTTGAAATCAATTCGGTAATACGGTCGTGTTTTGTCCGTCTAACGCCATTTTACCGCACACGATCGACGGCCGTTTTTATGTGCAGTATATATTTTGGTTTCGACCCGTATTACTGACTTGAGAAACCTGATTGCGCGACAATATTCACGATTCAAACCATGTTGATGCCGTTGCCATAGCAAGAACCAATCACGTTAATCCACGCAACACACTCCACGGTTTGGTAGCGTCCATTTTTTACCAGGGGTGTTTAAATGAATATGCAGTAGGAACATTTTTGTAATAGATACGTATCTTTATTCAGATGAACTGCGTTTAACTTTTAGCAAAATGTAGTAGGTCTTCTTTGAGTCACAAGCATTTATACTGCGTACATTAAATGTACAATAAAATAATATTAAAAAAATCTCCCCCACAACAATTGAGAGAATTGTCGGCTACGATTTTTGAATTGATTTCTTAACGAAAAACTTGGGCCAACGGAATGGTCGAATTATTACTATGATTATATCTCATTTTGAAATTCAGGAGTAATGGATATTGATACGTCCACTACTTGTGGAATTCTAATTCACAAGCACATTTTTTTGAAAATGTTGCATGAATATTAATCAGACCCCATGTCTCGACCAATCAGATCTCTACGTCTAATTCTGATACCGGTAGCAAACCCCATAGCCCGTGTACAAAGTGTCAGATAGGTTTCTCAAGTCAGTAACTGCGTACGCTGCTGCGGTTTACGAACCAACCTGTCTAGTTAACGACTTGACATCAAGTCTACATTGGGCAGTTGGGCTATAATCGTGTACATTTTATTTCTACTGAAGAGACAGTACATGTACCTTAAAAATATACACTGAAAGTTTGAAAGTAAAACATAAATAAATACTTCATACAACTTTCTGTTATTTCAGCTCTACTTCACTTCCTCCAGTGCAGTTCCTGAAAGCGCTACATCACTATCATTTTCAAATTAAACTGGACAACTTCCGCATTTGGTGGTGTGCAACTCAATAGGCCTTCTGCTTGTCGGAGATGGACCACAGTGCTTAGCAGGAAGGGGTTATAAGGTTCACAGATCACCAGAGTCTTGATTTATACTGTCATCATATTTAAAATCAGAACATTTTTCCGTATGGGGAATCGGGTTGGCATCGTGGTACTTTCCTCGCCTTCCACCTCTAGCTGTGCCCCTGGTTCGAATCCTGTCCAGGTCAGTATGTGGATTGGGTTCTCAGTCCCTGCTTGTTTCGGTGCATGGGTTTCCCCTGTACAGAATTGTGTAGGGGTTTTCCTCCCACCTCTAAAACTGAGCATTTCTTCATCGTTTTTTCTAAACAGGTTTCTTCAGGATTACGATCTACAATGCCCTGATATGAATCCTTGGTTTCATTACCAGAAAGAATTAATAATTATTTTTCATGTGATGTATTTGTCCAACTCCAGTTTTTTTTGGGTCTAGTAACCGATAACCTGTTACTTTGTGTAATGTGTACGTGCACTACTCAAAATAAGTCAGGGATATTGCGGGGTGTACGCAGATATTTTATTGAGGGTATGCATTCCGCTTGAATGATTTTGTATATGATTAGACAATGGTATCTGCATGACAGACACACCTTGTCACAGGAATAGGTGAAGACAGTCATTTGAAGAAAAAAAATCCAAAATTTACAACATACCAATATCCCTAACTTATTGATTGCTTTCCGGTGACGTCACCCCTTCCATCCACCATTTTAGTGGGCATTTTTCATGACCCACGTGGCTCGAGTAATAACCGGCAAAAAGAGCAAGAAAAGCGCATTGGTTGCACTTACTTTGTTGCTTGAACTTGCTTTATGCTGTTGCGCCATGGCTGTTGTATCGATAAAGATAAAAACGTACTTCTTCAGGCTAAAAATCGCGATCAAGTAAAAGCACTTTCGTGTTTACAAGCCGAGTGCATGCTCAATAATTTAAACGTACCACAACGCCCGCGTGCGGCATCTTCGAATGAAAATCTGCTGGTGAGTATTTTTTACGCGTGTTCATGTGCGTCTATTGGCGCGCGTGTGTACGCGCGTGACTGTTGACCACCACACATTCCCGGATGTTCTACGTTATCGTAAGCAATCAATTGTGAGTAGTGTATGTATAGTATGCATTGACTTTTGACCTTAATTACTGTACTTGTGATGTCACTTGCAACAGTATGAGGTAATTGACTTCAATACAAGTCTAATTATGGTTTGTATATAACGTTCCATAATAAAGTGCAACACATGATACATGGCACGAGTTCCTTCATGACTCCTCACAGCATGTTGTATAACGTGCATCAGGACAATTCCCCACTCTACTCATAATGGTCTAACCATTCCAGGCTCCTGATTGCACAACTTGATTGACGTTGATGTATACATCCTTTCACACTCAGATGCAACATCTCGGGGAGTCCTTAATGCCTTGAGACAGCTAAGAGAACAGGGCATGCCTGCTTAAGAAAGTGATGCAGGACTGTGGTTGAGTGAGGAATGCTGTGCAGTCTGCGTTTGTGTTGCATAACTGAGCTGTACAGACTGGCCATGCGGAAGAATGTGGATCTTCAGTGATATTTGTCTTTGTAAGTATCTATATTTGGTTGTTTTTATGGGACGGAATTAGCCTTTTGGAAGTATTGCGGAACTGAGAGGGAACACAATTTTATTTGGGTATGAATTTTTTTTAATAAAACTTGTTTTATATACATGTATTCCCTTCAGTCACAGAAATTTGGACAGATAGCCACCCCCACCCCCTAACCCGGAGTTTCGCTAAACCCTGGGTGAGCTTGCCCGGGTTGGCGCAGTGCGGTTTCTCACTAGACGCGGGCATATCTGTATAAGGACTGGAGGAATGGAAATCTGCAAACATCTTATTCCAATTTTCGAGTAGTCCCATCGAGTTGTTACTGAATTTGTCTATCAACCAGGCCTGGATGAGGAGCTTTATTTCTTCTTCCGTCCACAACTTTGTCCTCTTCTTTTCGTTATGAAATGAGATATACAGTGCTTGAGAAGCCACACCTTAAGGGGTCTTTCTATAAATTAGGGGTCCAAAAGTGTGACATTTAGTGTCCCATGTTACACCCGATATGTGTTGTTTTTCGTACAAAAATCATTAAAATGGCCTGTAAACTATTTTGTATGAATTGTACTTTATATACTCACTCTTTGAGATGGAAATTATTTAAAGAATGTGTCCTGAATTTACAAATACAAGATGTAATATGTAACAGCTAGGGGACACCAAAATTTGACCCCTAATTTATTGAAAGACCCTATTGGGAGAGCAAAAATATGCACATAATTAACAGAATAAATTTGGCTGTTCATTTTGTAATATGATTGTAAAATATGGACATTTTGCTGCATATGAAGGATTACTTGTGTAGAAAGACAAGATACTACTGTTCATTTTGATGGCATTTTTCAACTTTTCAACTCACAGAAAGAGGGCGCTGTTTGGGGCATGTCACTTTAGGAACACACAGCAGAAAAGTAAAGAAAAAACATAAGACTTCAAACTGGAATTGTGGAAAAATGCTGAAGTTTCCAGCCTTAGTTTTTTTCATGGTTTACAACAGGCAACATGTAAAACAAACCTAAACCATCATAGGTTACATAAGTTTCAGCAAGTTGGAGAAAATTGTGGAAACTTTTGTGCACAGTTGAATGAGATTTTCCTGTGTTTTCCTAATGTGACATCACCACTTGCATATGTAAATGTTCAGTAGCATAACAATTAAAAACCTTGATTTTAACCCCCCAAACAACTTCCAAGTAGGGTTTTTATGATTGTAAATTAATGGACTAGTTCCATAGCACAGATTTAATTGATAAAAACACCATTTCAGGGGCCCTTTAATATATGAAAGCCAGTTGCTTGCAATAATTCAATAAAATAAAATCTATTTTAAAAATGACAGGATCAATGGAGCCTATTAATCAACCTCCTTTTCAAAACTGCAAATGATGTTTGTAATTTCTCGCCCCGCCCCACTCGTCATGAGGACCTAATTGGCTTATCTTTGTCCTATTTTTTAAAAGCATTATTTATTGACTTGGTTTACTTTGGATATGCAGTCGATGGCAACAGATGGTGTCTGTCCCAAGTTGTTGACTCAAGACATCTGTGACTATATATTTTCATAGTCTACTCTTTCACATTTGTTGTGGATGATACGATGACTCTATTTTTGGGACGATTGTGTGTGCATACCAATGGATAGTGACATTATGAATGTTCAAACCCAAAATGGTTCGATTCAACCAAATACATTTAATCTTGGTCTACGTCAGACTGTTTTTAGCACCAAAAATTGTCTGATTCCAGTCTATGCATAGACCATTTCGACTTAAAGGGCTATGACATGCTAAACAACTTTGTGCCTAATCTTTGCTTCATATGATGGATTACTTCTTCAGCAAGACATGCTATTGTTCGTTTGGATGTAAAATCAATAAAAGGTAGGCTTTTTCAACTTTGAAGATTTTATTGCAATAAACCACAGCCAGAGGGCATCACGTAAGGAGGACAGAAGGGAAAAGTTAAAAAAAAAGCATAAGACTTCAAGTTGGACTTGTGGCAAATTGATGCAGTTTTCTCCCCCAGTTTCGTCATGGCTTACAACAGGAAACATGTAGAACAAACTCAAACAGTCATGGATTACAAAAGTTCCAGGACGTTTGAGAAAAAAGGTGGAATCCTTTGTGCACAGTTGAATGTGATTCTCCTGTGTTTGCCTCTTGGGACATCATGACCTTGGTCATGCATTTTTGCATTAGCATAAAAACTAAAAACCTTTGTTTTAACCCCAAAACAAGCTCCAAATAGGATTTTTATGAATGTAACTGAGTACATGTATATTGGAAATAACATGATTTAATTCACCTCAGAGTGAAATAAGCTCGGTTTCTCAAATAGAGATTTCTTGAAACTTGTTAGTCAGTTGCCAAATGACGCACCGAGTGGAATCCTTGCTATGTTAGTGGCTCACCCCAGACGGTTATTTTCCCCTCTTGAGGCTCAATCAATAATATGCTTCCGTGATGCAGACATACATGTACCTACATGTAGTCTGATGTGATCGCGACATTCAAATGAAATGGCTATGTGCCATTAAAATGCCCTGGGATGTTTTCTGATCAAGGGATACAAAATGACATGTTTTCTGAATTTAATAAAATAAAATAAAAATAAAATAAAATACAATTAAAATAAACATTGCTGAGCTTAGAAACTTGTGACATAGAGGTGGAATAATTGAACAAAGGATGAACTACATTTATTTATTTATTTATTTATTATATTTATTTACCCAGGGTGTGCCCAAACAGTTTACATAAACTGGTTTCTATTGGGGCCCTGCAAACACACATAGAACAAATATACTAAATTGAACAACTTCACAATCACAAACAAACTGGAATAAGATACATTTGTACAACAACTACAACATCAAAAAACTAATGGTTACAGAAGAACAACATCACAAGTAATTATTATACATGCACGTGACACTAAAATTTACGCTAATTACGGGAAGGGCGAAAAACCCGCAAAAACCCTTTTTAAGAGAAAAACAAATAAAATGGGAAAATTCCCCTCCGGCTCCAAAATTAAAGTTTGATTTTATTGCAACCAAGTCATACGACTCTGTAAATTAGCATTTCTACATCATAAGACCGATACAATCTTTCTCTCATCCCAAGTTTTTTTTCCTTTTTTTTCAGTTCAATGGTGATTAGGCACCATACCAGATACGGCATTCGTTACTTTGCCCAGTTGCGCTCCCATGCAACACCAAAAGAAAAATTGAGTTCGTAGAGAAACATGTGGGATATACCACTGTGCCTCATAGCTCAGCTGGTAGAGCATCTACCCGGTGAGTCAAAGGGCTCGGGTTTGAATCCCGATAAGGCCCATATAATTTTTCTCTCATCCCAGTTTGGTTGCACTTGCCATGTACATGTACATGTACCAGTTTCTGCACTTGCAATGTTCACTTTAGGAAAATAAAAATAAATATTGTAAAAAAAAAAGGAGCTTACTACTACAAACGAAATGGCAAAATGGCATTTGGGGGAGAAATAATCACTTTACACTATGAGCAGCTAACAATGGAAATTAGGCAATAGTTATTAACAATGGTGTGTGCCCAATTTCCATTGTTAGTTGCTCATAGTGTTAGAATCGTTGGAAAGTGAAATCAAGAGGCAATGTGTATGATATGGTTAAACGGGGAAATTTGAAATTGCTAAATAGTGATACCGAAATTGAAAGTGAAACGAGGAAACTAAACCCGTGATTCCCATGCTGCATGCAAATTCCATTGTAAAAACAAGAGTTAATTAGATTGTTTTGCTAAAGAAAAGTTTGTGGAAAGATTTGTTTATTAGTTATATTGACATCGGACATAATTTATTGGAACAATTTCCTTAAGTGAATACAGAATTCAAGTAATTTTAGCGTGAATAGGACCGCAGAACGTGGATCCAAGTTCTCTGTCTATAATGGTGTCACCAGTATAAGGATATTTATAGATATTTATTATGAAATTGGATTTAATGTAGGAAAATAATATATCAAATTTTAGCTGAACATATCACTCAAAGGAATAGAGCTCAACGGAGTCCATGATGGCAAGCTTCACGGAACAGAAATCCAACAAAAGAGTGTGGGGTCAGAATGAAAAACACAAAAAAACAACGATGTCCACTTTATTGCACTCAAGCAAGGGGAGTTACAGTTCAGTATTTTGCTTACACCATACCTAATGCAATGGCAAAATTTAACCATTTTGATTTGGATGTTTTTCACAAGACATTGATAAATCCAAACTCACTTAAAAATGTCCTAATTGTCTACACACAAATTGCCCAAATCACAAGTTGCATTGTTCTTTGGTGTTTTTCATTCTGACCCCACACTCCTTTGTTGCATTCCTGTTCCGTGAAGCTTGCCATCATGATCTCTCTTGAGCTCTATTCCTTTGAGGGATATGTTCAGCTAAAATTTGATATATTCTTTTCCTACATTAAATCCAATTTAATAATAAATATCTATGAATGTCTTACTGGTGACAGAACTTTTTTTGGTCGAGTGTACATTGTATCTGTACTGGTTGTACTCAGTCCATCACAAGTCAATCACAAGTCCGTGACAAGTCCCCCACAAGACCGTGACAAGTCCCACACAAGTCCAGTAATAAGAAGCAAAGGATGAACACGCACAAAAAATGCCTTTGGTGGAGCTAATTAGAATAGCTTGTGACTTGAATTAAGACCCAGGGACTTGTGGTGGACTCGTGAAGGCTTGTGATGGACTCGACTACAACCCTGGTCTATTGCTCAGAATTATGGCCAAATATGTCAAAATTAGCTATTAGCCAACAATTGCTACCGAGTTGGAAACCATGTTTATTATTTTCCACTTCATCTTCACTATGTGCTTGCGGAGCCTCTCTGTCACATTCCAAAGCAAAGGTTGAGTGGGGGTCTTGTCTGCTACATCTCGCGTGTGTGTGTCATCATCTCCCGTCTCCAGCTGTGTCATGCACTTCCAACTTCTATTCTCCCGACATCTTGCAGTCCGTTAATGGTATCGCATGTTTACACACCAGATAGGATGAGAGAGTTATATAAAACCCACAGCTCGAACATTCCTGGAGTAATGGCATTGGGGGTTAGAAGATGGGGCATTTTTCAATTTGTCTGTGTTAGTGATTGGGTGTGGTAAGAGATATCTTACGTCCTTGTTAAATGTTGGATGTTCGGACGATGGAGGAATGTCTTTTATGTTCTTGGATGATTGCTTTTTTTCATTAAGGACCGGTGCTAAGAGGTTTACCATCTTGGGTAAGAGGGAATGCCACTACTAATTGACTGGATTGCGTCATGATTAAGGTTCCAGTTGAAGCACATGGGTCTCTCTACAGTAAAGGGGGCATTTTGGCAACACAGACCATATTTTCGAGAAAATACCTTTGTCTGGTCTCAAAATAAAAGCAATAAATTTAAGTTGTTTTGAAGAGATAACTTAAACTCAAAGGGTTACAAATAGTGAGCCTTTCTAAAAACCCTTTGTAAAAATTTCCAATATACGTCGTAAAGGAGACGGACACTTGTGTTACATTTTAGGCCGTCCCGGTTGCGAGCGAAGGTTGGAAACACAGGACTTTTAAAAAGGCATGTTGTCACACTATTTGTAACCCTTTTTGGGCCTAAGTTATCTCTTCAGAACAACTTAAACTTTTTTCTTTTATTTTGAGACCAGACGAAGGTATTTCCTCGAAAATATAGTCTGTGTTGCCAAAATGCCTCCTTTACTGTGGAAAGACTCATGATGACTTGTTTTTTAAGTGGTACGCAAGAAGTCTTTCTGAAGGACTTGGACATTGCTTAAAATCAGTGTTTTAGCCAGGAATTGAGAAAGTGGGAGTGCAAATTGAAAAAGTGGGAGTGCAACTTTGTAAAGTAAAAAAAAATGTGTCCGAAGCAGCGCGAAGTCACTGCCGGAGTCCAGCGCCCGCTTAAGGGTCCTGGAAGCTCTGGCTATTGTAGATGACAGGGTTCTCCCCAAGTTGATTGAAAATGTGTGGGGGCCCAATTCTGTAACGACTCGATAACCTGCGAAGCCACGGCGTGGTGTCCGGGGCCCACTTAAGGGCCCCGGGAAAATTTGTGACTTTACAACAAGTTTTCTAGTGCATTTAGTCTGGGGTCTTGAACTAAGCTACATGTAAACAATTTTGTTTTAAACAAAAACTTTAAAAGACTAGGACTAATACATGTAATAAAGCATTGGTGAGTGCAGATTTGATGGAAAAACTCGAAAATTTTGAGTGAAATTTTTTAATATTTTGTGTGGAAACACTTCCTAAAAAAATTTCAGTCTGCCTCATGTTTTGCACACAAGGTTTGAAGCCATGATCAACTACATGAACGTACATGTACTAAATTCCTTTCCATACCGCACATTATCCATGGGAGTTGACGATATTTTCCATAAAAATGTAGATCAAGCTGGTTGCTGCGATGCACGAAAAAAACGATCACAAAAATTACGACCGACAACCCAGCTATGTCATGTATGTGCAGGGGATTTCTCATGCAGGGGATTTCTCATGCAGGGGATTTCCCTTTCAGAGTAAGAGGCCAACTCGTGTTGTAAAACGCATGCTGATTGGCTGATAAAAATAGTATGACCTGTTGGTAGTAAATTCTGGCCAATGATGTTCAAGTTAACAAAACAGTGATCAGCATGAGTTGGACTGGTTACCGCCCCACTAAAGCCAAGAATCTTATGGTCCGGAAACCAGACTAGGCACGTTCTGGCGCCAGGAGGACCAGCTGGGCCGTCTGTACCGTATCGAGAGCTGTTTTTGGTCGGCCGTACCGTACGTGCAAATCAGAATGAATTATTGTTTGCCATGAATTCTCTGTGGTTCTTTTTTCACTAGAGAAAATTTATGTATGGTAAATTTATTAACTACTAAAGATAGTTTCAATTAATCAGCTTTACGATGGTACCAATTTTACATGTACAACTTTTCCATCCTCGATATCGAAACACTTAATGCTTCTTGTGAGAGAATTATCCGCGCGTGGTTGACATCCCTCAGAGTTTACGCACGGCTTTGACCAAGTCGTGCTGAAAAATTTTGCCCGTGATTTCATCACAACCGGCCGTGCTAACACGGCTTGCACGGCTCGCTAGCTAACACGCTGCTTAAAATGTAAATATATAAAAAGGTGCTACATTTCATACTCTTTTTATTTCTTTTGTCTTTTCAGGGTTGTTCTTGTTGGTCTGAGGAAGTTAGGAGCATCAGGAATTTGATCATCCAGGATGGACACTCCGTGTGCCAAGAGAAATTCAACACATCAAACCGTCTCTTCTACAAAGTGTGTTGTACCAGGGTCAGTGATGCCAAACAAACGCTCAAAGTGCTCTTCTCCAAGAAGGCTTATCACTGAGCCAGCTACTCCCGAGTCACTCTGTAAAAATGGAAGTACATGTAAAGTGGAAATTGATAAAAGGCAGGACAAAAACAGCTTGTTTGTTCACAAGGCAAAAGGTCACACAGATTTACCAATGGACATTCCGTCTGCCAGAGTAAGGAGCCGCCCAAGAAATGATGCTGAAAGTGCTAAAACAAAGAAGACCTTGGAAGACCCTCTGAGTCTGCCGAGCTTTGAAGAGGCTGTGGAAGGTGAAACGATGGCCAAGTGCATTGCCGAGATGTCGCGCCACGTCAATACTGAGATGGGCGCTGCTGGCAGAAGTGGGCATTACACCTACAACTTAAGAAGGGCGTCTTTGGGGTGTCCTCCAGAAAAGATCAAGTTCGCAGAAACGGCTAAAGTGCCTTCTTATTCATTGAGTTCTTCCCCTAACCACCAGGGTTTCCGAAATGACCTTAGACATCCGGAGCTGCATCGACAGATGAGTGCACCTGTCTTTGGGAAGAACCCTCCTCCACCAAAGCCTCCAAGACGGAGATTGTCAGGCGCTCCGAGTCTGATACAGACCACCCAACCTGCCGAGAGTGCAAGATTTAGACCTTCCCCCAAGGTCCACTCATTTGGAAGACCTGAACCATCTTCAGTTGGGATGCCAGAAGTTGATGCTGGAGGAAATGATACACAAAGCCAAACATTTTCTTCGGTTTCGTCACACAAGAGGAGTCATTCTGATTTGGAATCAGGCTTGATCATATCCGAATCTTCTAACAACGCAACCATCTCAGGTGCCTTCTATCAAAGATCCTTTAGCTTGTCTCAAAGGGGTAGGAAGCTCCCCTTTAATACAAGTAGTTCCTTGTCATCCAGTTCCAGTCCTGATCCTGCGAATGCAACAACAAAGAGTTACAAGTCTGAGGCGTACGTCCGTCAGGTGTCTGAACCAGCAATCATGCCGCAGAGATCTCTGAGCATCCATCTTCCGGCTGTGGTAAAGAGTCGGAAACTCACCAGTGAAGAGCAGTGCAGCAGTGTTCAGAGATCACACTGCACGAAAGTGACAATGCCGAAATCCAGAAGTATCGAATTTTCATCCTTGTTGCAAGATGAGAGCAGTGATGCTGAAAGTCAAACCGTTTCAGGCAGTCATAAAAGCAACATGGTGTCTAAAATCCCGGTTCCCAAATCCAGCAAGGACAGAAAACCGCCTTTAAAACCGATTAGATTCGCCAATGCTGCTTTCATGTTTGTGCCTGGCGAGACTCATTCTGCTCCGACGACGCCCATAGAATCGCCGTCTAAAAACCAGAACCTCTTTTTGTCGAAAATCAACATATCTCAAGGAAGTCTCGGCACAGGTTCTTCCCGCGGATCTATAATCTCTGTGAAACCTGCAGAAGCATCCAGTGAACAGTCTTTCGACTCAGCAGAATTCCCTTCACAAGTTGACACACAATTGGCGGATCAAACAAATGACAATTATGACTCTGACTCCTCAGAATCCAGCACAGGTTCTCAGGAAAATTTAATTGATCAGCGGCAGGAAGCAAAATCTTCAAAATTGGGTAAATATGATAAGAAGAAGTCCTCAAGCAAGAAAGGTGGAATCAAACAGTACACTTCTTTAAAGCCTTGCCGTACCTCCAGGTCATACAGCCTGGAGGACGTGGCAGATGTCTTTCAATATAATAGAGAAGAAAACAGTGAAGATGAACCTGACAAAGGAACTTTAAAGGCAGACGGCACCTACAATAGCATTCGCAAGAGTAGAAGCGGCACGGGGTTTGCACGTTACCTCTCCCAGATGTCACAATATGTTGGAAAGACAGGACGGACCGAACTTGAGATTCCAACATGTACCGGTAAGCAGGCAGCTTCGCTTCCAAATCGCTACAAACAGACTAAGTCCTGGGAAACTGGAGGGGAACCCCTCTTGTGTGACTCTCAACAGCGATCCAAACAATCTGGGATTAGCGGAAAACTCTGGGGGTTCACAAAGAAAAGCCCTCTCGTTACGCGGAAGTACAAATCGACCAAAGTTAGGAGCATGTCGGAATCCTCTCCAAAGACTGAGAAACCGTTGGAGACGTGTTCTCGTTATGGCTTCAGTGGGAGTAGTCCTAAAATCCAGCAACCAGGAAGCCTGTCCAAGGGCCCCGTTAAACCCCAATCCAAGAACGCTTTCCATGGACTAAAACGTATGCTCTCTCGGGAATCTCTGCAGAATGACAAGAAGAAGAACGGAGCTGCCTCCAAGGGAAATGATTCCTCTGCTATGTGCAAGGCCTGCGGACTTGGTGTGAGTGTGGGAGAGGAGGTGAACATTCAGGATACCGTCTACCACAAGGCTTGTTTTAAGTGTTCAAGGTAAGTTCTCAGTTCATTCAGTTGGGAATTTTCACAGTTTGCGACATTACATGTAGCGTCGGTCAGGGTGTACTAGTAAGAAGATTTGCAGACATCCACTGAAAAGCTATAAGACGCATGTCTTTCCTTAAGCCCCGTACCTTTCAAAGCGCCCTCTTTTGGAAAGTGAAACATAATCAATATTGTTTTTTTAGTGCCTGGAGACTGAGTAGACGATGGGTGGTGAAAGTTTTCGTGAATTTTAAAGATTTCTCCGAACCATTTTGATTGTAGTATTTTGTACCTTGTCTATAAGGTAGAATTTTGTACCCTAAATTAACAGTTATTCAATTATTTACTGAGAAAGCCTTAATTTTTCACATTTGCATGCAAATTGAAAGATGATGTGTCAAACAACTTTCAAGAAAAATTTGACGTCAGTGCGTGATTTTGTTGAGAAGATACGCCGAGGAAAGCATCAGCGCGCGAAATTACGTGGATGTCCAAGTAGAATCCTGTCCAAGTCAATGTGTGACCTGCTCTGCAAAAATAGTTGGATGTCGCCTTGTTTTTGTGACCATAAAACCAGAAATGTTTCTGACGTTATCACTGATTCAGTTTTATGCTTCATCACTCACCATTGGTCAAATTTGTGAAACATCAGTAACAGGTTTGTTGTTATGTTTGCGTAAACTTTACCCAGCCTTGCAACATCGGACTCATTTTTAAGGCCCATTCGCCTTTGCCGAATCGAACTCCGCAATTCCCAAAAAGGGGAGTTGAAGCCGTGTAGGCACTAAGTGTAAACGCAAAAGATGAATTGAAAAAGGCTCTCCATCTTGCATGTTTTTAATTGAAGGAACAATGAGTAAGGTCACAATTTTGTGTGTGTTACATGTTAGTGTTACAGATCTGTTAACAGATTACGAAAGTTGTAAAATAATTAAAATTAACACCATCCACTTCGTTCAGATTAACTTAACAGATCTGTTACACTAACACAAACACGTAACACACACAGAATTGTGACCTCACCCACTGCCTGTTTTTCATGCAGAGATTTGTCGAGGCTTGAGTGCCATAGCTACATATAGGTCTCTGTCTGTGTGTTCAGACTTATTCACGGTGCTGCACGTACAAGAACTCTTGTTGTCAACAGAGGGCAGTACACACAAAACACTGTCAAATGAGCCTGCACCAATAAGTAAACTTTCACTGTGTGTACGTGTGATGGCAGCATCACGTGCATTGTAGTTCAGCCAACATACATTGTACATACATACAATGTATGTACATGTACATAAAACATGTATACATGCCTAACACAAATAAAGGGGCCAGAAAAGATTGCACAAAATTTTGTTCAAACCATTGGCCCTTAAAGACGGAGGCTCGTCAATACACCATGAACAAATTCGTGCCACGAATCTCACTGCGCTCCATACCTTACCCGAGTAGGGCAGCTGCTCTTACAATCCCAGAGGGTGGATGCTCATTGTTTATGCGAGCTCGCCACAGTGTACATTTGTTGTCGGATTTGAAGATTTATTGCAAGTAAAATTGAAGTTAAAGGTACAGGCTCGTCAGCAATGCGCGTGCGCCAAATCTGTGCCACGAAATACGCAGCTCCATACATGTAGCAAAGGCATGGAGTTGCGTATTTCGTGGCACGAATTTGGCGCGCCTGTGCCTTTAAATGTAACATTGCATGGTGTTCCCCCTTTTCAAATGCAACTGAATATCACGCTTAAGGCCTTTCCGCATTGGATTTTTTTTGGGAAAACTTACCGAGACGATGGGTACTTTTCCCATTTTAAGTCCAATGCGGACAGCCTAGGACGTTTTCCTCTCAGTAACTTTTCCAGAGTCCAGCGGTTACTTTTCCTGGCCAACTTCTGCCCAGACAAATTTACCAGCTAGGAACTTTTCCCGAGATGTAAAGTCCAATGCAGACACAGCGAGTCGGTAAAGGCGCTCTGGAAGCGTACACCCGGGCCGTGAAGGTCAAACCGCTCTCCCACGCTCTCGGCAAAATTTTACTGTGTCAAAAAGTCCAATGCGGACAGCAGTAAAAGTTAGCAATTTTTCATTTTACTATCATCTCGGTAAAACCGAGTCCAATGCGGATACGGCTCAAGTGTCTGTCGCACTTTGATAGAAAGACCCTTCAGCGACAGGTCTATAGAGAAATATCCCAATTTATGCCTGCAAATCCAATTTGACACGGCAGTATTATAACATTGTGTCATTCGAAGCAAATAAAGTTTTACTCTAAAACTGAAAGTACTCACGCTCATATTACTTTACGTGGCCATGAGCGTTTCATACGAAAGTGAGTAGAAGCTTGGTAACAGGATTATGTTGGCTATTAATAAAGCAGAAACCTGATTGGTCTATAGCTGTGGGCTGTACATGTATGTGGCGAAAATGAAACCAAAACGATGACTAAAATTTCAAGTTGGCTTTACATGTATTTTATTAATAAAAGGAATGAGTGCATTTTGTTTAAACCAAACAATCATATAAAATACCTCCTTTAAAGGCAGTATACATCATTGGTATCTCGAAAATCAGAAATGTTCACAGATTTATGCCTTACTTACACAATATAAACATGATGACCGTAGAAAACTTCCCCTGAAATGGTTTTGTCTGAGGTGCTATAGTCTTTGAGAAATGAGTAAAACAATTAGTTTCCGTCTCATGAGACAAAAATTCAATTCGCCCCAAAACCATTTCGCCCAAGTGCCATTTCGCCCCAAACCACTTTGCCCGAGTGCCATTTCGCCCCAAATTACTTCGTCCAAACACTACATCGCCCAAATGCCACTTCGCCCCAAAACTACTTCGTGCACAGGCCGTGGTTCAGGGTGAAATGGTTCAGGGCGAAGTGGTTTTGGGGCGAAATGACTGCAAACCCTTTTTTGACTGTTTTCTCAAAAGGTAGACGAAGTACGGAGCTGGTTTTTGCTCAGGTTGGTTTTAATCATGCATACATATCTTCAATCACACAGGGGGATAAAACTATTTGTAACAGTTTACCAATCATGTATACTATCTTTAAATACTATCCCTTAAAAGAAAACAAGAAATCTGCAATCACTAGTTTAGATATATATACAAAATATTAGTGGATTTTTTGGCGATGGGTCTTTCCTCGCTAATGGGTTATTTCCGTTTTTACAAAGTGACAAAAACATCTTGCGCGTGTAAGCACGAGCGCTGTGTGTAATGCAAAACACACCAGGCTGGCAATGAGCGCACGAGCACGTCATCATTTCACATATTGTGTGAATGAAATATAGCAGATTCAGTTTCATTAATTTGATGAACAAGTGACCCAATTCAATTCAATTCAATTCGTTTATTGTCCATTTAAAAGATAAAATGGAAAATTTACATGTCTAAATGACTCGTGACTTAGACTCGGACTCAAGGCTAATGACTCGAGACTCGGACTCGGATTCGGACTTGATATTGGTGACTCCACTACAACACTGGTTCTTTGCAATATAAAGCAGAGAATTTCTGTGCTAAGCAAATTGTTGTGCTCAGTCATGATTTTGTGTCCCATTTGCTTGATTGCACGATCATGCAAAAAGCATTATTGAGTTAGTTATTGACCTGTGTTGCTGTGATCCAAATGGCCGAAATATCTTAAGCCAAAGGCCAGAAATATGGAATGTTATATTGCTGTTATCCACTCATTTACTCTAAATATGAAAGTACATACACACATTTTGCCTGACGTGGCCGTAAGCAATCCTTATGAAAGTGAAGAAGGAGGTTTTAGTTACGGGATTATGTTGGCTTCTAATTTAAAGAAGTAACCTGATTGGTCTGTAGCTGTGGGCTGTGGTGAAAATGAAACCAAAACGGTGACTAAAATTTCAAGTTGACTTTATTTTATTAATGTGTGCCGGACAAAAGGTAAACTACGCATGCAGCTGTAAGTTTCAGGGTTTATTGCGAAGCTCGTACAATTCTTGATAATATGGAAGAGCATCTTGGATCACCTTGTCAATCTCTGGTGTTACTGGATACTTCTGTCCTTCCCCGCCTTTCTTGTCGTGAGTTTGTCCGAGGCTTGACATCTTGAGGAATCCAGTGCTGTGCCAGCAGTTATCCAACCAACCGAGCAAGGTGCAATCTTCCCACATAGCTTGAGACATCCACCAGTTGCTTGGTATCTCATCGCGCCTGTCCCACGTCAGAGGTCTTTCGCTAAACGGGATGTCCAGGATTTTGCAGAAAGCCTGAAGGGTCTTCTCCGGATCCGTTGCAAGATCATCAGCATCGAGAATCGTGGCTTCCAGACCCAGAGTCCCTGTCACATATTTGTAGAGGTCGTGAAGATGTTTGAATTGGTTTAGTCCTTGGTAGAATGTTTTCTGTTCCAATGGAATAGGTGCTAGAGTAAACTCCAAAGATGGGATGGCTTTAGAGGGATTCCTTATCAGGAAGAAATGCTGGTATCCCTTGGGTATCATCTCATATCTACCTGGCATTCCATACCCCATATCTTTGCAGAAAATCACAGATTTCCCGGACCTGGGCCCTATTGCATAAAACTTTAGGAATATTCCTAAATAGGATTTAGGAACATTTATCATTCCTAAATCCAAATTGTTCCTAACTTTAGGAACATTCCTAAAGTTCTATTTCATAAAGCAATTTAGGTAAAAAATCATTCCTATCTTGGTTGAAATTGTTCCTAACTTTAAGACTGATCATAATCAGACCTAAAGTTAGGTATCACATGACAATTTGGCGGGAAAATTAAACACTGCTTCAGTTTGCTTGCTTGTCAACTGTGTACATGTCAATTATGGCTATGTTTATGGCTCTAGGCCTACTTGACAGGGAAAATAGGCGCGCTAGACGGAGAGAAAGAGTGTTCAAACTCGGTCATACAATGTGTAGTCTGTATAGTTTATGCATTGTTCCTAACTTAGAATTGTTCCTAACTTAGGATAATTAATAATGCCTATAAAAGTGAGGAATCTTCCCAATTAATTGTTCCTAAGTGATTTAGGAACAATTAATTAGGAATGTTCCTAAATAGTTTTATGAAATAGGGCCCAGGGCCCTATTTCATAAAACTATTTAGGAACATTCCTAAATAATTGTTCCTAAGTCACTTAGGAACAATTAATTAGGAAGATTCCTAACTTAGGCATTATTAATTATCCTAAGTTAGGAACAATTATAAGTTAGGAACAATGCATAAACTATACAGACTACACATTGTATGACCGAGTTTGAACACTCTTTCTCTCCGTCTAGCGCGCCTATTTTCCCTGTCAAGTAGACCTAGAGCCATAAACATAGCAAAATTTACATGTACACAGTTGACAAGCAAGCAAACTGAATCAGTGTTTAATTTTCCCGCCAAATTGTCATGCGATACCTAACTTTAGGTCTGATTATGATCAGTCCTAAAGTTAGGAACAATTTCAACCAAGATAGGAATGATTTTTTACCTAAATTGCTTTATGAAATAGAACTTTAGGGATGTTCCTAAACTTAGGAACAATTTGGATTTAGGAATGATAAATGTTCCTAAATCCTACTTAGGAATATTCCTAAAGTTTTATGCAATAGGGCCCAGGTCTCCTCGCAGAGAGATTTTGCATCCTTGAAGGTCAAACTGGAAGTACATTGTACCCTTGTATGTGCTTCCGCATTCACGTTGTGGACCATACAAAGCAGCCGTTACGAAGGGCTCATAGAGGATGAATGAATCGGGTATTTGAGAGAGCGAGCGTGCCAGAATGCTTGACAGTGATCTGGCAACACACCAAATGATTACTCTCTTCTGCTTCTTTTCAGTGTTGCTCATTTTGTCTCTGATTTAGTGAAGCAAATTTCTGGGAACCACTGCACGAGCTATGGGCTAAAGTTTGAATAAACTTGCAAGGTACAAACTTGTGCAAGGTACAAACTTGTGCAAGGTACAAACTTGTGCAAGGTACAAGTGCAAGGTACAAGTGCAATACCTGTACAAGTGGGTCTTTCTATAAATTAGGGGTCCAAAAGTGTGACATTTGGTGTCCCCCGTTACACCTGATATGTGTTATTTTTCGTACCGGTACAAAAATCATTAAAATGGCTTTTAAACCATTTTGTATGAATTGTACTTTATGTACACACTCTTTGAGATGGAAAGTATTTAAAGAATGTTTCTTGAATTTACAAAAACAAGATGTAAAATGTAACGGGGGACACCAAAGCTGGACCCCTAATTTATAGAAAGACCCAAGTGCAAGTTCGAATACACTGTGCATGTAGTCACTCAAATAACAGTGTGATTGCGTTCATTTATTTTATTTATTTATTTAATCAAATCCAACAGCGAATAAATCGCCATTTACAGGAAATGTACATATAAAGTAAATGCATGAATATGAAGAAAAGGGAGCTTCATGCTGCATTTAAAGAGGAATTAATGAAATAGCCAAATCTTATCAGTCGTTGACTTTTGCCACAAGTACATGTACATGTAGTACATGTACATGTATACTATGGCATGCCAAATACTCAGTAATTTTGTCTAACATTGGAATATGTTAGACGTGGCCGAGCGGTTTAGGTCATTGACTCGCAATCATAGGTGAAAACTTGGGGTTGCAGGTTCGAACCTCCCCACGGCTACGGTACCTGTGCCCTTGGGCAAGGCACTCAACCACACTTGCTCCATCCTTCGGAAGGGATGTAAAACCGTTGGTCCAGTGTGTTAGGTAATGAAAACGCACTCTAAAGATCCCAGAGCATTCTTTCGTGAAGAGCAAGGGGGATCATCCCCGGTGTCTCTGGCCATTTCTAATTGTAATTCTTCATGGGTTTCCTCATGCTTGCGAGTGACAGTGCAATGAGCACTATTGAGGAATCCTTGGTATGAATACCAGAAAGAAATAATAATAATAATAATAATAATAATAAAAAGGAAAAAGGAAAAAGGAAAGGAAGGGGCATGCGCGGTTTCCGTGCTTTGCTGCGGGTGTTCATCTCCCGACTCTTTGGCTTTTAAGCCTGCATTTTTTTTATAGGCTACCCGGCGATAGAGCCGACTACTGCTCGGGTCTGCAGTTTCCTTTCCCAGTGCAAGAACCAGGTACCAATTTTACCCCTGGGTGGAGAGAAGCAATGGGTAACAAAGTACCTTGCTCAGGGGTACACGCACCATGGATGGGGCCGGACCGGGATTCGAACCCACTACCTTTGGAACTAACCCAGGTTTTGAATACGATCCACTAGACCGCTCCGCCATAGTACTCCAAAAAGGGGAGGGGTGAGAAGACAGTTATTTGGGGTGGGAGAGGGAAAGGAATGTCATTTTGGGGGAGGGGTTGGGGGGAAGGGGAACTCAAGCATTCCAAGCTCTCACTCAAAGAAAAAAAAATAAAACAAATCCACTGACAAATCCTCCTTTCAGAAGGTAATAAATAAAAGCAATTAATGCTATAGCATTGCTCTTCAGCGTTCCATTTGCTTGATTGCACGATCATGCAAAAAGCATTTATTTATTGAATTATTTATTGACCTGTGTTGCTCAATCCAATTGGTGGCAGAAATGTCTTGAGCCAAAGGCCCGAAATATGGAAATTGGTGGTAGTTTGAAGGTGGGATGGCAGGAGCAGCATGGTAGAGTGTTATATTTTACCCATTATGGCATGACGTGGAACAGTGTAACTGTAGTAATTAAATTTAGAGAGGTCGATGTCTTTCCAATTAGCTGAAATAATTGAATTGTAAATAGGGTTAGCCAGAGAAATAGGTCATGTCGGATTTTTTTGTAATTTTGTTGTTTGTACATTTGCAGTACACAATTGCCTTCTTACATGTAGTACATGTAGTTGGATCTTTCCACAGTAATAAGGGTACGTTTGAAAAACAAATGAATAGTTCTGTTCAGGTCTTTTAAAATTATCTCAAAATTTGAGAAATGGGTCTTTCCACAGTAAAGGGGTCATTTTAGCAACAGACCATATTTTCGAGGAAATACCTTTGTCTGGTCCCAAAATAAAAGAAATAAGTTTCAGTTGTTCTGAAGAGATAATTTAGGCCCAAAACGGGTTACAAATAGTGTGACAACTTGAAGGCATTACATTTATTATGAGATAAAATAGAAATTTCAAGAGAACTGGGACCTATAGACCTTTATCACAGTGCGGCCATCTTCCCTTTTCCCCTATTAAAATGAGCGTAACCAAAGCGAGGCTTGCCGAAATAAAATAGTTTG
Source organism: Henricia sp. BOLD:AAB3569 (assembly GCA_037783545.1). Lineage (NCBI taxonomy): Eukaryota > Metazoa > Echinodermata > Asteroidea > Spinulosida > Echinasteridae > Henricia > Henricia sp. BOLD:AAB3569. The sequence goes on from JBBELK010000402.1 coordinate 897,941, forward strand.
GCCCCTTGTTGAAAATGTTCATTGTGTGCATCACAATGACATGCGCGCAGCGCGATCAAGAAAATGCGCAACGCGGACAGTGATTCTCTCAAAACAACAACGGAAGACTGCACGCGCTATCACGCAGACACGCGCACACGCACTGATCATGCCCGACACGTACACGTACTATACATCCGTGACTATGGGGAACAAGACAAAGATGGATGCACCGTGATAAAGGTCTATTGCATATGTACCTCGTTTGTCACAGAAATGTACCTCAATAGTGTGGAAAGGCCCAGTTATGAAAATGCCATCATAAAAACCTTTCATTTCACATAAAATACATATAAATAGTAAATTGTTGAGAAGTCATCAGGACTGTACAGTTTTCTAAAGCTTTTAACATGTGTACCAATTTGTCACAGTGCTGATTTCAATATATCTCTCGCAAACGTTTCTTTAATCATGCATGGCAATGACTTTATGAACTCAACGTCTAATCTAATTATTAGTAGCAACAAGAGTCCTACCCTGTGATCTAAATGGGCCAGTCCAATCAAGTTTCTAGGTTGCGTATATGTAGTGGTGACTGCCGCACGTGTACCTGACAAAGGAGTGAAGTGTTTCTTGCGGCAAATGTGTGGACGCACGCACCCTCAGCCGATTGTAATACCACTTAACTCATATTTGTGGAAGTAGGAATTGGATGTTTTCAGACTTTTGTGGATGATATTTCTGTAACGGTATTTCATACTGTATCACCGTGAAGGAGAATGAAAATATAGTGCAGTTGCTACTTGTGTGGTACTTCAACGTATCCTGTAACCTTGCGAGGGTTGATTTTGCAGTTGTCGCATTTTGGAGTGTGTTCCCCATCTCGTTTTTCTACAGTTTGGATTTCTCCAAGTTGGCTGGAGTGATATCTTGAGCTCTACTTGCATCTTTACGCATGCAAAGAGCTTTTTGAAAATTTGTTGATTTACATGTAGCTGTTTTGCATTTTGCAGTTACATGTCCTGCTCTGTTCGTTTGGATGTTTTACAACAGTTGAGGAGTTCTTCAAGATTGATAGATTTCAACTTATTTTCGGTGATGTCGTGAGCTGTTCTCAACATGTCATGCCTTTCAATGTTTTTGTGTGAATTGTACACATGTAGATCTCAAATGCAAGTAACTGGAGACTCCCAAAATTTGTTATTTTTTTGCTAGATTTGTTTTTTTTTAAATTATAATTTGTGTGTATTGCCAGTGTTATTTAAAGTAAAATTCTGTGAAAGCAATTGTGTTAATTTAAAGACACAGGCTCGTCAATGCGCGTGTGAGAAACGAATTCGTGCCACGAAATACGCCGCTCCATGCTTTTCTATGGATCTGTGAATTTTGTTCTTCGCTCGCATTGACGAGTTTGCGTCTTTAAATGCAAAAGCATCTGTGCAATCAAGACTGTGCAGCCATTTTATATCCTTGTTCACTGAAATAATATTGACAATTTGAAATTCTGCATTAGTAATTATAGACACCATACATGTACATGTAGTTGGCAAGAAACTTGTACCTCATAAGCTTTCTGTTTTTTTTTTATTCAAAATGTCATTCCCAGGGAATGCATTAATTAGGTCCATTCTCGCAGGGTTTGTTTGCAAAACTTTAAAAAATTCACCTACTCTCACTGAAGAAAAATCAGGAATTGTTTAATTGGATATATCACAGACTGTGTTCACATAATTGCTTTGTTCGAAGATTAATTAATCTTTCTTAGTTTTATCATGTGATTGTATACGGATTTCACTATGATTTCACATTACAAAGATTGAAAGTAGATTAGTAGCATTTTTTAATTATTTTTTTTTTATGTCCCATTTTAAAGCGAATAACTTTTATATTTCTAAAAAAACAAAATCAAGAAAAAAACCACCTAAAACACACAGACAATAGATCTTTAATTAGTGTTTCTAATTAAAAATTATGTTTCTAATTAAAACTGTAGCACACGCTCAATTAGATCTTTTCAAGATCAAACTCACATACACAATGGACTAAAAATATCTCCAGCATAACAGGAATATAATGCAAACCTCATTCAAACCAGTTTGTACCACAGCGGAATGGACGCACAATAAATCCGGAGCGGATAACGGCATAAAATGAAGGACTAATGAACCAAACAAGACTTGAAGCAGTAGTAGCTCCGATAATTATTAGCATTTATCAATATTACAAAAACTATGGATGCTAGGATATAGGGCGACAATTTGTGTGTAAAAAAGGTATATTAGGGTGACATGCTCAATAGGGCGACATTTTGGTGTCGCCCTAATATTTGTTTTTTTTAAAATCATTTTTTTAGGTCAAAAACCATTTTATTTAGGTCAAAAACCATTTTTATTAGGACTAGAACTGTTTCTCTTTGGTCTGGAACCATTTTTGGAAGCTTTGGGTAAAAAAAATAAGGTGTCATTTTGAGTGATTCTTGCCGAAATTTTGGTGGCACTTTTTTGGGTCTCATCTTCCATGCAGCCCGAACTGAGAATGCCAATACCCTTGTTTGGGTGTGTTTGCAAGAAAGCTTGCTCGCCTTGCTGAGAGCGAGTTGCACATTCACACGGGCGAGTAACCTTGCGACTTCTTGCGAGTTTTTAGCGAGTTCTGAGTGGAGCTTGCCAAGTTTTGAATATGTTCAAAACTCGGCGAGTACCAGCCACTGGCCCTGCGAGCCCTTGCAAGCTACAAGTAGTCTGCGAGTAGCTCGCAACTACTCGCAGCCACTCGTAAGCCGTTAATCGCATCGTGGGAACTAAGCTTTACTTTTCACAAGCGGGTTTCTGAAGTGATATTGCACAAACTCTGGCCTTTCCTCCCAAAGAATATTTATAAGAGAAAAAACTGCTTTCTTTGATTCCAAACCAAAATTAAGCAACTTCAGTATGCCTTTTTCATATCGGTAATAGTCGTTGAGCCTGAATTGAATGGTCATTTCAGCCCCCTTCAATCTGCCGGAGTAATTTGATGTCAATGCAATATCATGCGTAGAGAATTGATCGCTTCCAAAATGAAGATAGAAACAATGTATAATTGGAAATGAGCAGGCAGTTTGGCAGTCTGCTATCTCATTAAGGGTGTTGCCTGGCTGGCTGCACCAATCATATGTCCAGTCACTCAGAAACGATGGACTTGACCTGGTTTATTGTTGTCATTAGTGTGTCCAAATTGGTCATTAAACTGGCTTAGGCATTGCAACACTGGTCAGGCCACATTTCATATGTTTTTTTCCGCATTCGCATTTTTCTTAATAAGAGAAGCGAGTGTCTGTTCCACATCAGGAAAAAACAACAACAAAAAAAACAAACAACTTTGTACATGTATAACCCGTGATTGTTAGTTTTCAATATTTTTCTGTAAGCGATTCTGGACTGACATGTCAGTAATATTTTTTGAAATAGTTCGAATGACATTTATTTGACATCCACTTCTTTTGGTGGTGTTTGTGCGACAGTCGCAAGTGCCTAAAAATTCGCAATTGCGAACTCCAGGCGATTTTTGGCACAAATTTCGCCGGGAGTTCGTGTGACATTCGTGCAACATTCGTGCGACATACGCAAACGTGTTGTAAGTACCAATTCAGTGTGATTCCAAGTGAAAATTATTATTATTATTATTTCTTTCTGGTACATGTATTCATACCATGGATTCCTCAATAGTGCCCATTGCACTGTCACTCGCAAGCGTGAGGAAACCCATGAAGAATTAGAATTAGAAATGACCAGAGACACCGGGGAATATCCCCTTGCTCTTTAAGAAAGAATGCTCTTGTATCTTTAGAGTGCGTTACCATTACCTAACACACTGGACCAACAGCTTTTCATCCCTTCCGAAGGATGGAGCAAGTGTGGTTGAGTGCCTTGCCCAAGGGCACAGGTACCGCAGCCGGATTCGAACCCGCAACACCCATGATTGCGAGTCAATGACCCAAACCACTCGGCCACGGTACCCCAAATTGTCTCTAATTCGTGTATAATTATCTCGCAACTTTGTGTCTTCAAAATGTCGTGAGCTTTCGCAGCCCAGTGAGATACTACCTTAAGGCACGAGGGAGTTTTTCATTAACAAACACATACAGGCAGTTAATCAAATTAGTATACGATGTGCCATCTATTTCTCTTCCAAATTGACAAGTATAGCCATTGTCTAAGATTTTTTTGCCAGCTAGTGTTGTCATTGACTTGTGTACATTTGAATCTGCTATATTATTAGCTCATACCATACTGAAGATGTGATGTATATAACTATGGATGGATCTGCAAAATGATATGCTACCGTCAGCTAATAAGTCTGTCATTTATTTTCTTTTGAAAGAGAGGCATCTGGAAAACAGTTTTGTCAACCATTAGGCATCGGCTTTCAAACAGAGCTTGGAATGCAGTAACTGAATCTGACGATGGGCCGCAAAGAAATGTTAGGTGCATTTTGAGTTGATCATTTTTACAGATTTTCTGAACTCTTAAAATTGCACACTTCATAACTCCATAATTCGGAGTCTGCCTTGCAAAATATTTATATCAGCATTGCATGGTTGAGCCATTTAGCATCTGTGTGTAGAGTGCTTTTGTTGCATTTTTTAGTGTGCATAGAAGGTACCGGTATTTGTATAAAATTAGGCCAAATTGCTGAATGTGTCAAGCATTACTTAAAGGCAGTATACATGATTGGTATCTCGAAAATCAGAAATGTTCACAGATTTAAGCCTAACTTACACAATATAAACATGATGACTGTAGAAAACTTCCCCTGAAATGGTTTTGTCTGAAGTGCTATAGTCTTTGAGAAATGAGTAAAACAATTATTTTTCGTCTCATGAGACGAAAATTCAATTCACCCCAAAACCATTTCGCCCAAGCGCCATTTCGCCCCTAAACCACTTCGCCCAAGTGCCATTCCGCCTCAAAACACTTCGTCCAAATAATACATCACCCAAATGCTACTTCGCCCCAAAACCACTTCGTGCACAGCACAGGCCGTGGTCCAGGGCGAAATGGTTCAGGGCGAAGTGGTTTTGGGGCGAAATGAGTGCAAACCCTTTTTTGACTGTTTTCTCATAAGTATGGAGCTGGTTTTTGCTCAGGTTGGTTTTAATCATGCATATCTTCAATCACACAGGGAGATAAAACTATTTTTAACAGTTTACCAATCATGTATACTATCTTTAAAGACAAATTACACGGTTGGAAAACTTAATAGGAACAACAGCATTACATAACTAAAGAATAATGTTGATAAACTGCCTTGTAGAAATTTCAGCCACATAGATGCAGTAATACTTCAGAAAACCTGAAAAATCCATGCATGGTTTTTGTGGTGAATTAATAGTAAACAAACAAAAAAACAGCACCTTCAGTTGGCAATTCCTCCTACAAAGATAGCATTTCACACGGTAAAACAAATCATGTGATGTTTGTTAGCATTTCTTTCAAGTAGGAATTATTTTTTCTTTTCTTGTCTTAGCTTCAGTTTGTAAAATTGAAGTGGATTGTTTAAAAATACAGAGCACTTGCAATTGGGACTTTCCAGATTATCCTTATCAGATTTTGAACACAAGACCACATGATTTTTCTCTGGGTTTTGTCAAGAAGAAAGCATGGTTTGGTCAACTGTCTTCATTGCAAATCACCCCAGATTGTTTTCCCAATGTCACTCAAAGAAGGATCATGTTAATTTGGTGTTCATTGCCTGATGACCAGAAGGTGTTGTTGAGATACTTCCAGTCCTGTCCAAATAATTAGCCATCACCACAGCCATAAACATCCAGCTGGTGGTGTTTGTGTCAAGAGATTGATTTATTAGCTGTCAAGCTGTTAATTAACTTAATAGAGTGCCCTGGGCCAGCAGGGTGAACCCATGCATGAGTTGATATATGTGACCTGTCAGGACAAAATGAGCCTAAAGTCGGAATTTTCTAAAGTTGCGTTTTTCTTATATTTATTGCTGACTTTGTATTAGAGAGAAAAATTAAAAACTAGACCGTGTTCGTCAACCGGCAACAGGCCAAAATGAAAATGTCATAATGATATGCATTGACCCCGCTACGTCATAGCGAGGAGACAGTCACTATTTTGCAAAGCAAGTTGCATACTTTTCGCATAGCATAAACCACCAGTTGTTATTTTTCTGTAAATGTTTTCAAAGTTTTTGGTGTATTTTCGGTGTAGCTTCGTGCCTTGTTGGTGGTCACACCTGCAACTCTGTGGAAAATCCGCGGTACCGTGCGTTCATGCAACGTGTACGCGTTTGCTGTGAGGAGCTAGTTACACGACCACAGTCAGAAAGCAGCTCTGTGTGTCGCCTCATTATGATGTCACACACACATAGCTCGAGTTGATTGACGTGACCTTTCGTTTTCAGTTTTGTGTGAAAAGAGTCTCGGGAAAAAGACTGAAATTTTCTGACTTTTCCAAGATGAAATTCTGAATAAAATGTTCTTAGTACATAAAGGACTATATAAAGAAAGGAATACTGTTAAAAGCCATGAAAGTGAAGGGAGATTTCCACCCAGCTTTAATCTGCTGTATTATAAGCTCATACCATAGTGAAGATGTGAACCCATGCATGAGTTGATATGTGAACTATCACAACAAAATGAGCCTAAAGTCGGAATTTGGTATATATTATTGGTATTTTTAAGTCGTCAGAAAAGGAGCTTTCCAATGGTATTAGGTAAAACTATTCCCCCAACACAACACAGCTTGGAGAAGTGGTAGTGTTCGAACAATTAAAACTTACAAATCTTTGAACAAAATTTCTTATGAGTTACCAAGAAAAGCATCATCAAAATCGGTCTGAAAATTATGTTATTAATTGTTGGATGACGCTAAGATATTGCAATCAAATAGAATTAGAGTTATTCTTTCCAAATATTACAATTGACATCCCCTACAATTGACATCCCCTTCAATTTTTAAACCATCATTATAGTAATCAGTGGAGTACGTGCGACTTTATGCTCATTTCGTCCTAGGTCACATATGGAATCTGTTTTTGTCACTAACCCTTCCAAGACCTAGGGAATGTCCTTGTCATCTGGTGGCCCTTGTAGGCCTAAATCCTTTGCCCACTTCCTGCCTCAAGATTGTTGGTGTTGTGGGTGGGTAGGGGATCCTGAGAATACCACAAGTAGATTAGCGCAACACTGTAGAGCACACCCTTAAAGGCCCAGTGGATCATTTGCAATGACCCCAAAAAGTAATCGACGAGTTTACAGGGGAAAAGTTCTGAAAGTAAAGATTGAATTAATAGCAACTACCCAAAGAAAGGTTTCCGCTCAAAATGATATAATTTTACCAGAAAATAATCCGTAAAGATGAAATTATTTAGATCGTTTGCAAACGATTTACTTATTTTTGGTTCGCATCTACGCGGTCCAAAATGCATGGGTGCTGTGTACTGCGTATGCGTGTTCCAACGCGATGCATTTTTATGGATCGCGCGCCGCGCACGCGCAGTATATGATGTGCGCCACAGAGTGCATGACGCAAGCCACATAGTACTAGTACCCGATCAACTGAGAACGAATATTTGAAACACTCCGCCAAGACCAGGAAAACGCATATGGATTTTCATGTTTTTTTTAAACGTGGTACATTTGACAAAGCTGAAATGTCTTCGGATGAGTTTGTTGATGTCTTTCTTTTTATTTATAATGGTTTTATTCGCAGAATCGCTCAAAAACAGATCATCTACAGGGCCTTTAAAGGGCCCTGAAATGGTGTTTTTATAAATGAAATCTGTGCTATGGAACTAGTCCAATAATTTACAATCATAAAAACCCTACTTGGAAGTTGTTTGGGGGGTTAAAATAAAGGTTTTTGATTTTTATGCTAATGCAGATTTACATATGCATGAGCAAAGTGGTGATGTCACATTAGGAAAACACAGGAAAATCTCATTCAACTGTGCACAAAAGTTTCCACAATTTTCTCCAACTTGCTGAAACTTTTGTAACCCATGACGGTTTGGGTTTGTTTCACAAGTTGCCTGTTGCAAATCATGACAAAAATAAGGCTGGAAACTGCAGCATTTTCCCACAATTCCAGTTTGAAGTCTTATGTTTTTTCTTTGCTTTTCTGCTGTGTGTTTCTAAAGTGACATGCCCCAAACAGCGCCCTCTTTCTGTGAGTTTATGTGAAGAGATTTTTAAAGTTGAAAAATGCAATTTTTTATTCATGGGGCATCAAAATGAACAGTAGTATTGTCTTTCTACACAAGTAATCCTTCATATGCAGCAAAAACTGTGCATACAATTATTGAGCATTTCAGGGCCCTTTAAGTTATCTTATTAGAACAAGTTAAAGTTATTTCTTGTATCTTGAGAGAAAATAAAAGCATTTGTTGGAAATTATCTTGAATCACCACAAGAGACTCTAAAGCTGAGAAAGAGCTATTTACCCTTTTAACATATCTGTGTATCTGCTAAAGCAATCGTTATTTCGCAATCTCTATGTTGCCATGCAGCTTTGGATAGGTCAAATTTTCATTTCTGGTTACGATGAATTTTAGTTGACGGATACCTCATCTGGTGTGCAACTTCGTAATTTTTTTGAGCTTTCAAGAAGTGCTTCAACCCTGGTTTAACTTGACCTGGTTTCGTGTAAAGTTAGTCTGCAACTGTGGCATTTACTTCTAGAAGTGGTAGCTGAATGACTCTCATTGTAATTGTTGGACATCTTTAGTGCAACATCTGCTTCAGTATACCTATTGGCTTTACGCAAGGAGTCTACAATTCTTTCTGATTAGTTTGGAAATTTAGAAAGGACTTCTGTGCTGTTTGTGACAACTTCCAATAGTCAACATGCGGCGACTGGAAAGAACTTTGTCCTTGTAAGTAGCAGTTTTTCTGATGCAGTCTTTTTACAAATTTATTAACCACATCCAACAGCGGAAGAACCGCCAATTACAGGAATTGGATCAATTAACATAGATATTCGAATAACTATCAACTTCTAAGTTGAATTAGAAACTGCCAGAGACACCGGGGAATCCCTCCCCTTGCTCTTCACGAAAGAATGCTCTGGGATCTTTAAAGTGCGTTACCTAACACACTGGACCAACGACTTTACATCCCTTCCAAAGTACGGAACAAGTGTGATTAAGTGCCTTGCTCAATAGCACCAGTGCCACAACCTGTCACGGCCCGGAATCGAACCCACATTCTAGTACTGGCACGTACAGGAATGTGGGTTCGACGCACTAGACAGCTCGGCCATAACACCCCACACACAGAGTAAAAGTCCACAAATAACTGAGAAAAGTACATAAATGAGTCGGCCTCAAACTGTACCCCACCCCCACTCCCCCTTTCTTTTTTAGAATATGGAGGACAGACCTGCCCTCCCCCCATCTGCCAATGGGTAGACTGTCTTTAATGGATTAAACTGTTGGTAATAGATTTAGTCAAGCCTAGCGTACATCGACATTGCAACTGGAAGCAACTCAACTGATCAGTTGCTTTCGATGTGTGCATCGCGCGCTCATCGACAGCAACTGATTAGTTGCGCAACTAGCGGCAACTGGGAGCATCCAGCCATGTCTACATTTCCAGAGCGCGCACATCAACACGGCAACTCAGTAAAGCCTAGAGTACACTGACCTTGCAACTGGAAGCAACTGTTGCTTGCAGTTGCTGTCGATGTGCGCGCACGTGATCATATGCATGCGAGCAACTGACAGCAACTAGTTGCAAGTACGCGTAAATCGATGCAACTGACCGCAACTTGGTACAATTAGTTGCCAGAAAGAAGAACATGAGCAACTCGTGGCAACTGGGATTTTTTCTGTTGCCAGTAGTTGCAAGTGCGCGTACATCGACCTTTTTAAGTAACTAATCAGTTGCTGCGAGTTGCTTCCAGTTGCCGGAAACACCAGTTGCCACTAGTTGCTTCCAGTTGCAATGTGGATGTACGCTAGGCTTAACAACCACTCGAGTTATCTAATCACACCCTCCAGTTTCAACAAGCATATCAGACCACACAATGGGAGTTCTAAGGGCATGTCAAACAATGCACTTGTAGAGAACATGATACGGGTGTGGTACATTGACCTGGTAACATTTTTGATGTAAATCTGTTATCAAAACATACTGCACATATGCTTCCGGAAACACTGTTTTTTGTTGGTATAACCGATATGTGCATCGTAGCAAAATGCGCATACTATAAAAGTCATTGAACTGTGAAGCACTTCTGCAAATTGAACTGCATTCAGATCCTACATGTACATGTATTGTTGTGACACGTACCAGTACTTGGCTGAGGTACATGTATACTGGCAGTTAAACAAATTTGGAAACATATCATGGCTGATCGTTCGAAGTCAGTGTTAGTATTCAGAACTTTATCAGTTTTTCTTCGTGCCTTGCTCACTAGGGTGTGTGAAAACATGCGTAATTCATCAAACTTGAGCAAGTGTATTTAACTATAGATTGGTTCATTTGGGATTTTATTACATGCACATTGTGATATGCGTGCAGCTGGAGGCTATAGGTCGAGTTTTTGGAACCACAAGTAGAAATATGCGGCAGATCCACGCTCATTAAAATACAAAAACATAATGGAAATTCCTGTTGTTACACGAACATTCAGGGCATTATCTGTGCAACGTGCACCCCCAGGAATTTCCATTTTGTTTGTACAGTGAAACCTGTCTATACGTGGCCATCCTCGTAAAAAAAACGGCCAGTATAAAGAGGTGGCCTCTTTATACAGGTTTCTTAAGAATTATACACATGGCATTTGGGACCAAAGGTGGGTGGCCACTATATGCAGGTGGCCTATTTATCAAGGTGGCCCTAATAGCAGGTTTCACTGTATTTTAATGAGCGTGTATCTGCCACAGATTTCTGCAGGAGCAGGTCACATTTTTACTTCAATGTTTGAAAGACAACGGAGCTATAGACAGAGTGGTGGGTTTTAGCTAAATGCTGCAGAGACTCACAGAAGGACTGGTACTGCATCAGTTGACTGTTGGTTTCCCAATAGCTAACTGGACGTTTGAACTAACTAACATTGGCTTGACTGCATTCGGGCCAGAATTGGTCAAACTATAGCTAAATATATTTGTTGTTCGAGCAAGCTCTAAAATTGGTATAGTTTTTGACGGAATGAGTTCTGTAAACGTTCACCAGTTGTTCCTTTTTCTTCAACACAGGTGTGAGCAGTCCCTATCACTCAAGTACTACATGCAGAGGTAAGTGAACATTGCTGTTATACATTTAGGAAATAAATGTGGGTTTGAAAGGCCTTATGGCCCGAGCCGCAAGGCAAAGGCCATTATCAGCGTGCCGGCCTTTAGCTGGTTTTAAACGTACGCCAAATCCAACTTTTATTCCCATTCATAAATACCTTTTTGTGCAAATCAGTAATTAACTCACAAAAATTATTTGACAGTAACCGTACACACAGTGCGTTCATTCAAATCGCTGCGGGGTGGGGTTGTTTTTGCTCGATTGCGCGCATGTTATACGTGCATTACACGCACAGGGCCAGGTACATGGGTCTTTCTATAAATTAGGGGTCCAATTTTGGTGTCCCCTGTTACATTTTGCATCTCAAAGAGTGAGAACATAAAGTACAATTCATAAAAAATGGTTTAAAAGCCATTTTTAATGATTTTTGTATGAAAAAATTAACACATATCGGGTGTAACGGGGGACACTAAATGTCACACTTTTGGACCCCTAATTTATAAAAAGACCCACATGTAAATTACTTAATTTACATATAAAGTTTCCTCATAGTGTCTCGGGGAAGCACTGAGTATATATTGATAACCAAGTTACATAATGTTTGTTGGGTAAGGGCAAAACACACCCTAACTGATAAACAACAAATGCTCATCAAGATATTGTAATCATAATATGTCAAGGAGCGACTTGCTGTCTGCGAAAATTAAATTAACCTTATTTTACCCTCATTAGCCTGCAAAATCTTTTCTTTGAAATCAATAAGCAGATTTTTCGGTCCCTGTGAACTGCCAGCAGATGTTACACTTTAAAGGGACGTAGCAATTTGAAAGAGTAAATTAATTTTGATTAGGGAAATAATGTATTTATAAATACTTGCCTCCATTGGATAGCTTAAAGTCAGTAGCTCATCAAAGAAAATGCTATAAATATTGGTACATAAAATGGTGAAATAATTTTTTTTAAATTGATTTTGCAGAAAATAGCTTTTATTATTAAATTAGCTCTTTTCTGCTGGTCATTATGTGAAAAAAAGATTGAACATTATTTTCTTTTCAGGCATGCAATTTTTCAGCTGATTTCCTTTTTTTTCTTCTCATTTGTCCCATTGAAAATTAAAAAACATTGTGCGAAGTTGGAGATTTTTTGAAATTTTGTTTGTACTAATTGCATGCCTGTCTTTTCCAAAGAAAGAAACCTCTCGCATTCTGTTCAATTTTGGTGAATCACCAGAAAATGTCTCTTTTTAATCCAAAAGTAAGTCAGCAGTGATCTAGTTGAGGTCTCCATCTTGAGTGACAGTTAAGTGTTTATTTCTAAGGAGTTGCCAACTCAGGTCCATGTTTTCCCAGACCTGCACCTGCGAGCACATTATCGATCTTGAAGTTATCGTCTAGAAGTTGAGCAGTAATCTTAATATCCCCATTTAGAAGGAAGACAGATAACCAATAATGCCACTGTCTTGATAACAGATTGTGACAGATAGGTTAACGTAATTTAATTGGGAGTAGTAGTCTCTTCTGATTTGATTTGGTTTCATGTATTTCATTTCCATGGTGATCAGGCATCACATGCATGCGACGCTGCATTCGTTACATCGCCGAGTCACGCATCCGTGCAACACTGTGAAAAATGTTCTTTGGGAAAAAAGGAGTATACAACTGTGCCTCATGGCTCAGGTGGTAGAGCATCTGCCCTGTGTGTCAGAGGCCTTGGGGGGAAACCTGAGGGAGTATACCACTGCCTCAGCTCAGGTGGTAGAGCATCTACCCGGTGTGCCAGAAGTCTTGAGGGAAAACCCGAGGGAGTACATGTATACCACTGTGCCTCATAGCTCAGGTGGTAGAGCATCTACCCGGTGTGCCAGAGGTCTTGAGGGAAAACCCGAGGGAGTACATGTATACCACTGTGCCTCATAGCTCAGCTGGTAGAGCATCTGCCCGGTGTGTCAGAGGTCTTGGTGAAAACCTGGGGAAGTACACCACTATGCTTGGTAGCTCAGCTTGTAGAGCTTTAAAAAAAAGTCTTCAAATCGGACGAAAAAATTGCACTTTTTGAAAGAATGTTAGTGAACCACTGTACTCAACTGAAAACTTGATATCTGCTTGTAGCTGAGATTGTGTCAAGTATATTTGTGGCCATTTAGAACGTGCACGGTGTTGCTGTTGTTGGGCATTTTGTGGGCTAGAAATTAAAGAAAAGATGCGGCCGACCGAGACTGGTCAATGTTTTGGCCGGTGTGCCACGGCGCGGCGGATCCGCGGTGTACGGTCAATTAATTCACCGATCGTGATGTGATTGCGTTTTTTTGTGAAGCTTGATCGGCTTCAAAACCGTCACAAAGCAAAAAATCCCTGCTTGTCGGAACTTTATTAGTCCCACAACAGCAATGTTCAGTGGAATTCATGCTGTATTTGCTTTAAAAAACCGACTACAAAACTGACAACAAACGACACTCCCGCATATTCAAACACACACAATCCAGCACATGTAGCCGATTTGGTTGTCTGAGGTGGTCTTAGTTGCGTGACGTCGTCACCATCATTGAAAGTTCTATTTTTAGCATTATAGTGCAGAGCGCTATTATGAAAACCACCACTTTACATCAATACGATAACAAAGTGACCAAACACTTATAAACACACAAAAAGACAGACTAAGAAAGAAACATGTTCCTTTTTTAATTTGGGTTTTGCATAATAACTACAGGCAGAAAGTGCCAATTTTGTATTGTCAGCAGTTCTTTATTAAAATGAGATCCCAATCGTTTTAGCACGCTTTGTCAAGGAACGACACGCTGCCAACATCCATGTGTGAAACGAGTTAGCCTTTAGGGATTTTTCCTTTTTGCACGATGTGAATATTGATGGTGCGTGATCCCTTTTAACTACTGTTGTGTGTTTAACTGGTCATGCAGAAATACACCCTGAAGGCTGAATTAGATAACTGGCACATTTTGTCAGTATCCTGGATTTTGTGACATTCCAATTAATGTAGCTATATATATGACCTGCTTTTTGAAATGGGAGGTGTGTTGGTCTAGTGGATAGTGCATCAGACTTTCGGGTGATAGGTCTATGGTTCGAGGCCTGGTCACTGCTATCACGTTGTGTCCTTTAGACTAAGACAAGTCACTCCACCTAGGTGTATAAATGGGTACCGTCAAATACAGGGTGGATAAAAAAAGGGATATTATTGCTAATTGTAATTAGGGCACAGTGAATCAAAGGGAGATATCTTCTGTTAGGGCTGAATCTCCTCTTTAAAATGGCACCCTGATCATGTCATTATGTTTTTGATTGACCGAGCAGTGACCAATGTTATGCAATGGTCTAGTTTGGGAGTTGTGCCACTACATGTATCGTCAATGGCATATCCTGTTTGGAAGATCAAGTATCAATTGGCAAAACCCAATACGCCTCTAAAAGTCTGAAGATCGCAGGAAATGTGTATCGTCTCATAATTCTGTAAGGGTACCACAGGACAATTTTGTTGAACATGGTTGGGGCCAGTCCTAGTATGACTGATGTGCTGCTATACAGCTAGCTAGGCCTGCTGAATTGCATCGACCAGTTCCCCTTCACCCGGACCTTCGACTCAACAAAAAATCGCTAGGCCTGAATGTTGTCATGCGCACATTTGATTTCAGAGCAAACTGCCTTGTATATTATCAGACGGAGCATCAAAATTTTGCTCCACAATTTCACCGAAACTATAGACATCGGATCGATGCATATACTCTTCGGAATATTTAAACATTTGGGTGAGTGAACCTATTGAGCAAATATCAGACCCAAGGGACAAATTTCATTTTCAAGAAATTTGCCACATATTTTGGGTGGGAAACGGCAACAGGGCGGAGGTTCCGAAGCCGTTCACGGGTCTAACTACATGCATACTGTATACCATTTCAGTACATGCTTCCTGCCCTTTCCAAAAGTCTGCTTGCCATCAGACTTGAACAGCGCCCTCTGTTGAGTCAAAACTGCATGCCAAGATTCTCTGGTTGAGTACGTGTTGTGTGTAGTTAGAAAGAGTAATAGAAATTTGGATTTAAGATTTTTGTCCTTTTTACATGGTCTTCATTTTTATGCTTTAGACTTAGACAAGTGATAAAATTGGGGAAAAATTAGAGATACTTTTGTTTGAAAATTTTAAAATACTCAACTCAATCTATACTCAATCCACACATAATTCATATTGGCCACCATGCAGTACCTACATGTACATGTACATCACACTAGTCCCTTCTGTCCCACATTCTTTCCCATGGGAAACCCCAACTTTAGAAAATTACACCATTTAATGAGTTTTGCATTCACGACCTTGACAGTGTTGGTTTGGCAGTGTCTGGAGTAGTAAAATGTGAACTTGAGGCTCACGAGAATATTATAAAGGGTGTGTAGCCAGTCAAGTATTATCCCAAATGTGCAGTGCTGGATATTGGGCAAGAATTCTAGCCAACTATAGGATTAGATTAAAGACGCAGGCTCATCAATGCGCAACAAACAAATTCATGCCACGAAATTCACCGCACTCCATACCTTGTCTGAGCTCTTACGATCCTGGAAGGTGCAGTCTCGACCGCGGACAGTAAATGTCCCGCACTGTGTGTAACGCACCTATCAATTGTTCCCCCCCCCCCCCCCCCCCCCCCCCCCCCCCCCCCCCCCCCACTGCCCCACCCCTTAGGTGGGGGTTTGGTCGCATTTTTCATGCCCCAGGGTGGGGCCTTTGACCCTTAGAAATTAAATTTCTGTGCATTTGTATACAGTACATATAATACGCCCATTTTTTGCACCCATGGGTGGGGATGTTTGTCACCGAAATTTTGCCCCAGGGGTGGGTATTTTGTCATGCAAAAAGTGACAATCCCCACCTGTTAGGTGGGGTACCGTGGGGGGTGGGGGAGGGGTGGGGGAAACAATACTGTAGGTGCATAAATGCGTTGCTAGGCTCGTCGAATCACGGGCTTAGTTGTTTGTGTTGTTGTATGTACGTACGTACGTGTACATACCAATGAGCCTGCACTCGCCCCCGGATCGTAAGAGCTGGCTGCCCTACTAAGGCAAGGTATGGAACGCGGTGAATTTCGTGGCACATATTTTATTGTTGCGCATTGACGAGCCTGCATGTGTCTTTAATGACAAACTCAATTTGTTTATAGACCATTTGCACTGGCGACCATAATAGGGGCATGTTTTCATATTTAAATGATGTGACAATAGATCCACAAAGCGCCTACTCATGCATGACGCAGAGTGACAATGTGACTGTTTTTATCATCAAACTAACATTTTTACACGGTTTATATGTTGTAACAAGAAAAATCCTGGGTGTCCGTGCATGGTAATGAACCCACTAATACTACCATGTGCACACTGTTCATTATGCTCTTTGCCTAAGCATCAAAGAGATTTATTTGGGCAGAATATACACACTGGAGTAGCAAGGATGCTTCCCCATGTTTGGCCATGTTTAAGTACTGAAGGAAAAATGGGTAAATATTTATGTAAACGAAGTGCATTTTAGACAGGTCTGATTTTAGATGCTGGTACTGAATTGGAATTTATGAGAGTCAGTAAAAATCTCGTTACAGTTATGTCAATATTGTTTTATTCTTGTTACCATACGTGTATTTCAACCATTTCAGTTCGACACTCGCCTCAAAGTGCAAATGCCTGTTTCTCTGCATGCCAACAAAGTGCTGACGCAATTCCTGCGATTTTGCATAAACCCGTTTTCCTTGTCTACACACGCTGACGTCAACACCAGAACAGACAAAACATGAAAAACCTCTGCTCTTCGGCATTTAAAAGTAGGTCAGACACTGGGGTCACTCTTTTGTTTCGACGGTACACAATACAGCAAACCCCGAAGTCTACCGCGCTCGGGCGTAGTTTTATTAGGAAACGACGCCGTGAGCTCATCGGTCTTGTTACCACGGAAGAAAAAAGCCCAGCCAATATTTGGTTGATTTCCTCGGAGGCACTTCTCTCTCTTTCACTCTCCGGGCCTGGCGTGACCAAGTGCATATTTGCTCCGGTCGTTATTGCTTTGCGTGTCACACAGGACAGTTCCCCCAACTGTCGGGAATAATCAATGCCTGATTCCATCCTCTACCCCCTCCTCCCCGGCTCTTGTGGTTGGACTGGAGAGGTGGAGGATAGTTAAACTTTTAAAATTGGAAAAGAAGAGGGGGTGTAGTGAGACCGAGTCGATTAGGGAATAATCGATTGAGGAAAATGCTGGGGAATGATGTGCCTGCACTGCTGTGCATTCGTTATCTTGACTTCAGGTTTTTGCTAGTGCTTGGCACATCATTTGTAAACCTACATTATTTCAAACAAATTTACAATTTACACAACAATAGGCTAAGGCCCGCTTCAAACGTCGCGCTTAGGCCGTGTCGAATTAAATTCAGCTTGGCACGACGTTGGTACGGTGTAAGCACGGCAGTGGCTTCAAACGTCGAATTTTAATTGCAAACTCCCAGTCGAGCTTAAATACATCCAACATGGCGGGTGAGTCGTGTGCACGTCATGGACGTTGTGCACGTGCATTTTCCATTCGTCCACTGTACGTCGCCATTTTATTATTTTGATGCACTTGTTTGTTGGTTATTTCTTTATTCACATACGCGCTGCGAGCATGCGCATTCCTAGTTGTGAACAAAATTGCGGACCAACTTCGAACTGGAATTATATTCGACACGTTTGAAGCCGAGCCGTGCTTGTGCCGCACTAAATAGAGTTAGCACGGCAGACCCTGTCGAGCTAAAATATTATGCCGTGTCGAACTCATTTTGCCGAGCCAAATGGCTTCAAACGTCGTACTTGTGCCGTGTCGAATTTAAACAAGTTTAATTTCATTTGACACGGCATAAGCGCGACGTTTGAAGCGGGCCTAATTTTCAGTAAATTTACAAACACATTTTTTGGCAGAAAGATTCTTAATTTGAAAAGTCGTGACCTTTGAAGTCCATTGGGCGGGGTTGTACTAAATGTTTGCGTAATGCGAATTCAAGCTTTATATCTCCTTATCACGAGCAGAGCTCGCATCCCACCGTTGCCCGTACATATTCAACCCGAAGACGTAGCGTAGATTAGTCAGCTCAGTCAATACAGTCATGTGCGTGGATGGCATAGTCCGGCCTCGACGCCGCCGCGTTCCTACGGCAGCAGCGGCTGCATTGTACTAATACATACACATATACACAGTGCCTGATTGTTATTGATTTGCTCTTGGAATGGGTCAGGGTTTTTCTTGGTACTTGAGACGGGAGGAAATTGTCTGCATTTGGGAAAATATCTTCTGGAGAAAATGAGTTAGTGGTCAGTTACTACCAAAAATTTAACTATGGGAAATCTGGTTATGACTAACTTGTTTTAATAACCCATTAGCTATATGCCAGCAATCCATGCTACGGTATCAGCCATTTTAGCAAAATTACTTCTTTTTTTTTACAAACTTTGGCATAACAAGATATCACTAGTTAGTAATACCAAAATTTATAGGAAAGAACACACGTGAGTCTTTCCGTGGTAAAGGGGGCATTTTGGCAACACAGACCATATTTTGCAGAAAATACCTTTGTCTGGTCTCAAAATAAAAGAAATAAGTTTCAGTTGTTCTGAAGAGATAACTTACTGTAGGCCCAGAAAGGGTCACAAATAGTGTGACAACATGCCTTTCTAAAAACCCTGTGTACAAATTTCCAATACACTCGTAACCGGGACGGCCTAAAATGTAACACAATGTCTGTCCCTGTTACGAGCGTATAATGGAAATTTGTCCACAGGGTTTTTAGAAATACATGTTGTCACACTATTTGTAACCCTTTTTGGGCCTTATCTCTTCAGAACAACTTAAACTTATTTATTTTATTTTGAGACCAGACAAAGGTATTTCCTTGAAAATATGGTCTGTGTTGCCAAAATGACCCCTTTACTGTGGAACATACATGTACTGTACTGGTACCGCAAAAGCTGAGTACTTAATCCATGAAGGTAAACTATACACACAAAGGATTAAGACATCAAATTCAAAATACAAGCGTGACCGTAAAACACCGAGCGTTTTGAAAATGGCCTATGTGGAACAGATTTTGCACGTGTATCCACACGTCCAGAGGTATAACGTGCATAGCTACACCCTGATTACTGCTATTTGTATTTTTTTTCATAGACTATTAACTGGTTTAAATAAATCGTGACTTTTGGCGAGGCCCAGTCTTCGGACAGTACAAACTCTGATTTCCCCTTTAAGATTAATAATACGCAAACCAGCACATTTGTTTCACTTCATACAAATTCAGAATTTGAAATGAAAATGTATTGACTGAGTTATGTTGCTTGAAAGTTAAGGATCACAGTTTTCAATACCCGATATGAAATGATTGAAAATAATGTACCGGTATTCATTGCTTGTTGACCTCCATCGGCTCTTATGACGACATTGTCCAAATCTTAAGGATGCTCTGGTGGGTTTTATTTCCTTGGAGCTGTTATTTCCTGTAAATTAAACACTAAACTTCCTGTAAGTATGCCTGAGTTGACCGTAAGATTGTATCACGTTGCGATCGCTTCCATCCCAGCCAGTAGGGATGGGCATTTGTGTATAGGAGGCAGGTGTTCTTTTAAATAGTTCTCTGGATGTTTGGTCATTTTGGTGTGCATATTATGGCCTCTGGTTTAGTGCAATGAACCAATCCCAGCGGCCGTTCCCTGATAACACAGGGATAACACTTTTTCCCTCCTGTGTGTACTACTTGGGATTCACTTGGCTTGACAACGGTTGCTATCCGCCATTACTGTGTCCATACTATGGCACGCCAAAGCGAAAACTAATTAAACACTGATAATTTAATGTTGACGCATATTTTCGCAAATGTTGTGCAAGAAAAAAAAGGTTGGCATGACTTCTAAATGTTGATAGACTGTTTGAAACTGGCATACCGTGCTTTTGTTGGCAAGTTTAAAAAAATATTGAGACTTGTTTTTGGCAACATTTTTTATTTCCGCTTTGGTGTGCCATACGCATGACGTCCACAAAGTCCGCCATTACAGTTTCCATACTATGGCACTCCGCCAAAGCGGAAATAATTCAACACTGATAATTTTGCCATCAACCCTGAAAAACAAGTCTCAACATTTTAAAAAATGTTTCTCACTCCTGTACTTGTGGACAGATTCATCCTTAATTTTTGCACAAATAATGAAGTGGTTGCCATGGAAATGCTACAAGGATAAGGACCACTAGCAGATTACCATTACAGTTGTGATCATCAAAACATATTGTACTACTCTCGTCACATCCTCAAAGCTAGCACTTTTAATATTTGCAATTATTTTTATCCCGTCCAGCCACTCCAAAAATCATGAATCACTAGCTTGTCTTAATAGCACAGGTGGACGTCTCTTTATAGTCCCATTCTGATCACAGCGGCATCGCCTTCTCATACTGGCAATCAATACCCCAGCCAAAAGATCAGAGTTAGCTGTTTACGCTGAGGAACTGGCATTGAGCAGCTAGTGGTCACCACAAGGAGGAAAATTCCACCTTCTCTTCCTTTTCTCCCTCTCGTCCACAAACGCACTTGATTATTTGATGGGGGTGTGAGCGTTTTTTGTCTGCTTCGTGCACTGTCCGCCACCTGCCGTTCAGACTTTAGATTTAAGAGTAGCCAATTGTATCAAGATTCTGATTAAACTGGACGACGTGGTCTTGTAGATGCGTCAGTTTGAAACATAAATAGAATGGGATTTATGAGGTTTTAACGAACCTGGCCGCAATAGTTGGAGGATTTGTTGTTGCACCTGCATGCTGGATTATGCTATTTGGAGTGTTACTGTGAACTGCATTTGGTCAGTACTCAATTAGGTATGTGAAATTTAAAATTGCTCTTTTTAATAACTGGATAATTAAACAAAATATAAGCGTATAGGCCTACTGTATGTGTGATGTTATGCATTTTTAGCAATGATTGCCGCATGGCACTAGTGTTTTAAATTGTTCATGCACCTGTGTATTGCTGTACCTCTGCCCTGCCCCAGCCATGCCCCTGCCACGCCCTGCCCCTGCCACGCCCTGCCACGCCCTGCCCCCTGCCCCGCCCCCTGCCCCCACCCCTTGCCCCGCCCCCTGCCCCCACCCCTTGCTCCGCCCCCTGCCCCCACCCCTTTCCCCCTTCCCCCACCCCTTGCCACCTGCCCCTGCCCTTGCCCCCTGCCACTGCCCTTACTCCCACCTCTGCCCCCGCCCTTTCCCCCTGCCTCGCCTCTGCCCTGCCGCGCCCCTCCCCCACAGGGGATCTAGCATGTAATGTAAATGGACCAGTGAGAATGCATAGAACTTTCCGACCTGTCAATCAAGCTGAACCCGCCGACCAATCACAACAGAGCTATGCAGACAGCGCCCACATGGGTCAGAGTACATTTACTCACAATCGAAAAAAACATATTAAAGCGATGCTCAGTCGTACAGTTTGTATGCGGTGATCCGAGTGAAATTTTTGTTTCAATTAATGTCAGTTGATTCACTGTTCAAAGATAAGATTATTTTATGAATATATGACATCCCTGTATTACTGGTCTTTTACTCAGTGAGTGCTACGATAACTACGACCCTAAAACATAAATATCTTCGAGTTTTCTCCAATGAATCTGTGCTTTCCCCATTGCTTCATGCGTTGTGTGTCGCCATTTTTGTGATGGCTTGTGAGGCATAACAACAGTAACCAAGTGGAGCCACCGTGCAGTCACGGCTTGCATACCAACCCGTAAGGCAACACACATCGCTGCGTACATGTACAGTACTGCTGCGTATGGCCTACCCTAGCCTTTACGTATTTGTGATTACACTTCTGGGGGACAACGGTCATAACATAACAGCTTTCCTGAATGATTTGTGGGAGCTCTTAATACTGTCTCAGACGAACAAACTGGGGATCGAAGAGGTAGCATTTTTCAAACATAACCTGTCGCGCATCGACCAATGAAATTTCAGCTTACGCTGGGGTGGTTTCCCCATTATACTGTAATGAGTTTCGCTGGCTGAATGCAGAACCATCAAGGCGTTGGGTTGCGGACCGATACATGTACAGTGCTTTACGAATGTGCGTGTGTTTACAGTCATAGCGCGGCACGCTACGGTGAGGATATATGTGCAACAGAATGCCGCAGCTGGTCAGCGCTACGGTATTTATGTTTTATCTGGAGCGGGCCGTCTTGAAGACAAGCCCAATGCCTTGATCAAAGCTATGCATTGGTCTGTTTATGAATATGATCGAGTTAAATGGTAATGTTAACAGTGAATGCTAATGGTTAAACAACCACATACATGTACATGTCAGGCGCGGATCCAGAGGGGAGGGTTTTGGGGGTCAAAACCCCCCCCCCCCCCTCCTGGAAAAATTCCTGGATCCGCCCCTGCATGTACAATGACCTTTTGCAAAAGTAGCGAAGAAAGCTTCGACGTCTGCTCTCCAGAAACTACACTTTACTTGAGGTATCCACAAGAGATAACATTTCTCGCTCAAATGAGTTCAATGAGCAAAATGAGACCCATGGATTGCTTTGGAAGACAACAACATCATATGTTTGAACAGTTCCGACATGTCGGTTTGCAATAAAATATGGCACCGTCGTCCAAATAGCAACGAGACTGCTGCAAGTAACTCGCCAGCCGGAGTGATTAAGCTTAATTGGAACATCCAGAGATTTAAAGGAGCATCTTCAGATCACATTTTTGAGCTCACCATCCATTTTTTTACCATGGGTGTTGAGATTTTGATACCATAAAATTTGTCATATTTTTCTCATTACCATTCTGAAATTTTGCACTCTCAATCTGTATATTTTCAAGGATATCTTCAAAAAACCACCGATTTGTTTTGTAAACTAATTTATATCCGTTCCATAAAGCAGTGCAGTGGTTTTAATTACACCAACCTTTTTGCTTCCACATCCAAATCAGAGATTACAAGCTTACTCTTTTCTTCCCATGGATAGTATTTTGGGGAGGTATTTTATATGATTGTTGGGTTAGAGCCAGTGGTCGAAATTAACCTGAATTTTATGCTGGTCAGAAGGACCAGAGGCCTTTTCCCACGACACTTTAACCCCGAGATTACCCGAGTAACAGAAAAATTGTCTTCATGAAGCGATGTCTTTGTGTTGACTGCCATCTTGTTATATAAATATAATGCATGGTCAGTAGATCGATTTTTCACACACAACTGTACTTCAATCCCGCGAATTTGATCGAAGAAAGAAATGCACTTGCGTGTATCTGAAAATGTCCAAAGCGATCGGGAATTGTTTGTGGTAACCAGAAATTCTTCGTATTGAGTAAGAAATGTTTACTGTGGATTAGGCATCAGGGAATGTTTCCATGAAGTCAGGAAATGTTTTCACTGGTCCATCGGACCAGATCTAGTGGTCCTTCTGACTAATTTCGACCCCTTGGTTAGAGCGAAATCCATTTTCTGGAAAAAATCTTACCAAGCTCCTTTAAAATGAGACAGTTGGTGGATTTCTTTGGGGGATTTCTATGGCAGTTGTCAGTGTGGCTGAAATTATGATGGCGTAAATGATAGTTGGGGTACATTGAGGCATCTTTCAGTCCGAGAGTAATGACAACGACCACTTTGAAAGTACAATGTACCCAAGCATTTTCCTGTGTAATATACTACGTTTTACATGATGTTGCAGTCTCGTCAGTTGGTAATTCCTCATAATTGTTCCTTTGGGATGCGGATAATAGGGCCTTGTGAAACATTAAAATTCGATCGATAATAAAATATATTCCAATGATGATTCAAGGATGCGAATATTTGCAAATTGAAGATGATCAACAAATGCAGACAAAATTAGTCGTCTTTGTATTAAAATGGTGTATGCTGTTCTAGGAGGAATATATTGCCAAATGTACAATTTTACAAAGAAAAACGACAGTCAATGGAACGATTTAGCTGTAAAACAAAAGAAAGAACATTTTTATACAAGAGTATTTTTATACATTGAGAAATAATTATTATTTACACGAAAATAAAGAATGTTATACACTGTATATATTAACATTATGCACAATAATTTAGCGGAAATTTATAAATATATTGATTATAAAACATACCCGTCACAGACTGTTAGGGCTGCAATGGAATATGCATTTCCGCTGACGGCCAAGATGTGTAGCTAATTAAGGGCAATCTGAAATATACATAAAAGTTACATGTAGTTTTATCAAAATTAACAAAGGTAGATTTTATGGAAAAGTCAAATTTTCAGAAAAATTAATTCCTTTACACTCCACAGAATGATAGTTCATTTACTGTATCTCGGTTCGTAGTGTACCATTGTTTGACACAGAAATGAGCCTAAATGAATATGTGATATTCGTCAAATATTTGATAACAATATGCAAATATAAAAATAACTGAATATGCACAAAAAGGAAAACAAATAAATATAATAATAATTTTAAAAAAGGGGAAAAAAGGGGGCGGGAAAGAAAGGGAAAAAGGGGAGGGGAAAAAGATTTAACAAAAATTTGCCAAGTAATTTATTTATTTTTTTCATAAAATTTGGTGCAGATTGACCAAGTTCAAGACCAAGATCGACAGTCTAAAACCAAGACCTAGACAATAATAGTAGCATACATTTTTTATAACTTCTTATATAACACATTCTGGTTTTGTTTTGCATCTTCAATACTCTTTATCGGGAACTGCCTATAAAAACATCAAAATACATATGATAGGCAGGTTGTGCCTTAAAGCCAGCTAGTCCAATGACGTGGGTGAAAAATCCTCTTCTCAAATGCTTGGGGGTCTTTTAGTGCACCAAACAACATACTGGTCGTACATGTACAGCAGTTAGTATTGTACAGCAGTGCGCGCGCGCCAAATTCGTGCCACGAAATACGCAGCTCCGTGCCTTTGCTATTGTGCTGCGTATTTCGTGGCGCTCGCGCATTGCTGACGAGCCTGTGCTAAGGGGAACTAACTTTCATTAAATAGAAAATCAAAAAGTGTGTGGGACCAAAGAGTACAACGCCAAGACGAGAAGCAGTGGAGGAATTTGTCTAATGGCTCCCTCAAATATCAACCCAACAATTCAAGTATCAAATTGAGTTAAAATTGCCTCTCTGCCCACATTGTACCTATCATGGGTATAATTTCAAAGCATTGAACCTGAAACAAAATAATTTCCTGTATTATCCAAATAGGGTTCAATTTGTCATTTTAGCCATATCCTGTTTTCAAAATTGGTATCTCACTAAAAAAAAACCCTCTTATAACGTTCAGTGTGTAATCCTGTTGGAGTCCAAAAGTTCAGTGCAAATGCTCAGTTGCACGTACCAGCAACTTGGTATTATCGATTCCATTATTTGATATGGCCGCCTGAAATGGCAGACGACGATAGAGACCTTATCACCAGGAAGCACGTTGGCCTAGTTGCGGAGATGCTGTGTGGGAGGCTCAGTTTATATTCCACATGGTTTTTTATATTCAAGTTCAGGTGTTTGGGTTTGGGTTTCGCGGATCGTTGTACCTCTAGATTTTTTTTTCGCTGAATTTATATTTGTAGATCTGAATTTTCTTTTAGTTTGTCTACTTGAATTTCAGTTTAAATGTGCTTTGGTGAAAACTGGGGCCAATTTCATAGAGCTGCTTATTTAACGGCCTGTTTTCTCTTAACCGAGCGTCGTGCTATTTCATAGACAGCGGTAAGCAACTGTGAAAACGTGCTTTAACTGCAGAGCCAAACTTTGCTTAAAGATAGTATACATCATCATAATTGGTAAACTGTTACAAATAGTTTTATCCCCCTGTGTGATTGAAGATGTGCATGCGTACGGGTTCTTTCCTCGCCTTTCACCTCTGGGGTCCCGGGTTCGAATCCGGGGCGTGTATGTGGATTGGGTTTGCAGTCCCTACTTGACCGCGTGGGTTTTCCCCTGGGGCATTTCTCTGGGGGTTTTCCTCCCACTTCTAAAACTGCAACTCCTTCTTCGTCATCTCAAGTTGATAATATAATATAGTTAAAAGCTAAAACCGTATAGTTGATGGCATAAAGGGCCTTAGTTGCCGAATATGCCATAAAATATACAACAACTACAACAACAACAACAAGATGTGCATGATTAAAACCAACCTGAGCAAAAACCAGCTCCGTACTTCGTCTAACTTTTGAGAAAACAGTCAAAAAAGGGTTTTCAGTCATTTCACCCTAAAACCATTTCACCCTGAATGCTGAACCACGGCCTGTGCACAAAGTGGTTTTGGGGCGAAGTGGCATTTGGGCGATGTACATGTAGTGTTTGGACGAAGTAATTTGGGGCGAAATGGCACTTGGGCGAAATGGTTTTGGGGCGAATTGAATTTTCGTCTCATGAGACGAAAACTAATTATTTTACTCATTTCTCAGAGACTATAGCACTTCAGACAAAACCATTTCAGGTGAAGTATTCTACGGTCGTCATGTTTATATTGTGTAAGTTAGGCATAAATCTGTGAACATTTCTGATTTTCGAGATTAACAATGATGTATACTGCCTTTAAGACAGTGACGCAACAATAGCTGTGTCCGAGTGCATACATGCTTAACCAAGCCACGACCATGAAATAGCGCTATTAACTCGTCTGCTACAGTAAGCACGCCGTTACTGCTTGTGCTTATAAGCAGCACTACGAAATTGGCCCCCTGGCCTGGGGCCAATTTCATAGAGGTGTTTAAGCACAAAAAATTGCTTAAGCACAAACAACTTTTGCTCAGTAGAGAATGTTACCAGTGAAATCCTCATGTGATATAAATATTATATGACCAGTTTTAGAGGACTGTTTCATTACCATGACAATCACATGAAATTTTTGCTGGTAACCTCATTTTATCAAGTAAGGTTTTTCATGCTTAAAGGGCCTGTGACATGCTAAACAACTTTGTGCCTAAGCTTTGCTTTATAATGACGGATTACTTGTTCAGCAAGACATACTATTGTTCGTTTGGATGTAAAATCAATAAAAGGTAGCCCTTTTCAACTTTGAAGATTTCACTGCAATAAATCACAGACAGAGGGCGCTGTTTTGAGTGCATCACATAAGGAAGACAGAAGGGAAAAGTTAAGAAAAACCATAAGACTTCAAGTTGGACTTGTGGCAAATTGCTCCAGTTTCTACCCCCAATTTTGTCATGGCTTACAGCAGGCAACATGTAAAACAAACTCAAACAGCCATGGATTACAAAAGTTTCAGGAAAATTGAGAAAAATGTGGAATCATTTGTGCACAGTTGAATGTGATTTTTCTGTGTTTGCCTCTTGTGACATCGTGACCTTGGTCATGAATATGCATATTCACATTAGCATAAAAACTAAAAACCTTTGTTTTAACCCCCACAGCAAGCTCCAAATAGGATTGTTATGACTTTAACTGAGTAGAGTGGTTTTAAAGCATATATTTCATTGATAAAAATCCTAAATAAGGGGCCCTTTAAGCAATTTTTCATGCTTAAGCAGCTCTATGAAATTGGCCCCATGTATAGTTTTTCCCCAGCTTAATCTGAAAAATTTAAAGAACTAATTTCAACCAGTGGTCTTAAAAGCTGTGTTTACATGTAAACTCCTCAAAAAAAGTTTGGAAAGTCAATTTTGACTGACGATTTCTCTCTTGTTGCAAAATAATTTTCCTTGAATTTTATATCATTGGAAAGCCCTGTTATTCCTCTTTACGATGATGTGTCATTTGTTATGATTAAGCAATTGGGGGATGTGCAGCACAGCTGAATACGGGGGCGGGTGTAAAGTGAAATGTCACGAAATGCATTGCTATTATCAAAAAGTGCATTGACACATTCCCATCCTTCAAGCAAAAGGGAATGCACTGCATGACAATAGCAGTGAATTTTGTGACATTTCACTTTCCACCCACCCCTGTATTCCGCTATACTGCACATCCCCTAATTGATTAATCATAACAAATGACACATTATCGTAAAGAGGAATAACAGGGCTTTCCAATGATACCAAATTCAAGGGAAATTATTTAGTAACGAGAGAGAAATCTTCAGTCAAACTTGACTTTCCAAACTTTTTTTGAGGAGTTTATATTGGATTTTCTCTGGTAGGAGTACTATGGCTGGGTGGTTTTGTGCAGTGAACTCGAGGCCTTTTATTCTGATGGTTGTGGTTTGAATCTAATCTAAATTGATTTGCCTCTCTCCACTCAGGAGTGAACTAGGAACTGCAAGGATTGCAGCTTCTAAGCGCTTCTTTTAGGTTGCTGTGGCTGCATGCTCCCCAGGGAGTTGTGCAAATCAATTTATGTATAATGATGCTGTACTTGCGTAATGCTCCGAGTGCAGTCAAAACATGCTTTATAGCATGTCTTAGTCATATATTAGGCCTACTCGGTTCTATTTACCAATTAGTATTTTAACAATTTTTACTAGTTGGGTAATTCCCAAAATTAGGGGTCTAAAATGTTTGGTGTCCCAGTTACGTAGGACATTCTCTGCTTAAAAAATCACCACTTATGACCACAAATTCTCAGTAATAGACTGTGGCCTGTGAGTATAGGGGGCAGCATCATTTTCTTCAATATTTTGTTTTCTGATTCCTGAAAAATATTTAAAACAAAAGACCATAAAGGCTTAAATACTTTGTTCCATGGTATTGAATAGGAGTTTGGTGTCCCAGGTTACCTACGCCAATAAAAATTGGCTGTAGAATGAGTTTGCATTAACCTTGGTGCCATATCTACACACAAACATTAAATTTGAGTGGCATTTGTTCAAATACAAATAATTATTTTCTACTGGGAAACCACTTTCAATCATTTAAAACCACTTGGAAATCTTAAAAAGCATGTCACACTTTTGGACCCCTAATTTTGGGAATTACCCAGTTATTAAATTATTAATTATTTATTTTTCGGTATTGAAACCAAAGGATTCCTCAAAAGTGCCTGAGGCACTATAGCTCTCTAGCCTGAAGAAACCTGTGAAGAGAAGATGTTGAACAAATGCCCAGTTTTAGAGGTGGGAGGAAACCCCTACACAATTCTGTATATAGGGGAAACCCACGTAATCAAGCAGGGACTGAGAACCCAATCCACATACTGACCCGGGCGGGATTCGAACATCTAAGCAAATTTTCATGTAATTGGGTAAATCAGGTTGGCGTAGTGGTACTTTCCTCGCCTTCCACCTCTGTGGCCGAAATCTAGCACTAGTCTTCATATTTATCGATGAAATAAATGGAATTTCAGGTCAAATGGAAGATTTGGGTCAGCGGGACAAAAAAATGTATGCTTTGTAACATAAGGCAACGCGGGCTAAGTGGCGATCTGTGTTTGATCTGCACTATGCACTCGTGTCATATTTATCTGCCTCCGCAATATGGCACCAGGAGATATAAAAATGGACCTGATGAAACCCTTCCCCGTCCCCCCTCGACGCTTTCCCCCCAGGCCAGAGTTTGCACTGGACTGGCCCCACCACTAGAATTTTAGAAGAAAAAACCCCGGAGGATCAATAGAATGTCTTATTTATCTTCCCCGGATCTTTCTCGACTGTCTTTGCTGTAGTGTGTGTGTGTGAGTCATCTGGCTCCAAAGAGGTTAGATGCACGAGAGAACTGGCTGGGCACTTTGCCAGGGGTTACGACAGAGAATAATAAACTGGATTTTGAAAATAACTTTTGTAAAAATTACCCGCTTGAAGCATCAGAAGATTAGATTTACATTTAAATGTTTCTGGGCCAATTTCATAAAGCTGCTTAGCAGAAAAATTTGTATCTAAAATTTGTTTAATCCAAAATTTGTTTGCTTTATAAAAATGGGTTAGCAGTCAAAATCTTCTGTGATGTGTATTACAATTGACTGGTGTTCTGCTGCTCATGCTAAGAACACAAGTTGACATACAATTTTGACCATTGACCCATTTTTATAAAGCAAACAAACTTTGGTTTAGGATAATTCCCAAAATTAGGGGTCCAAAAGTGTGACATGCTTTTTAAGATTTCCAAGTGTTTTTAATGATTGATTTTTAAGGATTCGTCTATAGTATGTGTAGCTTATATCATGTGCTTCTCTTCTCCATCTTGGATATTTCTTGCACCTTATTTTAATCTCCAACCCACAGAATGTCATACAATGGACCAAGATCAATCCGGGACCTCAAGTAATGCAATTTTACATGGAGCACTTTTCCGATCACTCAAATCGCTTGGTCTAATCTGACAGGATTATTGACTTGGCATTTTTCGTAGGATAGAGCCGTAATGTGCACCTCGACTGCATGTCATTGAACTTTCATGTTACTTCGGTTGCAAGAATGTTTTTTATGGAAGACGGATGACGGTTTAAAAACATCCAGTGGTTTAATGCAGTTTGACATTTAATTACATGTTCTCTGTTGAATCTCTTGTTTAATAGCTTGTGACATGTTTGGATGTTTTTGGGCGAAGATTTTGGCGCCAACCTGTGAGCATGCAGCTGCTTCAGAAAATCAAGCTTCAAATTTTTTTGGTTTACATGCAGCGTGTTTTTTTGACAGTTCGTTACAGCTCTCTGCATTACTTCGTAAATTGATACCCGCTATTTTAACCCTCGTTGTCCAGCGTGTTTCTACCCAAGCAGAAAATGCCGGGTGCTCGGCCAAACTGCAACATGCCATAAGGAAAGCTATTATTATTATTTTGGTTTACAGCGTGTTTTGTTTTACAGTGTGTTACAGCTCTCTGCATTACTTCGTAAATTTATACCCGCTATTTTAACCCGCGTTGTCCAGCGTGTTTCTACCCAAGCAAAAAATGCCAGGTGCTCGGCCAAACCGCACATGCCGGAAGCACGGAAAGCTATTCGGGTCACAAACATTGCATTCTGCGTTGCATGTACTTCCAGTGCACCCTGCAAAATGCTAACCCATTTGTGTTTCTACTGCGAAAGACAATCAGTATTACACCGCATGGTCCACCTCGGTTAATGGTTCATCACGGTAGCGTACCACGGTAGCATTACATGGAAAATTCGTCACTCCGTTCTGTTTCTACTGGGTCCGTGAACCGGTTCTACTCCGAATTACACGGCATTATCCTGTTACCGCTCGTCAGTAGAAACACACAGTTAGATAAGAAATCAGACTAATTGTGCTATGTACGGTACCCTTGCTTTTAAAGGCAGAACACATGATTGGTAAACCGTTGCAAATGGTTTTATCTCTCTGTGTGATTGAAGATATGCATGATTAAAACCAATCTGAGCAAAAACCAGCTCCTTACATGTACTTCGTCTAACTTTTGAGAAAACAGTCAAAATAGGCTTTACGGTCACTTCGCCACAAAACCATTTCGCCCTGAACTGCTTGGCCCTGAATCACGGCCTGTGCACGAAGTACATGTATTTTGGGGCAAAGTGGCATTCGGACGAAGTGGTGTAAGGGCGAAGTGGTTTGGGGGCACAGTGGCTTTGTGGGGCGAAGTGGTGGGTGGCGAAATGGTTTTGGGGCGAAGTAAATTTTCGTCTCATGAGACGAAATATAATTGTTTTACTCATTTCTCAAAAACTATAGCACTTTAGACAAACCCATTTCAGGGGAAGTTTCCTACCGTCATCATGTTTATATTGTGTAAGTTATGTGTAAATCTGTGAACATTTCTGATTTTCACTATTATCAATGATGTGTTCTACTTTAACACACGTAAAGTAGTACAGGTGTAGAATATCTAAACACGGGATAGAATAATATATACCACAGTGCATTTGGAGTCTCCAAACCCTTGCTGTTATAAAATGCCTTCTCGTTTGCCACTAATTGTCAACCTCAATTTAGCCGGTACTTAAAGGCAGTGATTGGTATCTCGAAAATCAGAAATGTTCACAAATTTACGCCTAACTTACACAATATAAACATGATGATCGTAGAAAACTTCCCCTGAAATGGTTTTGTCTGAAGTGCTATAGTCTTTGAGAAATGAGTAAAACAATTAGTTTTCATCTCATGAGACGAAAATTCAATTCGCCCCAAAACCATTTCGCCCAAGTGCCATTTCGCCCCCAAACCACTTTGTCCGAGTGCCATTTCGCCCCAAATCACTTCGTCCAAACACTACAGAGTTCAAATGCTACTTCGCCCCAAAACCACTTCGTGCACAGGCTGTGGTTCAGGGCGAAATGGTTCAGGGCGAAGTGGTTTTGGGGCGAAATGACTGCAAACCCTTTTTTGACTGTTTTCTCAAAAGTTAGACTAAGTACAGAGCTGGTTTTTGCTTAGGTTGGTTTTAATCATGCATATCTTCAATCACACAGGGGGATAAAACTATTTGTAACAGTTTACCAATCATGTATACTGTCTTTAAACTTCTCTACCTACAACACTGATCCCACCACAGTTTAAAATAGAAAAAGCCGAAAAGGAAAAGGGAGAGAAATCCCCTTAAAAAAGCTTTTAATTTACCGGTAAGGCCAGCAGTTCTGCGCAAATATGTACATGGTCAACAGAGCAGTTTGTTTCTCCGCAATCAAAATGCAAAGTTCCTATGAAAGAGGCAGTGCGTATTTAGACAAGGCTAAACTTGAACCGGGCACAGAGATTTTCCCGGAATCTTGAATGTTATAAAAATACCTGAAAATGTCTTATATGATCGATTGGCCAGTTTTGTGAAGAGGTCAGTAAACTTGACACATTTCCGAATATTCTAGAACGTAGCGTAAAAGGTCCTGATGTGTGATTTTGCTGTTTTGCATATTCTTTTAAAGATGGCTAGTATACATGATTGGTAAACTGTTAAAAATGGTTTTATCCCCAAGTGTGATTGAAGATATGCATGATAAAACCAACCTCAGCAAAAACCAGCTCCTTACTTCGTCTAACTTCTGAGAAAACAGTCAAAAAATGGTTACAGTCATTTCACCCCAAAACCACTTCGCCCTGAACCAATTCGCCCTGAACCACGGCCTGTACACGAGGTTGTTTTGGGGTGAAGTAGCTTTTGGGCGAAGTAGTGTTTGGACGAAGTGGTCTTGGGGCGAAATGGCACTTGGGCGAAGTAGTTCAGAACGAAGTGGTCCGGGGCGACATGGTTTTGGGGGGACTTTAATTTAGGTCTCGTGAGACGAAAAATAATTGTTTTGCTCATTTCTCAAAGAATATAGCACTTCAGACAGAATCATTTCAGGGGAAGCTTTCTGCCATCATCATGTTTATATCGTGTAAGTTATTTGTAATTCTGTGAACATTTCTGATTCTTCGAGATACCAATCATGTGTACTGCCTTTAAAGCGAGTGTACTCTGTATGAAACAAACATCCCATTTCTTACCCTACCCCATAAAAAGGAAACAAAAAAATTAATAGGTCCAGTTTGTTTAGATCATGACTAAATAAAATGCCCGATGTGGTACCTAATCAGCCTTACCAAATGAGACAATTAAGAAAACAAATTAGTACACCTGACGTTATTCACGTGAAACAAGCCAAAGAAGGGCAGTGCCAGGATAGGGCGACAATTTGTGTGTAAAAAACTATATTAGGGCGACATGCTCAATAGGGCGACATTTTGGTGTCGCCCTAATATTTTTTTTTTTTAAATAATTTGTTTAGGTCAAAAACCATTTTTGTTTAAATCGAGAACCATTTTTATTAGGTCTAGAACTGACTCTCTTAGGTCTGTAACCTTTTTTGGAAGCTTTGGGTACAAAAATAAGGTGTCATTTTGAGTGACTCTTGCCGAAATTTCGGTGGTCCCCGGGGAGAGTCTTCCCAAAATGTCGCCCTATTGCGGCATCCACAGTTCTCACAAGTAAGATTACTATTTTGTAATGAAAATAATTTGAGTCTAAATTTCTGGAGACGGGTTGAGGCACGTTTGCCTCAAAATCGGTGCTAGTTGGAGAGACTGAATTTTCTTATCTACAGGGTCTATAGTCGAGTATCATCACTAGGTCACCTCATCACCAGGTCACCACGGGTCCATCAAACGTTCTGGGTTTCTCATCCTATTCAGAGATGTGCTGTAAGGCCTTCGTTTGTGTGTGTTCATGCTTTGTGTTGATGATGGACTTGTGATGGCTCTGATTGGTGGAACCGAGTGTCATCTGAGATTGACCACCAGTTGCTATGTTGAACACTTGTAGGGGTCACATGGGGTCACATTTTTCGTAAATACTTCATTGTGATACAATTGTAATATTTCTAACGATGACTGGGGTCACACGACATACTTAATGTAATTGGATTGCAATAAATTAAGGTCACATGCACACGCAAGGCGATTATGAAGTCATAATCAACTTGTGGCCCGGACAAACATACACGTCCTGCGTTGAGCATTGCGAATCAAGCGTCTTATTTACGCTTTGAATGCTGCGTGTGGTTTGAGCGGCACATCAAAAACAACGCTTGCCACACAGAACATTCTAGGCGTCTTTTTCAAGCAGGGGTTACTTATGGGATGGACTGTATATAATACGATGACGACGAGATGGGGTCACACGCTTTGTTTGCCAATTTATTGTAATTCAATTATTGGAATGCAATTCTTGTCATTGACCGATTGTTGATACGATTACAATAAATTTGGGGTCACACGCACAAAATCTTGTCTTGTAATCGTGTTATAGTAATACTACAATAAATTGTGATGTCGTAATTCGTGTGACCTTAGCCTTGCTCTTTGTTTGAGGTCTGGAGGTTAAAATTAATCATGTTTTGCACACTGTAGAAACAATTATTCACAAAAATGGATGACCCGTGCCTCGTTGCGAATATCAGTAGGACATTGGCACCGGGTGAAGAGGCTTGTCAGTGAATGACTCGTTTGCCTCAAGGAGACAGCCAGCCCTTGGCAGACTCTTCCCAACACCATTCTCGGCCGAGATGACCCTGAGATTTGGAGAGCAAACCAGGATTTATGCGGCGACGTCTTGATGGTCTTGTTATTCAGCGGAGAGAAGAGAGACTTTTAAAAACGGGCACACGTCATCCTGTTTTTCAGGAGGTTGACCCTTTGTGAGTTTTGGTATCCTTCAGTTCAAGATGTGCGATATGGTTAGAAGTTTTTTCATGCAGTTTAGATAATGCTTTAAGGAAAACAACAGTAGCGACTATGTACTTTCCCAAACGTGTTCAAATGCTGATTACTTTCTGTAGACTAAAATTTAATATACATAATGTATCATGTTTTAGAATGTTGCCATTTATTTCCATTTTAGGCCGTCCCGGTTACGAGCGTATTTTGCAAATTTGTACACAAGGGTTTTTAGAAAGGCATGTTGTCACACTATTTGTAACACTTTTTGGGCCTAAGGTATCTCTTCAGAACAACTGAAACTTATTTCTTTTATTTTGAGACTAGACAAAATATCTGTGTTGCCAAAATGCCCCCTTTACCGTGGAAAGACTCGGGTACATTTGTCGATGAACCGTTTGAAACTTAAATACTTACTTGGAGAGTGCATTTATTGTGTATCTGTTCAAAACACTTGAATGTGATACAAAATGTTTACAGTGTACAAGACTGCCATCTTCAAAATCGTCTCGTCAACTACGAAAAGTGATACTCGGGTTTCGACAAAGAGTTAAACGTATAGCTTTCAACATCGTTTAACTTGTATAATTTGTAGATTTTTATTTTTTCTCTCTAACACTTGAGCGTGACATAGAATTGTCTAGTGTGCCTGGCTTGTAGCCAACCGCCGAGCATCAGACTCGTTGAAGAAAACGAGTTGCTTAGAGGGACTGAAATACCAGGGCAAAGATGGAGTGTTTTGTCTTGGAGACGAAGCCGAGAGACGCCAGTTGGGGGTCATTGATCAGCCTCCATGACAGATCATGATCGTCAAACGCTCACGGCTATTTTTTGCAACACAAATTTTGATCGGCAAACTGGCGAGAAATTGCCGGGAAAGGAATCTTGCTGGAAAATGGTTTGGTGTCATCTTCATATCTCCTTCGATCACACTTGTGCACGTATCTTGAATGGGACTTCTTTGTCTGTGAACATTCCTGTGACTGAGGGAGATGTACGTAATTAATAACGAGACTTACATAAAGGGACATTACATCTTCAGCATTTAGTGAATTCAAATGTAACACAAGTGTCCGTCCCGATTACGAGTGTATATTGGACATTTCTACACAGGGTTTTTAGAAAGACATGTTGTCACACTATTTGTAACCCTTTTGGGGCCTAAGTTATCTCTTCAGAACAACTGAAACTCATTTCTTTTATTTTGAGACCAGACAAAGGTATTTTCTGGAAAATATGGTCGGTGTTGCCAAAATGACCCCTTTACCATGGAAAGACCCAGTTATACACACACATTACACAGACTTGACATCCCTTTGAAACTGTTAATTTTATCCAGAGGGTCCTTGAAAGGCCTGTTAAACATTTCAATATCTTAATCAGCGCATACAGGGCCTTGTATACAATGTAGTAACAAACATGGAATATAATCTGCAAAGCACGGGCTGAAATTACATTTTCACATCCTATACACAATCCAACTCCGGTGGTCTGGCCACAACCTGCAAGTAACAGGAAGGCTAACATTACCGACTTGGACACAAACTTGACCCTAAATTGATTTGGCGTGTGTTGGCAAACAAGACGGCGATTGATTTACGTGTTGGTTTTCTTAACGAGTTAACGAGGCTTCATTTAGTGCTAAAAGGAATTTAGATAAGGAAATGATTATGAAATGATTTAATACTTAGTGAAGGTGAACCGTCTCTGTGAGTAGAGCAGGAAGAGTGTCGTTACTGCTTTATGGATGGGCTTGTGTATGCATCAGGAATGCAGAGTAACAATATGTTAGATTCCTCACCTGGTTTCAGTGACCCAACTTTGAATTTTTTTATTTTATTTTCAAGGAAAACATTTGTTTGGCATGTCGAAACATACCCTGAATAGGATTTTTTTGGGAAAATGCTTGTTCAGAATTGGTCACGTGTGTGGGTGCGTGTGTATTTGCCTCCAATCGCGGACCTTCATAGCAATAAACACATTCAAACTGTGGACCTTTAACGAACGTGGACCGTCCACGGTTGTAAAACTGTGTATCTCAAACCTATATAGGTTTGAGAACCAATTATAATTATTATTGGTTCTCAAACCTATATGTTTGAGAACTAGTAATTGGTTCTCAAACCTATATATAGTAATGTCCCCTAAATTGGCGCACTTCGACAACTCACTGGAAATCCGCTCACCTTATAGCAAAACCCCCTAGCAGAATTAGTTGAAACTTACACACCTTGTAGTATAATTCATAGGCTCCAAGAAAAAGTAATACTTTAATATTTTGACTCATCAACAAGTACAGAATAACACAAACAATCGGGACAAAACGATGAACACTTTTTTTCCCGAAATCGCCCGGACTGTCCCGTAACGTGGAGTGGGTCGCTGATTGGCTGAAACGGTTTGATGCCTTACTACGATGGCCCACAAAGACCACTTGCACGCACACACTGTGACACTGTACACAACGCCAGTATGCCTGGTTTTATTCACGTGAAATGCCTATTACAGGCTTCCGTGTATGGTGTCATGACAACCTGAAGCGAACGGCGATCCCTTCACATTCCGGTGAATTTCTAGTAACTGAATGATTCTTCTCCGTATTTTAGTTTTGGAATTTATGAAGGTACTTGAGAACTTTATTTCCATTTAATGCCAAGTGCAACAGATTGTTTATTGCGCCAAGAGAGAACGGAAAGTAAAACCCGCCACGTTAGGGGCCGCGCCACGTTGGGAGACATCAACAATAGGTTTGGGAATTGAACCAATTACTAGTTCTCAAACCTATATAGGTTTGAAAACCAACTATAATTATTTGTTGTCAAACCTATATAGGTTTGAGAACCATTTACGTTTAAATTTCATCTCTCTAGCTTTAGGTAAAATTAAGTTGGTGTCATTAAAAAAAAAATTTTCTACAGTAAAGTAAAATTTAGTTAAGTGTCATTAAAGAAATTGTTTCCTACAGTATAAGGTAAATCGAGTTAGGTCCACGATTGCCGGCAAATACAAGTATGTGTGAGCTTGTGTATGCACCAGGAATGCAGTATTCTGCACATGGTTTCAGTGCCCCAACTTTGAATTTATTATTTTTTTTTTTTCAAGAAAAACGTTTTTGTTGGCATTTCAAAAGATGCCCTGAATACGTGCCTTTAGGTTCCCCCATGATTCACTGCACCACTGCGCATGACGGGATACAGATCATATCTGTTTTGGGATTATATCGGCGTCTAGGGGTGGAATAATTGAGGTGAATGTCGAAAACCCGTTGTTACAGTAATCCGTAAGGCCGAGCGAGTGCATGTCGCGAGTGCCGTTGGTTGAATTTGTATCTGAACTCTATGTTACCAGCGAACATTTGTGTCAATAACACAAATTTGCTGCTTTTTACGAGAAGATTGAACGCTGAGGCAGAGTGTACTAGATTTGTATCCCATCATGCACTGAACCATATACCACGCGCAGTGAATTGTGGGGGAACCGTAAAGGCACATATTGGAAAAAACCTTAATTTATCTATCGATATCCTTTGTCAGTTTTATTGTGCGACATTGCCATCTCATGTAAAACAATGACACACAGCTCTCTGAATAGTTTTGTAGTCAGGAGATAATGAATTTCACGTCCCCGCAGGCTTACTTGCCATGTATTCCTAAAAACACGTCTATAGCCTTATACTCTTATCCCATAGTCATTCATTCTGTGACACCCACCCCCCACAATTTCCTCACGACTCGTGGCATGCAGAGAAAGTTAACCGGCGTCTCATTCTTAATTCCCTGGCAAAAGTGCTGCTGCGAAATAAATTGCAATTGGATATGCGATCTGGGGAATCGCGCTAGCCTAATGGGTCAACATTAGGTGCCTTTGAAAAGCAGTGCATCAGACGTGCGGATTTGTCTCTTCTTCACTCTGCAAGCCAATTTGAGACAAATGGCGATTTGAATTTCTTGAATATGTGGATGTTAGTGCATGTTGAGTGAATTTGTAGCTGGGTCTGTCCGCACACAATTGTGTGACATCGGATACAAATATATAATTTAGGTTGGGTCACACGAATTGTGACATCCCAATTTATTGTAGTACGTAGCAAGATTTTGTGCGTGTGACCTCAAATTTATTGTGATTGGATCATAAGCGGTCAATGACGAGAATTCTCATCTTTCGATTTTAATCCGATTGTAATCATATTATAATAAGTTATCATACAATTGTATTACAATCTATCCAATACGCCCCTGCTTGAAAATGACTCTTGGAATGCTCTGCGTGGCAAGCTTGTTTGACACGCCGAAGTGGACACGACTGCAGAAATTTCAAATTGACAATTTGTTTTCCACTATGTACTACAACAGACACCGTGTTTACACTCGAACCGGCAAAGGTGGATACAGACCCAGCATTTTTATTTCGACCACAAAACTGAACATTTGCCGCGTTTACACTACACCTCGATCCAGCTTCAACTCGCCTTCAGAAACTGCAAAAATCACCACTAATTGTAAATGCAGCGCGTGCATGAGCTGTTAGGTATTGCGGAACTGGTGCCAGATTGGTCAATTAAATCTACCACAGGGCGGGCACCACCTAGGACACTCAAATTGCCGAATCTGTATTCGAGTAGCGTTTACACTACAAGCGACCTTGACAATTGCGGGGTTTAACCCTACTCCAAAGGTGACTTGAAAAAGGGCGAATCAGACCCGGGTCTGATCCGCCTTTTTTAATTCACCTTTTGCGTTTACACTTAGCGCCTACCCGGCTTTAACTTCCCTTTTTGGAAATTGCGGAGTTTGATTCGGCAAAGGGGAATCGAGTGTAAATGGACATAAAAAAGGAAATGTATATCCCATGGGGGTCATTATAGTGGTTGGACTTTATTTTTAACAATTTAATGGGGGGAAATAAAGTAGGCCTATGCCTCCATTTCTAGAAAATTAATTTATTTGAAATTCCTAAAAGGCCAATTTAATGGCATCATTGTGCTGATTAGATCCTTGTTGCTAGGCAGAGTGTTGCGCACATTGGAATTTCCACAAGGAGTTCATTTGAAATGTTTGATTGGGGATATGGTTGTCTAGAGGATGACACAACAGACTTTAGGGGCAGGAAGTCCACGGTCTGTTGGGGAAACCCAACTAACTGCTGGGGCAAACCTCTGATATGATGGACTGGCATTCCATCCAGGGGGAAGTATATAGCAATGCTCCTAGCAGGGCTGGAAATTGCCTCCGTTGCCCCTGGTCTTGGCCTAGGTGCCCTTTTTCAATCCTCCCATAGACCTTTTTTATTTTGCAATGGAAGTGCCCTTTGCAAGCACCAAAAGACCCCTCCTGAATACACAAATGGCAGTGCCCTTTCAACAACGAATTTCCTGCCCTGTCCTAGTCACATCATGCCATGGAAACTAATGGGAAACCCAACTAACTGCTGGGGGTAAACCTGCATTGGACTGGCATCCCATCCAGCGGGAGTAGCAATGCCCCTAAACCCAATTTGCAGGTGGTAAACCAGTGATGGACTGCCATCCCATCCAGGGGAAATAGCAATGCTCCTATACTCCAGGCCATGGAAACTAACAACCTGTTGGGGGAAACCCAACTAACTGCTGGGGGTAGACCTGTGATGGACTGGCATCCTATCCAGGGGGAGTAGCAATGTTCCTAGTCACTACATGCCATGAAAACTAACAACCTGTTGGGGAAACCCAACTACATGTAACTGCTGGGGGTAAACCTGCAACGGACTAGCATCCCATCCAGGGGAAGTAGCAATGCTCCTAGTCACTCCATGCCATGGAAACTAACAACCTGTTGGGGGAAACCCAACTAACTGCTGGGGGTAACCTGTGATGGACTGGCATCCCATCCCATCCATGGGGAGTAGCAATGCTCCCAGTCACTCCATGCCAAGGCAACTAACAACCTGTTGGGGGAAACCCAACTAACTGCTGGGGTTAAACCTGTGATGGACCGGCATCCCATCCAGGGGGAGTAGCAATGCTCCTAGTCACTCCCACGCCATGAAAACTAACGACCTGTTTGGGAAACCCAACTAACTGCTGGGGGTAAACCTGCAATGGACTGGCATCCCATCCAGGGGGAGTAGCAATGCTCCAAGTCACTCCATGCCATGAAAACTAACAACCTGTTTGGGAAACCAACTTCTGGGGTAAACTGCGAACATGCAATGGACTGGCAACCTATTGCTCCAAGGTGTCAATTTTTTTGAAATCAATAATTTTTTTGAAAAAAGAGAAATTTTGTTTGTCATATTTTAAAGCTTTTCTGATTATTAATAATATGGGTTTAGTGCTAATTTATTTCACAAAACCTTTCATTTTTGGCCAATAATACATTTACTGACATACATGTAATGTACAGACTCCTGAACTGCTGAACAACACAATTTAGAGCACATCCAATAGAATACATACATAATCATTTGTGTGTAGTGCAGGCATCAATCACTCTTTATATTCAACTGTACTAGGCAATTATTCTGTTTTCACTGTTGACAAAACACATGTACGCACCCGGCCCATTCTGCCCATAATACCGCGTTATTGTGCATCAATTAGACACGCATCTCCCGGCTTTTTCACCCATGGATAGTGCCCCGCCATGCAGAATAATGAAATGGAACAATCCAAACTTCAGCAAGGTTAACAGCATCATTGGACCGTTCTATTTCACCCGCGGGGGTCTTGTGGAGATTGTTAAAGAGCTTTGTGATTGCTAATCGTACCGTAGTCACGCTTTTGTCTGTTTGACTATAGGAGGAAACGTTTCATTGCTTTTTATGAAAAATGCTTATCGAAAGGACGTTTGACATTGTAGCACTTCAGAAAGCCTGCTACACCCATTATCCGTACTTGCCTCGTCCATTATCAGTGGCACAGCTCGTGGCATGATACAGTCGGATGGTGGAAATGATAGGGGCCCTGCAATCAGCATAGAAAAATATTGGCACTAGAGGAACATTCAGATAGTGTACAGGCCATCGGCAGTATTATGAGCTCCCACAGTCTGTCCTAGTGAAGTCTATCTGGAATCTTCAGTATCATAACATTTGGATTACAAATCACTCCTGGGATGGCAGTAACTGGATGAGATAGAGCCACAACTCAGGAGTTTGTCGCATTAGACAACACTCCAAGGGAAACCGGAGTCTTGGATTAACACAGGGCACTGTACAATAAGTGCGTTCGGCACTGTTCCTGTTTTTTCCACTGGCTCTGAGAGAGTTCTCTGAGCAAGCACTCACACAGCGCCCGGCTGCAATTTGAGATTTCTGTGGATTTTATAAACCTCACCTGTTCTCTGTGGACAAAGTTGGATTATCGGAATTTTTTGTTCGCGAGAAGGGAAGCAGTTTTAAGGTAGGTAGTAGAAATTTTCTTTTACTTTTGTATTCTCGGTGTTTTTGAATTCTTGGGTACAAATCGTTGTGTGGAGTGGACGTTGTTTTGGGAGTACAGCAAGGCTGGGTCTGTATGGCTATATACAGCATGTTTATAATACTAGATGCTAGGTAGAGATGCCTTGATTTATCTTTCATCGACTTTTTCATAGAAAGTAAATCAGTTTGATTTTATTTTGTTTATTCCCAAAATAGTTAAACACATTGTTTTAGTTTTTAAAGCATCTATCTAGGACTGTTTTAATTTCAAGAAGTAATGCACCTATCAAATGTGTTCCCGTACCCCTATCCCCCCAGGGTTACCCCAGCTTAGAGGTGGGGGTTGTCACTTTTTGAGGGACAAAATCCAAACCCCTGGGGCAAAATTTGTGACAAAATCCCCACCCAAGGGTGCAAAGCATGCACATTTGATGCTAGTGCTTACAATCTGATTTCTGTGTGTCAAAGTCCCCACCTAAGGGGTGGGGCTCTGTAGGGGGGCGAGGGGGTAACAATTGATAGTGCATAACAAGGTACCTCACCAAATTTCCATTGTATTTTCAGTACGGTTGTAAAAACCTCGGCCCAGACTGTGCAACAGCTACACTAATTTCTCCAGAATGGGTCGCATATTCTGTTGGCCATGAATAAAAGGCTCTCAAAGGACAGGTTACAAAAAGCTAGATAAGCCGTGTCCGCATTGGACTTGTTTTTCGGGAGGTTTTACCGAGACGATGGTAAAATGAAAAATGGGTAAATTTCACTGCTGTCCGCATTTGGACTTTTTGACACAGTAACATTTTACCGAGACTGTGGGAGAGCATGCGCAGTGTCCCTTGGCAGTTTGACTTTCACGGCATGGATGTACGCTCCCAGAGCGCTTTTACCGACTCGCTGTGTCCGCATTGGAAATGTTCCCTGATCAATTTTCCTGGGCAGAAGTTGGCCAGGAAAAGAAACCGCTGGACTCGGGGGGGGGGGGGGGGGGGGGGGGGTAAGTTACTGAGAGGAAAACGTCCTGGTCCACATTGGACTTAAAATTTGAAAATTTATGGGGACAGGCCTAAAGTCTGACACATGAAGTATTACGGCACGAAACAATACACTGGTTAACCGGGCCCATTGCAACTTGAGAGCATCAATGTTATTTTGCTGAGCAACAGACACATGCAATACTCATTTTTCTGCCTCCAACATGTCCAATCTCTGGCACCAAAAAGGTCACCCAGAGCAAGTATTGCTTATACTGTTAAATATACTTGCTACTGGCTGCATATTTACGTACATGCATGCAGTTGATGATTCCCGCATGTGTTTGGCATGAAGGTATGCAAATACTCTCAGACATGGAAGCACAAAATCAATTTATAATTCAAAACACATTTCATACCGTGGCATTCAATGAAATAAAGTCAATATGTCACAAATCATCTTGTGGAGTTTTATTGCGGTTTTTTTTTAGTAGTACTTTCCTTGTGCTATTATGCATTAGGTTATTTCAGTTGTCAGCAGAGATCTGCCAAATTTGACACGCGATCAAGTCTTTTGTGTGGGATTTTTTCAGCAACTTTTTGGTGAAATTGGAAGGTTGATCGAAGGATAAAAGTGGAAAATATTGTCCGAAATGTGGAAATTATTTCATTTCATTTCAAGTTTATTACACATTATCTCAATCGCAGCCGAAGCTGAATTGCAGAGATTAGAGTACATTTAATAAATAAATAAATAAATAAAATAAATACAACTTTAAAGACATCTTGACAATAATTACTGAAACAATTACATCAAAACAATTTAAAGTGGATTGTGATTTAAGATGAGCTTGATACCAAATTTTATCTAAGATGAGTTGTTAAGCGGTTGAATAATATGCAGCATGGGGCTCTTTTTCAAATGTTCAGTTCTGCAACGGAACGTACGATAACAATTCGTGTTTCGTAAACAATACGTGGAGGAAGATGTTTCTTTAACACACAATTTGGTACTATAAAATTATGAATGGAAAATAAAACAATTATTTTTACCAAATGCTAACTGAAAGTTGGCTCAATCTGAAACTTAAAAACCAAGGAGGGGGGTGGGGGTGTGAAGGAGGGGGCATTGCCACCAGGGTGGGGAGTGGGTGGGGCGGGGGCGGTTGGAGGGGTTGTTGCCAGTCAGATTTTTTTATGCCAGCTTGTTGCGGACAGGCAGACACACAGAAAATGCATTACATTTATTTTTGTTAGTGTCAGAGCAGGAGGGGGGAGATTTGACCCCTACCAATCCCCCACCC
Source organism: Henricia sp. BOLD:AAB3569 (assembly GCA_037783545.1). Lineage (NCBI taxonomy): Eukaryota > Metazoa > Echinodermata > Asteroidea > Spinulosida > Echinasteridae > Henricia > Henricia sp. BOLD:AAB3569. Next base: position 942,851 of record JBBELK010000402.1, read on the forward strand.
CCAACTCCCCTCTGGAACCGCGCCTGCCTCCGAAAATACAAGCGAGGAAACAGAATGAAAAGAACTGTGCGCCTATCAAATGTTCCGGCATTGAATCATTAAAACAAAATTGGACTGCCATCTTCTGTACATTGTGCAGTATTATAGAACTAGATAGAATTTCAATTAATTGTCGCGTTACCTACATGTGTAATATGTTTGCATCGCATCTTAATTCTGAACTTCAGTGGCATATGGCAGGTGTTTTGGTTTAGTACCGCAGATAAATATCCTTTTCTGATACCAATACCATTGAAAATTCATTTCGTACAGGCTGCAGTGTCTACCTAGTACCCATACCAGCTGTGTTTATTGTAATTGCCTTTAAAAAATGACTGTTCTTCGTAATATGAAAACAAATATTATTCTAATATTTCTGAGACATTATAAAAATTCTTAATTAGAAAGTTAGTGAAGTTGATTATATGACAAATTACTGTTCTAGTTTTCTGGACCATTGAACAAGTGTGAGTCATACATGTATTATAAGGGGGATGCATACCCAAGGAATACGGTCTCGCAAGACTAGATGGCGTTTCCACCAATGACATCTGGCATCCCATCCTGGTCGAACTGATAAGTTTCAGGCCCCCTTATCTAATGTATCCTATACCCATAGCACCCTTTTTTCTGGGTCCTCCATAGGCCCATTTACACTCGATTCGCCTTTGCCGAATCGAACTCTGCAATTTCCAAAAAGGCGAGTTGAAGCCGGGTAGGTCCAAAGTGTAAACGGAAAAGGTGAATTGAAAAAGGCGGATCAGACCCGGGTCTGATTCGCCTTTTTCAAGTCACCTTTAGGGTAGGGTTGAACCCCGCAATTGCGGGATTTAACCCCGCAATTTTCAAGGTTGCTTGTAGTGTAAACGCTACCCGAATACAGATTCCGCAATTTGAGTGTCCTTGGGACAGTTCCCGCCGTGTGGTAGATTTAATTGACCAATCTGGCACCAGTTCGCAACACCTAACAACTCACGCATGCGCTGCAGTTACAATTAGTGGTGATTTTTGCGGTTTCTGAAGGCGAGTTGAAGCCGAATCGAGGTGTAGTGTAAACGCGGCAAATGTTCAGTTTTGTGGTCGCAATAAAAATGCTGGATCTGTATCCACCTTTGCCGGTTCGAGTGTAAACACGGTGTATACCACCCTGTCTTTTGTTCCCCCTTCTAGTACAACTCGGAGTGCAATGGGGGGCCATGTTGTGAGACATCAGGCAGCATAAGCAGCCATTGATATGCCGACCATTAAATCCCACCTTTTGTTTGACTAATCACCAAGGGCGGATCCAGAATTGTCCAAACGGAAAATGTTTAAGCATGAAATGTTGAAGACAATAAAATGGCGAGCACATAGCGCGAAGCCCTGTAATGGCGTGGGGTCCGGGGCCCACTTAAGGGCCACGAAAAATTTTGGATTCTACAGTAGATGCTCTGTGGTGCGATCTCAGGCAATATTTAACCACTTTAAGCAGGCAAAAGTGTAATGTCATCTGAGGCAGATACCCCAACGTTTGAAAAAGTTATCGATATTTTTTTCCCCTTTTGTTTTTGGAAAAGGGGGCGTGCACTCCCAACGCCCCCTGGATACGCGCCTGATCACAGACATGATTAAGTGGCATTTATAAACTCATTTAAATACATGTATACAAAGGAATACGCTGGTATTAATAAATTTTATCCAATTACCGGTATAATTAGATGGATGTTTAATTTATTTCACCTATCAGTTCTTCTATTTTCCTTAGAATTAATTTTGAGAAAATGCATGTTGAAAGAAACGAAACAATAGCACGTTCCATAACATGCTCACGAATGTAATGGAACGGATTCCCCAGTATGCTTTAAATAGCAACCAATCGCCGACGCGGACAATGGCCAGCCCTACCGATCACATTCATGCACGGTGTTTACAATCTGAGCGCGTGACATTTAAATGCCTGCAACGCACTGCCAAGCATCCTGATTGGTCCAGCAGAGGCGACAAGATTTCTGTCGCTTGTTCCCCCGCGAAATAGGGCCGGTTTCAACAGGGCCTCGGTACGCAGGAGTTGGGGAGTGCGTTAAAGGGGCACTGTTGCAAGAGGATGTTGCAGTTGATGTCGGTTTGACAAATTATCAATCAAGTGTGGAGACACAAGACTGGATCGCTTCTTCATTCTGGCCTCGGACAGTGACTTGTTTTTGTCATCTTGATGAATCTTTTATCAGACGATGAAATTCGATTACGGCCCTGGCTTTCCTTGTCACTGAATTTTATTTGTTTTACAAGTCGTAATCCTGTTTGTGCGTGTAGCTCGGCATTAAGCCGGCGAATTTCTAGCTTAATGAATATAAATGACATATTTGTTTCGGAGGACAGATAGAAATAATAGGTTGTTTAATGTATTGGTCTCTTGTCTAGAATTGAATCTCCACAGATTCTTTGTACGCGAAGATATTTCTCTATTTTATCCAATGGGGCGACACTTTGTGTGTAGAGAGCCCTATTAGGGTGACCCACTCTATTAGGGCTACAATTTGGTGTAGCCCCAATATTTTGGAAGTCAAAATCAATTTGAGGTCAAAATCCATCTTTTTCAAATCGAGAACCATTTTTATTAGGTCTAGAAGCATTTTTATTAGGTGTGGAAACATTTTTGGAACCTCCGGTTTACAGAAATTTGGTGTCCAATCGATGTCTTTTAGCCGAAATTTCGGTGGTAGTTTGGCAAAGTAATACTGGTGGGTCGCCCCTTTATAGCATTAAGAGATATTAATATTATTATTATTATTTTTTATTCGGCCTTTCTCAATACAGTACAAACATACAATTTAACCAAAACAAATAAATTACATGTGTTAAAAATACATTTAACCAAAAACAACCCAATCCAAGCAGGCCAGGATAGACAAAAGTATACTGAAATACTGTGGCTCGAAAGCCTGCCATTCCAAGTTGAGCTTAATAATCACCAGAACGAATCGATCAAGAAGAATAATCGTGTAGCCTTCATAGGTAAAAGAAAGCATTAAGCATAGTTAATCAGAACATGCTCCGTTCCCGATTGATTCAACCGTCAAGGTCTTGCGGCAAATTAATAAGACTAAGTAAATACCGATGGTTTCATCCTTGGACAATGATCCCCCCCTCCCCCCAACTCTGTTAGGCGTACATGGTTAATGTTCGTATAGCTAGAAACACAAGCGTTTCCAGGTTATGTTCACTAGCCCTGTTGTTCATGAGCTCATATGTTATTAAATCTGTCTAGGACTGTAGATTTCCCAAAAGGGCCTGTGAAGAGAAGATGACGAAATGCTTAGTTTTAAAGCTGGGAGGAAATCCCTACAGAGCGTAAACACTAGATGAAAATTTCAAATTAATCAAAATAATACCTCGAACAGTAAAGAAATTTCCATATTTTACAATCATATTACAAAAATTAACACAATAAATTTGGCTGGGCACACTGTGCCATCACATTTTCAAGAAATAGTTGAAAAATGCATGTAAAAAATTGTAGTTTTTGTCAATTTTATTGATTGTCCGTCCCTCACGCATAAACCCAACCATGCATAAAACTTTCAACATGTGATAAACTGGGTGTGTGTATTAACATCAGTAGCAGGTAAACAAACGAGTTCACTTTTAATAGTTTTCATTTGTTGTATAGAGCCTTTGCACAGTGGCCTAGACAGGGGGCAGTCACATTGTCACCGTGTGTCATGCCATCCTCTTGCAACAGTGCCCCTTTAACGCACTCCCCAACTCCTGCGTACAGTGGCCCTGTTGAAAAAGGCCCCATTTGGCGGTGGGACTAGCGACAGAAATCTTGTCGCCTCTGCTGGACCAATCAGGACGCTTGCAGTGCATTGCAGCACGATTGCAGGCATTCAAAATGTAATGCACGCAGATTGTAAACACCGTGCACGCATGTGATACATGTACTCGGTAATGCTGGCCGTTGTCCGCGTCGGTGATTGGCTGCTATTTAAAGCATACTGGGGAATCCGTTCCATTACATTCGTCAGCATGCATCCCTGTTATTAATGTGAAAAACTGCGGAGTAAATAAGGTTCGTCGTTTGAAAGTTTGGTAGGAATGGGACAGTCATAAGGAACAGAACCCAATACAATTTCTGGAAAGTATAGAAATTGTTTCTTTTCGGCATAACATGACAGAATTGATTAAATTACATCAAAATGACTCGGGCGTGAGTTGGCTCAAGACAACAGCCGGCTCGCTCCACAGATTTGCGTGTATTTCCTCAGGGTATTGCCTTGTCGCTTTGCAGAGTGGAAATTCCCTGATATCTCAGGATGGTGTCATGCATGAGTAGGTGCTTTGTGGTTCTATTGTTACGTCATTTACATAAGAAAATATGCCCCCTGTCAAATTTTGACTTCAAAAGCCCTATACCTATAGGAAAACATGTGTGGGTGGTGTTTCACCAAGAATAAACAAGAATAGCAGTCCTCAATTTTGTACGCAATGCCTTTTTAACCCTCTTCGCACGGTGATTTTCCCATTGTATTAGCCAAGTTTGTTTTAGAAAAACACTGAAAAAAATGTTTTCTGGTAGTATTTATTCACTTAAACTTCTTTAGGTGATAGATGGATACTTAATACATGTAGGTGGTCTCATGCAGAGATCCTGGTATCGATAAAAAATGCCCTACTTGACATACATGTACATGCATAAATTAGCCATTGTCTCAGTTCTGGCCTGTGCGACAAGTGCCTACTTTCGCTGGAGCGGCTTACATATTTGGAAATACTATACTTTGATCTATAGTTCACTTCAGGCATTAATGTAAAGTAAAAAAAGCTTTGACGTACAAGCACTTTTTTCAATTAGCTGTTTTGAATTTCAAAGCTAAGGTATTTGATCAGTTTATTTTTTACCATTACTGCTGTGTCATTATTTTCTTTAAAGGTATATTCTGCCCCGGTATGGCATCCCTGGAATTCTTGCACCTTAAAGGCAGTATACGTCATTGGTAATCTCGAAAATCAGAAATGTTCACAGATTTACGCCTAACTTACACAATATAAACATGATGACCGTAGAAAACTTCCCCTGAAATGGTTTTGTCTGAAGTGCTATAGTCTTTGAGAAATGAGTAAAACAATTAGTTTTTGTCTCATGAGACGAAAATTCAATTCGCCCAAGTGCCATTTCGCACCAAACCACTTCGCCCGAGTGCCATTTCGCCCCAAATTACTTCGTCCAAACACTACATCGTCCAAATGCCACTTCGCCTCAAAACCACTTCGTGCACAGGCCGTGGTTCAGGGCGAAATGGTTCAGGGCAAGGTAGTTTTGGGGCGAAATGACTGCAAACAACTGTTACAAATAGTTTTATCCCCCTGTGTGATTGAAGATATGCATGATTAAAACCAACCTGAGCAAAAACCAGCTCCGTACTTCGTCTAACTTTTGAGAAAACAGTCAAAAAAGGGTTTGCAGTCATTTCGCCCCAAAACCACTTCGCCCTGAACCATTTTGCCCTGAACCACGTCCTGTGCACGAAGTGGCATTTGGGGCGAAGTGGCATTTGGGCGATGTAGTGTTTGGACGAAGTAATTTGGGTCGAAATGGCACTCGGGCGAAGTAGTTGGGGGCGAAATGGCACTTGGGCGAAATGGTTATGGGGCGAATTGAATTTTCGTCTCATGAGACAAAAACTAATTGTTTTACTCATTTCTCAAAGACTATAGCACTTCAGACAAAACCATTTCAGGGGAAGTTTTCTACGGTCATCATGTTTATATTGTGTAAGTTAGGCGTAAATCTGTTTAACATTTCTGATTTTCGAGATTACCAATGATGTACAGTATACTGCCTTTAAAGGCCCAGTGGATCATTTGCAATGACCCCAAAAAGTAATCGACGAGTTTACAGGGGAAAAGTTCTGAAAGTAAAGATTGAATTAATAGCAACTATCCAATGAAAGGTCTTCGCTCAAAATGGTATAATTTTACCAGAAAATAATCCGTAAAGATGAGATTATTTAGATCGTTTGCAAACGATTTACTTATTTTTGGTTCGCATCTACGCGGTCCAAAACGCATGGGCGCTGTGTACTCCGTGTGCGTGTTCCAACGCGATGCATTTTTATGGATCGCGCGCACACGCAGTATGTGCGCCACAGAGTGCATGACGCAAGCCACATAGTACCCGATCAACTGAGAACGAATATTTGAAACACCCCGCCAAGACCAGGAAAATGCATATGGATTTTCATTGTTTTTTTAAACGTGGTACATTTGACAAAGGTGAAATTTCTTCGGATGAGTTTGTTGATGTCTTTCTTTTGATTTATAATGGTTTTATTCGCAGAATCGCTCAAAAACAGATCATCTACAGGGCCTTTAATGCGTAGGAACATACACTGTATGTAACACCAAATATAGCCATTCCCCAAGTACCCTAATATTGATACCCTCAAAGTCCAATGAAAAGGGATTTTTTTTTTAATTTCCTTAATTTCTGATGTTTGCTTTTCCAGAACTTGCCCTGTTGTGTGGTACTTGGACATGTTGACCTGGGCTGTGCTTGTACCTTCGTTATCGAATAAATAGCAAACCAGTTCAAACAAACCAAGCTCATTTGTGTGTAATTTATCAACCTTGTACCTGATCAGATGTTCGATGTGATGACATGTAGCATGTAACGTTGTGTCCTCCATTTTCAACACGTTTGCATTTCCGTGGCCTGTTGTGTAATTTTCAGCGCTGTATAATAATGGAGACATTTGTATCACGCACATATCCATCCCAATGATGCTCTAGTCGCTGTCACACTATTACCCCTGTTCGTTAGGCTCAGTAGTATCATTCCTTGATCCTTATCAACTCCCTGGGTAGCATGGAGTCCCATGCAGCTTAGACGCACAGGGACTAATCAAACACATCAGCTTTCACTACCCTCACAGGTACCCATTTCCTCCTGGGTGGTGAGAGGCAATTTATGGCAAAGTGCCTTACCCAAGGGAACACGCACCATGGATGTGGGCAGACCTGGATTCGAACCCACGACCTGCAGAATCAACCAAGGTCTTGAGTTCGAATCACTAGACCGCTCAGCCATGATACTTGAGTCTGGACTCGAGTCCCGATTTTTGAGGACTCTGACTTGACCAGTCAGCACTCGGACTTGGACTTTGCCTTGGCCTCGGCCTCATTCATGGCCTCAGCTTCATACTCAGCCTCGGCCTCATACTCGGCCTCATACTCGGCCTCAGCCTCATACTCGGCCTCGGCCTCATACATGTACTCATACTCGGCCTCGGCCTCGGCCTCATACTCGGCCTCGGCCTCATACTCGGCCTCGGCCTCGGCCTCATACTCAGCCTCGGCCTCATACTCGGCCTCGGCCTCGGCCTCATACTCGGCCTCGGCCTCATACTCGGCCTCGGCCTCGGCCTCATACTCAGCCTCGGCCTCATACTCAGCCTCGGCCTCGGCCTCATACTCAGCCTCGGCCTCGGCCTCATACTCGGCCTCGGCCTCATACTCGGCCTCGGCCTCGGCCTCATACTCGGCCTCGGCCTCATACTCGGCCTCATACTCGGCCTCGGCCTCATACTCAGCCTCGGCCTCATACTCAGCCTCGGCCTCATACTCAGCCTCGGCCTCATACTCGGCCTCATACTCAGCCTCAGACAAGCTGCCCGACTATGAGCATGATCATTGACACTTGACAGTAATGCACATAGGATTGAAACAAGTACTCGAGACTCGGACTCAGACTCGACCTGCTGAGGACTCAAGGATTGGAACTGAGACTCGGAAATTTTGGACTTGACTACAGACCTGCTAATTTCACTGTATTTTAAATGTAGACATTTTAGACACAACTGTAATTTAGTCCATTTTCATTTTTTGAACCACAGTTTATAATCTTGCTTTTAGTTCGGTTTTTTGCACATGCAATGCACACTCATTTTCCCTATAAAATAACAAATTGTTGGTTCGAATGGCCGACTGTGATTTACATACATGTACTTCTTTGCAGTGTAATTGCTGCAGTAAAGATTGTTGAGTCTCCACAGACATCACTAGGTTTTTTTTCCTATGTTAGTAACATTTATCCATGCTTGAAATTAGCTCATGAATTAATGATCGGAACAGCGAAATACTGATTAGAGACTGGAGAAGGTATAGCCATTCTGTCAGCTTTGCCCGAAAAAAAAGTCTCCCACGATTTTTTTTAAAGGAGTGTCCAGATCTCAGGTGTTGAGATTTTAATACTTTATCATGTGTCATATTTTTCTTATTACCATTCCAAAATGTTCGTGTTTTCAGTCAATATGTTTTCAAGGATATCGTAAAAAAAAGCCGATATTTTGTGAACTAATTTATCCAGTTAAATATTAAAGCAGTGCAGTGATTACACCAACCTTTTTGCTTCCACATCCAAATTGGAGATTGCAAATTTCCTGTTTTCTTCCCAGGGATAGTATTTTGGGGAGGTATTTTATATGATTGTTAGGTTAGAACAAAATTCATTCTCTGGAACGAGCTTGAAGGAAGAAACAGACGCCATATCGTTGCATTTTTCGCATAGTGGCAAATCAGCAAAATTCAACTCGAGTATTAATACGGCTTTTTAGTAATGCATATTCTGGATCTTGAATTTCGTTTTTTTTTGTAAAAAACAAAAAATATTGAGTTTTGTTAGAATAGTGGTATTTGTGAATAGTTTTACTAAAATTATGTTGGGTTTAGCTTTTTTAAGGAGGGATTTTGATGTCACAAAGTGCGAAAAAACAAGATACCACGTGCGTCTTATTCATCACTCGTAACGCTATGGACTTTTTCACAATTCGTCACGAAGCGAAAAATGCAAGCCGGCTGTGCTACTTATTTGCCGCACCTATGTATGAAAATCTGAACTGGTCGTCTTCAGTTTCATCATTGATATCATCCCATCTGGATTTTATACCAAGATGGGCACGTGGTTATTTTAGCATTTCTTCTCATCAAATAATTCCTTCTTAAACGCTGCAAATTCCACAGTGTGGTTACTTTTTCCCCAAGTTCCGAGTGTTTAATTCCCGCAATGTTTGTTGGTTCCCGGCCGGAGGCGTTGCCTTGTAATACACAAGGCCCAACTGCCCGGTCACCAGAGTATTGTCAGTATTTATCACTATGCAAAAAAATCCTGTGCAAATCATGAGCTTATTTGTCCATCCATGCTTTTTAAGAACTAAAAAACCACACAAAATTTTGAACCTTCAGAAATAAAAATTGGTATCTTTATAGAACCCTAAATATGACAAAATCTCAATTTCGGAAAAGGGTAATTCCCCAAATTAGGGGTCCAAAAGTGTGACGTGCTTTTTAATATTTCCAAGTGTTTTTAGTGATTGAAAGTGGTTTCCTAGTAAAAAAATTATTTTTTTTATTTCAACAAATCATGCTACAATAAATTTAATGTTTGTGTGTAGATATGGCACCAAGATTAATGCAAACTCATTCTACAGCCAATTTTCATTGGTAACCCGGGACACCAAACTTCTATTCAATACCATGGAACAAATTATAAGTCTTTATGGTCTTTTGTTTTGAATATTTTTCAGGAATCGGAAAACAAAATATTGAAGAAACCGATGCTGCCCCCTATAATCACAGGCCACAGTCCATTACTGAGAATTTGTGGTTATAAGTGGTGATTTTCGAAGCAGAGAGTGGGACTGGGACACCAAACATTTTGGAAATTGGGAATTACCCACAAATTGCTGATTCACCACCTTGCGAAAAATGCGGCGATATTTGATATGTTGCCTAATCAGGAGAGTCGAGCAAAATGTGTCTGGTATACAGCCAACATGTATATGAAATTTTGATGTGATTAATTATATAATGCTATAATGTTTCTGCACCGTCTGTTTGGCAGTGTCTGCCGTGCAGCAGATGTATAATTTTTCTTCTTTCATCACACTTTGAATAATTTAGGCAGTCGGAGCCAAATTAGTCTGATGTGGTTTGAGCAGTGCTGTAGTCGATTCACCAATATTGAGTCCGAGTCTCGAGTCATTAGCCTTGAGTCCGAGTCTCGAGTCATTAGCCTCGAGTCCGAGTCTCGAGTCATTAGCCCTGAGTCCGAGTACGAGTCTCGAGTCATTAGCCCCGAGTACGAGTCTCGAGTCATTAACCCCGAGTCCGAGTTTCGAGTCATTAGCCTCGAGTCCGAGTCTCGAGTCATTAGCCCCGAGTCCGAGTTTCGAGTCATTAACCCCGAGTCCAAGTACGAGTCTTGAGTCATTAGCCTCGAGTCCGAGTCACGAGTCATTAGCCTCTAGTCCGAGTCCAAGTCTCGAATCATTAGTCTCTAGTCCGAGTCACGTGTCGCTATCCTCGAGTCCGAGTCACGTGTCGCTATCCTCGAGTCCGAGTCCGAGTTAGAGTAGAGTCCGAGTCACGAGTCACTTGTTCGCCAAATTAATCAAACTAAATCTGCTGTAGACTGCCGTAGTGAATACGTCACCCCTTTGTTCGTTGCCTATAGGCAATGGCTCTACACTAAAAATCACTGAACCGTGTCCCTGTACTTTTGCAATGGTGTTTTATCTGGCAGCTAGCCATGATGTTTGAAGCCAGTTACCATGGCAACATACATATGTATGTCACACTTCGGCACTCCATAGTATCGTTCACACAATATGTGAAACGATGACAGGCTCATGCTCTCCTTGCCGGCCTGGTGGGGCAGTCCGCAGTGTACATATACATTGTACACGCGTCGTACTGTGTTTTTCTGCCAATAATTCCGCATTAAGCACGCGAATATATCTCTGTTTTTTTTTTTTTAAATATGTGACTCGAGAGTCACGAGTCATCATGGCCGAGTCCGAGTCATTTTCCAATATGACTTGAGTCGATTCCGAGTCCTGAAAATTGTGACTTGAGTCGAGGTCGAGTCCGAGTCATGAAAATTGTGACTTGAGTCGGACTCAAGTTCTACAACACTGGGTTTGAGGTAGCTACATGTATTTTCAAGACCAGTCACATTAGCACTGCCTCGTTGATGTCAGAAAACATAGACCTTCTAAATGTTTTCTACAAAATAAATCAGCTAGTACTATATGCCTTTAATGCAAATAGGGATCGGTCATGTGTGCGCACATCAAATCATTGCAAGTATACGTCCATATAAGTGTGGAATTTCAGGATTTACTTGCATTTTCCCCACATCGTTTTAGAAATTTCCGTAAATCCTGCATTCATTGGAGCGATGCAGCGTAGAGATATATTTAGTACATTCTCCATTATTTGGGGCAAGTATATGTTCATTTTAAAAGTGTAGAATTTCTCATATTACTTGATTTTTTTTCCTACTTGGTTTAAAATTTCTGTTGAAATCCTGAAGAGACATAACATTTTTTCCGCATTCATTTGTGTCTCATTTTTAGAAGCAGGGCATTCAGGCATGTGGATCGTGATCACAAGCACATACACGTATCCTTCAATATGGTGAAAGTCGTGAAGTCATTTCAAATGTGCATCCCCCTGATTTCCCCCCCCCCCCTTTCTGTTTAACTCGTGCATACAGGCTCATCTTTGTAAACATTATCCACAGCTTTGAAATCACTCATAGAATTACATAGATCACTCTGACAAGACGTCATTACATTAAATTGTTGCTACAGCGCCATACAGGGATTTTGATAAGGTATTACTGTAAAGAGATTTAGTCCTAATTAAATCATCTTTGATATCGTAGCTGTCTCAGCTAAAGAATCCGAGGCTTCAGCGTTTTGAGTTCAGCCAGAGAGCCATGGTTATGTGCATGTGACAGGAATGCAACGTTTTGGCTGAACAGCTGAGAGACGGTTATTACCGAAAAGCATTTTTCGCTTAGTACCGTATTAAACTCGGTGTAACAAAATGTAACCAAAGCCACCTAATGTTTCCTAATGTTTACGTGAAAGACACTTACAGTTGAAGTCAGAAGTATAAATGCAACTGTATGCAACCATTTTTGTAATAGTCTTTATACTAAAGTCTTGATTTTGTGGAATTCCTCATGTGCAGCAGTACTTAAAAACATAGCTTGCACACCTTGCAATGGTTCGGTAGTCCTATATTTTGGGTGATGATGGTAGTGGTGTGCATGTATTTATACTTCTGACTTCAACTGTAGCTTGCACACCTTGCAATGGTTCAGGTAGTCCTGTTTACCATTTTGGGTGATGATCTGGTAGTGGTGTGCATGTATTTATACTTCTGACTTCAACTGTAGCTTGCACACCTTGCAATGGTTCAGGTAGTCCTATTTACCATTTTGGGTGATGATGGTAGTGGTGTGCATGTATTTATACTTCTGACTTCAACTGTAGCTTGCACACCTTGCAATGGTTCAGGTAGTCCTATTTACCATTTTGGGTGATGATCTGGTAGTGGTGTGCATGTATTTATACTTCTGACTTCAACTGTAGCTTGCACACCTTGCAATGGTTCAGGTAGTCCTATTTACCATTTTGGGTGATGATGGTAGTGGTGTACATGTATTTATACTTCTGACTTCAACTGTAGCTTGCACACCTTGCAATGGTTCAGGTAGTCCTATTTACCATTTTGGGTGATGATGGTAGTGGTGTGCATGTATTTATACTTCTGACTTCAACTGTAGCTTGCACACCTTGCAATGGTTCAGGTAGTCCTATTTACCATTTTGGGTGATGATGGTAGTGGTGTGCATGTATTTATACTTCTGACTTCAACTGTAGCTTGCACACCTTGCAATGGTTCAGGTAGTCCTATTTACCATTTTGGGTGATGATGGTAGTGGTGTGCATGTATTTATACTTCTGACTTCAACTGTAGCTTGCACACCTTGCAATGGTTCAGGTAGTCCTGTTTACCATTTTGGGTGATGACGGTAGTGGTGTGCATGTATTTATACTTCTGACTTCAACTGTAGCTTGTACACCTTGCAATGGTTCAGGTAGTCCTATTTACCATTTTGGGTGATGATGGTAGTGGTGCACATGTATTTATACTTCTGACTTCAACTGTAGCTTGTACACCTTGCAATGGTTCGGCTAGTCCTGTTTACCATTTTGGGTGATGATGGTAGTGGTGTACATGTATTTATACTTCTGACTTCAACTGTAGCGTGTACACCTTGCAATGGTTCGGCTAGTCCTTACCATTTTGGGTGATGATGGTAGTGGTGTACATGTATTTATACTTCTGACTTCAACTGTAGCTTGTACACCTTGCAATGGTTCGGCTAGTCCTTACCATTTTGGGTGATGATGGTAGTGGTGTACATGTATTTATACTTCTGACTTTAACTGTATATGTTCTTTAAAACCGTTAAAAGCTTATAATGCTTAGAAATGCAGAAAAATAGTTTTGCTGAATCCAAGACTTTGGTAAATCCACAGGTCTTGGGTTCGAATCCCGTCCGTGGTGCATGTGCTCTTGGGCAAGGCACTTTGCCATGAATTGCCTCTCTCAACCAAGGTGTATAAATGGGTACCAGCATAATGCTGGGAATGTAAATAGATTCGCTGTGTGGGAGGAGTGACGAACCCCCCACAGCAAACTCGAAAGAGGAGTCTGGCCCCCTCGCTAATGAAAGAGAGATGGACACTTCAGCTTGTAATTACAAGCACGACCTTTACCTTACCTTATTGGAGTTGTTGGGTTTGCATCCCTATCACATGCGGCGAGCGCAGTCGACTACATTCTCATGCTTCTCAATTTATCTTTAAATGTGCAGTGCTAGTATTTCTCTATTTTATCCAATGGGGCGACACTTTTTGTGTAGAGAGCCCTATTAGGGCGACGTGCTCTATTAGGTTGACAATTTGGTGTAACCCCAATATTTTGGAAGTCAAAATCAATTTTTGTTAGGTCAAAATCCATCTTTTTCAAATCGAGAACCATTTTTATTAGGTCTAGAACCATCTCTCTTAGGTCTGGAACCATATTCGGAACCTTTGGGTAACAGAATTTTGGTGTCCAATCGATGTCTTTTAGCCGAAATTTCAGTGGTAGTTTGGCAAAGTCTTACCGGCGTGTCGTCCCTTTGAAGCATTAAGTGATATTATTATTATTATTATTATTTTTTTTTTTAAATTGTTATTTAAATTAAGAAGGATGAAGGAAAGAAGGTGAAAACTGCCTTGTCATCCCAGACACATGAGGACAAGATGTGTCTGTTTCTGTTACCACAACTTCCCTTTGACCCCTAAGATGGCCCCATGCAAAGCATCTAGTACTAACATTGAAACTTAAACACGTACTTGAACTCGTCTAAGAATCTTGACATTTTCCTCCTTTTTTTCTACAATGACTCGGTTGAATACCTGAATGTAGAGAGTGCATGCTCTATCTGTGAGTTAAGTGTACTTCAGGAAACTCCTATATATAGACTACAAAACACATTTTCAGATGGCTTTCATTGTTGATGAGATGTACTTGTAAATGTTAGTCTAATAGCACATTGAAAGAGTGGTGTTGTCTGCATGGAAAATTTTCAGTATTTAAACCGAGTAACAGGTCTCGCCAGCTACTGTAAAAGCCAATATTTTCGCGTACAGATATTTTCGCGTACAGATATTTTCGCGCATTTCAACATCACTGACATTTTCGCGAGTTGTTATTTTCGCGGATGGAAATTATGTCACCTTAACAATTAGGATAGCCATAATTGTTGCAAACAATATTTTCGCGGGTTGTTATTTTCGCAGGCTCTGTCTGGTGCGCGAAATGCGCGAAAATAAAACCGCGAATATTTCAGCTTTTACAGTAGTTGGTACAAATTGTCAACTAACCACTGAGACCGGGTCATGCATTTAAATCAATTATGACAAATGGTCATCTACATGTAACCACTGAGACCTGGTCATGCATTTAAATCAAGTATCAGGTCTCGCCAGTTAGAACAAATGGTCATCTAACCACTGAGACCTTGTCATGCATTTAAATCAAGTAACAGGTCTCGCCAGTTGGTACAAATTGTCAACTAACCACTGAGACCTGGTCATCCATTTAAACCAAGTAACAGGTCTCACCAGTTAGTACAAATGGTCATCTAACCACTGGTCATGCATTTAAACCAAGTAACGGGTCTCGTCAGTTGGTACAAATGGTCATCTAACCACTGAGACCTGGTCATGCATTTAAATCAAGTAACAGGTCTCGCAAGTTAGAACAAATGGTCATCTAACCACTGAGACCTGGTCATGCATTTAAAAGTATCAGGTCTCGCTAGTTAGTACAAATTATCAACTAACTATTGAAGAGACGTAGTCATTTATGTATTTGAATAAGTACATAGTACAGTTGAAGTCAGAAGTACAAATACATGTACACCACTACCATCATCACCCAAAATGGTAAACAGGACTACCCGAACCATTGCAAGGTGTACAAGCTATGTTTTAAGTACTGCATGCACGTGATGAATTCCACAAAATCAAAAATTTAGTTAAAGACTGTTACAAAAATGGTGTAAGCACACCAGTTTGTATAATACTTCTGACTTAAACTGTAGGCCCTTTGCGAAATTGGTACAAATTGTCAACTAAAATCCATCTATTACATTTAAAAAGTGCAATCTTGTCACTTCAAATTGCAGTACTTACTTATGTAGTATATTAAAATGTTATTTCTTGTCAATTTCCCGCGAAATGTCAAAATACTTGAAAAACATCACAGATGAGTGACGACAAATCGTGAAGGAACAGCTTCTTATTTGGAAAAGTCGCACCAAATTATTTATGCTTTCGTTCTCCAACGAATCACATCAAATATTCCGAGACAGCATTAATGTACAGAGATAGTCTCAGGTCCGCATGCTGCTATAAAGTGTTATAAATTGCTGTCTATCTGCCAGATGTTTCTGCCAGAGTTGTTTATATAGCGAGTTGACTAACATCATCATAGCTCCCCATCTTTATATTTTGCTCCTTTCTAATAAACAAGAACTGACATCTTTTCCTCTGAGGTATTAAAACAAACATCTATTTTTCTATAGGTAAATATATATAGAAAAAATGACAATTTCAGTATCGAATTTTCAGTGTCTAACAGCATTTTGACAGATCAAATCTCATGTGACCTGTTTGAGGTCGATGTAGCATAAATCTGGTTGAACACATTGTTTCTAGTAGAGGGGTGCCGACAGTAGCAGTCCAAACACATTAACCTCTCACCTTTCTCACCCAACACAGTACTAATCCCCCCTTCCCTCATTCTTGAGATCATTCTGTGCCTGTAATCATACATCTTGTCTGCTTCTTTCTTGGTAATCATCCATCTTTTATCTCTTCCCTCTTCTGTCTTATAAATTCTGGACGGAGGTTATTGGGTTTTAATGTTCTTTGTTCAGTGTTATAAGCCGTGTCCGCATTAGACTTGTTTTTCCGGAGGTTTTACCGAGACGATGGTAAAATGAAAAATGGCTAAATTTTACTGCTGTCCGCATTTGGAGTATTTCGACACGGGAAAATCTTACCGAGAGCATGCGCAGTATTCCTTCGCAGTTTGATCTTCACGGCCCGGAAGTACACTTCCAGAGCACTTTCACCAATTCAATGTGTTCCGCATACGGGACTTGTCATCTCAGGAAGAGTTTAATACCTGGTAAATTTTCCTGGGCCGCAGTTGGCCAGGAAAAGTAATTGCTGGACTCGGGGAAAGCTAGGTTACTGAGAGGAAAATGTCCTGGGCCGTCCGCACTGGATTAAAAATGGGAAAAGCTCTCATCGTCTCGGTACGTTTTCCCAAAAAAGGTCCAATGCAGACAGGCCTTTATTTTTATGTTATTTCTCAGTGTTTTGTTGAGTAAAGGAGTCAAAGAAATGCAAATCCCCTGTCCATCGTTGGTGTTTTTGGCCAACATTATGTTAAAAAGTGATGCCCGTCGCCCTCAAAGTGTGATTACTACATCAGCTGAGATTTTCCCCTCATCCTAAATTTGGTTGATTCATTTTAATAGTAAAGAGGCACCATGCCAGATATTGCGTTTGTTACATCAGTTAAAGTGATTCGTACATTCGTACACACTGAAGCCGCCTTTCCTTTGGTCCGTTTTTTATCCGTTTTTTATCCGTTTGTGTCTGAATCGCTCCAGAGACCGATACAGACGAACGAGCGCAGGCCAAAATGCAACGCACGCAAAATGGATGAAAAACGGACTTAAGGAAAGGCGCCTTAACACGTAGCAACCAGCGTAACTTCCCATGCCAAATTGTAGCCCACATAATTGTAGGTTTTCTCTGCTAGCTGATCCACACCGGCTGATAAAATCACCACTTGTCTAATCGTCTGATGCATTCTGCTCAGTTGTTTATCAGGTACAACCTTTCTCCCCACTCATCATTATCTCCCTCGCTAATGCCGCTTTGTCTTTGACGCTGGACATTAACCCCTAAAGGGGACAAAATCTGGCCTTCGTGAGACACACCGACGCTTGCCGTTAGCAGTCCAGCAAACTCTAAGCCAGCACCACATGCTAAAACACACGGCCTTGTGGAATGTCCCAAATGGCACACACGTTTCGGCTTTTCCCGTTTTCTTGGGGGGAGCGGTGAGGCCAAATCAAAGGCAGCTGATTTAAATTCCACAGCATGCAGGAGGGATTTGCATTGCGGAGGGGCAGGGAGACTGGGTAGCGAATGTTTTTTCCCAACTTGATATGAAGGTGATTACTTTCACTGCTCCAGAAATACCGACCCTCAGGAGTATTAAGCCTACTCGTCCTCCGTCTGAAGATCTGATGCTGGGAATGCAAAGGTGGAATAAAAGTTGTCTTCAAATTGTTTTTGTGAGTGCATGTTTGCTGCTGTTATAGGAACTGCATTTGACAGAATGTCTCAAGTTTAAGTTGAAATTCTATATTGATTACTTATGGTAGCCATGCGAAAATGAAACTAACCTTAAAGGAGCATATCCAGATCACATTTTTGAGCTCCCCCATTTTTTCCCGTATGTGTCCATTACCAGAAATACGTAAACCCCATTCTGCGCATGCACAAACTTACATTGACCGCGCGCTAGTAGAGTTTGTGCAGCGTCTTGACAATAAGAGATCACAATGTGCATATCAACGATCAGAACGAAAATGCAAATAGCCTACGCCAACGATCTAATCATTGTGTGTTTGTTGTCCTTTTTTAGACAAAAATAATGTTATTTGTTCAGTGTACGTGTGTGCCATGTGAAAATCACCCCATATGTGCAATGATTTGCGAGGCAAAAGGCACACAATATGCCCGACTTCAGAGCTTTCTTCCGAGAAAATGGCTAGCCGTAGCAAATTTGCAAATAGTGTCAATAAAGGGGGGTACTTTAAAGTTTACATTAAGCGGAAAAATACATGAACTTTTGCAGTGTACATTGGCATGACAAACGTAAAAATCTCTACTCTAACTACGTACATACTATAGCGCACATTGATCGTGCAAGCGCGCTTGGCCCTTAATTACATGTAAACAATTACTGCGTGTGTGCGTAACGTAGTGATGAATTCTGTTCTTATAAACATGTTAAAACATGTAAACTACAGTTCTCTTGCCTGAACAGGACCCCATAACACTGCAATCAGAACAGGATCACACACCACCTATCCATCGGGGTTTGCACAAACAAGATTGCGACAAGATCCAGAATACAACGCAACAAACCTAATTGTATGAACACAAGCCTTGTCGATGACAGCACGCGACTAGAGTTGTGTAATTTTGTGTAGTTATATACTTGTACATGTACATGTTACATGTACATGTACAGTAATTTTAATTATGTATGATTAGGTGATTATTTTTAGGGATTATGACCCAGGGACCGTCGGGATGAATGTATTCGATACAAATGTGGACAAAGTCCATATGAGTATGGGAAATCTGGATGTAGTGAAAAGCAACCTGGCTCCACTGGGATTCGAACTGCGGACCTTCTGCTTAAAGGCAGTAAACATCATTGGTAATCTCGAAAATCAGAAATGTTCACAGATTTACGCCTAACTTACACAATATAAACATGATGACCGTAGAAAACTTCCCCTGAAATGGTTTTGTCTGAAGTGCTACAGGGGGATAAAACTATTTGTTTACAGTTTACCAATCATACATACTATCTTTAATGTGCAGACGTTCTACCAATTGAGCTATGAAGCCAACCGGTGGTCTCGAATCACGGTAGTGCAGTTGTTCCTCACTGATTTTAATTATCACAGACTACCTGTTTGAACCTAAAAGTACATGTAATTGCACTTTCTCCAACAAGAATGTACTGTACCACAGCTACATGTATATTCAGCTTCAAAGTGCATGTATTAGTTTTTAGGTCCTGCATATTCGAAGTTGCAAATACGGTATTTGTGACAACTCCACACACCCCTGACACCATTCATATGCACACGCACACTATTCACTGGTCGTCTCCATCCGACGGGACCCAGTCGCCAGAGAATGTGCTTCACAAGCGATTCCTGCAATTTTCTCCGTGATAATTCAATTCCTTGAGGTTTTTCAAGTGGCAATTAGATTAGCCCGCAAGCATCGGATCCCTTGCCACTTTTTTTCGCTTTCGCCTTCTGTTCGTCCCCATCCTGGAGAATTTGTCGTTTGAGTGAAGGGTTCCTAGGGGATCCATTCGGCCTGATTTTTGTGTTTTCTTCATTAGCACTTATTGGGATGAAGATGTAACAGTCGAGGGACACTTCACTTAGGGAGGGCTGCTATAGTGATGTGAAATTCTTAAAGAAAAGAGGTTTTCAGAAAATTCAAATTCATTTTTTTACAAACATCTGTGTTTTGTACAAGAGTTGCAATTTGAATTTTTGTGGTAAATGCAGTTATGTCAGGTCTTTTCCTACCATTGACATACCCATGTAGAATGGTTCTGATTTGTTATTTTGTTTATTTTTGAGAAAGGTGTACAGAGGGATTAAAGGCCTGTCTGCATTATACTTTTTCTGGGATAACTTACTGAGACGATGGGTACTTTCCCATTTTAAGTCCAATGCGGACAGCCTAGGACGTTTTCCTCTCAGTAACTTTTCCCGAGTCCAGCGGTTACATGTACTTCTGCCCAGGAAAATTGACCAGGGAACTTTTTCCGAGACGAAAAGTCCAATGCGGACACAGCGAATCGGAAAAGTGCTCTGGAAGCGTACGTCCAGGCGTTGAAGGTCAAACTGCGAAGGAACACTGCGCATACTCTCCCACGGTCTCGGTAAAATTTTACTGTGTCAAAAAGTCCAAATGCAGATAGCAGTAAAATGTAGCCATTTTTCATTTTACCATCGTCTCGGTAAAACCTCCCAAAAAACAAGTCTAGATGCAGACACGGCTTAACTTTTCCTACAGCGACGTGAAACATTTTACAGTGCATGTAAAGTTGTATGCGGCCCTCGGCGCTGCATCCCCTCTCCCCATCCTAAGCTTTGTAGAACCGTGAAAATGTTGACAACTTTAGACGGCCTCTTTTATCAAAGAGATTGTCCCAATTCCTTGTTTCATTGTTTTATTCCTAATACAGTGAAACTTGTATATAGTGGCCACCCGAGGGACCGAATACGCAGGTGGCCATTATATAGAGGTTTAGCGTACACGTGCAGGAATATCCAAACATCATAAAACATACCACAGTGCTTGTCTATAGATGAAAAACTGCTAAAAGTGAAGTGTATGAAGGTTAGGTTTGCTCATTAAAAAGCTGAAAATTGTTTAGTTTTGAATAATTTGTTAAAGCTCCTCATAACATTTCCCAGAGTAGCTTGATTCATTGGGGCAATTTACTGTGTGTGGCCAGATTATCCAGGTTCAACTGCCATAGGATTGTACACACAGAAATCCAAGTGCCCTGGCCGCGATATTTTTTTCCGTACCGCTGTTTAGCGAACATTGCTTCTGATTGGTTTAACACCTATGCATATGTTGCATACTGATGTGTTTTGTCGATAACTACCTCAACATAACCCCACACCATACCACACTCTTTCCTCAATTAATAGTAAAAAAATTTAATACGAGATTCGATAGGAGATTCGAACCTGCAATCTCTCGATTGATAGTACTACGTCTTAACCACTAGGCTACCAAACGACTCGACAAACTCTTCAATTTTCTTTCTTATATCCTTTTATTTAATAACTCTTGGAGGCGCTATATAGAAAATATGAATATTCATTTACAATGCACCAATCAATGAAGCCCCATAGCGAATATGTGGTACGGAAAAAAATATCGCGCCCTGGCCACTGGCCGCGTTAGAGAAGAGGGGCCCTAATATCAAGTTTCACCTCCATATGTTTGTGTACAAGCAAATGTGGCCACTTTAGACAGGTGGCCTCTTTACAGAGGTGGCCCTAAGAGCAGGTTTCACTGTAATACAAGTTCCTGTTATAACGAGATAATCTGCAAAGTCCCAAAGACGTCTTGTTAACGAGGTTCAACTTCCTAGATATTTATAATCCAGCAACCAACTCGGTACTTTAAGCCGGTGTCTTGCGTCATCCATCTAGTTTTCTGTCGTGCTTCTCAGAAAGCTGTATCTGACGTACACGTAGTGTTCATCAGTGGGGGTGTTTTCTGTTTGCATTGTGACGTAAGGGTTGTAGTCGTTTCCATCATAAATCCAGTTGGAGTGTATCAAAAGAACATCAATATTCAAACTCTTGCCCTGGAACAGGCTGTTCAGCAATAACTATGAGTTATTTCACACGTTTTATGAAATTTGTGTGTTGAGCACTAGCTGTCTAGCATAATGTGGGTCTTTTTTTAACGATCAAGATTCATGCAAATGCTTGTTATAAATGCTTCTATCTTTTCTCAAAATAAACTCCTCAAAAAACGTTCGGAAAGTCAAGTTTGACTGCCGATTTCTCTCTTGTTACTAAATCATTTCCCTTGAATTTGGTATCATTGGAAAGCCCTGTTATTCTTCTTTACAGTCATGTGTCATTTGTTATGATTAATCAATTGGGGGATGTGCAGTATAGCGGAATACAGGGGTGGGTTTAAAGTGAAATGTCACAAAATTCACTGCTATTGTCATGCAGTGCATTCCCCTTTTGCTTGGGGATGGGAATGTGTCAATACACTTTTTGACAATAGCAATGCATTTTGTGACATTTCACTTTACACCCGCCCCGTATTCAGCTGTGCTGCACATCCCCCAATTGCTTAATCATAACAAATGAAACATCATTGTAAAGAGGAATAACATGGCTTTCCAATGATACAAAATTCAAGGAAAATTACTTAGTAACAACTTTTTTTGAGGAGTTTATTAGTAACAATTGTGACTTGAATTATGGTAAGTACAGTGACTTGTATAGTGGACTTAACTGATATGTAGGTACATGTACTCAACTATAACAACCCTTTGGCAACATTTTTGCTATGGTGGCCATCTTAGTGTGCAATTTGATTGCCCCTGTGCATCTGACACGAGTATAGGTTCTTTGTTCCCATTGTCACATCATTTAAATAAGAAAACATGCATGCCCACCAAAATTGCCCCATTTGTGCAAAGGGTTTATGCTCCATCAAAAGTCTTACATTTAAGTAGTACATGTATGACACATTTTCTTTCATTTTATGGTGGCCGGAGAAGGGGGTCGCGGGTTTGGGTGGTTGGGGTCCTCTATTGGCTACATGTAGAACACTGCACATATTAATTTTCCCCTTATATATCCCATGGCTACATCTGAGGCACACCTGTACACTTCTATGCCGATCAGGTTGCGATAATTTTTACCAAATCAAACACAGCTGTGTTTTATCAGTTCCACCATGGTTTCTTAACCTATTTTATGAAAGTTCAGCCACACAATCAAAATATTTAATATTCATATGCCTGTGTCCTTGAGATAAAAGTGTAATGCATGTTGGTGTAATGAAGTGTAATGTGGGTTAATGCGAAAAGACTAGAGCTAAAATGTGTTAATTTTACAGGAATGACAAAAAATAAATGAAGCTTAACAGCAAGCACAAAGTGCATGTAGCCGGAGTGAAGCACCCTGTTTACACTTGATCCCGAGCTTGGGGTCGAACACCGAGCTCGGGATCAGCCCCGGATCACAAACTTAGTGTAAACGCTCTCGGGACCAAATTGGCCCCGGATCAGACCCCAAGATTTTGGTCTTGCGATGGTGGAGGGTTCGATCCTGAACTCGGGATTAGTTTGCGGTTAGATAGGCAATTAATCTTTGCTGCATCTGCTCCACAGCCGTAGCTGGGGAAAAGCCCGTGAAACTCGTGTGGCCTTGTACACTGTACATGCACAACCCATGCACACAGGTGTGAATCCACATACAATCGCGGACGTCCCTTTGTTCCTCTTTTGTTTAGACCTAGTCTATTTTTCCTTACTCTCGTTGGTTTTGTACAGGAGCGAATCGCGGACGTTCGCTTGCCAATCGCCGTTAACCCCGAGATTGGTGGGTTAACCCACCTCCCGAGCAGGGCTAGAAATTACCCGGGTTAAGTGGCATTTTTGGCCAGATAACCCGGGTAATTCGTAACCCCGAGATTTGCCGTGGGAAACGAACCCTTAACCCGGGTAATCTCGGGGTTAAATTTGTCTGTTACCCAGGTTATCTCGGGAATAAAGTGCCGTGGGAAAAGGCCTTTTGTTAGACCTCCCTAAAACGTCCACGATTGTTTGGGAGAACAAGCGCACACATTTATCAGTACATACACACATAGAGCATGACCTTTGACTGCAACTTCTCGCACCGCGCTCGAGTTCAACTGCACAATGTAAACGCGGTACTCAGGATCATCGCGGTTAACAGTGACGCATTCTTACATCAGGGGATCAATCTTGATCCCGAGCACGGGACCAGTGTAAACACGGTGAAATTTGAAAGCCGAGTTTTATTGTCTGCAAATCACGTTCAGTTGGCAATTTCTCCCATAAGGTACTATTTTACATGGGGGAAAATCATGTCGTGTCTAATTACCATTTAACAAAATTTTTGAGTCACCGCAAATGATGTATTGGGGTTTTAAAGGCAGAGGCTCGTCAGCAATGCGCGCGTGCCAAATTCGTGCCACGAAATACACAGCTCCATGCCTTTGCTATGGAGCTGCGTATTTGGTGGCACGAAATTGACGTGCGCGCATTGCTGACAAGCCTGTGCCTTTAAAGCAAGTGAATAATATGTACATGTATTTGCCCTGCGAAATAAATAAAAAAAGTAAGACCAAGGCTATAGTTGATACGGGATGTTGGCTTCTCTGGTTAATGAAACATGCAGATTGTCGCCGCTCTGCCTGGTTTGAAAGCTTGTCAGTCAATCCATCCCCTTTCCAATGTCGAGGTGTTTTTAGCACAGAGGACTGACCCTATTAGAACACGCTGGCTTGACTAAGTGTCAAATGGGACCACTCATTGTTGGGTATACTAAGTTCGTGTCGTAGATTCAGCGTTCATGGCCACAATTTGAGCGCTCATATGGCCACAATTTGAGCGCTCTTAATCTGTCAAGTTGGAGTTTATCAAGTGTACTTCGCACTGACCAGGTTAATGCAACTACAACTGTACTTGTAGGGTAGATTTTGCGCATAATGCGCGCCTCTTTGAGAAAAAGCGAAAAGCGGTGTATCTAGAGGGAAGTTGGAGTGAAACAACACTGGAATCATGAAAAATACTTTCCGTCCTGGGCTGCTTTCGAGCGCTTGTCCCTGGTGCTCCCAGGCGTTGGGAACGTTGCGTCACACACATGCGTAGATGCGATAGCGCTCAAAAGTGTTATCGGGATCCCTGGTGCAACACGGTCATTAGAAATTACATCCCCGCTACTAACATCTTGGTTTTCCACAAAACAAATCACAGATATCTGATGAAAATAAATCATGAAAATATTTACAACATTTGGTTTCGATGTGGAAGCTTGAACATTCAAAATATCAACCCAAATTTCCAGAATCATTCTACGACGCACCAGTCATGCGTGAGTACGCGCAACTGCGCATGTCTCCCAGTTGTCCCGACGACTCGGAGGTCGGGAGCAGTTGGTACCACCATCTGGTGCACCAACGCGCTTTCGGGCGAGCACCAGGGATCCCTGGTGCCGCGCTCGAAAGCAGCCCAAGTTGATTATTTGTTTTTAAGTGCTTGTTTAACTCAAATTCCCTCCACGCTGGTTTACTCAAAGTGATGCGCCTCACATTTACGCGCAAAAAGGCCGTCTGCACAAAACCCATATGTTGTATGCGATGTTCCGGGTGAATTTTCGGTTTCAAGGCCGGGCAATTCGCTGTTCAAAGGTAAGAAAGCGAATGTTTATGAATATATGACATCTCTGTATCACTGATCTTTTACGTGCGTGCTACGGTAACTGTCGACCCTGAAACATGAATACCTTTGCGTTTTCTCCAATGAATCTGTGCTTTCCGTTGAAAGTCCCATTGGTTTGTGTAGTGTGTGTGGACATTTTGACGATAGCGTTTGAGGCATAGCAACAATATCCAAGGGGGCGGGGTTAATTGGGCAGATTCGGAACTATGCATTTTGTCTGAAATTTTGTGCATTCATACCAAAATTGATTAGAAAATTCCTTGCCAGTGTACAATGTGTATATTACAATTGGCAACCTCTAGTGGTTATTAAGATTAAGATCGAGAAAGGCGATCGTTCTCCTGTGGGAGTACAGGAAGTCTCCACCGCCCCCACACATGCATCTTAAGGGAGACTTAAAGATTTTGGTCACGATGGCACATCTTGTTTCAACATACATCTCAGTGCTAAGACACACAGATATATGTACACCTTTTTCATTCAGAACATCTTAATCGTCTGGCAGGTGCTGAATTTTCCTTGGAACGTAAATTTAATCAATACCGAGCCCCAAATAATATTTCAGTTAAATAAACATTTCAGAATTTCTTTTGTAATTAAGTTGACATTGAAATATTCACATAACAGCTTCATTGTACATGACTGCATAAAGCTGAAAATTCACACTCGGATTCATCATGACAAGTTAGATTGTCCGTCGGGCATGATTATTAGGCACTTTTTTCATTGTCACATTTGAGATACCTGCTCACAAACATGTCTGCTGCTGTAAAGGCTATGTATGTAAATTCCTTAATAAATTTTTCAGCAAAAGACGTCTCTATCCGGTCCTTAGTGAAAACGAAGAATAATTACTGCTGTTCATTAGAGCTTAGTGAGTGAACGGTGTAATACTTGGCCAATAGATACTCTTACCCAAACGTATCAATATTCTGATGAGTACTCGTCGATGTGATGTCTACTCTCGAAGAAATTTTGTGACAAAAATGTTGACACCGGAGCGCTAAATTCGACTGGAGATAAAGCCACCAGCTGTTTCAAAAATGATTACATCGTATTTCCTGTATTTGGCGCGGCGCTATTGTGTGACCAGTCCCACGTGACTTCATGCTCGGTCATTCCATTTTCGTTCCTTGGGTAAACTGCCAAATTTTAAGCTCGATGGCAATTTGTTTTGTCAGAAGATTTCTCCAAATGTAGACATCAGATCGACGAGTACTTTTCGGAATATCGATATGTTTGGGTAAGATCTATTGACCAAAAGTCAGGCCCATTGCACAAACTTAATTTTTCGAAATTTCCACAGGTTTTTCTTAATACCATCGCTAGTCATAGCGGTACCACTGGTACCCGAAGCCCTGTTCACGGGTCTATGTATTTACCCAATGGGCAGGTGGACGTGAAAACCATTACATGTGCATGTACACTCGACCAAAAAAGTTCTGTCACCAGTAAGACCTTTATAGATATTTATTATTAAATTGGATGTAATGTAGGAAAATAATATATCAAATTTTAGCTGAACATATCCCTCAAAGGAATAGAGCCGAAGAGAGATCATGATGGCAAGCTTCACTGAACAGGAATGCAACAAAGGAGTGTGGGTCAGAATGAAAAACACAAAAAAAACAACGATTTTAACTTTATTGCACTCAAGCAAGGGGAGTTACAGTTCAGTATTTTGCTTCCACCATACCTAATGCAATGGCAAGATTCAGATTGGACAATTTAACCATTTTGAATTGGATGTTTTTGACAAGACATTGATAAATCCAAACTCACTTAAAAATTTCCTAATTGTCTACACACAAATTGCCCAAATCACAAGTTGCATTGTTCTTTGGTGTTTTCATTCTGACCCCACACTCCTTTGTTGCATTCCTGTTCAGTGAAGCTTGCCATCATGATCTCTCTTGAGTTCTATTCCTTTGAGGGATATGTTCAGCTAAAATTTGATATATTATTTTCCTACATTAAATCCAATTTAATAATAAATATCTATAAATGTCTTACTTGTGACAGAACTTTTTTGGTCGAGTGTACATTGTTTCCGTTGTCTTAGTCCAGTTGTAGCAACTAAGTACATTTTGTGCATGAAGACCTCTTTAAGCATGTCGACTAATCAGGAGGATCCAGTGTACATGTACATACCAGTCAGTAATTGCATATATTGAACCAGTCTACCGTGCGCAATACGGACGCCACTACCAGATTGACGAGTAGACAAATTCATTACTCCTCTCTCGCATTGCAATTTATTACGCCAAAAAGTCAATTCCCATAAATCTTGCCTTGGCCTATATATATATCATTTAAGTGCATCATCCATCACATTCGGTGCCCTTTTTACTTTTCTGACATAAAGAGAGTTTGTTAAATTTAATAAAGGCTTTTTGTTTTCGGAAGCTTACATTTGAAAAGCAAGTGGCAGAGTGGTTGGTTTTGGTTTGAAGTAGTTTTGTTTGTAGAGAAGAGCAGTTGCTTTTATCGTCTCTCGAAACAGAAGTAACCTAAAGTAACTTTAAAGGCAGAACACATGATTGGTAAACCGTTGCAAATGGTTTTATCTCCCTGTGTGATTGAAGATATGCATGATTAAAACCAACGTGAGTAAAAGTCAGTTCCGTACTTTGTCTAACCTTTGAGAAAACAGTCAAAAAATGCTTTACAGTCACTTCGCCCTGAACCACGGCCTATGCACGAAGTTGTTTTGGGCGAAGTGGCATTTGGGCGAGGTAGTGTTTGGACGAAGTGGTTTTGGGGCGAAATGGCCTTCAGGGCGAAGTGCTTCAGGGCGAAGTGGTCCAGGGCGAAATGAATTTACGTCTCGCGACACGAAAAATAATTGTTTTGCTTATTTCTCAAAGACGATAGCATTTAAACCATTTAAAGGAAAGTTTTCTACCGTCATCGTGTTTATATTGTGTAAGTTACATGTATGTGTAAATTTCTGATTCCTCAAGATATCAATCATGCATTCTACCTTTAACATCATCTCGGTAGAATCTGATTGGGAAAGTTCACTACGGGACGGCTTTAAACCACTGCAAAATCTGATTGTAAATTCATTGATCACTTCAGGGGGCCTTCAAGCCGAAGGTACAAAGTGGTCATAGAAAATGGCTATCTCATTCCGTTGCATAAATTTGGCATCAGTCATGGGGAGCAATCTACTTAACCCAGGCTTCTAGAAAAATTGTTCTGTTGATACCTATAGCTGTTGCCTCCGACTGTGAACATTTAGAGCCACGCTGATGGAAGTATGTATTCCCTTCTTCCGGGTTTCCCTTCATTCCCTGTCGGATGTGACGATAGACTGCCGTTTCTTAGTTTAATAGATGCCGTCGCAGTCGTGCACTTGTCAGACCTCGTCCATGCCTCCAGCTATTATATGCCTACATATTCATGAATGTGCCGATAATGGCTTTTTAACTTGTAATTGAAGCTGGCACTACAGGAAATGAGTCCAGGCTCCATCCCTCTCCAGGCCAATTTTCTTTTTCCTCGTTTCTCAAACTTTTTTTTCCTTCGTAGAAATGAAACTTGCTGTGAAGCAGCATCCCTTTTATTACTAGGAGGCTTTAAGTCTGTGACTGTCGGGCGATATTATCAGCCTCGGGCGATATTTTTGACTAAAACTGTTACCTACTGTGCGTTGAGTTACTGTAATACGATCAAGAAATACGTGTACGTGTACTCTTCTGCAATGAAATCTAGCATTGGGACAAAAATCCTAATATCCAGATTCTTGAAAGCCGACTATTTGATCTTCAGATTATGCAATTCTTAACTTGTGCTTACAAGTGTCAAACCATCAAATACATGTTACACGCTCAGCAAAAAGGGCCTTTAATAACGTCATTGGTTCGTGTGCGTAAATGTACATTTTGTACTTAGCACGTTCTGTATGCATGGCAATACGTGTGTGGCATGTGTTCGTTCATGAGTGTTTACAATACGCAGAATTCAACTACATATAGTACATAGTGTTGCGCACCTTCATTCGATTTGGCATTACTTTTTACGTATACGTGCAAATTTTTGCTCTCCCAATTTATTAAAGCATGGCTTCTCAAGCACCGTATATCTCAATTCATAACGAAAAGAAGAAATAGAGCTCCTGGTCGACAGACAAGTTCAGTAACAACTCGATGTGACTACTTGAAAATCGGAATAAGTTCGGAATAAGATTTCCGTTCCTCCAGTCCCTGTATACGGATATGCCCGCGTCTAGTAGGAAACCGCACTGCGCTAACCCGGGGCAAGCTCGCCCCAGGTTTTGCAAAACTCCGGGTTAACAAAACAAATGGGAACATAACTCGGGGTTAACGAACCCCGGGGTAAGAAAAGCTTAACCCGGGGCGGAACATCTCCGGGTTAAGCAGTTTGTAGTCGGAAAGGAGTACAAATTTTGTTACATGTAATTCAGACCCGTTTTAGGGCCCACCTTAAATCAGGCACTGCTCCAAAAAATGCAGTTAAGAGGACGAGCTTATAACGCCTCGACAAACATTTTCATTCTGTCCCATTTAGGCTCCGGATTCACAAAGCACTTTACTTAACACCACCTCCAAAGTGTATTACAGTTATGTGAAGGCTTGCAAGTCCCACGGGATTGTACAGGTCTAGACTGCGGGTATTACATTCCAATCTTTGCACCTGCTTTAGAAACGGTGTTGATTTTACGATTGTGTGCGTGACTCGGCGAGACATAGCGGAGTGATTGAAGAGTTTCGGTTGCAGCCCCGAAGCTCTCTGAACTTGCGGAGTAATTAAGGTGTCCCTTCCTCCCTGTTGCTTTTGCTAAGAGCGGCCTCCTCTTCACCTGTCTGAGAGGGAAGAGGGGGTAAGGTTTCCAATTTGGTGTAGTAGTTACTGATGGGACGGGGCAGTCCATCGCATTCGGCATCATGTTGCCCCCCTGATTTGCTTTTCTCCAATTTGGTTCTTGTTTTTGAATGATTAGGTATCGTGAATAAACGCGCGGAGTGTAGATTTCTGGGGGCTACATGTATATGCAGCATGTGCTTAATGTATTGGAATGCAAGTGATGAGCTGCTGTGTTTGTTTGCGGTCAGTGGATGCTTTGAAATATTCTGTGTCTGTGAAGCTGACAATGAAACTGTTTGACTGGAGAGCTCCTTGCCTGCTGCTTGTTTCAGTGTGTGGGAGTTTTTATTGAGAGCAGTGGCCTCTATGGCTTCAACTTAATCTATTGCATCAGATGAATTCTGAAATGTACATCACCACAAGAACATCAGTCGGCGTAGAAAGATCTTGAGAGAGATCATGTGAAGGTACGGGGTTTAAAGCAGGGTTGTAGTCGAGTCCATCACAAGTCTATCACAAGTAACGAGAAGCAAAGGATGAACACGCACAACAGAATGCCTTTGTTGGAGTTCATTTGAATAGCGAGGGACTTGTGGTGGACTTGTGAAGGCTTGTGAGGAATTGTGATGGACTCGACATAGCTACAACACTGGTTTAAAGTTTATTTCAATAATTGATAATTATCCACATTTACCTAATAGCTAATTATTAATGTTAATTTGAGTTTGTCTTGCCCTTACCCGACGTAATTATTAACTCTGTATACTCGGTGCTTTCCCGAGGCACTACGAAAAGCTTCATAGCGTGCTCGGGTGGGACTCGAACCCACGACCTCCTGCAAACAAGGCAGACGTCTTCTTTTGTCTGCTGACACCTCACTGAACAGTTAAAGGATAGAACACATTTGCAGTGACCCCAATTTTATTTAACAAGTTGACAAGAAAAACCTTACTAAAAGTATTAAAGGCACAGGCTCGTCAGCAATGCACGCGCGCCAAATTCGTGCCACGAAATACGCAGCTCCATGCATTTGCTATGGAGCTGCGTATTTCGTGGCACGAATTAGGCGCGCGCGCATTGCTGATGAACCTGTGCCTTTAATAACAATGGTACCAAACACCACATGATTTTATTCAGTCCAAAATGGTATTTTGTGTGAGAAATTAAAGGCACAGGCTCGTCAGCAATGCGCGCCCGCCAAATTCGTGCCACGAAATACGCAGCTCCATGCATTTGCTATGGAGCTGCGTATTTCATCGCACGAATTTGGCGCGCGCGCATTGCTGATAAGCCTGTGCCTTAACAACTGAACGTGGTTTTCTAAAAAAGTCTTTTGCAAAAGACTTGATTTTTGCCATTCAACTCAACACGAACAACATGCATAGATTTTTCAAGTTTTCGGAAGTATTACTGCACCTACAATGTATGTGGCTGAAATTTCTACAGGGCAGTTTTATCAACATGGGCTTCTAATCACTTTTAACAGTTTACGAATCATGTGTTCAACTCCCCATCAGGGAGCTGTGCCCAGTGGCCAGGGTGATAATGTGTAAAGTGCCATGAGTATCCCACAGGATAGATATGTGCGCTATATAAGATGCCATTATCCACTGTATACTCGATGCTTTCTCGAGACACTATGAAAAACTCCAAATAGCGTTTGTTTATCAATGCAATGCATTTCTGCATGTACGTCGCCACGTCCAGACGTATCACGTGCATAGCTATGCCCTGGTTACTGCTATTTGCATATAAATTGCCCGCCGACCCGATACTTTTCATTGGGAAAATACTCCAAAATCATAAAGTGGATGGATCTAAAAAGGTAGGAGGATTGTATTTTTTCAGAGACCATCGACTGCTTCAAATCAATGCATAGTTCCGAGATTGCCCAGTTAACCCCGCCCCTTAGATACTGTTGCTATGTGCTCACAAGCCATCACAAAAAAAATGGCGACACAACGTACAAAGCAACGGGGCTCGGCATGGAAAGCACAGATTCATTGGAGAAAACTCAAAGGTATATGTTTTAGGGTCGACAGTTACCGTAGCACACACTGAGCTAAGGGCTAGTAATGCAGGGATGCCATATATTCATAAAAATGCGCTTTCCTACCTTTGAACAGCGAATCGCCCGACATTGAAACCAAAATTCACCCGGTCACTGGCGCATACAACATACAAACTGTATGGGCAGAAAATCGCGTGATTGTGTGATGATTGCATCACTTTGACCTATGTGGGCGCCGTCTGCTAGCTCTGTTGTGATTGGTCGGCGGGTTCAGCTTGATTGACAGGTCGGAACTATGCATTGTGACTCTTGGCGAGGCCTATTCTTCGGACAGTACAAACTCTGAATCCTCCTTTAAATACTCTCTATAATAAGCATACTTTAGTAAGATGGCAATAAAGAAAAGCCAACAGAATTCAAATTCATGTCTTATATACATCCTGTTTACACTTGATCCCGAGCTCGGGGTCGAACACCGAGCTCAGGATCAGCCCCGGATCACAAACTGAGTGTAAACGCTCTCGGAACCAAATTGGCCCCGGATCAGACCCCAAGATTTTTGTCTCGCGTTGGCGGAGGGTTCGATCCCGAGCTCGGGATCAGTTTGCTGTTAGATAAGCAATTAATCTTTACCGGAACCTGCCACATCCGCTCCACAGCCGTAGCGGGGGAAAAGCCCGCGAAATTCAAGTGGCCTTGTACACTGTACATGCACAACCCATGCACACATTGATCAGTACATACACACACAGAGCATGACCTTTGACTGCAACTTCTGGCACCGCGCTCGAGATCAACTACAGAATGTAAACGCGGCACTCAGGATCATTGCGGTTAACACTGACGCATTCTTATCAGGGGACCAATCTTGATCCCGAGCTGAGGACCAGTGTAAACACGGTGCTATACATCCTGCCTGTAAGATCTGCATGCTACTGTGGCTACTTAGGATCCGGGCTGGTGCCTTAAGTACTTTGTTTGTATCAAGATATAATTCCTGCAATGGCTTGAGGTGAGAGTTGAGTAAACACCATTGGGCCCTTTGTGGCTCCAGGGGACCATATCCGAGGGATATGCACAGGAAATGACAGAACATTTGGACGTGGAAAGATTTCTTTTTTTTTTGCTGGATGTGTTATCTCTTGTGTGGCTCGAGTGGTTCAAGCTGGTTCAAGTTGGTTCAAGTGGTAAAAAGATGAACACTTTTTCATTTCTGTCTACTTGAGATTTACAAAAGGAAAACTGTACTATGATTGACTTGAGACTTTAAAGGCAGTACACATGATTGGTATCTTGAAGAATCAGAAATGTTCACTGATTTACACATAACTTACACGATATAAACATGATGACGGCAGAAAACTTCCCCTGAAATGGTTTTGTCTGAAGTGCTATAGTCTTTGAGAAATGAGCAAAACAATTATTTTTTGTCTCGCGAAATGTAAATTCAATTCGACCCAAAACCATTTCGCCCAAGTGCCATTTCGCCCCGAAACTGGGGGGATAAAACGCCACGGTAATGGCAATTATATTACATACAAGCTGTTGCGTAAGGGCGCTAAACAAAAGACTGTGCCATATCAAGTTCAAGTTCTTTGTTCGAAGAACATTTCATTTTTATTCTGATTAGTTTTAATGTCAACTTAATTAACCAAAATTTAAAAAATTATTTTCTAAACTTTTTTTGAAGAAAATTTGCATTTCTTTTCTTGCTTGGTATTTTCAAAGAAATGAAAACAAAAAAACCAACAATTTAGTAAGGTGGCACATCAACATGTAGAACCGTTAATTTGGCCAAGTTCAAATTTTGCCCATTTGATGATTTCAAATCTCAGGTACCCAGATTGCAACATTTGTTTTTCCTTTCATTTTCGTATCTTTTTAGCTTTGGACTTGAAACCGGAGTCAAATAACAACAGTACAAAATTATACTTGAAGAAATTTGTCATTCGGTTACGATATATCAAAAGTATAGTTATTCATCAACTGACTTGACATTAGCAGTGCTTGCCTCAGATTACCCAATTCTTAGAAAATGTTTAAGTACAATTGACAGGCCGGGGGAAACTAGCTGATGAAACTCTATCCGCAGCAAGTGTCCAGAATTCCTTTTCGTGCCTTTGTGTCCCCTTGGGTCCCCCTCTTCCCTTCTTTCCTTCGTCGCTTTACGGGCTATAGACACTCCGAATCAATTCTTTCCTCATCAATAATCTAAATGAAAATTTAATTTTGTGGGATTTGTGGCTCATATTACACACTGTGTGGGACATGAGTCGTAATCCAAAGCATTTTATACTGTTGTGGAATGTTTTTCAAGCCTTTAATTGTTCATATCAGATGGTGTACACATGCAGTGCTGGTTTAAGTGCCTTTCATTTAGTGGCCACAAGAGGGCAGTGTTCAGCATCACCGTTGATTGCAGTTTCATGACGTGTATATCTGAATATAATTGGCTACATCTTGAAATTGCACACGGATCTATGGAAAGCATGTTGATCAGTACTGCTTGCCTAGAATCTTCCATTAACTCGTGCGTTATTTCTTGAATTCAGACACAGCCTTATTATGGCTTGATAATAAGGGTACTTGGGGGTGTATATACCACACTAAATAAATCCCTATAGACAATAGTGCTAATTGGACCAACTTCCAAAAATAATAAAAAATAGTCCAAACTTTCTCAGGACATGGCACCAGGTACCAAACTAATGTTTAAGACCTGAACTTTCATTTTCTTTTCAATTTTCACTGAGTTGACCATTGATTTTTCCGGCAATTTGGCTCCAAAGAAGACCACCCCTAAAACTAGTATTAACCCAGAGGTCGCCATTTGTGAAAATATCCCTCCACTACTGGACAAATTAGAGCACTTTCAGCCTAAAAATTTCTCAATGTTGCAAAACCACAAACCAATCTTTGTGGGGCCCCCAAGACGCTTTATCCTCTGACTACTATTAAGCCCTATTATTAATAGTGTAGTGCACCATTGGTGTGGTACATGTACCTCAAATGGCCAATAGAGGGCAGTATATCTGATTGCTGTAGTTTGAGTGGCACTAGCTTATGAAAGATATTGTTTGATATGAGTATATAGCTGTGGATATAAGTAATAAAAATAGTTGACATCATGTATGACAAAATCAATCTCTTTCAGTAAAATCAGAACAAACGATTCAGTGTACTCTTCTTTATACAAATAAAGCAATTCAATTATTTTTCCATCAGAAGGCACTTGCACACGGAGCCCTCGAGGTTTCAAACCCTCGAGGGGAAATTCAAGGGAAACTTGGACGTTTGTGATGACCATGTGGACGCATTGAGTTATCGCTCGAATGAACCTCTTAGATTTCCCTGACGATTTTCCCCCTTAAAAGCTTGGGGGATTCGTGAATCCCCTGACAAACCTCCAAGCGAACTCCGGGGTTTGCGCCGTGTGGACGCACAAGCCAATGAGGGAATGCGATATACCGTTTACTCGGCCTTTCACTCAAGGGAACGAACTTGTACAAGCGCACATTTGTTGAATAGTCAATCGAAGTTGTGATACAACCACCCAGTTGTTCAGAGTTGCACAACATTTTTCGTACAGCCCCTATTTCTTCACGATACACACCGTGCGGGAGGAAAGGAAAGGAGGGAGGGTGAAGAATGAGCGGGCCGTACAAGAATGAGAATGAGCGGGCCACGAATATGTAGTCCCATATATTTTTTTAACAGCAACAATCTTAAAGGCACAGGCTCGTCAGCAATGTGCGTGCGCCAAATTCGTGCCGCGAAATATGCAGCTCCATAGCAAAGGCATGGAGCTGTATATTTCATGGCACGAATTTGGCGCGCGCGCACTGTTGACGAGCCTCTGCCTTTAAACAGTAGTCTTGTACCATCTTTCATGTTTTTTCTTTTTCTTTTTCGGTACCATTTGTGGATTGTGGTAACAAGATAGTTTCCTGAGTTGAGGTTACGTATGGAAACACAAGAGGAAGCTGATATACACATAGCACTAGAGTGATTGACCTGAACATACTAAACTCCATCAACACCTTTTTTTTCCTTAAAGGCAGAACACATGATTGGTAGTTTTATCTCCCTGTGTGATTGAAGATATGCATGTTTAAAACCAACCTGAGTAAAAGTCAACTCCGTACTAACTTTTGAGAAAACGATTAAAAAAGCTTTACAGTCATTTCGCCCAAAAACCACTTCGCCCTGAATCACGGCCTGTGCACAAAGTGTTTTTGGGGTGAAGTGGCTTTTGAGCGAAGTGGCTTTTGGGCGAAGTGTGCATGGCGAAGGGGTTTTTGGCGAAGTGAATTTTGGCTTGGGCCATTATCAGCGTCCAGGCCTCTATCCGGTTTAAAACGTATGTTCAAGACCTGCCAAACCCACTTTTAATCCCTAATTTCATATTAAGTTGATATAGCCTAGTTTTTTTAATTTTTTTAATTTTGATATTTGTGGATAAAGGAAAAACAAGGATTGGATAGGTATGAGAAAAAAATAACAAAATCCGAGACCTACTGAATTCACAACTATCCCCTGCCAATAACTTCCTTCCTCCATATAATATTACTTTTTTTCGTCCTGTTGGTTTGAACGATTTCCTATTTTCACACGAATGTTGGTTAATGAACCCGGACATCTTACGTATGTTGTTGAAATTAGAATCTGTGTGGTCTAAAACGAAGAAAACAAACTGCACGTGTATCGCGAAGTCAAATTGTGGTCGAAGTACTTCCTTGAAAATCAGGTGTAACAAACTTGTGCAGGGTGTGCAGGTAATTTCTGGTACGTGTGGTTTCGCTGTATTGAAGTCATGAATTTTTATAGTTAGCAGAATCTTGTGGGATTTGCTTTATGTTGATTGCATAACAAAGATTTCAAATATTGACACGAGGAAACGGAAAGTCATTTTGTCGCATCTTTGAAACTTAGTAAAAGTTGAATTTTTCTCTTTTTCTGTTTCTGCAGGCAAAATTCGGGACTCTCCGGCATCAAGTGAGTATTTTCACTTTGCTTTGTTTAAAGGTACATTCTTCCCCGACAGCTCAAAAAAAATTTCTAGCTTTATTTCTGTTTTTGTTGTAGTTTTTTTAATTTCCAAGACGTTAAATACAATTGGTGTAAAAGCAGTTAAAACAGCAAATGCAAGAACAGTTGCATAGATCTTAAAACTTGGAGCAATAGACACTATGAGCAAAAACATGTACATGTTCATTGTAACCCCATTGTTAGTAACAATGGTGTGTGCGCCCAATTTCCATTGTTAGATGTTCATAGTGAGACTACTAAAGTGAAAACATCACCCTTTGTCACTATGAACATCTAACAATGGAAATTGGGCACACACCATTGTTACTAACAATGGGGTTACAATGAACATATGTACATGTTTTTGCTCACAGTGTGTGTTGCCATGGTTTTTGGGTCTACACTAAAACCAGTGAACTGTTTCCCTGCGCTTTAGCAATGGATGTTTCAGATTACCAGTGAATGTTTAAAACCAATTACAATGGCAACTGACGTCACACTTTAGTAGTCTATTGTAGTCAATTAGAAATGTGCCAAAGCTGTTGAAATTTGTACTGTAATATGCTGTAACTTTAGTCACCAGTACTGTGTATTACATAAACAAGCTGCATATGGGACAAAAGTTTGAAGCACACAAAACTAGAACTTATGTTCTTATTGAAGTGAGAAAATTTTTGAACGAGTTTTGGGGGAAGAAACATTTTGTCCCAAGAACTTATCTCGCTCCGACAATTACCACCAAATGAAACATTTGGAGGAATACTTGTACAAATCAGCTTTCTTTTCAAATCTTGCATGAGATTTTGGGGCAATTTTATTGCCCAAAATTACTCAATCTTGGGCAGAATGTACCTTTAAGTTTGCTTCAGTCTATAGCACTAGTAGCGGATGTCAAAATTGTAGTTTTGGTTTGGCTTTTCTGTTGTGCATTAATTGTCATTGATGTATGTCGTCATTTTTTACGAGAACCAATGACGTCATGAATGACGTTGTGCATCCTGTGCTAGTTTCATTGTGTGAAGTCTGTGAAACATGTACGCTTGGCTGTACATGTACAATAACTTGCAGACTCTTCCTAGGCTGTGTATTTGGGGGTTGGTGGCATTCATGCTCGCTACCTAAATGGTCATCAAGTGGGGTACTTTTCACGTACTAAAATAGGTGAAAACCTAGCTTACGTATTTGGATACAGGGGGGTGCACGCCTCCTAATTTTTTCCCTTAAAAAAAACCCTAAAAAACACTATCTGTTTTTTTTAAAAATATTATCGATGCCTCTCGCAACTGTTGAGATATCTGCCTCATATGACATCACACTTTTGCCTGCTTAAAGTAGTTAAACATTGCTTGAGATCGCACCACAGAGCATCTATAATCCAAACTTTTTTGGGCCCTTAAGTGGGCCCTCCACGTCGTTAGGGTTTCGCACTATGCGCTCGTCATTTGATTGTCTTTACCATTTCATGCATAAACATTCCACAGGGGTAATTTCATAGGGATTTATAAATTATCTTCATGAAAATCTTCGGGGGGTGGGGGGGGGGGGGGGGGGGGGGGGGGCGGAGAATTTGGAACAGATGTAAATTTGAAGAATGCTCAGAGCATCAAACTGTTCACTGCTGCACTTACATAAATATGAGGTAGTAATCATATGCCATGCATTGATACATATGTGGCCATTTTTGTCTATTCTGCCTCATTCTGAAATCATTTCCTGTGCAGTTTTATAGAGTCCTTGTCGACATCTCGTGTTCTCGCAGAATCTAATTTGCCGACCGTTTGCCCGCGGTGCAAGCACTACAAATTAAGTTTGCAGTCTGCACATCCGTCGAGGCCCTTAAGACAGAAGAGAAGTAAATGAATTGTAAACACGACGATGGACATGTTAGCAACAGCAGATTTGGCCCTGTTGAGCTTGCGCGGCGCCGACAGGATTTTCATTTTGTTGTTAAAGCAGCAATGCTGGGCTTATCTGATCTTCGTATCATTTCCTGTGATGGTCCTATATGAGCTGAAGGATCTCGTCCCGATTCATGAAGAAATACGTGAATTGCCGTCCAAAGTTGTCAACATTTTCAAAGATCTACAGAGCGTAGTATTTTTTAAGACCCCTACCTCCCCCCAAAATACTACTTATCAACATTTTTTGTCGGTACCGTGAAATGTTAACATTCTACAATTATTATTATTATTTATTTCTGGTACTGAAACCAAGGATTCCTCAATAGTGCCCATTGCACTGTCGCTCGCGCGGCAAGCGTGAGGAAACCCATGATGAATTAGATACGGCCAGAGACACCGGGGAATCCCTCCCCTTCTCTTCACGAAGAAATGCTCTGGGATCTTTAAAATACGTTACTTTACCTAACACACCGGACCAACGGCTTTACATCCCTTCCGAAGGATGGAGAAAGAGCACAAGTGCCCCCCTTTCCTTTTCCTACGCTCTGTAGACCCGTGAAAATGTTGACAACTTTGGACAGCCCCCCTGAGTTGAAAAAAGTCTCCAATGAAATAATTTATAGATGAGTTTCAAGAGAAATAAAAAAAATCCCTTTTTAGCACCTGCTTGGATGTCGAGTTGCAATCATTCCACTGCAGGTTTATTTGCTGTGAATTCAAGAGAATGCACACTGGTTGAAAGTAATCAAATTTGATAGCTAAGGGAATTCTGGGGAGGTCAGGTTTGGATTTTTGGGGACTTGAATTTGAGAGACCGGAAAGGGAGTTCGGTCCCTAAAACGGGAATTTTAAAATACGATTAAAAAAAAATGTTCGTAATTGGTCTGCTGCACCTGTTTTGTGGAGTGAACTGGAAAACCTGAATGCATGATTTTGGAATTTTAATTTTAATAGTCAACTCCACATACAAAATGAACCGAGGAATCCTCTTTCTTTTCGGTGGTCACTTGTCATTCGCTCTATTCATGAGCACGAGGATGAACACTTTTCACTTGTTTTTACTTTTTAAGATTAAAAAAAAAACATTCTTTTTCATGGTTGGTAGTAACTGTCTTTCCTGGCATGTACTTTGGTCCAGCTAATCCTGATTGAGCTTGAAATTTGACTGACAAAACTATAAATGTGCACTTGGCACCCCCAGTAAAAATCTGGAATTCACTTACAGTCCAAGGCTGACAATTTTCAGTTTATTACCGGGAAAACCTACACCGCGTTTACACTCGAATCGGCAAAGGTGGATACAGATCCAGCATTTTTATTGCGACCACAAAACTGAACATTTGCCGCGTTTACACTACACCCCAAATCGCTTCAACTCGCTTCAGAAACCGCAAAAGTCACCACTAAATGTAACTGCAGCGCATGCGTGAGCTGTTAGGTGTTGCTGCACTAGTGCCAGATTGGTCAATTAAATCTACTACACTGCGGGCACGGCCCCAAGGACACTCAAATTGCCGAATCTGTATTCGGGTAGCGTTTACACTACAAGAGACCTTGACGATTGCAGGGTTCAACCCCGCAATTGCGGGGTTCAACCCTACCCCAAAGGTGACTTGAAAAAGGCGAATCAGACCCGGGTCTGATCCGCCTTTTTCAATTCACCTTTTGCGTTTACACTTAGTGCCTACCCGGCTTCAACTCCCCTTTTTGGAAATTGCGGAGTTCGATTCGGCAAAGGCGAATCGAGTGTAAACGGGGTGTTACAGTCCAAGGCTGACAATTTTCAGTTTATTACAGGGAAAACCTATTGTACCGTCAACGAATGGTGGCTTCAGTCATTTTATTCTAATTTATGAAGGTCTTTCTAATGGCCGTTATAATTTTGAGGGTATGTTTTGATGTGCTTCCTGACAAATTATATAGAAATAAAATAAGTAAATGCAAATGATGTATTGGGGCTTTAAAAGGCTAGACTCAAATTTCTCACCCTCATGGGATGACTAGAATTGAGTCACTTGCATAAATGAGTAGGTGATTCTTCACAACTCTGACAGGCAGTGAAACATCAGCTCCTACTAGCCAGCATATGTAGGTCTTGAGGCCTGTCCGCATCAGACTTTTTTTGGGAAAACTTACCGAGACGATGGGTACTTCTCCCATTTTAAGTTCAATGTGGACAGCCTAGGACATTTTCCTCTCAGTAACTTTTCCCGAGTCCAGCGGTTACTTTTCCTGGCCAACTTCTGCCCAAGAAAATTGATCAGGGAACTTTTCCCGAGATGAAAAGTCTAATGCAGACACGGCGAGTCGGTAAAAACGCTCTGGAAGCGTACGTCCGGGCCGTGAAGGTCAAACTGCGAAGCGACACTGCGCATGCTCTAGCTCCCACGGTCTCGGTAAAATTGTACTGTGTCAAAAAGTCCAAATGCGGACAGCAATAAAATTTAGCCATTTTTCATTTTACCATCATCTCGGTATAAAACCTTTAAAAAAACAAGTCCAATGCGAACATGGCTTATGTCTTGCCTGCCAATATAATTTCTTTCCCTTGCTCTGTATAATTAGTCTATTGCTGGTACCAGATCACATTTTGAACCCCCATTTTTCCCCATGAGTGTTGAGATTTTGATCATGTCATTTTTCTCATTACCATTCTGAAATTTTGCTCCCTCAATCCATATATTTCCAGGGATATCAAAAAATCCACCGAAGTTTAGTAAACTAATTTATCTGGTTCCATAATGCAGTACAGTGATTACACCAACCTTTTTGTTTCCACCTCCAAATTGGGGCTTGCAAATTTCCCGTTTTCTTCCCATGGATAGTATTTTGATTCTTTGGTTAGAACGAAATCCAATTTTTGAATAAATCTGGTCACGCTCCTTTTAACTGTAAAGACTGTGCTTACTTTGCGAAGTACCCACATTATCATAATTCAACGAATATACAGACTCATTTTTCTGCGTAATCCATCCATAAAATACATTATTGGCAAGTCATTAATCAGTACCCACAATAGAGCATTCAATATTTGCATTGGCTCATTCTCGTCCTGTGTATATACAGTAGGCAGTGCATTTTTATGCAGGTAGATAAATATTTTATTGAAATCAGGTACTGAGGATTATTAGCATACAAGAAAAGTCAAGGTGGTTTTTATGTGTAGAATTGCTGGCTATTAGTAATGTGTAGTGGCGTTGCCTGTGACCCTTTTCGGGCCTCTCTCATTTTCTCAGTCATATTTGACGTGATTAGGAAAGAGCTGCCTCTCGCAGGTGTGTTTCAGAGCAAAGGGTGATTGACACCGTGGAGCAACCCACGGTAACTGGGCTCAACACGGTGTCCCATCTCATCTTCTGGGAGCTTCGGAGAACAATCACCCCTCATCCATAAAATGGTTGATGCCCAGTGAGACCCCCTAACAGTGAAATTGACACCCGAGCAGGATAATGGTTCGGTCCCCAGCAGGGGTGGTTTCACTCTCGATCACCGAGCATTCAGAAAGTGCAACTTGAAGCACGATGCATGCTGGCAATCGACTCTCATTTTGCATAAATGAGCGAGCAGTCGATGGTTGTGGAAATCATTGATTTGAAGTACATCTCAATTTAGGAAGTTGGCATTAGAATTTGTAGCTTCCGGTCGTCCTGCGACGTTTCCTGGGGAGCCTTTAGGCTACCCAGTCCCATCTTCATCACCACCATGCACAAAATGAGGAAATTCTGGATGATCATTCGCAAAACATCTCTGGCTAGAAGGTAGGTGGATATAAACAGTAATGACAAGCCATCAGTTCAAAGATTTCCTCCAGGTATATAATTTAGTCATCACAAATTTGAATTTAAAGTTAAAAATAAACTTCCTTGGAGCATTTTATTGATTTGATGAGCTATTTTAGTTTGTTATAATTTGTCATGTGCGCTGCTGTCGCGTACCATTTAAATTCTACAGTAAGATGGTAACTTGGCATGCTACAGGTGTTTAAACAATTTCTGTATTGATCAAGGAGTAATTTGTTTTAGACGTAAAATGTAGTTGATTTGTGTTAAGCTTGCTTTACACTCTTCATATAATCCTTTTTTATGACGTTTTTGGACATTATTCAAATGAGGATTCTCTTTAAAGATAATATACATGATTGGTAAACTGTTGCAAATAGTTTTATCCCCCTGTGTGATTGAAGATATGCATGATTAAAACCAACCTGAGCAAAAACCAGCTCCGTACTTCGTCTAATGTTTGAGAAAACAGTCAAAAGAGAGTTTGCAGTCATTGCGCCCCAAAACCACTTCGCCCTGAACCATTTCGCCCTGAACCACGGCCTGTGCATGAAGTGGTTTCGGGGCGAAGTGGCATTTGGGCGATGTAGTGTTTGGACGAAGTAATTTGGGGCGAAATGGCTCTCGGGCGAAGTGGTTTGGGGCGAAATGGCACTTGGGCGAAATGGTTTTGGGGCGAATTTAATTTTCGTCTCATGAGACGAAAACTAATTGTTTTACTCATTTTTTAAAGACTATAGCACTTCAGACAAAACCGTTTCAAGGAACAAATTACTACCAGGACTAATGCATGACTTGACCCGACCAACATGCCTCCAACTTTGATCTTAAATTACTTAGCTTGACTTAAGACTCAAAGACAGTTTGACTTGACTTGATTTGGGGCTCAGAGGCAGTTTGAAATTGACTTGAAACTTGAGGAGAGACAGACTCCTTCCACCTTGTTTGGGGTTTCCCGGATCAGTCTGAAACGTTGCCCAATTCATCACATCTTTAATACTTGCTTCGTTCCCCTTTATTCGGACTCTCATAAAACATTAACAAATCATCAAATGATCTGCCGCCATTATCACCTCGGGGCCAGAGACGGTTTGACTTGAGATGGTATTCTCAATTGCTTTGTAAATATCACAGGTTGAAGCGAAGGTTTTGGGGCTGTTGCATCTGACACTGGCAAGTACGCAATCTAAGCGCTCCGAGATACGCGGGTCTGGTGAAGGAAGTGTATATCTTCTCTTCAGACTATAGAGACCATGCTTGTCACATCTTTTCGCCATGTTTATGGTAATTTGATAGATTCCAAGAACCGCATGCATTTGGTGCTAATTATGCAAACATGTGAAAAAGTACATTGTGTGCATGCCCAACATGCAATTTCATCCACTACACGCAATTTCAGATAATATTCGAAAAAATCATCTTTTTTTGTTTAATCTTTTTTGTTGTTGACTATCTCCAACGGCTTGAAAATCAAGTTTAAAACGGGTGGAACTTTGTTAAACATGTCGTGATACACTTTTTATAAGTACATTTAAAGCAAGGGTTTGGAGGAATTTTTGTGATTATCGGACTGACATCAGGGCCGTGTTCAAAACACGTGAACATGGCAAACATTTGCTTGTACTCTTCTCTTCTTTCGTATGATCCCCTAAAGGGATCTAGTTGCTGAGATTAGCCGACTTATGTCATTGCCCTGTAGCCACC
This sequence comes from Henricia sp. BOLD:AAB3569, assembly GCA_037783545.1. Taxonomy (NCBI): domain Eukaryota; kingdom Metazoa; phylum Echinodermata; class Asteroidea; order Spinulosida; family Echinasteridae; genus Henricia; species Henricia sp. BOLD:AAB3569. The sequence goes on from JBBELK010000402.1 coordinate 987,397, forward strand.
TAGGAGGTTCTTTAGCTTGGCGACGAAGTGCGAGAAAACAGGGAGGAAAACCCCACACACTGTGAGGGGAAAACCCACGGAATCAAGCAGGGACTGAGAACCCAATCCACATACTGACCCGGACGTAATTCTAACCAGGGTCACAGTGGTAGAAGGCGAGGAAAGAACCGCTAGACGGCAACCTGATTCCTGCAAACGTTTGCCAACAATGGGTTCCCAGGTTTCCATAGACAAGTGCACAAAAGAACTGTAACCAGTGGCAAACGCTGGCAGCGTTTGCATTTAGGAATGCAGGTTGTGATGCTGCAGAGCACTTGGGCCCGTTATATCGACATTTCTTTAACTCCAAGAATTCGCTCTGGCCTTGCACTGCATAGATTATTACCATCCTCTGAGGCAATTCCGATTAAACCTCCCGCTTGAATTACAGCCTCCTCTTTCCCACTGTGTTGTCATGGGTAAGAGTAATTTTTCTGTCAGCAATTGCTATCCGTCCATTGTCAGGCCTAACAAAAAAAACCACCCCTACCTTCTGAATGTTAAGATGTTCATAAGAGAAAGTTAGCAGATGTACTAGGAGCTTCCTATCAGGGGAGTTGTCAGTAGAGTGAAACCTGAGCATGGAATCGATTAAAACCTGTCAGCTCGGTGTCCTAGAGCAGTATTGGGATCGGTTCGGTTTTTGGAAAAGCTCGCCTAGCTGATGGGTATTTCAACTTATGTTTCATGACGTGCCTGCAATGGACTTCAGTAATTAGTTTCTTGAATCTAGGGTTACTTTGTGCAGTCAGACTCTGTCCAGAGAAACTGATCGGCAATTTAGAAGTCTAAAAGTTTATAGTGCAGTTCTGGCAGACTGTAGGGTCTTTCTATAAATTAGGGGTCAAATGTTGGTGTCCCCCGTTACATTTTACATCTTGTTTTTGTAAATTCAGGACACATTTTTAAAATACTTTTCATCTCAAAGAGTGAGTACATAAAGTACAATTCATACAAAATGGTTTAAAAGCCATTTTAATTATTTTTGTACGAAAAATAACACATATCAGGTGTAACGGGGGACACCAAATGTCACACTTTTGGGGGGTGGGGTGGGGGAAGGGAAGGGGGGTGGTGACACTCATTTTATAAATTTGTTGGATAAGCGAATGGACTCCTTTTTGGAAACAATTATCCCCCAAGCCATTGTCTGTACAGTTTGTGTGTGTATGTATTACATTTCTATGGGTTACGTGCCTTAAGGGGTGTGGGGGAGAGGCACACGCACACGTGGACATAGGGGCTGCGTACGGGCGTACAGTTCTCGCTACTCCAGAGTAATGCGTGCGCATTGCACTCGGGTCACATTACACAAACAGCAAGTCCGCAGTCCGCATGCGCGGATGGCTATCCGTCAAGATGGCCGTCTCTTGCCAGACTGCACAAAAAATGCTGTTTCATTGCTCACGAGAAACTGAAGAAAATCAGACCGTAAGTCGTATAAAGAACCTTTGACGCCGTCTAAAACAAACATTAGTGAGTTGTTGTTTCAGTTATCAAGTTGACATGTTGAGCAAATTCACCGAAAATCCCACCCATATTCGTACAGATCACATGACACTTGTCAGGAGTAAGAGCACACTCCCCATTTGTTGGGGGATTAGCGAGAGCATACTCTCACTGACCAGAGTGTCGTTAATCTTGCTGTTTGCGCGCAGGAGTATACTCTTGTTAACACGAGTATACGCCCGAACGCAGCCAGGGAGTCATAGACTTTCAGCTTGAAGTGAGGGGAGAGGTTGGGGATGCCAGAGACTCATCAAAAGTAAAAAGTGAAGAGAAAATCACTTGGGGGCACTGACACAGTGGGGGCCACCTGGGCAGAGATTAAAGGGTTAATGTACATGTAGGGACACTGTCATTTTACAGATTTGTTGGATAAATCTTAGGGGGAACCATCCCAACAATATCGAGCTCCCCTCCCCCTCCCCCAAACCCCCGCTCCCCCCCCCCCCCCCACCCCCCCCCAGCCCCCCCCCCCCCCCCCCCCCCCCCCCCCCCCCCCCCCGCTCCCCCCAGCCCCCTCCACCTTCTCCATAGTCCATGTATGCAGTACATTTCTATATGTTGCTGTGCATGCATGCCCAGAGGGACACAGAATCACCTAGGTTGTCAACCCAGAAAACGATTGCCATGTCCAATTGACGTCACTCGATCTACCCCGAAACTGAAATACTGCTGCTATTAGCTTTCAACTGATATTGTAAAGTCCACATTTTGCGTCTTAGAGAATGACTCATACTACAGACTACACATGTCACAATTGGTGAAAAATTCCTTTACGTATTTAGTGGCATGCTAGTGTTTTGATCAAAACTAGAGGACTGACTCATAGCATTGTTCATGATTTGTTTTGAGCTGTGTTTGTGGAAACCAAACTTTAAACTTCAGTGAACTTTCATAAAAGCTAGCTTTTATGTATATTGAACATCCCCAGTTCTTTTGCTGCTTAAGTTTAGAAAATTACTCAGCGTTGTAAGAAGTGATCACATCAAAGTTATGTCAAAGGCCCATTGCATCATTTGCAGTTCAGAAACTTGTTTTTAGGAATTCCTGAAATATTTTACATTTGTAAAGAAAATGATTTTTGTGTTACATTTCGTCGCTGTAACCACAAAGTTACACCCAAGTGCACTTCTGTTGGACTGGTTTACACTGGTACCAAGCTCGGGATCAAGATTGATCTCCTGATATAAGAATGCGTCAGTGTTAACCGCAATGATCCTGAGTGCTGAGTTTACATTCTGTAGTTGATCTCATGTATATACGGGCCAAAAGTTGCAGTCAAAGGTCATGCTCTTTGTGTGTATGTACTCATCAATGTGTGCATGGGTTGTGCATGTACAGTGTACAAGGAATTGACACCCAAGAAAACGTTGAATTTTTTCGAAAAAAAAAAGCTTTAAAAATGCTCGACACGAATGATATCATCTATATACTTTTAGAATATAGTAAAAATTTGACCGAAACACTATCCACTTTGTTAATTTACGATAGTTGTCAGTTTGTGAAAACAAAAAATGTTGGGTGTTAGTTTGTGAAAACACAATTTACGCACTGATGTCATTTTGTACCCGAGACGAGCACTAAAGTGCCATCTGCCTTCACCTTGAAATATGGAGGGCCAATTTTGCACTTAAACCTGACAGGTCTCCTTGATAAAGGTGGAGTTTTTACTCAGGATACCTGTGCATCTGCACATTAGGAATTCTGCATCCTCTTTTTGCCCCAGGGGATGTAATTCAATTTGCGTCTCCTTGCCTGGTTAATCCTATTTTAGCTGCCGAGTTTAGTCTTGAAACCTGTGGATTGGCCATCCTGGATTATAAATGTTTCATGGCTGAAGGGAAATCTAAGAATAAGTGGATCCAGTTTTTTGGGTGGTGGGTCTGTTACACATTTAAGTCAGTCATAGAAATCTTATGTTCTGGTGTATAATGTGTTGCGTTATGCGAACAATTCTAGAGCATTCAGTCTTAAGATGTGTTCAGATTTTTCCAGAAAATGTATTTTATTTTAACCTAAGAATGATATAAAAAACCTCCCCAAAATACTATCCATGAGAAGAAAACAACATGAGAAGAAAACAAGAAATTTGTAATCTGAAATCTCTAATTTAGATGTGGAAGCAAAACGGGTTGGTGTATAATTAAAGACGCAGGCTCGTCAATACTCCATGAACAAATTCGTGCCACAAATTTTACCGCACTCCATACCTTGCCCAAGTAGGGCAGCCGCTCTTACAATCCCAAGGGGTGGAGGCTCATTATTTATGCGCGCTCGTAACAGTGTGTTTATGTGTTGCTAGGCTAATCGAATCACGCGCGCATGCTTAGTTGTGTGTGTTGTTGCATGGAGGAAGGGAATGGTTGTTGTATGTCATTTGTACCAATTCAACCATCTATAGCCTATGACACATTCTTGAAGCAAATGTGACTATATCTGTAATATAATGTGAATATGGCTGAAACTAAATTTACAAAGGGTGTGTTCTCTGTGATAAATATTTGATTTCGAAAAGATACACACCCTGTTTGCGGAATGGACGAGGCTAGTAGCCTGCACAAGGGCCCTACACCCTCTCGGACTGTAAGAGCGGCTGCCAGGGCAAGGTATAGAGCGCGGTGAAATTCGTGGCACGAGCCTCCGTCTTTAATGCACTGCTTCATGGAACCAGATAAATTGGTTTACAAAACATTGATGGTTTTTGGACGAATCCTTGAAAATATACGGATTGAGAACGTAAAATATCAGAATGGTAATAAGAAAAATATGACAAATGATATGGTATGAAAATCTCAACACCCATGGGAAAAATGGGGGTTCCAAAATGTGGGGACATGCTCCTTTAAGACTTCCTCCAGTGTCTCTGGTTTGGCAGCTGAAAGCACCACATGCCCATACATGCATAGATACATGTATCTTGAAGCTTTATGGCAGTTCATAGTAACACCTGGAGTATTAAACACTGATAGATGTGTAGGCCTCCTGGCACTATAAAAACATCCTTGCAGCGAAAAAATAAATTATTGAGAGTAAAATCAAATTTTCGTAGCAGTAGTCAAAATCATGTTTTCTTCCAATTTGTTTTGTGAAGCGCTCATGGAATTCTTCTTGCAGCATATTCATGATAATGCATTGGCACGTATAATACTGCGGAAAAAAAATTGCAGAATTTTGCCAATTTTGCCTCTGTGGAGAAAAGCAAGAATACACCGTCAACAATTACTGAGTAAACATTAGTGTGTGCACTAATTAAGGCCTTCAGTAAATTGGCAGCCTTTTGTGTGTTTTGCCATTGCTGCAAAATGCATGCCTAACCGGTAGCCAATCTATACTTCATTGCGTACACGCTTCTAGCGAGTTAGGCATGCAGTTGTCAAAGACTCTCGGAGCTAGAGGGAAAATTCCCAGGTTCAAAAGATAACAATCAGTTGGTAACCATGGCAATGCTTTTCTATAAATACAGAGCATCCATTGTGAGACCGAGTACATTGCTCGGCATGTACATGTATACAGCTTCTCAAAATATGAAACCATGAAGATCAAATTGGACATGTCACACAGATTAATATTTCGTCGCTAAATTTAAAAGCCATTGTTACAAAATTTAATGGCCATTGTCATTGTTTTGTCCTTTCTTGTCAGTGTCATTTTCTAGTTTTCAATTTATCTCCTCAATAATTGCACTTTCATTGGCTACATTGTGAGGCAGCATTGCTTGGGCATCGTTATTCTTATGGTTGACTTTAACACAAAAATATCAGGGGAATTAAATGAAAATGTTTGCCTATTCTATAATTTGTGTTAATCAGGATTCTATATGACATGCTTATAGGATGTGAAATGATTATATAAAATGCAAATCTATGTTACCAGGAGTTTACTGTGCCTCCACATTGTAATGTCTATAGTTTACAAATGTTTCATCAATCATGCAAATATACAAGACAGTAGTAAAGAATGTATCTTTATATTAAAGAATGTATCTTTGAATGTTCCATCCAATGAAGCAAAGTCAAGTTAAATTGTCTTTTTTGAGAAGCTTGTTCAGATTTTTTTTTCCCAGAAAGTGGATTTCGTTCTAACCTAACTGCATATAAAATACCTCCCCAAAACACTATCCATGGGAAAAAAACAGGAAATTTGCAATCTCCAATTTGGATGTGGAAGCAAAAAGGTTGGTGTGATCACTGCACTGCTTTATGGAACTAGATAAATTAGTTTAGATGTACAGATTGAAAGCACACAATTTCAGAATGGTAATGAGAAAAATATGACAAATGATATGGAACCAAAATCTCAACACCCATGGGAAAAATGGGTGGCTCAAAAATGTGATGTGGACACGCTCCTTTAAACCATTTGCACTTACTGTATGTTTATGTAGCGTTCTCCACTACCGGTTTTGTACATGCCACATTAAAATGTACATAAGTATGTACTAATCCCTGTACTAATCAAACAAAAAAAACATATTTAGATAAGTACTAAAAACACCACATTTTTGTTAAGTATATAAAGCTGATTTCAAGTTGAACAATTCATAGTATTAAATTGAAAATCTGATGGGACTTGTATGTCTTCATGTGTGCGCTTTGCCATAACACTTCATCATTTTAACCTTGCCGTCCTCATCAAACTTCACCGTCTCCGCTCTGTACAGAAATCTTGCATGGCTGCTCATTACGTGACACTAGGATTTGACGATATGTGATATCTCCTGCCTGATCATGGGTAATCATTTAGGCATAAATTGCCTGCAGGTGGACATGCAAATCTGTAAGGTTTATTTCTGTGGCTTCGTTTCTTCATCTGCCGAGGAGCAGAGCTGATCAATTTTCGGAGGTTATTGCCTTCCTGAGTTCAAATTGGTGGAATAGAATGAACCTCCATGGATAGGCTTATACATAATCATGACCTACGTGGCTCGAATGCCTGCAATTGATAAAATCACAAAAAATGTCAGAAAGGTAGTGGATACTTGTAAGCATTAAAACTATGTTTTACCTATTGGGGCGACAGTTTTTGTGTAAAAAAGCTATGTTAGGGCGACACGCTCTATTAGGGCGACAATTTGGTGTCGCCAAATATTTTGGAGGTTAAAAACCATTTTTTTAAGGTCAAAAACCATTTTTGTTAAAGGTCAAAAACCATTTTTATTAGATCTAGAACCATTTTTCTTAGGTCTGGAACCATTTTCGGAAGCTTTGGGTAGAGAAATTTGGTGTCAATTTGAGTGATTCTTGCCGAAATTTCAGTGGTCTCTGGGGAAAGGTATCCCTTAATGTCGCCCATTTATAGCATTCAGGGTTATTGTTATTATTATTATTATTATTACTTATTTAGCCATTCCTGCAATACACAAAATAGGCAAGAAGCAACAAAAGTAAACATTACTGTGATCCAAGGACCTGCTGCCCCAAAAATAGATAAATAAGACGTTCTGTATGGAAATAAATCATTGACCTAAAATACAGTTTGAATATATGAAATATGAAGGGAAAAAAATGAATATAAAAAGAACAAATATAAATCAACAATATAAATATCAATCACAATATAAAATTATAGTGGGGGAGTCGGGCAGTCACATTGTCGCCCTGCGTCATATACGAGTAGAAAGTTTGTAGATCTATTGTCACATCATTTGAATATAAAAACCCGTCCCCTGTCGAGGCCACCGGTGCAAAGGGTCTATATATTGCATGAGGTGAATTCGTAATTAAGCTGATGCAATTATGTGTCCTGCCCCTAGCCCCGGTATATTGTTCCTTTAACATCGAAATCTGTATGTTTCCAACATTTCCCAACAGGTTTACTTGTCTGGGGATGTCTCAGCTAGTAACAAAGTAAGACGGTGTTTACCAAACTGCTGATGTGTGTTTAAGTGCATGCAGGGATTTGATTAATTGGTGCCTTGTTTGTGAAGAAGCTAAATAGACGTTAAGTGTAAAATTCCATATCACGCCATGGCCTGAGGCAACATGCACAGAACTATACATAATGTGCTGCTTTTCTAGTAGCAATTTCACACACACTCGCACTGCACTTTAAATTGCTATCCCTGGTCATTATGCTCATTCCTTTTAAAATATTTTCAAAATTATGTGCACACATGGGTATAGTATAAATATTTTTTTCCCAATTAATATCTGTATTTTCACTAACAGTAATGTTTACATCAAATATCCAGTGTATTGATTTCTTGTGTACAAGTGACTCGCCCCCGAGTTCAATCCCGTGTCGATTCACACTTGTTCTCAAACTCGCCCCAGGGCGAACTCACCCCAGGGCGAACTCGCCCCGGAAATTAGCACCTCGTCCCTCAACTTCAACAAGTGAGAACTCTTAATTCCCTGCCCCTTTTCACACTACCGTTCTCACCCAGGAGAGAGAGTCTTGCCCTGGGGCAAAAATCAACTCTGGTCCCGAGCATTGTTGAACTCGCCCCAGGGAAAGAGCAATCTCCGAGTATAGCACGGGGTGGGAATTTCAAGTGGGAACTGAGGCTTATTTTCACCCCCACGTTTAAATTTCCTCTAACCCACGTTGTGCCTGCATGTTTCTGTAGCGTCTAGTCTACTGCTAATTACTGACCATAACATACACACGCAGGTGGAAGATGATCAAATGAACGCTTCGGGTGGGTAATTTGAAACTGATTGAGAGACGAAGGTTAGCATTTTATGCACCTAATGGCTTTTATATGTGAGATGCATCTGTGTGAAGATTGGGAGCGTCATATTAAGGAAAAGAGTACTGGAAGTAATGGACGCAACGTGTGCATCTTGCGATGCTCCATATACATTATGTGTAAATTGAAACCTCATTTAAAGGCAGTATATACATCATTAGTAATCTCGAAAATCAGAAATGTTCACAGATTTACGCCTAACTTACACAATATAAACATGTTGACCGTAGAAAACTTCCCCTGAAATTGTTTTGTCTGAAGTGCTATAGTCTTTGAGAAATGAGACGAAAATTAAATTCGCCCCAAAACCTATTTAGCCCAAGTGCCATTTCGCCCCAAACCACTTCGCCCGAGTGCCATTTCACCCCAAATTACTTCGTCCAAACACTACATCGCCCAAATACCACTTCGCCCCAAAACCACTTCGTGCACAGGCCGTGGTTCAGGGCGAAATGGTTATGGGCGAAGTGGTTTTGGGGCGAAATGACTGCAAACCCTTTTTTGACTGTTTTCTCAAACGTTAGACAAAGTACGGAGCTGGTTTTTGCTCAGGTTGGTTTTAATCATGCATATCTTCAATCACACAGGGGGATAAAACTATTTGTAACAGTTTACCAATCATGTATACTATCTTTAATGCACACTCTTTCTCGGTGCATGTAGGAATTTTGAAAGTGAAGGGACACTAAAATTTCTGTATTGGTGTGGGGGCAGGTTGAGGGAGCGGCAGCGGCGCATGTGGCTTAGCCAAGTGGTGTAGTGGACTGAATCCATGGCCAAGACCTTAGTTGAATTCACATGTTGTGGGTTCGAATCCTGTCATAGGCCAAGTGGTTTGATGCATTGAACTCGAGAGCGCGTGTCTAATTCGATGGTCGTGGGTTCGATTCCCGGCCGCGAACATGGTGCATGTGCCCTTGGGCAAGGCACTTTGTCATAAGTTACCTCTCCCTACCCAGGAGTAAATGGGTACCTGCAAGGGTTGCAACCTTCGAGCGCTTGTGTCAGGCTGCCAGGGTTGCATACTCCCCAGGGAGTTGTGCCAAATGAGCAGGGTAATGAAATTGTGAAGCGCCACGAGTATCCCGCAGGATAGATAAATGTGCGCCATATAAGATTTCATAAAAGTTATCATTATAGGTCAATCCATGGTGTGTGTGCCATTGGGCAAGGCACTTTGCCATTAGTTACCTCTCTCCACCCAGGAGTTAATGGGTATACCTGCAAGGGTTGCAGCCTTCGAGCGCTTGTGTCAGGCTGCCAGGGCTGCATACTCCCCAAGCAGGTTACCCTCCCCATCCAGCAGGTCATCCAAGGCCATTAGGAACATCATTTGTTGGTTGTCCTGGACGACATCCATCAACCTGTTACCCATTGACTTCACTGTAACCCAGGTTGGGGGCCTTATTACCGGGTACTTTTAGCGGGAGCCAGCTGAGCCTGGAACTCACGAAAGGGCAGGGTCGTCACTCGCCCTAAAGCAGGGCAATTCCGGAAATTCAAATTTACACTTCAGAGACTTTGAGGGCTTGTAATGCTTCATGAATTCAAGTTGTTTGATTTTAAACACATGTTCTTCAAGCATCATTGATGGAAGTGTTATTCCTGAAAAAACTGATTGTAATGCCATTCTCAATATGCGTGGTACATCCTAAAATATCTCGGTTTCGTACGCCTGAAACCGAGGGTTTTTGGGACCCTACACACTTACGGAGAATGGCATTGCAATCACTTTTTCAGGAATTACACTTCCATCAATGATGCTTGAAGAACATGTGTTTAAAATCAAACAACTTGAATACGTGAAGCATTAATTTACAAGCCCTTAAAGTCTTTGAAGTGTATGATTTGAATTTCCGGAATTGCCCAGCAGCCAACGACACATGCTTCCCGTATATATTTACAGCTTGGTTACCTCCCCTGCAGTCTCGGTAAAATTTCCCTGTGTCAAAAAGTCCAAATGCGGACAGTAGTAAAATTTAACCATTTTCCATTTTACCATCGTCTCGGTAAAAGATTATAAAACCTTTCAAAAAAGAAGTCCAGTTCGGACACGGCTTAAAACTACTTTCTAGTCAGCTCAAAATAAACAGTTCTTGTATTCTCCAAGGAATTGTCGCGCTTTTCAGTTTTGCATGGCTGCACAGATGAGTGATTGGATCGTGAAGAAATGTAATAGGTTATCATTCATCTACATGTACTGTCAAAAGATGTCTGTGCAGGGAATTGGTTGTAAATCAAAGCTATTTAAATTGAGGATGGGGCAATGACATGCCAAACGCAGAAATGGGTACATAAAACATGTTGCATGTTACAAATGCAAGAACATGCCTGCTGGACAGCACTCTTTCTTTATCAAAGGGCCCCTTATTTAGGATTTTTATCATTGAAATATATGCTTTAAAACCACTCTACTCAGTTAAAGTCATAAAAATCCTATTTGAAGCTTGCTTTGGGGGTTAAAACAAAGGTTTTTAGTTTGTATGCTTATGCAAATATGCATATTCATGACCAAGGTCACGATGTCACAAGAGGCAAACACAGAAAAATCACATTCAACTGTGCACAAAAGATTCCCCTTTTTTTAGTTTGTTTTACATGTTGCCTGCTGTAAGTTATGACAACTGGGGGTAGAAACTGCAGCAGTTTGCCACAAGTCCAACTTGAAGTCTTATGTTTTTTCTTAACTTTTCCCTTCTGTCTTCCTTAAGTGATGCACTCCGAACAGCGCCCTCTGTCTGTAATTTATTGCAATGAAATCTTCAAAGTTGAAAAAGGCCACCTTTTATTGATTTTACATCCAAACGAACAATTGTATGTCTTGCTGAACAAGTAATCTGTCATTATGAAGCAAAGCTTAGGCACAAAGTTGTTTAGCATGTCGCAGGCCCTTTAAATATCATTCTGCATGTAGTATTGGGCACAGATATTTAGAGCAAAAACAATAACATGTACAGTATACTCATTGGGTGTTTTGATAAAAGCTAGATGTATTGAGGGCTACAAATTGTCATCTAAGCCGAAGGTTAATGCTTTCCTTTCCGGTAAAATTTGTAAATGAAACGATACTTGATGAAACACAATGGTTTAACATCCAAGATGAGGCTTCAGTGCTCATTTGAATTTTGTCAATTAAACGCAGAGGCTCGTCAGCAATGCACGCGCGCCACGTTTGTGCCACTAAATACGCATCTCCATAGCAAAGGCATGGAGCTGCGTATTTTGTGGACACGAATTTGGCGCATGCGCATTGCTGATGAGCCTCTGCCTTTAAAGCTCCAAAATTTATAGTTTGAAAATGGTTTCCCACAAGAGCATTTTCCAGATTTGATTTCTTTTTCGTTTTGTGGACTTCTTCAAACTCATTCCTGACTCATTGCGGTTTTGCTTGCTCATCTAAAAAAAAGACCTTGAGGGGAGCGCAGTCGAAAGCTGAGAAGACAATTTGTGCAAAGATGCGTTAATATCTTCCCAGATCATGACCACGTAACTTTGTGTCATCGCTACGGCAATAGTCTTGATGAGTATTGAATGACCTAGATCGATAGGGTAGTGGGTTACCTTTTTTTACTTTCTGTCTCTCCTCATGGTTGCGGCTTGACATTATTTACAGTACATTTCAGCCCCTGGGCTTGGCAGCATCACTGGTTGGGCATGGCAATCCATATAGGTAAGAACCGTGGCTGTGAATGCCTAATTTACCGATTTATTCATTCCGTTTTCGTCTTTGTGCCGTGTGCCGCCTGCCTGCCAAAGAACGAAATAAGTAGACTAGAGCCTGTCGGGTTGCATATTGACTGTTAGTGGGCTCAATGCTCGGAGCAGTGAATCGCAAAGTGTTTCGTATTTTCCTTTCTCCTTTTGAGATTATGTCAAGGGTCTGGTTTTGCGGCACATCCTGGATGCGGGAAATCGTTCTACACAGGCCAGAAAAGCCGGGGAGCATTTCGCAAGATTGAATTGTGTCATGAAGTGAGTCAAATGATCGGATGGCCGGTGCTTGTGCTCTGTCTTGGCCACAGTGCACTTTGTATTGGAGGGGAACATACGTCGGATGTTTTGGAGGACGCCAGATTTTTAGCGAACCTGCAGACATTTGTGAAATTTCTGGAGATTGAAGAATCTACAACAGTTGGGTGAACTCATTTTCTGATTTCTAGTTGTCTGGATGTGCACGAGCCTTTAAATTATCCTGAACTTTTGGGGATGCTTACCAGACCTGGATGCTAACCGGACCTAGTGCTGATTTCACAAAGCGCTTAGATGCGTCTTAGGAAGGGTCACTCTTCTTATCTTGGGATGTCGCTGTGGGAATTAGGATGCATTGAACTCGTCTTGACTTTTGTGAAATCGATGCCTGGCCAGAGGAGATGCATTGATTTCTCATCAAAGTGATCAATTACAGATATTGGAACTGATCAATAACTACATGTAATGCATCATTGCCTCGTCAGCTGTCATCCTACATACATGTATGTATGGTCCCATGAAAAAGCATAACACAAGATCTAGTTTTCGCTCGAAAATAGCGCCTCGGAAATTGGAGCATTCTTACAGAAACTTATATTAGTATAAAATGGACACATTGGCTTCCGGATATTGATCTCCACCAACCATGGATTTTGGTTGGGCCTCTGCACTGATGTTCACTCCGAAGAAACGACCAAGGTACATGTAAAAAGACTTCCTCCTTTCCTTAATTATTGTTCATATTTCTGTGGAATTTGTAGTAATTTTGTGTGTGTGTTACATTTTGTCCTGGCAACCTCTCTCGAGACAGTGTTACATAAAGTTGATATGGCACTTAAAGATAATATACATGATTGGTAAACTGTTACAAATAGTTTTATCCCCCTGTGTGATTGAAGATATGCATGATTAAAACCAAACTGAGCAAAAACCAGCTCCGTACTTCGTCTAACTTTTGAGAAAACAGTCAAAAAAAGGTTTGCAGTCATTTCGCCTCAAAACCACTTCGCCCTGAACCATTTCGCCCTGAACCACGGCCTGTGCACGAAGTGGTTTTGGGGCGAAGTGCCATTTGGGCAATGTAGTGTTTGGACAAAGTAATTTGGGGCGAAATGGCACTAGGGCGAAGTGGTTTGGGGCGAAATGGCACTTGGGCGAAATAGTTTTGGGGCGAATTGATTTTTCATCTCATGAGACGAAAACTAATTGTTCTACTCATTTCTCAAAGACTATAGCACTTCAGACAAAACCATTTCAGGGGAAGTTTCTACGGTCATCATGTTTATGTTGTGTAATTAGTTAGACGTAAATATGTGAACATTTCTGATTTTCGAGATACCAATCATGTATACTGCCTTTATACATGTAGGCTCTTTCATCATATTGATTTTTAGAAGATATCTGTTCTCTTTTGGTTTTATCAAGGTTCCTGTGTATTTAGGTGTAGTCAGAAGGGCTTTTCAAACTCAAAAATTTCTGCATCAGTCTTGTGATGAATATAAAGATTTCAGTCAATCTATATCGAGCAACAAAAGAAACGCAAATTTTATTTTATTCAAAATTTCTTTTGTAATTAAGTTGACATCAAAATATTCACATAACAGCTTCATTATGCATGACTGCATAAAGCCTGTGTGCTGAAAATTCCCACTCTCAAATTGACTGGTACCCTTTTTTGCGTTTCTTTTGTTGCTCTGTGTATTTTGCATTGTCAAAAAAATCAACATGGGTGACACACTGGTCAAATCCTGTCTTGTATCAAGTTTATATAGAGTAATTAAATTTTTTCATGATACCTGTAAAGTGTAAGTGCTGGGTCTCTGGTGATGATATACATGGTGTGATTGTAATGTCAAATTTAAAATAAAATAAAATAAAAAAACCCACTTCGTGGTGACAGCCAAACTTTATTACCATTAATTCATAGACAAAAACCCTGCATGGATTTTTCAGGTTTTCTGAAGTATTACTGCATCTATGTGGCTGAAATTTCTACAAGTTAAAATGTAATGCTGCTGTTCCTGTTTGTAAAGGTTTCCCTATCATGTAATCTGTCTATAAGTTTGAGGGCCTTCAGCTTTATACAAAAACACCTTGGTGCTTGTAAATGTTTAATTTCACACCAGCATGTACATGTTCATTCAAAAAGTGAAACAGCAAAATGAACGATAATGAGCAAATATTGCAGGAACACGTGCCAGCAGCATGATTAAATTCAAGTCACAAATTTCTGCGTTCGTGCAACATCACTCCTAATGCTTGTCTACGTAGCAAGGCCATTTGGTTGATGATGTGCAGTTTGGGTAATAAACCCGTCTCAATACACAGATGCCCTCCTCATGCAACTGATAAATTGATGGATGCTCAAGGCCTCGTACGCACAGTGACAGCCAAGTTACAGTCTGGCTTTTGTGAAGTGGGCCCTCTTGTGTTGGAGAAAAAGAATTATCATTTCTGACTGAGTGCGGCATGGTGAAATTGTTAGAGCCCCCTCTGTTGAGAGGAAGACGTGTAGTTCATTTAATGGCAGGGTGATTGCCGCTGTGAATAATGCTGAATATGTCTTGGCTATGACTAAATGGTAGCTGCTAAATCGCTTCAGTGACAAAGACTGGGTATTATTTCTGGCTGTGGCTAATTCTGACGCAACCTAATTATAGAAACTGAATAACAAAATTTAATCTGCATTCTTTGTTTTTCTTCATCTTTGTCTGAGAGACATCTGCGTCTTAAAGCTCTGCCTGCAATACGTTTCCTTAAAATTTCTCATCTTCACCCAAGGGGTAAATGGGTACCTGCCAGGGGTGTGTTTGGTGAAACGAACACTCCCTGCGAGTATGGTGAAGGTGTACAATTGCAGTATGAGCTCATGAGTGTCTTATGCTGTTCTTGATGAGAATTAACAGAAGTTTGTTGAACACAGTGAACGACCAATCACTTTGGAATAACTTTCAAGACTGTTCTGCTTAAATGATTTCCTCCAGGTCCACAGTAATGTGACATTTTCTGTTTCTGGGAGAATCATGAAGTTTTGGGGCTCCTAGTAAACCATATTTGTTGGGTTTTTAACTTGATTGAGCCTGTGTGGTATGGATCTCCAAAACGGCCCGAGAAGTGCAGGAGCTCTGGAAGGCTTTCCAGGCAGAGAGTGGCATGCTCCCTGCCTCAGTGGCTCTTATTGAGGTTGGTGCAGTCGGCCTTCCCTCATTTAAAAATGGTCATACACATTTTTACCCGATAAAATGTTACATTTCTCGGCCTCCTTAATCTTAAAGGAGCGTGACCAGATCACATTTTTGACTCACCAATTTTTCCCATGGGTTGTGAGATTTTGATACCACATCAGCTGTCATATTTTTATCATTACCATTCTGAAATTTTGCGTTCCCAATCCGTATACTTTCAGGGATATCGTCAAAAACTACAGATGTTTTGTAAACTAATTTATCTGGTTCCATAAAACAGTGCAGTAACTACACCAACCTTTTTGCATCCGTATCCAAATTGGAGATTGCAAATTTCACGTTTTCTCTTCATGGATAGTATTTTGGGGAGGTATTTTACATAAGTCAAAGTATAATTTGCATTTTTGTAACTGTCTTTGGTGACTTTTTGCTCAAAGAAGCTTTGAGAAAAATGGGAATTTGGGTGAAGAGACGGGAAGAGACAAACTGAAAACCGAAAAGATCAACTTTGGCAGAGAGTGTTTTTGTTATTCTGTGGTTTATCAGTGCTTCGTTTCACTTCAAATCCGATCCACACCGCTTTATCTCAGAGCAACACGCATCAAATTTATGCCTGAAAAGGTTAATTGTGAACCCACCCTAAAAAAACAAATTATCGTGTCGCTTGTCGGCAATTTAGATTTTGTTTCAGCTGGCAGTGTGGGCCCTTCCTCCATCCCACTAAATCTCCTGGTTACACATTGAATCAGCTATTGTTCCCTCGAGTATGCCCAAACTGACAGGTGACCTTTTAAAAAACGCCCACACCTCCTCGACTATCCCTCGCTGATATTGATGATTTCCCCGCAGAAAGATGTATTATCTGGTTTGTGCTAAAAGTCCTCTCTGCCTCTTTAGCACGGATTTGGCGCGGTTTGTTCTCGCGGCACTGAGGGACACAAATTATCACTTTGATAAATATCACCGAGAATTGCCGATGACGGGCACAGAACCCTGGCTCATTGTCGCAGTGAAAATGAAATTACGTAAATAAACAGTTCAGTTGATATCTTAAAGGTATACAACCGGATGAACCTTGATAAGAGTGTTTTGTTTACAACAAGGAATTTCTTTTTGTTCATTTTTTAAAATTTCTGATAATACAAGGTTACTGTCGAGATCACATTTTTGAGCCAATTTTTCCCATGGGTGTTAAGATTTTGATACAGTATCATTTGTCGTATTTTTCTCATTACCAGTCTAAAATGTTGTGCTCTCAATCTGTAATAATTCAAGGATATCGTCAAAAAACTACCGATGTTTTGTATAAAACTAATTTATTCGGTTCCATAAAGCAATCCAGTGATTACACCAGCCTTTTTACATCCAAATTGGAGTTTGTAAATTTGCTGTTTTCTTCCAATGGATAGTATTTTTCGGGAGGTATTTTATATGATTGTTAGGTTTTTAGAGCGAAATTCATTTTCTGGAAAAATCTGAACAAGCTCTATAATCTCCATAGTGACAAGGAGCTCTAATTAAGACTAGTTCCTTGTCCACATATTCCACATACAAACATGAACGAACGCAATATCTATTTCCCATGCAGATTATTGCGTTCATTACTTTGCCCAGTTGCGCTCCCATGCAACATTGGAGAGAAAATTGGGTTCATAGGGAAAACCTGAGGGAGTACCGGTATACCACTGTGCCTTATAGCTCAGCTGGTAGAGCATCAGCCCGGTGAGTCAAAGGTCTCGAGTCCGAATCCCGATAAGGCCCTTACAATTTCTTTCTCATTCCAATATTGGAGTGGTATTGTAAGCCGTTTTTAGTCGGGAACTTGAATTTGTTATCGCATTGTAGGTTTCATTCTGTCATGGCCGTGTGTACTTTATTTGTTTAGGTTTTTGTTGGTGGTTTTTATCTACTCTCGGCAGAAGTGAACGTTCAAGTTGACATTCAAACTAGATTTGTTTAGCCGCGTTAGCAAACCGGAAACTAAAGGTCAAACATTTGTATTTGTTCGTGACAAGTTCGGAAAAAAATTTCTCCATTTTATTGATTGAATTTATTTATTTTTTCATTTATTGGCGTTTGGGCGCTCACAAACATGTTACATCAAAGAATATCGTCACAACGAAAAAAACAAACAAAAATCCCATTGCAATTCCCTGGCTGGTCCCTGGAAGTGTGATCCGAAATGAGACCTATACACAGTCTAATGCTTTCTGCAGAAAGTGATCGCTATATTTTTTCCCATCCAACTCAACATTTACCATCATCTGGCTGCTCATCCAGTGGAAAGATTTCTTAAGATGAAGAAAAGGTTGACAAAATGCCAAAGGTGACATTTAGAAGATTAAAGAGAGAAAAGAAATTGGAATTTGAAAAGATCATCTGAGGCGTTTTAAAGTTAACGTCCGGCTTCCTTCAGTATCTCACTACCCCACCCCATTAGCAGAAAATGGAACAAATTTCCTGAGGCGAAGAATGCACCAAATATTACCGAGTCTATGCACTTTGAAGTGTTTCAAGCAAAGTACTCTAAAATTGGATAGAATGTCTAAATTTAGGCTTTTAAAATGAATTATTGTTGATGTAAAAAACATCTGTTGTCCCCTTTGCATTTTTACATGAAAACGAGAAACAAAACATTAATTAAAGGTAAAATACATTATTGGTATCTCGAGAAATCAGAAATATTGACAGATTTATACATACATGTAACTTACTAAATAATAAACACGGTGACGGTAGAAAACATCCCCTAAAATGGTTTTGTCTGAAGTGCTATAGTCTTTGAGGAATGACCTAAACAATTATTTTTCGTCTCACGAGACGTAAATTCATTTCGCCCCAAAACCACCTCGCCCTGGACTACTCCTGGACCATTTTTTTTACTATTTTCTCAAAGTTACGGAGCTGATTTTTGCTCATGTTGGTTTTAATCATGCATACCTTCAATCACACAAGGGGGTGAAACCATTTGTAATGGTTTACCAATCATGTGTACTACCTTTAAAACCAGAAATATATTTTCATTGATTTTTTCGGTATTTTCATTTTGTCTTCATTAAAATATCTGTCCTGAGGTTTAGTGTTGTAAATGCAATATTATGAAATTTAACTAAGATATAAATTTACAATAGCACCAGGGGCAGGTTTCTCGGGTTGAAAGGATTCAGAAAAGAGTTTGTCATTATATTCTTTCAAATCAGTAAAACTATGTTTTACCTATTGGGGCGACAGTTTTTGCGTAAAAAAGCTATGTTAGGGCGACACGGTCTATTAGGGCGACAATTTGGTGTCGCCCCAATATTTTGGAGGTTAAAAACCATTTTTTTAAGGTCAAAAACCATTTAATTTTTAAAGGTAAAAAAACATGTTTATTAGATCTAGAACCATTTTTCTTAGGTCTGGAACCATTTTTGGAAGCTTTGTGTAGAGAAATTTGGTGTCAATTTGAGTGATTCTTGCCAAAATTTCGGTGGTCGCCGGGGAAAGGTTTCCCGTAATGTCGCCCGTTTACAGCATTCAGGGTTCTCTGTATATACATGTATCTTATGCCGAGGCCCTGGCCACATTGCAGCTTGACACTCTTGAACATCGTAGAGCAAAAATATGCAAGGATTTTGCTCTAAAATCGAGCTGCTCTACAAAATTTGCATCCTGGTATGCTGCCTCTGGGTATAGCTCATCCATGACTTTAAGGAAGAAGTATCCATTTGGGGCATTCAAATGCAGGACTAAGCGGTTTAGGTGTAGTCCCTTGCCCTATTTGACAACTCTTTTAAATTAATGAAATGAGTCTAAATATGTACAGGTGCAATGTATCACAAATGCACCAATTTTGCTCATTGTCGCTCTGATCAAATTTTTAACCATGTGCAATTGAAGTATTTTAGTAATTTTTAGTATTTGTTGTTTTTTATAAATTTCTGTTGTTTAAATATTGTAAGTGATGTGCAATTCAGTTATTAACTGCTATATGTCATGATTTAAAAAAAAAAAACCATAAACCTGTATCTTAGAATATTTGTTGTTTTCATGGTAACATGACTTTCTACATATTTTCTGCTTTTCCTTTTCTATTTTGAAAAGGAGTTTTTGACATAAGATGTTGCCAAATAAGGATCGGTCTCGCAGTAATATCAAATAACAAGTTAATCTTGGGGTAAATATCAAAGGTGATGCTATCTCTATAGTAAGCCAGCTTTTGCCCTTGACTTTGAACAAATCTTAAAGGCTATAATAAGATTGTCTTCCCCAAAAGGAAGAAAACAAACCACAAATTTGGCAGTATGACGTACATCTTTTTTTTCTTCTTCTGTGTGCGCAATGAGTGAAGCTCAGGTGCTTTTTGTGGAAGAATGAAAAAGCCTGGTAGCCATAGCAACACCGCATTGCCGATTAGGATCTTTCCATTATAATGTAGGGGTTCTGAAATAAGAATAAATGTGTTGTGGTATGATAAATTTGTCACGATGTCACACAGACACCCCTTTTGAAGTGGTGGCGCTGGTCCGCACGCCCACGTTGTTTACAAGCCTCACCGAGCCGTGAGGCAACCAACATCACGATGCTTTTCCAAGCCCGGTTTGGAGTTTGTCGCACGTGGCGCGGTGGGAGGCTTTCATTTCCCCTGACGAGCCACTTTGCTGAAACCTAGAATTGGAAATTGATGTTCTAATGTCAGATATTCGAGATGAGATCTTGAAAATTGCTTCCATTAGGCTATGAAAAAAACAAATTACTAGTAGCTCTGATTTGTGTCTAATGGTTTAGGATGTCGGTACCTTTTCCAATATGCTACTTCCGCGAATTTGGTTGGATTGAAATTTCTTGTTTTTCTGAGTGGAACTACTCCGTGACGAATCTCATCGCATCATCTCAAATTAATATTTACACCTTTTGGGTTTACACATGTGTGTCATCTACCACTTTATAGAACCTTTGCACGGCGGCCATGACAAGGCATATGCAGCACGATATGTGGCAAACAGACTCCCCCCTATCATTGTTCCCCTATTGTGTCTCGAACATCCAAGGAATTCCTTTCAGTTTTTAGGGGGGATTGGTGCGTTAACAAAAGGGAAGAGTGTGTTGAGGTATAGGGGAATTAGGGGAGTCCCTCTGCCACATATCGTGTTGGGTATATGACAGGGGGCAGTCACATTGTCACACGTGTCATACATGAGTAGGTGCTTTGTGGTTGTATTGTTACATCAATTAAATAAGAAAACCTGCCTCCTGTCATGGTCGCTGGTGCAGAAGCTCTATTGAATTTATTATAGGCCTATTCCCGGACTCAACACACATGTGTGATATATGGGTCTTTCTATAAATTAGGGGTCCAATGTTGGTGTCCCCCGTTACATTTTACATCTTGTTTTTGTAAATTCAGGACACATTCTTTAAATACTTTCCATCTCAAAGAGAGAGTACATAAAGTACAATTCATACAAAATTGTTTAAAAGCCATTTTAATGATTTTTTGTACGAAAAATAACACATCAGGTGTAACAGGGGACACTAAATGTCACACTTTTGGACCCCTAATTTATAGAAAGACCCATATGTGAGCCTCTGTTAAGAATGAGACAGCAACTTCAATGACTGAACTGTGTCCAATGTCCAATTGTACAGATGCAGACTAGATTGTAATGTCCTTTGGGGTTGATTCTGTAATTTATGCAGAATTTATCTGGCTTCCTTCCTTGTTATGCAACTCACTCTCAACTTTGTTCAAATACAATACATTTTTCTCCAAATAAGTGCGGAACTGTCATTTTCAAAGGACTTCATCTGCTCCTGAGGCCCTTAAGGAAATTGTTGTCATGGGGTGCCTAATTAATACCGGGTAGAGGGAAAAATGTTTTAATTAGGAGTGAGCAAGGGAGTGCGCCAGATGTGATTTTTGTACACTTGGCTATGAGACAGAAGGGGAGATATCCCCGAACCCCGAAGGCTAAAGATCGATGATCTATTAATGCATTTACACCGTCTGAGCAAATCCCGAGCCCTAAGTGGCCCGGCTTCTGTGTGTTTCTGCCATGTAATATCCTGGCATTAATGGACTTGCAAAACGAGCGTCTTTAGAATTCAGCCACATGCCTTGGTGATTTGTCCGGTTCGGAGAAGACAACTCGCAGAATTCTAGAAAAGGATGTCAATGCTAAAAGATTGGGGTCTGTCGGGAATTGCCTTTTCGTAATACAATGGATTGCCGCACTTATCCAATGTTGAAGAGGACCGGGTACATGATTGCGCGGCCTAGCAACCCAAGGCAGACAAATTATTCCGGGGAAAGAGAGTGTGGCAGATACATCATTCAGCAAAAAAGCTATTTGAGCTGCCAGGATTGGATTTAGAGCCGTCTCCCAGGATTTCTTCTCCAGTATTTTTGTTTTTTTTATCTCGGAACCATCCGGCTTGCAATTTGGTCGAAAATAGATTCTTGCGGACTTGCCCCCTTAGCGCGCAAGGGATAAAGGTTTCTGCCAGCATCTGAACTTTTGCCCTAAGTAATAATATTTCACATTTTGAGTGATTTTTCCACCTGCTCTTCTGTAAATGCAGCAAGCTTTCTGCTATATAAACAGTAGATGGGCCTCGATCATCCAATAAACCATTATCGCAACCTCAACATAACAAAAATGTTTGTTCTGTAATTCCCAAAATTAGGGGTCCAAAATGTTTGGTGTCCCAGTTACGTACGACACTCTCTGCTTCAAAAATCACCACTTATGACCACAAATTCTCAGTAATGGACTGTGGCCTGTGATTATAGGGGGCAGCATCATCTTCTTCAATATTTTGTTTTCTGATTCCTGAAAAATATTCAAAACAAAAGACCATAAAGGCTTATAATTTGTTCCATGGTATTAAATAGGAGTTTGGTGTCCCGGGTTACCTACGCCAATGAAAATTGGCTGTAGAATGAGTTTGCATTAACCTTGGTGCCTTATCCACACACAAACATTAAATTTGAGTGGCATTTGTACAAATAAAAATTATTATTTTCTACTGGGAAACCACATTCAATCATTAAAAACACTTGGAAATCTTAAAAAGCAGGTCACACTAATTTTGGGAATTACCCCTATGCTTTAGTTGGATCAACAACTTGAATATTGCTACATTTCCTGAAATTGGTGAAAAACCACAGATGAAACCCAATCAA
Organism: Henricia sp. BOLD:AAB3569; assembly: GCA_037783545.1. NCBI lineage: Eukaryota > Metazoa > Echinodermata > Asteroidea > Spinulosida > Echinasteridae > Henricia > Henricia sp. BOLD:AAB3569. Next base: position 1,009,952 of record JBBELK010000402.1, read on the forward strand.
CAAGGATCTGCTTTCTAACTGGAATTCGGTCACTGCTCATCTGCAAACCTAGATGAAATATATATCAAACCAGGAAACAACTTTGAAAACATAAATGCTACATATCGCATGTTGAGATTTTTCTTTGAATTAATTCACCAGAGGATGCTTTTACAGGCATTGCATTTATAGGTCAACAAAACAGCGTGTTTGCGACGGTGAAAAGCTCGAGTGTGCAGTTGCTTGTGGAAGATTGGACTTATGAATTATTCAAGTTTTATTCCTCCAATCAGAGAAAAGGTTGGATGATACTGCTTCCAGCCCACCAATCACGACGTGGCTTGTATAATCATGCATGGAATTGGAACTAATGAAAGCAAATTAGTTGAGAGATAATCACTGTGGAGGCGAGTTGCATCATTAAGATTGTCAGTCAACTGAGGGTGGAGGATAATACATCTATCATGCTCAAGAGATTTTACTTATTTTGGTGTAGCAAACTCTGAACCCCTGGTTGAGCCATTAGACATTTTTAATGAGCGTGGATTTTGGCGAGTGGCTTTAACAGCTGGGGACGCATGCCACACTAATCTCCCAGTACCAAACCGGCGACAGAGCTGTCCAGACACTCTTTTGGATAAGAAGACCTCGATCGTGTTCTTTGTTTGGTTGTGATGCAAACACGTACGCACATCTGTTAGTGCAGACTTCATTCTCTCTGAGGTTTCACTGTTTGCGCTGTATCTGTTAAAGCGTTACATTTTCGCTCTGATGTTCCTGCAAGCTGTTGAAATTAAGAAAATTTATTTTCAGTTCTCCCCCCAAAAAATGTCAAGAAGCTGCAAATTTAATAAACGGACTTGTGAGAAATATGGTTGGCAGACGTAGACCTGTGTTCTGAGCTTCAGGCAGTATGCTTTTTGTTGTCACCGGGATAAAAAAAACCTACTCCCACGAGAAGTCGCATATGTGGCTAAAAGCAATTACATGTACATATCAAAAAGCGATTGAGGAACAACTGCAATCTTGCGTCTGTGGGGGTCGCATTGCTCCGGGCAAATTGTGACGATGAAAAACATTGCGCAATTTTACAGAATATAAGACTGATGACCAACTTGTGTTGAAATAATACTGCATTAGTGGTCGATGAGGATCGTGGTGTTTTTCTAACCGAGTGAAATTCATCCGCTATTTGAGACTGGGAGCACTATCCAATCGTCAGCCATCTGTCGCGGGAAGAGTTCATCTGCTGTGCGTGGCTGAGTTGCTCTATTTGCAGGTCACCTGGTCACACGGCATCGTGCAGGGAACTCGTCACGACTCGTGTTTCGCCTCAGCCAGTCAGTCAGCTGTGCCGAGTGTAATTTAGTTTGCTGCATTGCACGCGTCTTGTCTAAAGCCTGGAACTCGAGACACAAATCAGAAAATGAGCAGCTGTACCCTGATACATTGCACAGTGGCACTTCTATAAAGCAATCTGGCATAGTAGTTTTTGACGAGTCGGTCTACCGTCATCTCATATACTCACTACGGATTTGTGTGCGACAGATTAATTCTTGGCTCCTTATTTAATTTGGGACCATTATGTCTCAGCTAAAGAAGTTCAGCCGGAGATCTTTAAGGAGGGGCTCTGTGGCCTGCAACTCACCCCTGAGGGAGCTAAAAGTGGAGTCACAGGTACCTACGATATTGCCATGGCGACCAAGGAAGAGGGCACTAAGTTTGCCAGACGCATTCAGCCCATGGAGGTGAAGTTTGTTTTTCTTATTGATCTTTATCATCTCACATTGTTCCAAATGCGTACTTACACATTCTATGTATGTACTACACAAAGATTTGACAGTCCAAAATAGCTCAATTTTTGTGAGTTTAGTTTTAATACTGGATGAAGCAAGGAATGCACAAAAATCGGGGGAAAATGAAATTCAAAGTAGGGAAGGTGTTTTAGCTTGTGTCGGGGTGAATGAATGTTTATTTGGGGCCGGCTGTCCATAAAGTACGTACGCACAACATTGACGTCATCCATTGACTTTGACATTAGTGTACGTATTGACTCTTATGGATGGCCTATAATTAGGGTTTGCTTTGCCCTTACTCAACGTAACTTAGTCTTGAACCGGCCATTCAACACCGGCTTGCTCGGTGGTCGAGTGATTAAGACATCTAGCTGCCTAGTATGCAGGAGGTCGTGGTTCGAGTCCCACCCGAGTGCGCTAAGAAGTTGTTCTCATAGTGTCTCTAGGAAGCACTGAGCATACAGTGCTAATCATGGTACGTCGGGTAGGGCAAAACAAACCCTGATTAACAACGATTTCATGTTGGTTGTAATTGGGCCATTTTATGAACCATTTTTACCTCAGATACTGTAAAAGCTGAAATATTCGCGGTGGTTTTATTTTCGCGCATTTCGCGCACCAGACAGAGCCCGCGAAAATAACAACCCGCGAAAATATTGTTTGCAACAATTGTGGCGATCCCTGAAACAAAACATAATTTCCATCCGCAAAAATAACAACTCGTGAAAATGTCAGTGATGTTGAAATGCGCGAAAATATCTGTACGCGAAAATATTGGCTTTTACAGTAGGCAGATAAGCAGGAGTTTGGGATAATCATACAAATAACTTGTATCTTAGTAAATTTTGTTCTTTACAAGTTTGTTCCCCCACCCCCCCAAAAGCATTTTCATCGTAAATTTCCTTTGTGTGGTCTCGCTATATGTCCAAGGTTTTTTCACATAAAAAGCATGTTAGGGAAAGCTTGTCTTGCTTATGAAACTCTAGGATTAACTCGGGCTGACCTGGATGCAATTTAGCTGAAACCGGCCATTCATACATCATGTACTAAAATTTGCAACCATTCTTGCCTTAATAGTAAGATAAAATCGGTCTGACGCCATTTTTATAATTGTTCATACAAAACCATATTAGCCAAAGTTGCAGCCTAGAAATGGGTTCAGCCTGTGTTTTAAAGCAAAGTTATGGCCGCAATATGGCGGCATCTAAACACAGCCTTGAGGCTTGATTGCCTGCCATGCATAAGGGCTCTTTTCTCCATACAACATCAATTATTCAGAGCAATTTGCACCCATACCTCAACTTGTAGGTTCGCTGTATCAAGACCCCTTGTTGACTTCACTACTTAACCACTCGATACAGAGCCGTGCATTTCAAATTATATAGATCGTAAGTTGTGCCAGTGTTGGACTTTTTTTCTGACAGATTTTACAAAGATAATGATAAACATTTTATTTTCCTTGCTCTGTGGGAAAACGTCCTAGGCTGTCCGCATTGGACTAAATATGGGAAAAGTACCCATTGTCTCGGTAAGTTTTCCCAAAAAAAAGCCGTATACACTCAAACTTGGGATGAGAGAAAAATCGTCAGGGCCTTATCGGTATTCGAACCCGAGACCTCTGACTCACTCATGTCACTAGGCAGATGCTCTACTAAGGCACAGTTGGTAGAATGCACAGTTGGTATACTCCCTCAGGTTTCCCCTCAGGGAGTATACCAACTGTGCCTTGTAGCTTAGCTGGGAGAGCATCTGCTTAGTGAGGGAAGCAGAGGTCTCGGGTTCGAATCCCGATAAGGCCCTTATGATTTTTCTCCCATCCCAAGTTTGAATGTTTAATTTCAATGGTGATCAGGCACCATATCAGATGTTGTGTTCGTTACTTTGCCCAGTTGCGCCACCATGCAACACCGAGCATCTGCCTAGTGTAGTCAGAGGTCTCGAATTCAAATCCCGATAAGGCCCTTATGATTTTTCTCTCATCCCAAGTTTGAATGTTTCATTTCAGTGGTGATCAGGCACCATACCAGATGTGTTAAAATTCACATACATGTAAAATTTGTACTATAATTTATACTAAAATTTGCAACCGTTCTTGTTTTCAGCAGGTTAATCAAACAATGGCTTTAGGCCTATTGTCCAAAACAAGACTTGAGGAGTAAGTCTTAAAAACATGTGGAAATACTTCATGAGTTGTACCTGTCCAAAGAGGCCACAAGACAAAAACCATAGAAATTCAATCATTCTCTAAAACCATATAAATGCCAAGGCCACTGTCCCTGGCAATGCAATCTCCAGGTTAGATAAAGGGAATCTGTATTTGTTGAAAAAGTCTTCTGGATGAATTCCCTTTCTTTTAAGAAGTTTGAAGCCTCCACCCACACACTTGCCTTCTCCCCCCCCCCCCTTCCCCTTTCCAAGACTATAAATAATCATAAAATTCATAAGCAATTTGACATTTAGATTCCGGCCTTCCATAAACAAACTCCGAAGAAACCAACACTGAACTGCGGGTTTTGACATTTTGCAGCGAAAGAAATTTGGCATGAAATGATGTTATTTTGCATGTTTAACCAGACACTAATACCGGCAAGATGTAATTTGAGGACTTTGGTAAACACTCGTCACCTTTGGACGATTGTCCACAACAGAAAAAGTCGGGCAAGATTGATACACGGGACGGGACATTGGAAACCACTCAAATCTTCTCGGTAATCAAACACTCAAAACGAACTTGCCTTATCCATTGCAAATTGCTAATACTGCAGCAAAAGGCCTGTCCGCATTGGACTTTTTTGGGAAACTTACCAAGACGATCGGTACTTATCCCATTTTATGTCCAATGCGGACAGTTTTCAACTTTTCCTGAGTCCAGCGGTTACTTTTCATGGCCAACTTCTGCCCAGGAAAATTGACCAGGGAACTTTTACCGAGTCCAATGCGGACACAGCGAGTCGGTAAAAGTGCTCTGGAAGCGTACGTCCATACCGTGAAGGTCAAACTGTGAAGGGACACTGCGCATGCTCTTTCACGGTCTCGTTAAAATTTTACTGTGTCAAAAAGTCCAAATGCGGACAGCAGTAAAATTTAGCCATTTTTCATTTTAACATCGTCTCGGTAAAACTGCCCCAAAAACAATGCAGACACAGCTTAATACTGCAGCTTAAAAAACAGATTTTTCAGCTTCAGAAAAATTCTTTAACGGCAACCTCGTCAAAAATCCGACGATCCTTCCACCCCCATTTCTTCTACTGCTTTTTTTTTAAGAAGTTGTTTGCTTCTCTTTTTTTTTGCTGTTTTTCCAATGTGTCACCGATACTGCATAATATGAAAATATCTAGTTTCTTTTAGAGCCTCTCCACTGGGTTTCCACAGTTCTACAGTTCCATCCCCCAACTTGCTGCATGCAGCTATCCGCCCGGATGCTTTTAGGCAGATGATTTCTTTTCCCGGGCAAATGTTTGTGGTGAATGTGGTCAAGTTTTTTTCCCCTCCTCTGCCCATATCATGTGAGTAGGTGTTGATTGTAAGCAGCAGGGAAAGTCAGAAAAACAACCCCTCCCATCCTTCTCAATTTGCGGAGACGAGCCCGCAAGCCCAGGGTCTAATTTGCTTTACAGGGTGGCTGTACTCTCTCGGAAGACGCTGGTTTTGTCGTGATGTTATTCCCACGTGGTGCTAGACTTCCTGTGCAGAAAGATATGCCTTTTCTGTTGTTCCTTCCTGTGGGTGTTTTTTTGTTTTAAGTGGGTCTTAATAATTTGTTTAAGTTACAGTATGTTTGCTTGAAGAAAGTCTGCATCGACTATAAATCTTCTCTTGGAATAATTCGTAAATATGCTTGCACCTGCAACAGGACGTAGTTGGGTCTTTCAATAATAAAGGTGAATTTGGCAAATGAGACGGGTTTTTTTATTTAAAAACATGCATTTATCTTGTTTCAAGACGGACACTTTGTGACATTTTTGTCTGTCCTGGTTACAAATTCCCTACCACTTTGGCTCTATTTACATTCAAAATGCTAAATAATTGCACATTTTCCAACAACTTCTGGTTTGGACACCAGTTCTCAATGACTGATAATTCTCAAATGGTATTCTGTGAAATGTCCAGAACTAGATAGTCCAGAACTAAATATAGTGAGAAATTTAAATAAAAAAAAAATTAAAAAAAACTCGCAGAACTAAGAATTGAACCACAAACCTTCTGATTGAAAGTCAAGATCTCCATGAAGCAGGTCGCAAACCCATCCCATTCTAAAACCCAAATCCCTTAAAAATAACCCTTGACCCAAAACTTAACCTAGATTCATAATGATATGTAGTCTCTTCTCAAGATGCTAAAAGACACAAAAACCCTTGTTTTCTCCAGGCTATGGTGTGAAAAAAACAAAATATGCATTCCAAACAAGTTGCACAGCACAGTGTCCGGGGAATCGGTTGGGGTAGCGGTTCTTTCCTCGCCTTCAACCAATGCTGCCCTGGTTCGAATCCCGTCTGGTTCAGTATGTGGATTGGCTTATCTCAGTCCCTGCTTGATTCTGTGGGTTTTCCCCACGTTTGTGTGTGGGGTTTTCCTCCCACCTTTAAAACTGAGAATTTATTCCTGTTCTCTCGTGCTTCGTGGCTGAGCTGAAGAGCCTCCTAGGTAGCTACAGGGCAACGATGTAAGTTACAAATCCTTCAGCAACTAGATCCCTTTAGGGGATCAAACGAAAGAAGAAGAAGCACAGTGTCCAAAAGACACCCACACACCCCTCCGGCTATACCTAAACAATTCCAAATTGACAAAATTTTATAATGTTAAAAACATGGACAACATAAAAATATTTTTACCCCATCAGGGTTAACCTTTCCGTGACTCTGCAAGATTCCTCTGCATCTTAATATCCATGCCCACCCACCTGTTCCAACTCTCGTATCCTCTTCTAACTTTCATTGGATTCAGATTTCAGACATCTATTATTGATCCCCCACGTCCCCGAGTAAATCTCGTCTCATTTGACTTCCCAACCTGCCAGAGCTGATAATCGTTTACCAGCAGTCGACCAGCCCACTCATTTTTTTTTTTAAACATGGTGTTCCCGATCTTGCATTTGATTTATTCGGCTGAGCGCTTCATTTCATCTTTTGTTGGTTGTGGGCGTAATACGTCTCTGCTATAGCTGAGCTGAATCAGAGAGGTTTCACAAGTCGATGGAAAAACACACATGTACGTTTTGCTATCCATAACCGTATTTCTGTGGTTTTGCAGTTCTCCAAAACTACAGTTTGTTAGACAGAAGGAGTCTATTTCCAAGAGCTAAAAACCACCAGCACCCCTCCCCTTGCACCCCTCCCCTTGCACCCCTCCCCTTGCACCCCTCCCCTTGCACCCCTCCCCTTGCACCCCTCCCCTTGCACCCCTCCCCTTGCACCCCTCTCCTTGCACCCCTCCCCTTGCACCCCTCCCTTGCACCCCCTTAAAGGCACAGGCTCGTCAGCAATGCGCGCGTGCCAAATTCGTGCCATGAAATACCCGTGTAGATTTCGACACGGGTCGAACGTTCATAGTGTGAAAAGGCCTATAGTTACATCCCCCTAGTTGCAACCCCCTGGCAACCACGCCCCCATGGTTATTCAAATTTTCCTCTTAAATTAAAGAAATGCAGACATCTTAGTTCTCAAGATGACTGCAAACAAAACTCAAATGTCAGAATTGGAAATGTTCACATATCCTATGTACTTCTGTCCAAATTTTCCGTGTACAGATTGGTAGCTCTTGTAAGTGTCAAATTTGTGATCAGTTTTGCCACTCAAAAACAAAAATTTTCAAGTGTTTTCCATGGTAGAAAAGCTTTTCGATCCTGGTTTTCGCTCCTGAAGGGTTTTGTCTGTCTGCTTAAAATGTCAACCGCATCTCAAATTGGTTGTCAGTAGTCAACTGCGAAGTAATAAAGTTGAGTATTTTGCCATATATTGCCATCAGATGTATTGAATGTCCTTGGGGCTGTATTAAACTATATTCCTAAATTATTCATAGCTTGTAATTTACACAACTAATTTTTATAAAAAGCAATTAGTATAAAATATTTAATAGCTAGGGCAAATTACTATAAGAATGTCTAAAGCCATGTCTGCATTGGATTGGTTTTTTGGGAGGCTTTACCGAGATGATGGTAAAATGAAAAATTGCTAAATTTTACTGCTGTCCGCATAATTGAAATTTTACTGCTGTCCGCATAATCTAGATTTTTTGACATAGGAAAATTTTACCGAGACCGTGGGAGAGCATGCGCAGTGTCCCTTTACAGTATGACCTTCACGACCCGGACGTACGCTTCCAGAGCGCTTTTACCGACTCGATGTGTCTGCACTGGACTTATCGTCTCAGGAAAAGTTCCCTGGTAAATTTTCCTTGGCAGCAGTTGGCCAGGAAAAGTAACCGCTGGACTCGGGAAAAGTTACTGAGAGGAAAACGTCCTAGGCTGTCCACATTGGACTCAAAATTGGAAAAGTACCCATCTTCTCGGTAATCGCCCCCCCCTCCCCACCTCCCCACCCCCCAAAAGTCCAATGCGGACAGGCATTAAAACGGTAGTCTCCAGTTGAAACATGCTACAATTTGGCAAGTTTGGAAACCACAAATATTAGTTACTTTTTAAATTTTATTTTTTTGCAAAAGGAATCCTTCAGTCACGACCTGCTCCTCTCCCAATATTCAAGGGAAATGCTATCCTGAATAATCTTACTGTGGGCATGATTTTGAAGAAAAAAAACCAGAATCTTTGTAATTGTCTCCAGGGCATAATCTCACTTTTCTTCTCCTGACCATCTGAAATAATGAAACTCTATCAGAACTTTCCCCGAACATATCCATACCATGCCTATGAAGATGAGGCAATTGACAGAAGCCGGTGTCCCCGTCAAATCTCATCTACAAGGCTTTTCCCTTTACTTTGCACGTCCGCAAACATGAGAAAGGTGCTTCTTTTGTCACGAGGGCTCCCTAGCATAGATAGCCTCGAGATCCGGCTGGACACGGATACGTGTCACTATTGAAAAGGGGATTCACACTTTCTTGACTGATATTTTCACGACCGTATTTGATGAGTCGTGCGTGTCAGAGACAAAGACCAGTAAATATCAGGTGCTTGATGGGACATTATCTATTTCCCTCGAGGATTCTTCCTTCTCTCTCTTTTATTCATTTGAAAGGACAGATGAAACTGACTGAGATGAACATTTGTCCCTGATTGTTGAAAGATCGATTCCGACAAAGTTACGGCGGTTGAAAAGTAATTTAAGGGAAAAAAAAGTTTGTTTTCTAGCACTATCCCTGTTTGTTTTAGGGATAAGACGGTTAACCGTTTAACCGGTTAACCATTTAACCAAAGAAAAACAGTTTGTTTTCTAGCACTATCCCTGTTTGTTTTAGGGATAGGACGGTTAACCGTTTAACCGTTTAACCGAAGAAAAAAAAGTTTGTTTTCTTGCACTATCCCTGTTTGTTTTAGGGATAGGACGGTTAACCGTTTAACCGGTTTACCGTTTAACCGAAGAAAAAAAAGTTTGTTTTCTAGCACTATCCCAGTTTGTTTTAGGGATGGGACGTTTAACCGGTTAACCGTTTAACCGAAGAAAAAAAAGAAAAACCGGTTTTGCCGAACATTTAAACGAAACCAATTTTAAAGATTTTACAATAGTTTTCAGAGGGTTATTTGTAAATTACCTCATGAAATTGAAATTTATATGTGGTCGTAGTAAAATTTTGACCAGATAAAGGTTCAACGATTATTTTGGGGGCCTAGGGGTATTGTGTGTGTTGCAAATACATCTATAAAAACCAGCAACAAGCGGCCGAACGGTTAACCAGTTAACCGACACTTGAAAGAATTCTAACATAGCGGATTGGATGCCTTTGTAATTTCCACGTTGTCACATTTTATGAAATAAGAGGCCGGCTGAGCATATTATAAAGAAGGAAACTTGGGTCCCAAGAGGCATCTATATACTAGCAGCACCAGACAGCGTTTATGATTGCACACGCTTCCTCTTGCATAAATTACATATTGCGGTTTTTATGACGATGAGTATTAATTAAGGCAGGTCTCGGTGCAATCACCGTCATGTTTGATGGATGAGTTGTCGTATTGGTTCTATAACTTGTTTATTTGTTCCGGTCACAAGCACACGGGATTATGAGCACTTTATTAAAAAAAAAATTCCCCAGACATTTATTTTTAAATATTTGACTGAATTGCTCAACAGCAAAGATAAATCAATTCCACTCGGATGGTTCGACCTTTTTACAGATATTTACATGTGTTTTTGTGAAGCTACTGCTAGTATTAAAAATTTTGAATTGTGGAGCAATAATTGTGTCCAAATTCCTAAGATGCAGATGAAAAGTAAGCCTTTGTCCAAGGCTTCGCGGCTGCGTGTGTATTGTGAGCGCACATGAGAGCGCCACCATGCGACGTGAACAGGGTGAGCAATGACAGCCGCGACGCCTTTGCTAGCGCTCGGCTAGGTGGCAAAAATGCTCATTATCATAATGAAGACTGTGCGCGCTGTGTTGAATATGTAACAATGCAAGCTAATCAGGTTCATGGGTGCGTACGCGCCCTGGTTTGTAAGCACGCGCCCTGGTTTGTAAGCACGCGCGCTCATGAATGAATGAGCGCAACGGATTGAATGACTAGTGCAGTATGAATGACCAACGTAGCTGTACATATTGCATGTAATAAGTACTGTTCATCAGATAGCAAAGGCTTCGCGGCTGTTGCTGCTCACCCCGTTCTTTTCGCATGGTGGCGCTCTCATGTGCGCACACAATACACACGTAGCCGCGAAGCCTTGGACACAGGCTACCGAAAAGATGCAAGCCCGACTTTTCCTCAAACTCCAAAACTGGGAGGTTTCATAACTGCATCATCTGGCTTCCCACCTCATACGTTGTGTCCAATGCCCTCCCCCACTCAAAAAGTGCATACAGTCCTTTTGATGAAGATTATGCATAAATTCAGTAGCAAAATTTCCCCTGTGACTAACTATAATCCCAATGCAGAGAATTGGGGACCGGGGAGGCTTGTAGTATTGATAGCTTCATTACTTAAGCTGCACTGGATGCCAGAATCTCCCGGAAATCGCCTCCACGACAAACTCTCTTACGCTTCTTCGAAAAACCTCCGTCAAACATAACATCCTGGATTCATTCAATAACATTGGCATCTCGTTACGCGCAGACGAGGGCACTTAGTACAGCTGGGTCAACAGAGTTGTGTGGAACACTTGGTCCAATGCAGCAAGTATTTGGTGTCAATATGCACCCCTCCCCGCCTCCCAATTCATATTTTGTCGGCAAAATCATGGTACTGTCGGCAAAAATAAAAAAGTTAATGAAACTAATATAAAACCGATGATAAAATGCCACGGCAAAGGCAATGCTGTTACATTATATTACATGTAAAGCTGTTGCGTAAGGGTGTCACCTGCTCACCAAGATACCCCGCCCCCTCCCCCTCCCCCCCCCCCCTCCCCCTCCCCCTCCCCCTCCCCCTCCCCCCTCCCCCCTCCCCTCCCCGGCATTTCTGATTACTATGTGGATTAGGGTGCGGAACAGCCACCAATGGGTTCGAACCCTTTTATTACTGGGTGGGGAGTTCTTTTTATTGTGCCTCTCTTTTTTTCCTATTTCGACACAAAACAGAACTCCCTAACCCTCTGAAATTTCGAAAATTATCGACGAGACGGCCCCCTAACTGGCGATCCACACAGTTACCGATCCACATAGTGAGCGCGTTCCACATAGTGAGCGGTGTAAATTGCACAATCCACACAGTAACCACGTATTTGGTTACTCTGTGGAATTTCCACCTTACTGCACACCCACATAGAGAATTCGGTTGTGCACAAAACATAGGGTGGTCAATCCCCTCTCCCCCTCCCCCTCCCCTCTCCCTTCCCCCCTCCCCTCTCCCCTCCCCCTCGCCCCCCAACCCCCGGAGTGACACCGGAGCAACCCGCTGTGCGCCCCCACTTTTTAAGAGCTTGCTACGCCTATGAGCAGTAATAACACCAAACCTTTTTGCTTCCACATCCGAGTTGGCAAATTTCCTGTTTTCCTCGCATGGATAGTATTTTTAGGAGGTAGTTTATGCGATTGTTAGGTTAAAACGAAATCCATTTTTCTTAATACGCTCCCTTAATTGGGTATTATTTCCATTTTGCTATTGGAGATATAAACCTGTGGAGAACTGTATTAAAGATCAACCTCAGGCAAGGACCTTGCCCTCCCCTAATGGCACTTTAGATTTTTTTTTCAGCATTTTCCCGCTTTTGACAAATTGCTTTTTCTTATATAATATTTGTTCACAGTCGTTCATGCTTGGCCATTCATGCTTCGTGCATTTATTTCCTGACAATATTTACGTCATTGGAGGGGTTGAAAGAGCAGTGCGTACGTCATCGGAAGATGGAAGATTCACAAACAATTTGTTTTTCATTTTTTTGCATTTTCATCCAGCATGCATGGCTTTTAATGGCTTTTAATAAACACCATGATTTAATATCCTGTTAGATTTTACAAAAACACATCATCCATAATTTTACTCCCAAATTTCTCGGAGGTTTACTGATGGCAATTTTGTTTTGAAGTCATGAGGGATTTGGGCAAAGTTTGAGATTCATGAAATGCAATCTCTGATTGGCAGTTGTTTTGCAGCTTTTCCGATATTTTGACGCTTTTTAATGAGCTTTGGACGACTGTAAATTATGAATCTTATTCTTGATTTGAAAAAAATTATTCATAGGCCCTGTCCGCGTTGGAGTTTGGGAAAACATACAGAGACGATGGGTACTTTCCCATTTTAAGTCCAATGCGGACAGCTTTCCTCTCAGCATGGAGGAAGGAAATGCTCTCAGTAACCTAGTCCAGCAGTTACTTTTCCTGGCCAACTGCTGCTGACCATGTAACTTTCCCCAAGACGAAAGTCTAATGCGGATACAATCAAGTCGGTAAAAGCATTCTGGAAGCATACGCCTGGGCCGTGAAGGTCATACTGCGAAGGGACACTGCGCATGCTCGCCCACGGTCTCGGTAAAATTTTCCCGTGTCGAAAAAGTCCAAATGTGGACAGGAGTAAAATTTAGCAATTTTTAATTTTACCATAATTTCGGTAAAACCTCCCGAAAAAAGTCCAATGCAGACACGTACGGCTATAGAATTTTTGCACCTTTTTATTTTAGTTTCTTGTAAACCTTGAAAAGTATACAGTAATATACATCTATTGTTAAAAAGGAATAAACATTTCGGCACTCAAATCTAATTAGCCAAAGTGGCAGCATTCTGAAATAAGTAGGGCTTTCAGGAGAAACCATATACTACAGTACAAAGGAAAACCTTGCACAATGCATTTAACCTGATTTTTACCAGAACAATTCAATCACAGTTTTCGTCAGATAAGCAGTCTCCAAGAAGTTGGGCTTTAGATTTTCAAAATATCTAGAGTAGGTGAAGTATTGTATGGTGTTGTTTGGATTTTCTGTATTTTTTTTGTGAAAAGAGAAAATGACATTAGATGTTTACCACTGCAGTACCATGCATTCCTGAAAATCATAAAAATGTCACCTGACTGTCACGTGACATGTTTACTGCATCAGGTGACAATCTGGACAATCGTGTCAAGCATGTCAAGTGTTATCCAGCCTTGGCCTTGGGTGACGTCATGCACGCGCTTCGCAAGATACATTGCGAAGTTGAGCAGTGGTTAGAGCGGACGAAATCTGGCGCGCAAACCACTGCGAAAGGAGTGAAACCAACTGGGTATGTACGGAAAGTCTGCAATTTTTCAAACGGCGCCGTATTGCTGCGCTGTTTGCCAATGAGCTAACGTCTCGGTGCTCTTCTTTCGAAAATTAGCATAAAGGGTCCCCGCCCATAAAACACGCCACGTACAAAATGAACAAGGCTGTGTTTGAGCCTCGGTTGGGGAGTCCGTTTCTAGACCAAGACATTCCGGTAACCAGCCTATTCACAGTTTGCCAAAGTTCACTGCACGCGGTCGTTGCATGCAACCGGGATTTCCTCGGGCCTTTCTCCGTGGCTTGGCCATATCGCCGGCGCGGTAAGAAAAGCCCCTAATGCGGACAGATGGCTTTACTTTGTTGGCGCTACAAAATGTTATCCAGTAAATTATGCAATAAATTATTTCACGAAGACTCCTGCTTCTCTTGTCACTACTATTGTAACTCATGAAAGAACACAATTGGTTAGGAGATTGGTCATTAAGTTGGAGCTCAGTTCGCATTGTCACAGTTTAATATTACCCTCACAAAAAGGAAGATAATGCTACCTCGTCATTATTTGGTTTATAATCGTGACGTCATCTGGGCAGAGTGTTCTTCCACCAAAAGCTATTATTTCCTGGATTTTGCTTATCCTTCCTGTTGGCTCTGCAACTGGTCACAATAAGGAAATGCTCTTTCCAATGAGATCGGATATTGGTCAGTCGACTGCAATCTTGTGGTCAGTTGTGTTTTTTCGTCCTGCTCTGGGACCAATTAAAACGTAACAAGGGGCAGGTCATTTTCCTGTCATTGAGGAAGATGAGGTGTGACAAATAACTCCTATAAGCTCTGTCTGGACAAACTTAATTGATGACGCTCTGTCTTCGGTCTACTTTGACGTAACTTCCTCCTTTAATGGTGCTTTAACTGCAAATTGTTTGCCCATTGCCAACGTAACATTGGTCATGTTTAGATATCACAGGAAAGGTTGTCTAACCATTTTGAGCACAAAAATGACAATTTAGTTCTGCATAGTCTGCCATGGGGGAGGGGGGATAGACTACGGAGACTGTTGCTGGGTTAACTCAAGATATAGACCAGGTTTTGGACAGTTTTGGTCTAGTGACTAAATATGTTCGGTAGCTGAAATAGTAAAAGTTGAAATAGTAACCCATCTCAGCTTGGCTTAAAACTGGAAACCTTGAACACCCTGTTTACACTTGATCCCGAGCTCGGGGTCGAACACCGAGCTCGGGGTCGAACACCGAGCTCGGGATCAGCCCCGGATCACAAACTGATTGTAAACGCATGTTAGGTCGTTCAGACGAGGGGCTATATCTGGAGCTAGCTCCGGAGCTGGCTAACTCCACCCCAAACTCTCGTCGTTAGAACGCAATTTAGCTCCACCTCTGGGGCTAGCTCCGGGGCGAGCCCTCCCCAATTTTAGCCCCAAAAATTTGTGGGGCTAGCCCCACTTTCAGCACAGCGGAGGTTCTTTTATGACTTAGCTCCACCATTATTTACTGACTGAACACAATTAACTGGCCTCGCTCTGTTGCATCTGGCCAATGGTAATATGCTACTAAATTTGACCACATTCTAGCTCCTCTGCAACTGTAGCCCTGGAGTCATCATCATCATTTGAATGGGAGGGCATTTTGGACTAACTCACTTTAGCTCCAGCGAGCACCCGCTGAGTCCGCTAATTGGATTGGGGCTAAACAAAAGTAGCCCTCCGTCTGAACATACCCTGTAGCTCCGAAGTTATCACCGTTTGAACGGGAGGGCATTTTGTAGCCCTCCGTCTGAACATACCCTTTAAAGCAAATGTAACCCTAACCTCTCAGGATGTTTATAAAATTAAATTGAAATTGGAGGATTTAGGACCAGTGTTTTCTTTAATTACCATGTCTTTGGCCATGTAAAAAGAAGAGTTTTGTTGTTGTGCTGTTGCAGTGTATACTGTATTTCAGAGAAAATCCATCATGCATCCTTGTGTCAGATGTCATTGACATGTGCCGGAAGTCCACCGGATAAACCCAACAATCAGTGGTTTCTGTCACTAGCTGCCACATGAGTGGCGTGACTGAGAATTATTATTAATTATCAAATTGGTGCTTTGGAGGATATAACTGAACTTCAGCCCATTCATGCTGCAGTGTTTATGACGTACAGTTGCATTGGCACATATCACGGCATATTGACAGTAATGGTGTTTTTCACGTGCTATCCGTATGTGACCTGGATATAACCTTTCACTCAGTTTAATATAACTGTGCTAAATGTAACCCTAATGCTGTGTTTATACACTGGTCCCGAGCTGGGGATCAAGATTGATCTCTTCTGAAAAGAATGCGTTAGTGTTAACCGCAACGGTTCGGAGTGCCGCGTTTACATTCTGTACTTGATCTTGAGCGCTGTACCAGAAGTTGTAGTCAAAGGTCCGATGCTCTGTGTTTACAAATATTTCATTGAGAAGATCTGAAACGGTATTTTAAGTTTGAATTTCCAAAAATGTCATTAGAAGGGCACATTGATGTCATATTTAAAGTTTTTATACTGAGAACAATTAATAGAAACCTATTGAAACCCATCTGGGGAAACTGCTCCAAACCCCCCTTTTTTTGTAAAAGTTAGATCCGGAAAAACATCCGGTTTCCCAAAATTCTGGGCCTCTTTGTATGCCCCTATACATGCAATTGTGCACTAAAGGTTCAATCAAGCGGTGATAGTAGGCCCATTAACTTCTAAACCCAATGGGGCTTGACTTCTGTGACCATTATGTTGTTCCTAAATTCTATTTGTTAGTTTTGTACTATTCACTTCATCTCCTGTGACTCAGTTGTCAAATTCTTTGTTAATAGTGGATAAAGAATTGAATACCAGTCATCCCATTGACGCACTTGTAACTGTCTGGGGTGGCTATATTACTGGCCCCACGTTGGGTTTTGATTGCTTTTGTTGTTGTTTTGGAATTGTTATGAGTCATGAGATAAGTATAGCTGATAAGTCTTGGGAGGGGTGGTTGAATTACCTCATTGGACTATTTGGTTTCAGTATTTTGGTTGCTACATTAACAGGATAAGGTCTTGGGTTAGAATTCCGATAAGGCCCTTACCATTTTTCTGTCATCCCAAGTTTGGTTATTTCATTTCAATGGTGATTAGGCACCGTACCAGATGTTGCATTCGTTACTTTGCCCAGTTGCGCCACCATACAACACCGAGAGAAAAATTGGGTCTTTAGGGAAAACCTGGGAGTGCCTTATAGCTCAGCTGGTAGAGCAAGATTGTCACTTGAGAAGTATCAGTCATTGGAAACTTAGTAGACTTTATTCGGGTTGAAAAATTGGGGTGTATATATACCCCTCGCTGTGGTGTAAAAAAAACCACACCTCCAGGACATCAATTTCTACAGGATACTAGTTTATTTTATGGCCCTTATCATTGCCCAATTAGCCCTCCCATCCAACCCCCAATTGTGTCATAAACAAGATAATCAGAACTGCCAACTGTTCCAATTATCAGGGAAGACCCTCACAAAGCCCTAGATAGCAGTATGACTCATCCCCAACTGTGCTTGTTGATCATTGATGCACTAGCTGCTAAAAACCACTGTATTGTGGTATTAGGGTCATGCAGTGTGACCCATTGATCCAGATTGGTGACTTTCAAAGAACGAGTTAGAGTTAGTCATGTCCTGTGAAGGTGGTGTCTTCTCTTCCTTTTCACAGTAAACCGGCACTGACATTATTATTACTGCCAATACCCTATATGGTGTGGGACAATTCTGGTGTTAGTTACGTCTGTGAGTTTGGTGGCTTTTCTCATAGTGGCTTATTTGGCATAGAACTGTAAACTTGGAACTTGCTTGGCTCAGAAAGTACTGTTTTTAGAGAAGTGGGCTTGATATAATGGGTATCATGAAGCTGAAACATGGGCAAGTTACTGCTAAGTCAAGGTAAGACTAAATCTGAGGCATGCTGGTAAATTAAACTTTACAACTTTAGAGACCTTTCTTCAAGTGAAATGGTAGAAATCAGGGTTGTAGTTGAGTCCATCACAAGTCCCCCACAACAAGACTTAACAAGTCCACCACAACAAGACTTAACAAGTCCACCACAAGTCCCTGGGTCTTAATTCAAGTCACAAGCTACTCAAAAGAACTCCAACAAAGGCATTATTTTGTGCATGTTCATCCTTTGCTTCTTGTTACTGGACTTGTCACGGACTTGTGATTTTATCAGCTCTCATCTGGACTTGTGATACACTTGTGATGGACTCGACCAACCCTGGTAGAAATACGTAAACTTTCTGTTGTTCCGTTATTACCTTCGTAGCAGGGAATTTCATAATAGTTCTGGCTGGTATGACATGCCTATCCTGCTTGATGTCGCTGGGTGGCGACAACTTTTGGTTTTGAAATGCAATACTAGGGATGTTTCGCAAGGTGACGGATACGGTTACGAATACGGATATGATAACGGTAACCGTTCACGTTGATGTGCACACTGAACTGGGTTTTGCACTGTGTGAATGTACATATGTATTTATTTATTTATTTATTTATTTATTTATTAGATAATTTTTCAGGCAAATATACAAATCTAAAGAAAAAATAAATACAAACAGTAAAATTGAGTTACAAAATACATTACAAATACAAATTAAAACTGAAACAACAAAACAAGACAACAGTAAAACAAAACACAATGAATTAGCACCATGTAGGCCTGATGGATTACCTAAAAAGCTTATGCAGCTTATCATGAGGCTCTCCAACTACAATATTGCGACTTTGAACAAAAAATAATGACAAACAAACGAACGACAACAAGAAAGACAAATACACCCAAAAACAAACAAACAAAGAACAACACAAAGACAGGCCTTAGTTTCACTGTAAAACTTCTGAAATTAAAAATGAGTACATTTATCTGCAAAATCTGCTCTGCACTTGGCTGTGTTTTCAGCAGATTTTCCTCACTTTCACCTGGGCATGTCTCATTAATTTTGATCTGTATTCACGAAATATACATCAAAAAGAAACAAACTGCATACAAAAAGCAAAAAATCTGCATAACCGGTGTCCGTTTTTATGCTACACGTATATGGAGGCCGATAACAGGTCATCATGCGTATGATATGAAAACATGTGCACTACGCATCACGAGAAGTGCATAAAGTCATGACATGTCCATATCCATATTGGTATTTGTGACGGTGCAAAACTTCTCTACTGTATAGCGGTTGATAACTCATGGCATTGATTATCAGAGTACATGTATGTACATTCACGCGTACTGTAACCACCACAGATGCCCTGTGTAAACCTAGCTGCGTAATTCTGGTTGTACTTGAAGGAAATAAATAATTTTTTAACCACAATCTTTTCTGATGGTTTCATTTTCACTTCAAATGGTGACCACTTTTTTCCCATATTTTTTTTGTAAATGACAAGTCCTTCTTATAACACGTTTTGTGATCTGCGTAGATCTAGACCATATAATTGTATTTTGTTTCCCTAAAACTGTCAATTGGTCAATTTTCGTGAGAAAGGCCAGCTCTTATAGCGTTAAACTTTTAAATCAGCAAAAATGCAGTTCTGAGGCAGTGTGGAATTAAAGGCACAGGCTCGTCAGCAATGCGCTTGCGCCAAATTCGTGCCACGAAATACGCAGTTCCATAGCAAAGGCATGATGGAGCTGCGTATTTCATGGCATGAATTTGGCGAGCGCGCATTGCTGACGAGCCTGTGTCTATTAACTCATTTTCTTTGATTTTAAAGTTGTGCTTTCAAAATTAAATTTATATTGCAATTAAAAAGGGCACTTGCCTTAAAACTCGAAAATTCTAAAAGGACCAAGACCAGTGACTATAGAGGCCATGTCCTTTGTAAAATTGTTGCTGTTTTCTACCATACCTCTCCCAGTGATGCTATGCAGTATCTAACTCGTGGAATTGTCATTTTTAGTGTGAACACTAGGTGCACTGTGTTGAAAACAAAAATGTAGCGGGATTTTTGTTCCCACTGCCAAGTATCAAAATTACCATCCATTGCTATAAAACAAAATGCTCATATCGATTTGAAATCCAACATTCTAATTTCTAATGCGAGGCAGTTTTGAGGGAGGGATTCGGGAGAGAAGTAACTTCTAAATGTGGGTCAATTATGCCACGAGTGAAGCGAGAATCAATGTTACGCCAACGGCAAGTGTTACCGTAAAAGCCTAATTTTCGAGGTAAGCGTACGAGAACATACTCTTGCTTTGAGCTAAGAGGATTGTTGACTTAAAGATTTGGTTTGCGATTGTACTCTGTTTATGATTTGGACGCTATTTTCTTGTTTTTCCGGGCTGCAGGAGACGGGAGATGGACGGGCAGCTGTTCTGTGACGATCACACTCCCAGAGACAAAGGAAAAGCTGTCAACGGAGAGGTAAGACAAACATGTTTGTTTTTGGTCGGTGGAGAAGGTGTGTGACGGCATGTATAGATCACCTGTGGGGCTGCTTTTGAGCGCCTCGCCAGAGATCCTAGCTTGGGCTAACAAAGACCATGTTTACACTGGTCCCGAGCTCGGGATCAAGATTAATCCCCTGATAAGAATGCGTCAGTGTTAACCGCAATGATCCTGAGTGCCGCGTTTACATTCTGTAGTTGATCTCAACCAAAGTAATCGCAACTGTGCTCATGCCACGCACGATTCAATGTGACGATGATTCCATGGGGTGGTTTTTCTGCACGATGTTGGGACATCCCTACACCTGGGATCCTTTGGACACACACTTGAAAATAACCTTGATGGCTCACCTGTGCCTCATTGCCTGCAGGTGGACTTGCATCACATCGGAGTGTGAAGTGAAATTGTGGTTTCTGGTGGTGATTTAATTGTAGTGACTAATTGTACATGATGACTTGTGAATGATGGCTTGCAGAAATTGTATTCTATTTTTGACTATTAGGGTAATTCCATAAAAACGGGACACAGTGTCCCCCCCTTACATGTACGTCGTGACACTTCTGGAGTTGATTTTTTATAATTATCGCACTTCAGAGAACGATTACCCTCAGCATATAAAGAATATATGACCTCATGAATGAACACTGTCTGTTGATACTACCCAAAACATAATGAGAACGATTCAATAAACTTGTGCGATCTTGTAAATGCAAGTGTGACATTTTGAAACTTTTGCTCAAAATGTGACAAATTTCGCTCATAGTGTAATTTGAATCGATTAAGTCCAAGTTCTACAGCTGGGTAAAATCAGCAACTACCTTTTCCAGAATGAAACTGGTCAAAAAGACTTGAAATGTAATCGCAAGAGTTGAAAAATGTCTTGGCCGGAGTCCCCCTTACGTCATGAAACAATTTTCTTGAATATTTTTAAGACTATGATACCAAGACATGTCTAACCGTTTGTTAATTATTTCAAATATTCTACATTATTTAGAAATTGCACAGAAATTTCTTTAAACAATTTTGTTAACTTGAAAAAGCCATTTTTACAAATGCATCAAAATGTCACACTTTGGCTCCTGTTTTTTATGGAAATACCCGTTAGGCCTACCGTAAATTGTCACATTACAAGCTTGGTTTTACATATAGTTTGTGTCCGGCAATTCGTAACAGAGACATCCTTATTATTGTAATCTAATATATCACATGACCCATCATGTGATTGTACTCATGATGATGACTGATGTAATTTACCAGCATACCTGCACAGCACGCCTTAAATATGGTGACCGGTACTGTGGTGTGGGTCATGTATCGAACAGTGACATTCGGTCAACAATGCCATTAACCACAGTGACATCATACATGATGTCACTTGAAAAACAAGAAAATAAATCACATTATTATTTTAGGAATTTAAAAATAATGCTGCAAATGAATCATGAGTTACGTTTGTGCAGAGCCAATCCCCTTTATAATTAGGATGTACGCACAAGCTGCCAAGCCCAATTGTGGAAACTCCAATATAAACTCGTGCTTGTTTCCTGTGTCGTTATTCGTAAGATAGAGCTCCGCTCAAATTGGATTTAATCGGATTTTGCATATTTGTTGCCATGCGGTCGTTAAAAAGAATGAGTTACTTGTTCGCTCGCTATTCCATTCGCAAGTCAAAGGTAATGTATTTTGATGTCCGGAATTGGGGAAATTTGAAGATGTGCATACTTTTAGCAGTTGTTGCTTCATGAGTCTTTCCACGGTAAAGGGGGTATTTTGGCAACACGGACCATATTTTCCAGAAAATACCTTTGTCTGGTTTCAGAATAAAAGAGTTTAAGTTGTTCTGAAGAGATAACTTAGGCCCAAAAAGGGTTACAAATAGTGTGACAACATGCCTTTCTAAAAAACCTGTGTACAAATTTCCAATATACGCTTGTAACTGGGACGGCCTAAAATGTAACAAGTGTCCGGCCGTCCAGGTTACGAGCGTATATTGGAAATTTGTACACAGGGTTTTTAGAAAGGTATGTTGTCACACTATTTCTAAACCTTTTTGAAACCCTCTTTAGAACAACTGAAACTTATTTATTTTATTCTGAGACAGACAAAGGTATTTCCTCAAAAATATGGTCTGTGTTGCAAAAATTCCCCCTTTACTGTGGAAAGACTCACATGCATCCTTGAAATAATGTTGTCTAAAGTTATTTGAAATAGTCCTATCATGTAACGGTATGTTGTTCAATGTGATAGCTGAAACGTTAGTCTTCTATGACTAAGTTCGATTAGAGTCCCTCGAATGATGGATAATTTCCGTCATGTGGGGGACTCCTGTTTAATTGTTAAAGGAGTGTGACCAGATTTTTATTTTAGTCCCCATTTTTATTTCATTAATGCAGCGTTCACCATAGCATGTATTATATTTTTCTCATTATCATTCTGAAATTTCGCGCCTTCAAACCGTATATTTCGAGGGATATCGTCAAAAATCCACCGAAGTTTAGTAAACTAATTTATCCCGTTATACATAAAGCAGTGCAGTGATTACACTAACCTCTTTGCTTCCACATCCAAATTGTTGATTGCAAATTTCCCGTTTTCTTCCCATGGATAGTATTTTGGAGAAACCAAATTTTTTGAAAAATCTTATCACGCTCCTTTTAACAATAGTCGCTATTAAAACTGACCTTTCTCTAAACTGTGCATTTGCATTGAAGTCTTCTTGTTTTCTAATCAGAGCTCTCAAGACCTTGACTTTTTCGAGCTGCTGCAGAAAATTCAGGTGAGATCTCCTTCCAGAATTGTCAGGTTAAATTGGTATTTGAAGCCTTCACAAATTGACTTGTTAATTGTTCTATCAAAATAAAAAGTCAGGTGATTGTTGCATGAGATATTTTTCATTATATACCTCGCGCGTAGATTCTTGTCATCTGATTGGTTAAAAGTGGGGCATTGAATCAGCTAGACCTGGCGCGTATATGCCCACCTGGCATAGTCTTTGCCATGCCCCGGGCATAGTCATTTAGCGGGTTCCGGACGCACGCATAACATGTGTTAGCATAGCTATAGCTGTGCACCAACTATGCAGCTGGGCGCTTCACGTACACGTAAACATTCAGCAGGACGGTAATGGCAGAATCTCGACGAAGTCGTTTTGTCGTCTGTCGTAGATGATGAAGTCCCCAAGAAAGTAAGAGAAGTGGCCTACAGTGAAAACTGTGTCAGGTGAAATGTGCTACTAAAGTGCCAGGTGATTAGGCCTGTGCTACCGTAGATCTAGACCAGCTTCCGAAATTGAAACTCGAAGGACCACTGTCATGACTGTGTCTGTGACTGTGTATATCGTTACTTTTAACCAACCAGATGACAAAAATCTACACATTCGGTATATAAAACAAATATTGACTGCTGTTTATTCGGGTCATGGTTAAGATTATAGGCCCTCGGTGATCTCGAAGCCATGACTATGCCCCTCGGCTTCCGCCTCGGGGCATAGTCATGGCTTCGAGATCACCTCGGGCCTATAATCTTAACCATGCCCCTCATTGCAGTCAATATTTGTATACTATTCTTTTACTGCTCGGTATACTGCTGAAAATTTATTCTCAATTTGAAGTCAATTCTCATTGACTTCAAGCATGGGATTTGCCCAAGCATGGTTTGATATCGTCTCTGATTGCTCTAGCTTTAATAGTGATCGGAGACATAATATTTTAACGTATTATATGTAGAGGAGCAGAAATAACTTCCAATTGCCTTATCTATTTAACTACAGAGTGATCGTCTAGATGAACAAAGATGCTCACTTCCTTTGGTGCTACAGGTAAGATTTTGCCAATTTGCCTGTTTGAGCTAAGACGTTTGTCTTAAGCCGTGTTCGCATTGGAGACGATGGTAAAATAAAAAATGGCTAAATTTTGCTTAAGCAAGATAATTTGTAATGTCCCAAAGACCTCTTATTAACCAGTGGCAGATCCAGCCTCACTAAAATACAGGAATACAATGTGCAACCCCCTGAAATCCATTGTATTCATGTATTTTAATGAGGCTGGAGCCTCCACTGTTAACGATGTTCAACTGTATTTCACTTTACTTTCATAAATTCTACAAAAACTCTGGATGCTAGGATAGGGCGACATTTTGGTGTCGCCCTAATATTTTTGAGTTTGAAAATCATTTATTTTAGGTCAAAAACCATTTTTTTTTTAATCGAGAACCATTTTTATTAGGTCTAGAACCAATTCTCTTAGGTCTGTAACCATTTTTGGAAGCTTTGGGTAAAAAAATAAGGTGTCATTTTGAGTGGTTCTTGCCGAAATTTTGGTGGTCCCCGGGGTGAGGCTTCCCGAAATGTCGCCCTATTGCGGCATCCAGAGTTCTTACAAAAGCAATGTTATCCCCCACAATTATGTGCCACGTGTGAAAATGACATCTGCTTCATTATCAATTAATTGTTAACGTCAACTATAATCTCCTCGAAAACACACACAGATCATTTAATGATCCCTTGTTAAAAACAATGGTAGGGCGAGACCACACAGGCTGGGCGTGATAATTAGATGATTGAGTTGGAAGTACTTTGTTAGCACGTTTAGTCCTGGCTAATCATAAGAACAACATCTTCGGGCTGGTTTATGACAGTTTATCAGCTGATCAAACTTTGACCTGGGGCCGATTTCACAATGCGTAAAGCCCTTTTCACACGAGGCCAAAAAACTTAAGATATTTCATCGTGTGAAAGGACACCAATGCTTGAGAGTGACAAGAATTCCTTAAGAAATTTTCTCAAACCTTGAGATATTTTGGCGGAGCTCCAGACCTATGACAAAATCCTCCGCTAGCGTCGTGTAAAAAGGCCTTATGACCCGTCTTAAGAAGGATTACTCTTATCCTGCAGCCGATTTTACTAAAAATTGCGTAGCTTGCACAACTTTTGAAAATGGCATAAGCCCCCATAGGCTTGCGTGTAATTTTCACAGGAATGTTGCGCAGCTTACGCAATGCGTAAGGATTCGTGAAGTCGGCTGCTTGGCCGTTGGTATGGGAAATAGGACTCATTGTACTCATCTATTTACGATTAATAAATAAATCTGATTTTCCTGTTTTATCTTTAGAATACCGGACCCCCAGCAGCTGCCGCCAAGGACAGACTCAAAACAAAGCACTCTAACACTTACAGAATAAAGGAGGTGAGCAAAATATTAATATAAATTTCTTGGTTCAGACTTAGCCTTATTTTCCACGTTTCACATAAATGGTCTAGTGTACGGGCATACCTTCTTTCACATGAGTACCCAAATGATCAGACTAAATTTCTGTTGCTATGTAATGTGATTCTATGCATGTGGCAGGTGTGAAGTACAGAATCCATACCGTGTTCATGGTAGGAGAGAATGGCATGAAGCAACCAGACTGTTGGTTGATCAGCATTGGCTTGCACCCAAATGTCATTTAACAGCAACATGCTTATTATTTGGACTAAACTGCACCTAAAGTTGTGTGCGCCAAAATTATAAATAAACTTATATTTAGTAACTATAGCCACTGCTAAAATTTGCTCTAAGCTTTTTTTGTTAACATTCTTTCGTATTTTCAACTCAGCTCCTTAAGAAGAATGGCCCGCATCCATCCATTATCCAACCACACAATGGAGGTTTCTGGATCGACGGCCTCGATCTGGATCCTTCGGCAGCCAATGATGTCGCTCCTGAACTCTGCCCGTTCTCCTCTGACAGATTGGTGCTGGAATATGACGATACAAATGAGATGTACAGAAAACATTTTTATGGGAAGGTAAACAAAATTATTTGAAATAAAGTAATTCATGTTGTGCCTGGCAAAAGGGCAGCACTGATTTTTGGCACCAGAGCTCATGTGACCTGGCACGTCGAAATGTCTGAATTCAGCAGAAAAAGGAGCTATTCAATGGTATACAACACATTTATAAGGTAAAAATATTTCCCCAATGCAACACGGCTTGGAGAAGTGGTAGTGTTCAAACAAATCTTAAAACAAAATTTCTCACGAGTTGAGAAGAAAGCTATCATCAAAATTTGTCTGAAAATGATGTTTTTAATTGTTGGATGATGCTAACAATTTGGAATCATATAGAAATAAAGAGTTACTTTTTCCAAATATTACAAAACCCTAAAATTAACCTTCTTTTAATTTTTGACTTTGAACCGTCGTCGTAGGAAATAACGGAGTGCGACTGCGGTAAAAAAAGAAATAGTCTGGCCTCTGAACCAGCTGGATAAGAGTTAGATTTTAATGGAGAGGCCAGTTGCTTGACCTATGGAGCCTTGATATTGATTGAATAAATCCATCTACAGATGGTTTTTAGCAGGTTGGTCAAAATCTTAGGAATTAAATTCTCATCTTTGGAGAATCTAGGAAGATATTGGTTATAAGAAGTCCACATAGAAATGTTTACTGGAATAGTTTTGAGTGGGCGAAATTGGATTTGAAATTAAAATGGCTTTTAGTGAGTTGTTGAAAGTTGAGAGATTTAATTTGTCATCGTAGGAGAATGAAGAGTGGTTATTACTGCTTTTATTTTGTGTGTCTTGAGTTGACAATCGTACCAGAAATCTTTTTTTTTTTTTTAAGTTTTCTGCTTTTTGAAGAAGTTAATTAATTCCTGACAATTTTTAGAACTTGGTTTAACAAGTTGGTGTGGCATTCAGTTTATTATTGTACAAAATCTGTTCATTACTACTGGACGAAAGATAATTGTTTTAGCTCCAATGGGAGACCCCAGAAGGCACTTTTTATAACGCGTAAATAACACTGTTTGGCGGACACAATCCTTTCTATAATGGCCTAAATAGATGAATGGAGGTCCCCGCAAGACACAGCTGTTTACTGGGCAACCCCCAGTAGGAGGATTGATAGCTGCTTTTACGCATGGCAGCAAAAGGGCCTTACTCAAAGAACATACATGTATGTTTGTACACAAATCAATGGGCCTAGGCTTGAGGCCAAGATTCCCCAGGGTGGAGGTGGCTATACAGGGGCGCTGGGGCACAGACTAGGGTAATCAGTTGAGGATTACATTAAGTTTGAGCAAAATTGGCCCAAAGGTATTTTAGTAATTAGTAAAAAAAAAATGTGCCTTCCGGAAGCTCCCCTTTGTGGCTCCAAGGGTTAAAGTCTCTTTTTGGGGGGGTTGAGAGCATCTAGAAGCCTTTAAATTTGCAAGTGTAGAGACACTACAAGTTGTATATCCTGGTATTTCTTTTAGAAAATCAAAAAAGCATTTGGAAAGTTTGCAAAATTGCACTAAGGCCTTGACATCGGTCAACTTTGACCTGGAATTTGTGACATCTGTGAATTATGAACCCCGAAATTAAAAAATTAAAATATTTTGGATCCACTTTCAGTTATTTAAATCTATTTTGCTTCTGTAATCTCTCCAGGAGCATTTTAACTACATAGCCATGGATGAGGCCATGGGACCAATAGTACTATCTGTCCGACAGGAGACTTCGAGCACAGAAGACCAAATCAGAATATTACTGAGGTAAGGTCAGCTCATCTGCGTTATAAATTGAACTTCACAAATTTCTTTTTCCTAAATATTTTTTCCTAGATGCTGTTGGAATTTAGCATTAGAATTTCTATGTTTTTTGGTAAAATTCTGTGAAAACAATGGTTAAACTTAAATTCATAAATACCTTCGACAGTTTACGCATCCTCATTGGCTGAGAGCACATCATGTGGCCAGTCTTAAATGGACGATAAAGACCAGCCAGTCTTAACACTTTTTACCCTGGCCCGCGCCTGTGCCCGCGCCCTATTCAGCGCGTATGGAACATGCATACGCACACAGAAACTGCACGCTCCCGAAAGCAAAATGTGCACTGTGACAAGCTTAAGTACCCGGTCGTATGCGTATACACGTAGAACACGCCTGCATTACGTGTAATACGTGCATCGAACAAAAACAACTCAACGCACAGCAGTTTGAATGAATTTGCAGTCTAAAAACTGCAGATTTTCAGTCTGTGCTTATCACGATGCAGAAAATTCAGGACTCATAAAATTTACATCAAAAGATATATAGACTGTTTACATTGGCGGCCATGTTAAAGGTTTTCTTATCCATGAAGCACCTACGTATGTATGATGCACGGTGACAATGTAATTGCTCCCTGATATGGCCGTTGTGTGGAGGTTCTATTTCTAGACAGTTTCTGTCATGTCACTCGGCGCATTTTGCAGTTTAAGCCACAAGATGTTGGTGACAAAATATTTTTTGTATGGTTGTATTTTAACAGATGTCGGAGTGGAACAACACACGAAATGCTGCCTTTGTCCACCTTCGGAAACTCGCTTGTGCCATCCAAACTTGCCAAAGTAAGAATTTTGACTTTGCAATGAAATGACTTGACTTTAGTTGTAGACTTCGGATGCTAGTATGCAGCCCCTATATCTGCCTGCATGTTTGGTGTTCATGATGAGCTAATTAAATAACATAGCACCTTCGTTGGCCTCGCATGTACCCAATTACTTCTGGATGGAGGGAAATAATCTGTGGTAAAAGGCCTTGCCTAAGAGCACACATGTAATTAATGCAGACTGAATGTAAACCCACAACTGTTAAAGACAGAACACATGATTGGTAAATGGTTTTATCTCCCTGTGTGATTGAAGATATGAATGATTAAAACCAACTTGAACAAAAATCAGCTCCTTATTTTGTCTAACTTTTGAGAAAACAGTCAAAAAAGGCTTTACGGTCACTTTGCCCCAAAACTATTTCGCCTCGAACCACTTCGCCCTGAAACACTGCCTGTGCACAAAGTGTTTTGGGGCGAAGTGGCATTCGGACGAAGTGGTGTAAGGATGAAGTGGTATGGGGGCAAGGTGGCTTTTGGGGCGAAGTGGTTCAGGGCTAAGTGGTGCAGGGCGAAATTGTTTTGGGGTGAAGTGAATTTTCGTCTGATGAGACGAAAAGTTATTGTTTTACTCATTTCTCAAAAACTATAGCACTTTAGACAAAACCATTTCAGGGGAAGTTTACTACTGTCATCATGTTTATATTGTGTAAGTTATGTGTAAATCTGTGAACATTTCTGATTTTCGAGATTACCAATGATGTGTTCTAACTTTACAAAAACTGAGTTCAATACAAAAAACCACTCGCAAATGATACCCTACGTACTTTATTGAGTCACAACAGCTGACGTTCTACAACTTTATTTCACAACTTTGTTACTTTCTGTTTTCTTGCAGGTACTCAATGAATCCATTACTACAGAACGATTTCAGCCTGTCCTCTTCCCCAAGGTGAGCCTTTTAAAAAAAATTATCCTGCTTTTAATAATTGGGCCACCATCTTCAAAGTATATATTCTGACTATACTGACCATAAACGAACCATCCTACTTTACCCAAAGGTTCTGTTGGTGTTTCGTTTTATTTCTAACAAAAAACATAAAACCCTCAGTGAATACCTGTTAAACCATTTTGATCGCAAGACTGACTTTGTCCGGGTATTTAAAGGCCCTGTAGATGATCTGTTTTTGAGCGATTCTGCGAATAAAACCATTATAAATCAAAAGAAAGACATCAACAAACTCATCCGAAGAAATTTCAGCTTTTGTTTTTTTCAAACCCTTAACACGTCACCTTTTGTAACTAGGCTTCAGAACTCATCGTAACCTACGATGAGCACATGTGTGTGAAGAACTTCAAATTTGGGATAATCTTGGAGCGTTCTGGTCAGACGACGGAGGAGGAACTGTTTGGCAACGTCAACAGTAGCACGGCGTTTGACGAGTTCATGGAAGTCGTCGGCGACAAGATTGAGCTCAAAGATTTTACAGGGTAAAGTTAGTTTTACATTGCATTTGAAATGGAGTTGATTTTCCCTTACCAAGAAGGGTATGCTCTATAATTTTACAAATTGCTTTCGCCAAGAAACGCGCTCATATACTTAGTTGGGACTCGAACCCACTCCCTCATGCACATTAAAGGAAGGGACAATGAATTTAATCAAAAATATTACCGATGTATTGCCCGATGCATAAACCCAATTAATTTTGATGATAAACTCTGTAACTATGTGCTGCGCCATATTTGAACTTTTAAAAGGGATGATGACGCAAACCATTCAATAATTGCAAGGAATACGTCAAGATTGATGCCTTGTTTTCCGACTCCCATACGTCGTGAAGTGTGTGAAAATCTGTTGTGTCCTGACTCACGCCCTCTCAAGCCCGAGCGCCGTACTGCAAAAGATGGCGACTTACATGATGCGTACAGAGTTAGGCAACCCTTTGCAAGTGTTGTCGCTTCCTTTAAAATCAACTTCACTCCATCAAACGTTTTCCCTTCTTATTCCTAGCTCTGACCACCATACTTAGCTTTGCTTATAAGGGCCCAATGATCAGGGGTAGTAATGTAAACCATATTATTAACTAGGACCTCAATTCTACAAATTAAAGCCAATCTTGTCTTGCGACTGTGTTTTAGGTTTCGGGGAGGGCTAGACATACAGCACGGACAGACAGGCACACATTCCATCTTTACCCAGCACCTAGGGCGAGACATCATGTTTCATGTGTCGACGCTATTACCACACACAGAGGGCGACAAACAACAGGTAAGACATACGTCCCTATGGTCGAGTTCGGGCGGTCTGTTCTGGACACGCGAAGAATGTTCTCGTGCCCGAGCGACGGGAACACGACCCAAGAACACTGCACTCCGAACAGGATCATGCACACACCACTTATTATTATTAGGTGATCGGGCCAACAGCCCGATCACCTATTACTCTCGTACGATTTCTTTTTTTTTTTTTTTTCCACTCAAACGTTTCCAGAGCTTTTCTTCAAAACGGTTCAAGCTATCAACTTGAAATTTGGTAGGAACATCAACCCCAATGTGAAGATGTGCATACAAGTGTGACGTCATTGTGACGTCATTAGGTATCAAATTACAAACCAAAAATGACCAAAATATGCATGTTTTAAAATGCTTCCGTCTGGAAAACCACGTGACCCATGATCTTCGTATTTGACAGGCTTATATATTAGATCATGGCCTACAATTTTCTTCGTGTGGGCATTTTCATCTGACCCTTCCTTCTGGGGTCAATCTGAGGTCAAAGTTCAACGAAAACGAAAATCTCAATTTTTGCACTTATTGAGCAACAATGCCCATCAAACCAAGCTGAATCTTTAAGAAACTAAGTACAGGCATAGGTCCTATAGCAGACTTTCACCAGCGTGTTTAATATTATGATGGCATCAAGCGTGACGTCATCGTGACGTCATCAAGTATCAAATTACACCTCCCAAAAAACCAAAATATGCATATTTTAAAATGCTTCCGTCTCGAAAACCACGTGACCCAGGATCTTCGTATTTGGCAGGTTTATAGATGACATTCTGTGCTACAACTTTCTTTGTGTGGGCATTTTCATCTGACCCTTCCTTCTGGGGTCAATTGGAGGTCAAAGTTCAACGAAAACGGAAATCTCAGTTTTTACACTTACCAGTAACAATGCCCATCAAACCAAGCTGAATCGTTAGTAAATTAGATACAGACATAGGCCCTACGGCAGACTTTCACCAGCATGTATAGTATCATGATGGCATCAAGTGTGACGTAATAATGACGTCATCAGGTGTCAAATTACAAAAAATCAAAGGTTATTATTTTCAAAATTCATATCTCAAGAACCGTAATAGATACTTGAACAATTCTTTCACAACATGATAAGTCTAAATGAACTGAACAAATCATACGATGTCATGACCCCTGTGTGACGCCTACTTCCGGTCCAAACCGGAAGTTGTTCGAAAATGTGCAATTTTTTAGCATTTTGAATGCAAATAGATTCAAAGTGGTAGTGAATTTGACCATATTTCTACGGAACGAAATGTTTCCACACATGTGGACCTTTTGACTATACCATTGGTGACGTCATTACATGGACGGTGGTTTTGTAATGTGGTGTCAAATCACGCAAATTTGGAGCTGACATGTTTTAAAATGCTGTATCTTGAAAACTACAACAGATATTGGTATGATTCCTTCGCCACATTTAAGAACTTGATGTTCAACATATTGTTCAACAATTTGTGCACAAAATTGTGACGTCATGATGTCGTCACAGGTGTCACATTACAAGATTTCAAAGGTTATTATTTCAACAATTCATATCTCAAAACGGTGCAAGCTATCAACCCCCAGCTATGGCGGATATGCAGGGAGGAGATATTAGTTACCGGATTAGTGTATACAGCAGCCAATTTCACGAAACTTTACGCAATTGCGCAAGTCCACTTACGCCATAAGTTATTGCGCAAGTAATGGCGTAAGTGGACTTGCGCAATTGCGTAAAGTTTCGTGAAATCGGCTGCTGAACTTCCATTTTTGCCATTCCACAGGTGATAACAACGTCTGAAATTCATCACAAAATGTTCATTTAACCCGATCACCTGGCGTTTGTAACAACAAACGTCATACCTCTAGTTTTTTTTTTTTTTTTTTTTTCTTCTTTTTCCACTCAAACGTTTCCAGAGCTTTTCTTCAAAACGGTTCAAGCTATCAACTTAAAACTTGGTAGGAACATCAACCCCAATGTGAAGATGTGCATACAAGGGTGACGTCATTGTGACGTCATTATGTATCAAATTACAACCCAAAAATGACCAAAATATGCATGTTTTAAAATGCTTCCGTCTGGAAAACCACGTGACCCATGATTTTCGTATTTGACAGGCTTATAGATAAGATCATGGCCTACGATTTTCTTCGTGTGGGCATTTTCATCTGACCCTTCCTTCTGGGGTCAATCTGAGGTCAAAGTTCAACGAAAACGAAAATCGCAATTTTTGCACTTATTGAGCAACAATGCCCATCAAACCAAGCTGAATCTTTAAGTAACTAAGTACAGGCATAGGTCCTATGGCAGACTTTCACCAGCGTGTATAATATTATGATGGCATCAAGCGTGACGTCATCGTGACGTCATCAAGTATCAAATTACACCCCCAAAAAAACAAAATATGCATATTTTAAAATGCTTCCGTCTTGAAAACCACGTGACCCAGGATCTTCGTATTTGGCAGGTTTACAGATGACATTCTGTGCTACAATTTTCTTTGTGTGGGCATTTTCATCTGACCCTTCCTTCTGGGGTCGATTGGAGGTCAAAGTTCAACGAAACTGAGAATCTCAGTTTTTACACTTACCAGCAACAATGCCTATCAAACCAAGCTGAATCGTTAGTAAATTAGATACAGACATAGGCCCTACGGCAGACTTTCACCAGAATGTATAGTATCACGATGGCATCAAGTGTGACGTAATCATGACGTCATCAGGTGTCAAATTACAAAAATTAATTCAAAGATTATTATTTCCAAAATTCATATCTCAAGAACCGTAATAGATACTTGAACAATTCTTTCACAACATGATAAGTCTAAATGAACTGAACAAATCATACGATGTCATGACCCCTGTGTGACGCCTACTTCCGGTCCAAACCGGAAGTTGTTCGAAAATGTGCATTTTGTAAGCGTTTTGAATGCAAATAGATTCAAAGTGGTAGTGAATTTGACCATATTTCTACGGAACGAAATGTTTCCACACATGTAGACTTTTTGACTATACCATTTGTGACGTCATCACATGGACGGTGGTTACGTAATGTGGCGTCAAAATACGCAAATTTGGAGCTGAATTGTTTTAAAATGCTGTATCTTGAGAACTACAGCAGATATTTGCATGATTCTTTCGCCACATTTAAGAACTTGATGTTTATCAAATTGTTGAACAATTTGTGCACAACATTGTGACGTCATGATATCGTCACAGGTGTCAAATTACACAAATTCAAAGGTTATTATTTTTAAAATTCATATCTCAAGAACCGTAATAGATACTTGAACAATTCTTTCACAACATGATAAGTCTAAATGAACTGAACAAATCATACGATGTCATGACCCCTGTGTGACCCAAACCTCCGGTCCAAACCGGAAGAGGTTCGAAAATGTACACTTGTTTAGCACTTTGAATGCAAATAGAGCCAAAGTGGTAGGGAATTTGACCATAGTTCTACGGAACGAAATGTTTTCACACATGTGGACCTTTTGACTATACCATTGGTGACGTCATTACATGGACGGTGGTTACGTAATGTACGTCAAATTACGCAAATTTGGAGCTGAGATGTTTCAAAATGCTGTATCTTGAAAACTACAACAGATATTGGTATGATTCCTTCGCCACATTTAAGAACTTGATGTTCAACATATTGTTCAACAATTTGTGCACAAAATTGTGACGTCATGATGTCGTCACAGGTGTCACATTACAAGATTTCAAAGGTTATTATTTCAACAATTCATATCTCAAAACGGTGCAAGCTATCAACCCCCAGATATGGCGGATATGCAGGGAGGAGATATTAGTTACCGGATTAGTGTATACAGCAGCCGATTTCACGAAACTTTACGCAATTGCGCAAGTCCACTTACGCCATAAGCTATTGCGAAAGTAATGGCGTAAGTGGACTTGCGCAATAGCGTAAAGTTTCGTGAAATCGGCTGCTGAACTTCCATTTTTGCCATTCCATAGGTGATAACAACGTCTGAAATTCATCACAAAATGTTCATTTAGCCCGATCACCTGGCGTTTGTAACAACAAACGTCATACCTCTAGTTATTATTTATTCGGCATTCTTCTGACAATAACAAATACAAGTACACTGAGATCACTAACAATACAACACAATAAGCCTGTAGCAAATGCCAGGAATTGAAAAAAGTTAATATAATAACTGTGACCCGTAGGCCTTTCTTTCCAAAGCTATAGGCTATACAAACAGGTAATAGATAGAGATTTCAATTAAAAATAAGTAAAAGGCAAGTAGATGTAAACAGGGTATTAAATACATGTACATGTAGTTTGAAAAAAATTGAAGTCATTTGTTTTTTGTTTTTGTGGTTTTCTTAAATGGAAAAAAA
The DNA here is from genome assembly GCA_037783545.1 of Henricia sp. BOLD:AAB3569. NCBI lineage: Eukaryota > Metazoa > Echinodermata > Asteroidea > Spinulosida > Echinasteridae > Henricia > Henricia sp. BOLD:AAB3569. The sequence goes on from JBBELK010000402.1 coordinate 1,044,940, forward strand.
AAAAAAATAATAATAATAAACAGACAAACATAAATAAGACCCAAAAAAATACGGATGGATTAAATACTTATCCATCGAGAACAAGTTACCTGTGTCAAGAACAGACTGCCCAAACTCAAACTTTGTGTCTTATGCGTCTTACTTAACCCTTTGATGCACAGACTCTTTTGTTTTAGAGACCGCCTAATCCCAGTAAATACTAGAAAATGACATTCACTTTTTTCTTTTCTGTGACCAAAACAAATTACAGCTGCAGCGTAAAAGGCACATAGGCAATGACATTGTGGCCATCATATTCCAAGAGGAGAACACGCCCTTCGTTCCCGACATGATCGCTTCCAACTTTCTCCATTCCTTCATCGTGGTACAGGTTATTGAGCCGAATACGGAGAACACAAGATATAAGGTGGGTTGTGTCAATGAACTCGGTTGTAAAGGTCTCTTAAACTTGCCTGAGTTTAACTGCGGTGACACAAATCATCACAGGTCAATCACTGTTTAAATTTGTCTGTCTTGAGGCCCATCATATTATTTAAAATGACCCAAAATGTTACTTCTGAGTAAAAATTAAAAAAATTAAAAATACCGTACTCAGTGTTGATAGCAATGTTATCAATTACCACTTGAATTTTTTCTGTTCAAAATAGCACCTTTGTTGGAAATTAACAACTAAGAAAGTCTTCCTGACATTTTCATGGTTCTACAAAGCATAGGAAGGGGGAGGAGGGTCGAGGTCCGTGTAGGACTTTACATGCACTGTAAAATGTTTACATTTCATGGTAGTGCTAACAAAATAAGTAGTATTCTATGGAGAGGGAGAGGGGTTTTAAAAAATACTACGCTTTGTAGAACTGTGAACATTTTTGACAAATGGCTCCTAACCCAAAACCATACATAGATTTTAAAGCTTGTAGCTAAAATTTCGTCTTTAGATATGGGTCATTCTATAAATTTGGAGTCCACTTTTTCTGTCCCCGTTACATCTGACATCTTGTAAAATGTTGTATTTTGTAAATTCAGGACATATTCTCTAAATGCCTTCTATTTCAAAGAGTGATTACATAAAATACAATTCATAAAAATATGGTTTGAAGGCATTTTTAATGATATGGCAAATAGCAGTATATGTCAGGTGTAACGGGGACAGAAAAATGTCACACGTTGGACCCCAAATTTATAGAATGACCCGTATGTTACGTACAGTTTCGCCTTAGACTACTGCATGTGTGTGAACTATAATTGGGAACCTTGTTTTTTTCCCAACATAATAAATAAAGATATTACTTTTTACTGACTGTATAGCTTCCAACTTAATACCCAAAATCAAAAGAGAGCAGCAAATTATAGACTGAATCTACCAAGACTTTTTACAAAGAGGGAACATTTTTTTGTTAAACATTGTGATGTAAAAGCATGAGGATTACGTAAACGTAGGATTACATACTGTTATGTTTTGAGTTTTGATGCATGTCTCCCGTTCATTTCCCAGGTTGCAGTAACGGCAAGAGATGATGTTCCATTTTACGGCCCGACTCTCCCCAGTCCCTCGGTCTTCAAGAAGGGTCCTGAACTGAGAGAGTTCTTGCTGACGAAGCTCCTCAATGCAGAAAACGCTTGCTACAAGGCTGAAAAATTCAGTACCATACAGGTAAAGGGGCATTTATATTATCGTGGAAACAAACCACGCTTTTACGCGGCGCTTGTACGCGGCGCTTAACGCATTGCATGAGCTCTAAATCACTGATTTTTCCAAAATAAAAATTCAACTCCGGTAATTTGGAGCTTCTCTGATACCTGATTGGTCGGTGCAACGCGGTCAAAGTTTAACAGATTTGAAATTCGACACAGCTCAAAACGTTTTGCGCGTTGCGATTGGGCGCGCAACCAGCTGCTGTACAAACTGTCACAGGCGCGCGCAAGATCATTTTTCCGCGATAGTGTGAACGTGCCTAAAGTTGGTTACATTTCGGAAATCAACTTATTGGAAAAATCTGAACAACTCCTTTAAAATATCTAGCTCTAAATATAGCATTTCTTTTGAAATGTTTTTAATTTAGTATTTCCATTTTATAATTCTAATCGCTTCTTTTATTCCCAGGAAAGAACAAGGGCTGCCCTGCTAGATTCCCTCTATGCCGAACTCAACTCCAAGAACGAGGAAATCTTCTGTTCAATAACGTGCATTGATTCGTCGACGGCCAGTCCCGGCATCCTCACCAAGGGAGATGGTAGCCCGGGAGGCCTGTGGCCATCCTTCAAGAAGGCGTTCAGGGGGCGCAGTCAGTCGGTGGATACCAGCCCCGGCCCCGTGCACAATAACAAGGTCAACGGTAACATGACGTTTGCTGCTGATAATATACCCGAGGAAGGAGAAGCCACCAGTCCAGTAGTAAGTGAAGAGCATTTTGCACCTTTTTTTGGGTGTTCCTCCACAACTGATGTAAACCCTATTATTTGTCATTTCCATAGAATAGATAATCAGATTAACTCTGTGTTGCACCTTTCAAAGTCCTTAGTGATCAACCATAAAAAGGGCAGATATTGGTGCTCAGGGTGGATTCACACATTTTTCACCCATAAATTTGACGCGCGTCGCTGTGAGAAAAAGTAGTTTGGGAAGAATTTGGAGTAAAACAACTCGCCGAAAACCACATAATAGGAAAGTGTCTTTGTGATTCAGTGATTTTCAGTGTGTCGTTTCACTCTATATTACCCCAAGGGCACTTTTTTTTTATGCGACACTCGTCACATTTATGCACAAAAAAGCTCAGTGCAATGGCGGTGGCATGTTTTTCAAAGTGGGGGGCCATGTTGTCAATTGGAAGTTTATGCTCCATTATTTAGCAAGCTTTCTTTGTGTTTGTGTCCTACAGCAACCGAAGGCAAACCGAAGCCTGAGGCTAAGCACCCGAAGCACTAGCAGTAATCAGAGCTGCGGCAGCAGTGTCGGCGGAGATAAAAAAGAACCCAAGAGAAAAAGGTAAGAAATATTGAACTGACTCATGGGACATAAAGACATGGGTGCAGAAGAAGTCCCTTTCAACAAATGTACACATATGATCAAAGGGGATATGAGTCTTTCCACGGTAAATGGGGAAATTTTGGCAACAGACCATATTTTCCAGAAACTACCTTTGTCTGCTCTCAAAATAAAAGAAATAAGTTTCAGTTGTTCTGAAGAGATAACTTAGGCCCAAAGAGGGTTACAAATAGTGTGACAACATGCCTTTCTAAAAACCCTGTGTACAATATTTCCAATATACGCTCGTAACCGGGACGGCCTAAATGTAATACAAGTGTACGTCCCATTTACGAGCGTATATTGGAAATTTGTACACAGGGTTTTTAGAAAGGCATGTTGTCACACTATTTGTAATCCTTTTTGGGCCTAAGTTATCTCTTCAAAACAACTGAAACTTATTTCTTTTATTTTGAGACCAGACAAAGGTATTTCCTTGAAAATATGTTCTGTGTTGCCAAAATGCCCCCTTTACTGTGGAAAGACCCATATGCAAGTTGGTTTTAATCATACACATCCTCAATCACACATGGAGCTGATGACACAGTTTATTATAACAGTTATAATATCTCTTTAGCGGAGTGATTTATTACACATTTTATGCTGAATTATAATTAGTTTGACAATAGATAAGACTGTATCATCCATTCTTTCTTTCTTGATGTTGTCTTCAGGGACAGCATGTTGAGCCGGTCGTCGCATTCCTCAGAGAGCATCAACGGCAGCCAAGAATCACACAAGTCATCCTCCAACTCACTCAATAGCTCGCCGGACGTTGCCAACTCGAGAACAAGGTATGCTTGTATACAAGGCACTACTGCAGTTCTGTACATTAAAGGGCCCCTTATTTGGGATTTTTATGAATGAAGTCTATGCTATAAAACCAATATACTCAGTTGCATTCATAAAAATCCAGTGGAGCTTGTTTTGGGGGTTAAAACAAAGGTTTTTAGTTTTTATGCTAATGAAAATATGCATATTCATGTCCAAGGTCATGATGTCACAAGAGGCAGACACAGGAAAATCACATTCAACTGTGCACAAAAGATTCCACCTTTTTTCTCAAACGTTCTGAAGCTTTTGTAATCCATGACTGTTTGAGTTTGTTCCACAAACTCAAACAGTCATGGATTACAAAAGCGCGCGCGCATTGCTGACGAGCCTGCACCTTTAATGCATCAAAAGACACTTAGAACCAGAGTTTCCAGGTTTGAATCCTGTTCAATGCAAATTGTCCTTGCTTATTTGAATCTGTTATGGCTTACTTGACAGAATATACACATGTCGTGTGTCGCCGAGCAATTCGCTGGATAGCTTCAACAGCGATGAAGAACCTCATGAACATGAAGATTCTGACACAGGCATGGTGAGTCTTGAGATGTGAAACTCATTCCTTACGGTTTGCAGTTGAAAGAGTTAGGCAGTTCACAAGCATATTGGTTCATATGGCAGTAATCATCCTCAGTTTCTTCAGCATGGAGTGACTAAAAGCCATTGTTCTAGTCTAGCCTTTTGTCACAAGGCCGTCGCTCACAATCCATCTAACAGCCTGTTTTCACTTGATCCTAAGCTCGGGGTCGAACAGCGAGCTCGGAATCAGCTCCGGATCACAAACTGAGTGTAAACACTCAAATTAGCCCCGGATCAGGTCTCGTGTCGGCGGAGGGTTGAACCCTGAGCTCGGGATCAGTTTGCGGCTAAATAAGCAATTAACATCCGCTCCACAGTCATTGCGGGGGAAAAGTGCGCAAAATTCAATTGGGCTTGCACACTAGCGTAGTACAATGTACAATGTATAAACACACATTGTTCTGTACGTGCACAAATGGGTGTGAACCCACCTTCCACCACAGATGCTCCATTGCTCTCTTTTGTTTGGACATAGTCATTTTGCCGACTGCTCTCATTTGTTTTCCACACGATTCCAAATCGCGGACGTCCCTTGGCAATCGCGGACGATATTGTTCCTATTGTTAAACGTCCGCGATTTGAATATGTGAACCCGCGCACATTGTTCTGTACATGCATAAGCATGATCTTTGACTGCAACTTCTGGCACCGCGCTCGATATCAACGACAGATATAAATGTGGCACTCTGAATCACTGCAGTTAACACTGACACATTCTTATCAGGGGATCAATCTTGAACCCGAGCTCGGGACCAGTGTAAACATGGCGTTATTTAACTGAACTGCAACAATGCTTCATTGAATTATTTGAAGGGATTTAAACCAATTCTTTGTTTTACATTTAACTTCCAACAGGGAAGCATGTCGTCAGGCTGCATTTCAAGCAGTAAAGCCAGTCCCCTCAACCCATGCCTGTGTCCTGAGGGAAAGTGCACTACCGCCTTGGAAATAGAAAGTAAGTTGTCAAAATCATAAACATGAGTTTTTACTTGCTGCTTTTTTTCTACCGACGGCTCAATTTCCTCCTGGATTTTTATGCACGTGTAGTATTTCAGCTTTATTTAATGTTCCACTCCCACCCCTGAAACATCTACAGTGATATTCACAATATAGTGATATTCACAATATAGTGATATTCACAATATAGTGATATTCACAATAGAGTGATATTCACAATAGAGTGATATTCACAATAGAGTGATATTTACAATAGAGTGATATTCACAATAGAGTGATATTCACAATATAGTAAATTATTATATAAAATTGAGCTTTTGAGGACACCGTGCATTTCTGATACTGTGCAGCACAGAGCCCCAATCTGATGCGTGTGCACGCTGGGCGCACCAAAGTACGTGCGTGTGTGCAACTCGCTCGTAAGTACAGTAACAAAAAATACTGTACAACTGTAACATGCGCATGTAGTTGTAAATGTTGAAAAAGAAATGTAGTTTTCAACGCCAAACAGACAAAAAAACTTGCGGAAATCCTACAAAACAAAAAATGGTATAAGCGTAATTTTGTATAACAATGACAATATTGAATGTCTTTTCGGGTGATATGAGAATATACCGCACTCGGCTCGTTCGGTATTTTCATGACTCATGGGGTACATTCTCATATCACCCTCAAAGCCATCCAATATTTATTGTAGTGGTGTTTGTCAGAGGGAAGAACCACTGTTTAAGAAAAATATTGAAGAAAAATAATAATTATCTCTCTCTCTCTTCCTGCAGCTGCTTTATCCCAGCAACTGGATCTAATGAGGTCGGAAATCAGCAAGTTGAAATCCGAAAAGCTGGACCTGATCAGAACAAACGTGGTATGTATCTCTGGTTGAGTTAGTCTGTGATTAGTTGCCACCAAACTTGGGATGAGACAAATTGTAAGGGTCTTATCGGGATAAGAACCAGAGATCTCTGACTCACCAGGCAGATGCTCAACCAGCTGAGCCATGGGGCACAGTGATATATTCCCCCAAGTTTTCCCTATAAACCCAATTTTTCTCTCGGTGTTGCATTGGAGCGCAACTGGGCACAGTAACTGGGCATCACCAAAAGCAACCCACTGCTTATTTAAAGCATGTGTGTGGCTGCACAGCTGTGCTTATAATTGAGATTGTGGGCTCGAGCCTTGCTTGTGCCAGCATGTTTGTGTCTGTGGGCAAGATACCTAATCTTAATAGCCTCGTCAACCCGAGTGACATTTGGGGAGCTGCCATAGGCCAGGCAGCCACCTCATTGAAGCAAAATGGTTCTGATGATTCCCTGATAGCAACGATAAGAGTATCTAGCAGGATTGATGTGAGCTATACAAGAATCTACCATTAACGATTTGCTTAACCGTGCATGTGCTTAGAAATGGATAGTGTTTATGACTACAGTCTCCATGAAATAACCGTAGCCTCCTTAAGCCCAAAATCAAATGCTAAAACAGCCCCAGGAATTCCGTCAAGGCATCACGAGCCACAATTTGCTATCTCTAATTGATATCTTTCTTTCACAGAGCTGGCAACATGACATCAAAAAGCTAAAAGAAAAGGAGATCCGTCACATGCAAGAGTTGTCTGCCGCCCAGCGAGAAATTATGAAACTTCGGGAGATCAAAGATATACAGAAAACAAGCTACATTGAAGCACTGTCCAGTGTCTAACTTCAACTTGAACTAACAAACAAAATCGGAGGGGTTTGGGTCATATCGAAAGTGATCTCTGGGAGGGGTGGTTATCTCATTGAAGGGTCTATCCCCCTCTGTAGGGCTTGTGTGATAGCCAATCCTGATCAGTGAGGAACAACTGCAATACCGTGTTTCGAGACCACCAATAGCTCAAATGGTAAGGTGTCTGCACGGTAAGCAGAGGGTCCACGGTTTGAATCCAGATTTCCCTAACTCATGGATACTTGTCCACAGAACTGGACATAACGTTGCCAAGAATCTGGCTTCGTTTAATTGACAATTCATTCGAAGAAGATTAGAATCGCTTCATTGCTTAAGAGATCGCTTCATTCGACGAAGCAAAATTATAATGTGTACGCTCCCTTCGTTCGACGAAGCGATTTGACACGTAACGAGATTGGGGCGTTGCTCCGCTTCATTCGATCTTCTTTTAATAGCGATTGTCTAATGTGAACAGTTCGATCTCCATACCCTCCGAGGCACCACGCCTAAAAAACATCACAGGAGCACCAAGAGGCTCATCCGAGAGGCAGTGTCTATTATTCTTGTTTAGCGACCCAGCTTACCCCCTGGGGCTGTAACATGGGTGTATTTACACGCAGCGTGGGGGGTGGGGGTTGTGACTTCAGAAAGTAGTTACACGCGGAGTACAAGTGGAAATTCAGAAATGCAGTTTGTATTATGCATAAATAGCTATGTTTGATGCACAAAATTCCTTTTTTTTTTTCATGGTCTAAATAAATGAATTGTCACAGGAAACAGCTGTATTTACATTAGTCACTGGGTGCTCGAGTGGTATTGCATTACTCACAGGGTGGCTGGATGGCTAACATCAAAGGACATACGTTTGTACACAAACATATGGGGGCTTGGCCTGTGGCCCAGATTTTCAGGGTCGGCCAGACTAACATTAAAGGTGACTGCAGGAATCTGAAACTATAGGCTTTTCGACTGAGGATTACATGTTTTTTAAAAGCCTCTCGGATGAGCACCTTGGTCGCACGGAGGGTTAAGTGATGAGACGTGAATGCATGCTTCATTAACGACAATTAATTAATCTATCTCGAACGAAGCGATTTCCCACATATGAACGGGTTCTTAGACTCTGACTAGGAAGAAAAATTATGAGTGAACAAGCACTTTAACAAAGAGCTTTAGAGCACCTCAGACTGTGTATAGATCTCTTTGCAAAGATTCCCAGATCAGACCTCGGTCTGTTGTAATGGGAGAATTAAATAGGGGGCGAGACAGTAACTTATAAATACATTTTTATTTGCAAATACTAAATATAATATATAAAACTGCAACCTTATCGAATATAGCTGCCATCTCGTGGGGCAGTTTCTTTGTTCCTTGAGGACATGCATAAAATACGTTTAACTTTTTTCCTTGCATTGTTGACCAATTTATAATCACAAAAGTTTCACCCACAAGATGGCAGCTATTTGATATGGTCTATCTGTTGGCTTTTATGTCCAACTACCAGGGTTGTCGGCGAGTCCATCACAAGTCCAGAGCCGATAAAATCACAAGTCCGTGACAAGTCCTGCACAAGTCCTGCACAAGTCTGTCACAAGTCCAGTAACAAGTCCAGTAACAAGAAGCAAAGGCTGAACACGCACAAAAGAATGCCTTTGTTGGAGTTCATTTGAATAGCTTGTGACTTGAATTAAGACCCAGGGACTTGTGAGGTCTTGTGATGGACTCGACTACAACCCTGCCAACTACGTACGCTGTCCGTGTGTTGACAATTTAATAAGGCTGCTGAAAATGTGTGCTATTTAGAATACACAATTATATAAAAAAGAAAATTATCGGTTTCTCTTTAAACCTGATCCAGTTTCTTCCCATTTTGTAAATAATTTCATGCCCGGGCACAGGGACTGTATACAAAAAAAACAGTAATGAATTTTAGGCGCTGTAATATACCTGTATTTATTACCCATAAGAATTTAGCGCTGTAGAAGAGTACTAGGCCTTAATTTATTAACAGAATTTGGTGAGACGTTTGCTTGGTGGAAAAATTAGGCGGTGGTTTTGGTTGTTTAAAAGGCAAGATATCTGTGCAATTATTCTGGTGGTATTTTTAAAAAATGTTAATCAAGTATCAGTTTCATGGAAGTGCAAAGAAATGCTTGGAAAGTAGATGTTTAACAAAATATGGTAACCGGCCCCAGCATGATATGTGACAAATAGACTCCCCCACGCCCCTAACACACTCCCTTTTGTTAAAGCCCGCCGCACACCTTTGCGATTTACCGGCCCATCGGACATCGGATCCGGAAAAATCAAACCAGTTTGATTTGCTCCGGTCAAACCGGCCCGAATTGTTTCAGCGCACACCTTTCCGGTATGTGGTCCGATGATCCGATTATCGCAAAGGTGTGCGGCGGGCTTAACGCACCAACGCCTCCCCGACACCCCTAAAAACTGAAAGGAATAGACCAGTTGCGTGATAGATTTGCATAAATCCTAGACTCTCGCATATGGGGCTCGCATGCGAGTGAGTCAAGCACCAGACTACCTGGCAAATCGGGCCGTTTCCATCAGGGGGTGCAAGCTGGTCCATAGTAACCGGCGCGAAAGTCTGTGCGGTACCTGGACTACCTCGCACATTACTTTATACATTTTTAAGCTGGACCATCCGAAATTACATGTTGAAACATGTATAGTCATCGTAAATATTAGTCAAAATAACGAAATAAAACGTGTTTTTTAAAACTTTAAGTCGATGTCATCTTTGAAAGCTGGAACGTTTGCAAACTGCAATGATGCATTCAAGAAAGTAGAGAAACGATTCTGGGTTATGTTGCTGATCAACATGTTCAATCATCATGGTCCGAGCTTATAAATACAGAGTAATGTGCGAGGTATTCCAGGTACCGCACGGTTAACATGTGCTAGCGTGCACCACCTGGAAACGGGGCCGATTTGCCAGATATAGTATGTTGCTTGAGTCGATCGTACGCAAGCGCCATATAGCGCGAAGGCAGGACTCTAGCATTTATGTAAATATAAGGCGTGACCAGGACTTGTGCAAATATATCACGCAACTGGTGTATTCCTTTGAAATTCCTTGGGGAACAATGGAAATGGGGAGAGGGGGTACCCTCTGCCACATATCGTGCTGCATAAGCAAAATACCAGCGGGAGCCAAATATAAGCATTATACAATACCGTGGCGATTGGTTCATTTGGCTTTTGTTGAGAATTTCAAAATGGCGATTTCTCTCTCACGCCTGAAAAACATTTTAAGACATTCTTTTTACTCCTTTCTAGAATATTGCCTTCTAAAACGTGTCTCGAGTTCAGATTAAAAACTAGACCACAGAAGAGTTCATTTGCAAAAACAGATAAGCGCCATTTTTTATGTACCTCGTGATTTTTTTTTGGACACAATTAAGAAAACGTCCAACAAAAAGTAAAAGAAAGGTGTTAATTTGGTAAAATCAAGTCACTTCTACTAATTGAATGCCTCAGAGCTGCATTTTGCTGGGTATTTTTTAGAAGGCACAACAGAAGATCTTGAGGTACATGAAATATTTTGAAAAGCACTTATCGGTTTTCTGTCATAGAGCTGCATATCCTGATAATTTGCCCCAAAAATGAAATAAGCTTTTCCTCCTGAAAACAACGCCGATATGTCAGCTTGCAGTAATAACAGGTAGACTTCATCAAATGAATACCTTATTAAATTGAATTCATTCTTATATGGCGTTTTAAATTGCGGTGTACAAATTGTGATCTATGGTAGATGTTTTTCTTATAAACGGGATGTAAATATTTATTGAAAATATCAAAGTATGCGAGTTGTGTGTGTAAATATACATTGTAAAAAGCAAGTGTTCAAATGCTTGAAGGGATTGTTAAAATATTGCAAAAGAATGTTTTTAAAGAATGTTTTCAAGGCAAGGCAAGCTTGCCAAAATGAGTCATTAAAATCGCATAATGCTAAAAAAAAGCCGAAAATGCAGTGTGTTGTGGTTTACTTACTAAATCTTTGTATTAACCGTGGCGTGTTTTCGCGATTTCAACCAGAAACATGTTTTTGGCGTTATTACTGTGTCAACCTAAACGACTTCAGTTGCCGACGACTAATCTATTGGTTGAATTCGCAATGTCAGAAACATGTTTTTGGCTTTGGTCGCGAAAACGGGCCCCCTGGAAAATTATACATATGCAGCGCGTTTGTGAGTAAAAAAATAACCACCAAACAAGTACATCAAAATAATAAATATGGCGACGTACAATGGACAGAATGGAAAACGCACGTGTACAACGTCCATGACGTGCACAATACTCATCCGCCATGTTGGATGCATTTAAGCTCGACTGGGAGTTTGCAATTTAGTTCGACGTTTGAAACCACTGCCGTGCTTACGCCGTGCCAAGCTGGAGCGGGCCTGAGTTTGGGTTAGGTCGCGCGCAATCGGTGTGCTAGATAGACTGCGTATTTTTTCCCCAAGTTGGGTGAAGCACATCGAGAAGTTTCTCTGCTTATGAATAGGCCTATTTGTCAATGTAGTTAAGGGATAAAAGAAAAATATTAAAGGGATGGTCGAGTTGCTTGATATTCTAGTGGTGAAGACATGGGACTATGAATCAAGAGTTGCGAGTTACAATCTGACAATCTTCAAAAAAATAATTGAAGAGGGAGTGAGAGTTATCGGTAAAGCTATTGACAAAACGTACAAGTATGCAACATAAATTATGCAAATGAGTTTTTAAAAAACCACCGAGACCCTCGTTTTCGATGACAAATTGGAATTCCTCAAATTACTATAATGGAATAAGTGGACTGAAAACTAGTTTAAAGTCACATAGGGTCGCCAGCAATGCGTGCGCGCCAATTTCGTGCCACGAAATACGCAGTTCCATGCTTTTGCTATATGGAGCTGCGTATTTCGTGGCACGAAATTGGCGCGCGCGCATTGTTGACGAGCCTGTGTCTAATTAAGTCCCTGGAACTTCAAAGTTGTTAGACTGGTCTTCGGACCTTATATATATTAATATGATTGTGTGGATTCGCTCGTACCCACCACCTGACAGGGCACTGGGGCCATCAATATATAATCACTGGATGAGGTATGCAATAGCAGTTGCCAGTTGGCTATACGAGAATTGAAGCCTTGCGTCGGCCGCCATTGTACTACTCCTAGCTCCCCAAACAATGCTTTGCCTAGACTGCTCCCCGGTCCATGCGATCGCTTACATTCCATTAAAACATGTATACTATAATGAAGACAGTATGACCAGTCTAGGCAAGGCACTAGTGTATTTGGAGTAGGCCTACTAAGATGGCGGACGGTGGCTTCCAATTTGGAGGTTGTTGCCGCATCCAGTGATTATATTCGATGAATGGGACGTACCGGCTAATAAGTTTTGCGCTCTCATTGGCCAAAATATTATTGTATGCAACACTTGAGCACGAGGTGCACTGACGTCTTTTTCTTGTAAACCGGGACGTAAAAACAATTTCCCAGGGGCGGTCGGGTTGGCGTTGTGGTACTTTCCTCGTCTTTCACCTCTGGCGTCCTGGGTTCGAATCAGGGGCGTGTATGTGGATTGGGTTTGCAGTCCCTACTTGACCGCGTGGGTTTTCCCCGGGAGATTTCTCTGGGGGCCGGTTTTCCTCCCACTTCTAAAACTGCAACTCCTTCTTCGTCATCTCAAGTTGATAGTAAAGAACAGTTAAAGCTAAAACCGTATAGTTGATGGCATGAAGGGCTTAGTTGCCGAAGATGCCATAAAATTAACAACAACAACAATTTTCCAGCAGACAGGCTATATAAGTCTCGCACACAGTACTCTCATTTTTTTCGTACATTTGATTGTTGCATTTGATATAAGCGCTTAACGTACTATTTATTAATTTTTCGTCTGGCAGCAAGCAACCCACACTAGTGCTCCGCGCGTCTGTAGGTGTGACCTTTGCGTCACTGTTTCCTTCACTGATTTGAAACCGCCCGCCGCCCAGCGCCCTACATACAATTAAGGGCAGTGGGTACGAGCGAAGGGTGTTGATTATGAGGTCCGTGAACCAGTCTATCAATCTTGTAAACTCTTGAGGGCGCTGTACAAAATCGACGCATGTGGCATATTATAAATAGCAGACGAAAATCTGCGCATTTTCAGTGTTCTCCAAGCTGTGTAAACAAACGCATGTGTTCAGAATGAAGACTTAACTGTCAAACGCGCGTATTTCGATCAGAATGCCAAATAACAAGGACGCTTGGATAAGTAATGGACCATGTTTTGTGTCAAATTTGCGGATTCTGTGGCCTGCTTTTTGGACTTTGTTGAACAAGATGCAGATGCTCGTTTGCCATGTTTGCTCACGCCATGCATGGCGCGCCGAAAACAACAAGTTGGCACGATCGATTTTGCTTGCATCCGTTCGTCATATGGCTAGTCAGGTATGTTGCTGTTGTAAGAATTTAGTACTCGGGCATCACTATTTTTTCCTTAAAATGTCGTACTAATGGCATAAGTTAATAAGTGCAAATCTAATGAAAAAAAAGAAAAATGGAGGGGAAAATATGAAGATTTTACTAGAATTCTTTTGAGTTGTCCCATAGGTTTAGTGCATTTTTTTTTAGGAAGCAATAGTGATGTCCAACTTTTACATTCGGAACAGAATTACCCCAATTGCCCCTCCAGTTTGCCTCGTGTATTAAATTGATTTTAAACACAGATCTAAGCATTCTTCATGAAAGTACAGAGAAACGGCACCGCCTCTCGCACCTAGCTTAAAGGCCCATTGTATCATTTGTAATTATGACCCAATTTTGTTTTTCATGAGTTGACAAGAAAAACCTTACTCAAAGTGTTGATAGCAATGGTAACAAACACCACATGAATTTATTTCCGTCCAAAATGGTATTTCATGCTGGAAATTGACAACTGAAGGTGGTTTTATAAAAAAGTCCTGTGCTTTTTTACCATACTTGTACATAAAATCCATATATAGATTTTCAAGGTTTTCTGAAGCATTGATGCATCTAAGTAGCTAAAATTTCTTCAGGCTAGTTTACCAACAATACATTCTTCCTTAGATATGTTACAGTCTTAAATAATTCCACGAATCTGTAAAAGGTTTTATCTTGCAAATGATACATAGGGTCTTTAAGGGCTGAAAGTGGAACTTGTGTGAGGTCGACACCTGAAACAAATTGCCTCTGCCAGTGTCCCTTAGTAATAGGAATAACCAAATGCAGTAATGTTGTTTTAAGGAAACAAAGTGTTCATGAAAAACAAAACAATAAACTGCCAAATTGTTCCATAAAATAACAGTTATCTGTTTCTTTATTTGAACCTCCAGGATTTTGGCCATGCATGACCAAGACAACTGAGAAGGGACCGAGTATAACACTGACAGGAGGAAGGTATGGGCAACAGGGAAAAAGTACCATACACGTTCGCCAGTTGAAACTTCATGTAACTAAGTCATATTATTAGGAAGAATTAGTGCCGAACGTGTACAGTATATCAGGCAGCAGTTTTAGGGAAGACACACAAATCTAACTGCTAAAAACCGCTAAACATCACCGGTACCACAGTCGGTACAGGTTTTTAGCGGTGCCGCCTGCACAAAGTGAGCTGTTCTCGAGCAGCACCACTGCCAGTACCGGCGGTTAGATTTGTGTGACTTCCCTTACCTGTGTAGTTTTGTAGAGCAATGTTTTAGCCAGATGGGTGTCTGGGTGTTTTGTATTTTCTACACACATTAACTAAGAATAGATTCAAAGTAGCCCAGGGGTGGTGTTTTAAGTACACCGAGGGGTCTCCACATTACCCCCTGGGTTGTTTAAAGTAGCCCATCAGATGTCCAAAGTAAACCAATGGGTGTCAAAAAGTAGCTTCGGGTGTCTAAAGTAAACCACTGGGTGTCAAAAGGAAACCACTGGGAGTCAAAAAGTAGCTTGGGGTGTCTAAAGTAAACCACTGGGTGTCAAAAAGGAAACCACTGGGTGTCAAAAAGTAGCTTGGGGTGTCTAAAGTAAACCACTGGATGTCAAAAAGAAACCACTGGGAATCAAAAAGTAGCTTGGGGTGTCTAAAGTAAATTACTGGGTGTCATGGCCGAGCGGTCTAGTGCGTCGAACTTAAGTTTCTGTGCTAGTACTAGAATGTAGGTTCGATTCCGGGCCGCGACGGGTTGTAGCACCTGTGCCCTTGGGCAAGGCACTCAACCACACTTGCTCCAATTCCTGTAATTGGCGGTCCTTCCGCTGTTGGATGTGGTAAATAAATAAAATAAATAAATTAAATAAATGAATAAAAGGTAAACCACTGGGTGTCAAAAAGTAAACCACTGGGTGTCAAAAAGTAGCTTGGGGTGTCTAAAGTAAACCACTGGGTGTCAAATAGAAAACAATGGGTGTCAAAAAGTAGCTTGGGGTGTCTAAAGTAAACTACTGGGTGTCAAAAAGAAAACCACTGGGTGTCTAAAAGTAGCTTGGGGTGTCTAAAGTAAACCACTGGGTGTCAAAAGGAAACCACTGGGAGTCAAAAAGTAGCTTGGGGTGTCTAAAGTAAACCACTGGGTGTCAAAGGGAAACCACTGGGAGTCAAAAAGTAAACCACTGGGTGTCGAAAAGTAGCTTTGGGTGTCTAAAGTAAACCACTGGGTGTCTAAAGTAAACCACTGGGTGTCAAAAGGAAACCACTGGGAGTCAAAAAGTAGCTTGGGGTGTCTAAAGTAAACCACTGGGTGTCAAAAAAGAAACCACTGGGAGTCAAAAAGTAGCTTGGGGTGTTTAAAGTAAACCACTGGGTGTCAAAAAGTAAACCACTGGGTGTCAAAAAGTAGCTTGGGGTGTCTAAAGTAAACCACTGGGTGTCAAAAGGAAACCACTGGGAGTCAAAAAGTAGCTTGGGTGTCTAAAGTAACCCACTGGGTGTCAAAAAAGAAACCACTGGGAGTCAAAAAGTAGCTTGGGGTGTCTAAAGTAAAACACTGGGTGTCAAATAGAAAACAATGGGTGTCAAAAAGTAGCTTGGGGTGTCTAAAGTAAACTACTGGGTGTCAAAAAGGAAACCACTGGGTGTCTAAAAGTAGCTTGGGGTGTCTAAAGTAAACCACTGGGTGTCAAAAAGTAGCTTTGGGTGTCTAAAGTAAACCACTGGGGGTCAAAAGGAAACCACTGGGAGTCAAAAAGTAGCTTTGGGTGTCTAAAGTAAACCACTGGTTGTCAAAAGGAAACCACTGGCAGTCAAACAGTAGCTCTGGGTGTCAACAAAGAAACCACTGGGAGTCCAAAAGTAGCTTGGGGTGTGTAAAGTAAACCACTGGGTGTCAAAAAGTAAACCACTGGGTGTCAAAAAGTAGCTTGGGGTGTCTAAAGTAAACCACTGGGTGTCAAAAGGAAACCACTCGGAGTCAAAAAGTAGCTTGGGGTGTCTAAAGTAACCCACTGGGTGTCAAAAAAGAAACCACTGGGAGTCAAAAAGTAGCTTGGGGTGTCTAAAGTAAACCACTGGGTGTCAAATAGAAAACAATGGGTGTCAAAAAGTAGCTTGGGGTGTCTAAAGTAAACCACTGGGTGTCAAAAGGAAACCACTGTGAGTCAAAAAGTAGCTTGGGGTGTCTAAAGTAAACTACTGGGTGTCAAAAAGGAAACCACTGGGTGTCTAAAAGTAGCTTGGGGTGTCTAAAGTAAACCACTGGATGTCAAAAAGAAACCACTGGGAATCAAAAAGTAGCTACTTGTGTCTAAAGTAAACCACTGGGTGTCAAAAGGAAACCACTGGGAGTCAAAAAGTAGCTTGGGGTGTCTGAACTAAACCACTGGGTGTCAAAAAGGAAACCACTGGGAGTCAAAAAGTAGCTTGGGGTGTCTAAAGTAAACCACTGGGTGTCAAAAAGGAAACCACTGGGAGTCAACAAGTAGCTTGGGGTGTATAAAGTAAACCACTGGGTGTCAAAAAGGAAACCACTGGGTGTCAACAAGTAGCTTGGGGTGTCTAAAGTAAACCACTGGATGTCAATAAGTAGCTTGGGGTGTATAAAGTAAACCACTGGATGTCAAAAAGAAACCATTGGGAATCAAAAAGTAGCTTGGGGTGTCAAAAAGGAAACCACTGGGAGTCAAAAAGTAGCTTGGGGTGTCTAAAGTAAACCACTGAGTGTCAAAAAGGAAACCACTGGGAGTCAAAAAGTAGCTTGGGGTGTCTAAAGTAAACCACTGGGTGTCAAAAGGAAACCACTGGGTGTCAAAAAGTAGCTTGGGGTGTCTAAAGTAAACTACTGGGTGTCAAAAAGGAAACCACTGGGTGTCTAAAAGTAGCTTGGGGTGTCTAAAGTAAACCACTGGATGTCAAAAAGAAACCACTGGGAATCAAAAAGGAGCTAGGGGTGTCTAAAGTAAACAACTGGGTGTCAAAAGGAAACCACTGGGAGTCAAAAAGTAGCTTGGGGTGTCTAAGGTATACCACTGGGTGTCAAAAAGGAAACCACTGGGAGTCAAAAAGTAGCTCGGGGTGTCTAAAGTAAACCACTGAGTGTCGAAAGGAAACCACTGGGAGTCAAAACGTAGCTTGGGGTGTCTAAAGTAAACCACTGGGTGTCAAAAAGGAAACCACTGGGTGTCAACAAGTAGCTTGGGGTGTCTAAAGTAAACCACTGGATGTCAAAAAGTAGCTTGGGGTGTATAAAGTAAACCACTGGATGTCAAAAAGAAACCACTGGGAATCAAAAAGTTGCTAGGGGTGTCTAAAGTAAACCACTGGGTGTCAAAAGGAAACCACTGGGAGTCAAAAAGTAGCTTGGGGTGTCAAAAAGGAAACCACTGGGAGTCAAAAAGTAGCTTGGGGTGTCTAAAGTAAACCACTGAGTGTCAAAAAGGAAACCACTGGGAGTCAAAAAGTAGCTTGGGGTGTCTAAAGTAAACCACTGGATGTCAAAAAGAAACCACTGGGAATCAAAAAGTAGCTAGGGGTGTCTAAAGTAAACCACTGGGTGTCAAAAAGAAAACCACTGGGTGTCAAAAAGTAGCTTGGGGTGTCTAAAGTAAACCACTGGGTGTCAAAAGGAAACCACTGGGAGTCAAAAAGTAGCCTGGGGTGTCTAAAGTAAACCACTGGGTGTCAAAAAGGAAACCAATGGGTGTCAAAAAGTAGCTTGGGGTGTCTAAAGTAAACCACTGGGTGTCAACAGGAAACCACTGGGAGTCAAAAAGTAGCATGGGGTGTCTAAAGTAAACCACTGGGTGTCAAAAAGGAAACCAATGGGTGTCAAAAAGTAGCTTGGGGTGTCTAAAGTAAACCACTGGGTGTCAAAAAGGAAACCACTGGGAGTCAAAAAGTAGCTTGGGGTGTCTAAAGGAAACCACTGGGTGTCAAAAAGTAGCTTGGGGTGTCTAAAGTCAACCACTGGGTGTCAAAAAGGAAACCACCGGGTGTCAAAAGTAAAGATGCATTCTGCCTCAACATCCGTGAATTTGTTACCTTAAATTAACTCAAACTGCAAATACAATATAAAGCTGTTGATTCTTGAGCCACACTAAAGGTATCCAAGAACATGCGTGATTGAGACAGTGTTGATTCGACCTATAAACTGACATTGTCTTTCGGAAGAATATCATGGCTGAGTGTTTGTGGTGAGATCTGACTCCTGAAACACGCATCTTTGTCATAAATTGGCAGATATTTTAAAGGAATATGCTACTTTTTTGTGAATCCTGCTTTCTTTTGGGTCCTTTTTATGGCATATTCTCTGACAGAATACATCTTTACAGTTTTTCATTTTGTTATATTTTCGGTCATAAATTGAGACCCTGTGCTCACTACTGAGAGAAATTGCTTTGTTCGACGAAGATTAGTCGATCATTGTTAGTTCAGGAAGCATGCGTTCACATATCCTACTCAACAAAGATCGAACAAAGATCAAATGTCGAATGAAGCTATCTGCTCAGACTTGTGCGTTCACATTAGGAAATCTTTGTCAAATAATCGTTGAATCTTCGTCAAACGAAGCCATATTATTGTAGTGAAAACTGTCTTTTTGCAATGTCCGCTCATTTTATTGTGTTTCCATAAGTCATTTTGTCATGTTTTGACCCAATCAACCCATTTCATTATAATCTATTTCAGCCATTTTGGCCCATTATCGCAGGTTTCCATTGTAATTTTGTTATTTTCAGCCAATTTATTGTTATATTTGTTATTTTTGTACTTTTTAGCCCATTTATTGTAATTTTGACATTTTGGCCCCCCATAAGTTATTGTACAATTTTTAGCCTTTTTAGCCCATTTATTGGAATTTTGTAATTTTGGCGCCCCATTACTTATTTAAATTTTGTCATTTTGGCGCTCCATAATTGTAGTTTTGTCATTTTGGCGCTCCATAATTGTAATTTTGTCATTTTTTGCCTTTTTAGCAAAATTTTTGTGATTTTGTGTTTTTGGCGCTCCATCATTTACTGTACCTAATTGAGTGTATAGATAGGGCATGTTGACCGTTACTTGGTCTACATGCACTAAAAAAAAAAAAAGTATGGTGCACGGAAAAAAAAAAAAAAAATTTGCACTCCCCAAAAAAATTCGTCCTCCCCTCCCCCTCTCTCTCCCTTCTGTCTCCTCCCCTTGCTGCCTCCTCCCGGTGTCGTCTCCTCTGCGTTGTTTCTTCCGCTGTCTTTATTCATGGGGTTAGTGGTTAGTACATATTATACACATCAATCATGGGGTTAGTATATCAATCATTGGGTTAGTATATCAATCATGGGGTTAGTACATGCTCGCCGCAGGAGTTGAACCGGGGTCCTCTGATCTCGAGTCCTCTGATCTCGAGTCCTCTGCTCTATCCACTAGACCACCGCGGTGACCACACCAGGTTAAGTATTTTGGACCTGATGAATATTAGAGTGAGTTAAATGCATTAACTACACCAATTAAAAGCAACAATGAAGGGCGCCCTCTCGTGACGTAAAGAGCGCCCTCATCAAGAAACTTTAAAAAAAATATAGCTCGCCGCAGGGGTTGAACCGGGGTCCTCTGATCTCGAGTCCTCTGCTCTCTCCACTAGACCACCGCGGTGACCACACCAGGGTAACAATTTTGGACCTGATGAATATTAGAGTGAGTTAAATGCATTAACTACACCATTTAAAAGAAACAATGAAGGGCGCCCTCTAGTGACATGTAGGGCGACTTCTCGTGACATAAAGGGCGCCCCCTCGTGACGTAAAGAGCACCATCATCAAGAAACTAAAAAAAATACACGGTCTTTAAAATCAGGAAGTACTAAGGAATAAACGCTCATATGCAGAGTCGAAAACGGATAACCCAGAATAAACCTTTTTAGAAAACAGAAAGAAATACTAACTGAAAAGATGTAAAACATAAATATAAAATTTGCATAAACTATAATAAAACAAAAGACAAAGTGAGAACATTACTTTTTATCAATATTTTTATTTAAACAAAGCAATATGTACAAGTACACT
The DNA here is from genome assembly GCA_037783545.1 of Henricia sp. BOLD:AAB3569. Lineage (NCBI taxonomy): Eukaryota > Metazoa > Echinodermata > Asteroidea > Spinulosida > Echinasteridae > Henricia > Henricia sp. BOLD:AAB3569. The sequence continues at coordinate 1,065,490 of JBBELK010000402.1, forward strand.
AGTGTTTGTTTTAAGAAATATGCATATGAAAGGCCAAACTAATTTTTAACATTCTCAACTTTTTCCTTATAAAACAATTGAAAATTAAACAATTATTATCATAAAAAGTTAATTCAATTGCATTCACATAACTAATAATGCAGAGAATTTACCATCATTTCTTAAATATACCAAAACGGGTTATTTTGAAATGCAAACAGAAACAATATATGCTAATATGTTATATTTATCGCAATGAAACTTACTCAGATCGCTGAGCTACAATATCAAAAATAACATCTTCAATTTGTACATATATAAGAATGACATTTTAAAAATGTAGTACTTTTCAGTACAGTTGGCAATGTGATAAATTGTGCTAAATTTCAATGTTTTATAAACGTATACAATGTTTGGAAAGTGCTACGTTGCAAACTAAACTACCATTGAGTCATTACAACTATTTACTGGCCCCTGTTTTGTGGCAAAATCATATTGTAATAATCCGGCTTAAAGAAATAATTTGAAGAAATTGGCTCAAAGAAATAATTTGTTCAATGAATGATTGGCTCAGACAGATTATTTGTAACATCAAGTATACTTTTAAAAACCGTCAGCAGGGGTACCAGTGGATGATGTCAAGTGCGGAATCAACTGCTCAGGCACATTCAAAGTAAGACAGACCTGCACAATAAAAGAAAATCAAAATATACATTAAGCCCCAATACAACATTTACAGTTACTAAAATGTTACCTTATGAGTTGACAAGAAAAATCCGACTAAAACTTGGTAGTAAATAAGAAACCCCACATGTAGGTAAACTATGTACATTGTCAAAAAACTCACTACATATCCGTCTTCGAAATTGTTGATGGATTACTTGATCCGTGAACTTTTTAAAGCTTCCCACCCATTTTGTTTTCGTTCTTTTTTAAATATATCGAAATCCGTTTATCCGAACCATACTAGAAACGAACATTTTCAATCAGTTCTAAAGCTGTTTGGAGTGTTCTTCTCGCGCGAATTGTTTAGGATTTTCTAAATTGCTTCTAACCACATCAAGTTACAACATTGAAGCTACGGTTTGAGCTGGGATTACTTTATTTACAAAAAAAACAAAATGAATGGGCGGAGCATTATGCAAATAAAAACGTGATGTCTATGGTTGGGGCGGTACACATTTTGCATAAATTGGTGTTGGCTCTTCCCTGCACAAACTATAAGTCTCACGTTGTAACTTGTACATTGAACTCGTGGTTGGACACAAAATGTGACTTCAAACAAAGCGACCGTTGGCGTAGCGTTTTTTCCTCGCATTTCACCTCTGACGTCCCGAGTTCGAATCCGGGGCGTGTATGTGGATTGGGTTTGCAGTCCCTACTTGACCGCGTGGGTTTTCCCCTGGGGATTTCTCTAGGGGTTTTCCTCCAACTTCTAAAACTGCAACTCCTTCTTCGTCATCTCAAGTTGATAATAAAACCGTAATAGTTAATGGCATAAAGGGCCCTTAGTTGCCGAAGATGCCATAAAATTAACAACAACAAATGTGACTTCAAACAAAGCGACCTTTTTGACAAAGAGGGCCGTTATTCAACCATAGAGAAAGGAAAACTTCCGGACAGAATATTTGTTTTGGTCTGGATAAAGGATCACGTGGCTCGATGAAGTGCTATTTTGATGTTCATAAGAAACATACTTAAGTCAGAAATGGATTTTGTTGATACCGGTAAGTTTTTTACTTTAATTGTGGACTGGACAAGGGTAGCAGTTGAATGTGGTTGACTTGGGAGAACCTGGGAGGGGCATTAAGGAATATATTTGCATGCATTTAAATATGAACTAGGATAACCAATGGGTGAAAAGTTAGTTTACAAATGGTTTGTAAATTCCCCACTTTTATTATTATTAATATTATTATTGATTTTTTTTTTTGTAAAATGAAATGAAATCAGAATTTTGGTGTTTTTTTTATTATCTAACTATGCATGTGCACCTCTCTCAACTTGGCCAAGCACTGCCAATAAAAGTATAATGTTTAATGTATTTGTGTTCAGAGAACCTGGGAAGAGCTTTGAGGAGTATTTGCATTAATTTGCACAAAACACCCCACAGATTTTGAATTATAACAAGCTTATTTGCATAAATTTGAATACAGCATCTATTTACAAATATGCTTACACGTTTAGGAATAATGCATTGATTCTGGAAATTAATAGTTCAAAAGCATATATTATTTTACTTTAGAAGTTGTAAAATCAATTAATTTGAATTGTAAGCTTCAGTTAATCACATTTGAATGTTTACCATTAAGTTTCCTAAACACCATAAAGTGGCACAAACCATATCTGTCACGTATACACTGCTGAATTGGGTTAACTTGAAGCAACGTGGAGAGGTTACTGTGGGATTTTTGTCTTTCGTAAACTTGAATGCCAACTTCAAAAGTTTAGGCATAAAAACTTAGATATATGTGGCATTCTTTTCAATGTTTTAAAAATGTTATTCTATTATCTTTTGGCCTATTAAAAATGTGATACAGTTGACGTTCTTGGGACATTATTTTATAAAAAAAATTAACAAGGAAAATGGACCTGAAACTTTCCTAGTTATTAGCAGATTGTTTTGCAGTATTAATGCTCAAAGTTATCAAAGTTTGGGATTTAAAAGAAGGAGTTAAAATTTTGACTTAACTAGTAATCTTGATTCACCCGGAACTTCAATTTTTGTTTAGCTATCACACTGTTTATAGGTCAAACATATCTACAAATAAAATTAGTCGAGATTCGACATATAATTCTGCCATCAGATTTTCCAAGCAAAGTCCAAATTTTAAAAGAAACGCTTACCTTGCACAATTCAGAATCTCTTGCTTTTAATTGGCTTAGCATAGGTGGGTTCTGTCCAATGAAAAATAAACTTGAAGATGAAGCAACGAAGGAGCAAATATGCAAATGAGGCCGAGAATAAAGATGATAATAGGTTCTATTATTGCAGGGTGCACAAATGAATGGAGCTTGGCTCAAAGCTCAGATTTCCCAGGGTCGACCTGACTTAACTCAACATTAACAGTTAAAAGGCCATGAGGATTCGTTAGAGTTTGAGCAGAATTGGCCCAGAGATGTTTTAGTAATTAACAAAATTACAAAAGTGACTTTTTAAAACACCCCCTGGTATTAATTTAAAATACATGTAAGAGTAAATTTGTGACAACCAAAAATGTTACACATGAAATACTTGGGTGTCAGTTCATTAAAACACAAATTGTGTGATGACGTCATTTTCCACCCGAGATGCACACTTAAGTGCCCCAGCATGTCAATTCGTGGTGTCACCGACGAAATATTTGATTAGAACATTTGGATAGCGAACCTCCTTACCCTGTTTGCATTTGGGTCTGGTCCCACGCCTTCTTTAGGCCAGACAATGAGGATGACTGTGATGAGCGCAGCTATGACAATCACCACCACACTAAGCGTTCTGAGAAGACAAAAAAAGGAATGACTACTAACGAAAGTTGAGCCCATTTCGGCAGTTTTCAAAGCCAATTCCTATGAAAAATGGACATTTTGGCCACAAAAATTATAATTTTTATCAAAATCTGAAATTATCCAAATTTGATACATTTCATTTTTTTGATACTGCAATAATGCATGGTCTATACACACACTACACGGCAACTTACTCGCAAAATATAATTGTGATATACACTGAGTGCTACAGGTAGCAACATGGTCATGATGGTATATAGGCCTACTACACGTATGCATACGTTTGCCACTAATTCTTCCAACATTCATGAGTGATGACGTGCCAAAAAACCTCTTGCGTTGGCATAAATTTGTTTAGAAAACATTATTTTAGCAGCGAGAAAATTAAAAAATGTTCTTTGGAAAAACTGGATTTTTGTGTCATGCTCCATATAGACATGTGCATGAAGTCTCATCTGGCCAGCCTTTATGGTATTTTTTCGTTGGATAAACCACAAACAGCATCAATTGACACAAAAGGGCAAGGGCATTGACAGTGCATGCAGGCGGGTGTCGTTGAAACCCGGAGGTAGAATTTGTTGTGACCGTGTAGTACATGCTACAACCTACCTCCGGCTTGTTCTTTTAATACTGCGTAGCTCCGGGCCACCGTCAACGCACCAACTACACGTTAGCAAAAACAATCTACCTCCAGGTACCTTTGGGTACCTCCGACCACCTCCGAACTCCGGGTTTTATAAATTTCCCATGCAGGCTGCTTGCCTGCGCCTGCAATAAGCCGCGGTGCGCGTTTAGTATGCGGAGTATACTCACCGATCGTCTCAAAATCGCGAACAAAATGACAAATCACTCCAAATAACCCCGTCTGAAGTTCTCCGAACAGTTTTTTGCTAGCGAACGTACTCTTCCAACTGTCCACATGATAGTTTGCTAATCTACCAATGTATTTCTGCCGAATTATTGCTGAAAAGGCTGCTGACAATTAACTTTGTGCACTGTTTGTACGTGTTGCCTGTTGTCACAGAGCTAGTTTTTTTGCGAACTTTGTAAAATCCGGAAGGCCCGGAACGGTAAAATCCGGAACGCCCGGAACGAAGTGTTTCCAAAGGTTAGAGACACCAAGAACGGCCTAAGGATCCCACTGAATCCAAAACATCCGGGATTCAACAGATTTTAAAGAATTTTCCTCACAGCCCAACATTTCTTTAGTTTATGAGGAAAATCTGAGTCATACAATTTTTGGCAAAAAATTATAAAAATCATGGGGGACGATTATGTTAAAAACTGCCAAAAATTGCCTTTTTAAAAATGTCTCAGAAATTACTACCAACGAAAGTTGTGCCCGTTTCGGCAGTTTTTGAAGCCAATTCCTATGAAAAATTGACATTCTGTCCAAAAAATTGATAATTTAATTTTCTAGGTGAGCAGTGCTATATGAAGGTCAAATTCCAGAAATAATTGGGTCTAAGCAACATTTCCTGAAATTATGAGGAAAATCTGAATCATAGGCCTACAATGTTTAGCTTGGAAAACTGCCGAATATGTTTCAATAGTAATTTCTGAGACATTAAAAAAACATTTGGAGAAAAATGCTGGACTAACCCTTATGAAATTTGTCATTTTTGGCCCAAAATGCTAAAGTTTAGATTTTCTTAAAAATTGCAGGAAATGTTGCTTAGAACCCGTAGATGATATTCCTTGAATTTGACCTTGACTGCTCATCCAGGAAATGAAATATGAAATTTGAAAGATTTCTAATTTTTAGAAAAAATATGAAATTTTTGGCAATGTTTTAAAAAGGCAATTTTTGACAAAAATTGTATGATTCAGAATTTCCTCATAACTGCCGAAATGGGCTCAACTTTCGTCAGTAGTTATTTATAAGACATTTCAAAAAAAGGCATTTTTTGGCATTTTTGACAAAAATTGTATGATTCAGATTTTCCTAAAAATTTTAGGAAATGTTGCTTAGACCCAATAGATGTTATTTCTTAAATTTGACCTTGACTGCTCACCTAAAAAATTAAATGTCAAATTTTGATAATTTCAGATTTTGATAAAATTTATTATTATTTTGCCAAAATGTAAATTTTTCATAGGAATTGGCTTTGAAAACTGCCGAAATGGGCTCAACTTTCGTTAGTAGTAATTAATGAGACATTTTTTAAAAAGGGATTTTTTTTGGCAATTTTTGACAAAAATCGCTGCAACTGGAATAATTGCTGCAACTGGAATAATTGCAGCAACTGGAATAATTGCAGCAACTGAGACTTTAAAAAAGGGCAATTTTGGCAATTTTTGCATAATAAATGTTATTTCTTGAATTTGACCTTGACTGCTCACCTTAAAAAATTAAATGTCAAATTTTGATAATTTCAGATTTTGATAATTTTTTTTATTTTTTTGCCAAAATGTCAATTTTTCATAGGAATTGGCTTCGAGAACTGCCAAAATGGGCTCAACTTTCGTTAGTAGTCATTTATAAGACGTTTTTTAAAAAGGCAATTTTTGGTAATTTTTGACAAAAATTGTATGATTCAGAATTTCCTCACAATTTCAGGAAATGTTGCTTAGACCCAATATATGTTATTTCTTGAATTTGACCTTGACTACTCACCTAAAAAATTAAATGTCAAATTTTGATAATTTCAGATTTTGATAACATTTTTAAATTCTTTGACAAAATGTAAATTTTTCATAGAAATTGGCTTCGAAAACTGCCGAAATGGGCTCAACTTTCGTTAGTAGTCATTTATAAGACATTTCAAAAAAAGGCATTTTTTGGTCATTTTTGACAAAAATTGTATGATTCAGATTTTCCTTAAAATTTCAGGAAATGTTGCTTAGACCCAATAGATGTTATTTCTTGAATTTGACCTTGACTGCTCACCTAAAAAAAGAAATGTCAAATTTTGATAATTTCAGATTTTGATAAAATTTATTATTATTTTGCCAAAATGTCAATTTTTTTATAGGAATTGGCTTCGAAAACTGCCGAAATGGGCTCAACTTTCGTTAGTAGTAATTAATGAGACGTTTTTTAAAAAGGATTTTTTTTTTGCCCGCTGCAACTGGAATAATTGCTGCAACTGGAATAATTGCTGCAACTGGAATAATTGCTGCAACTGGAATAATTGCAGCAACTGGAATAATTGCAGCAAATGAGACATTAAAAAAAGGGCAATTTTGGCAATATTTGCATAATAAATGATATTTCTTGAATTTGACCTTGACTGCTCACCTAGAAAATGAAATATCGAATTTTGATAATTTCAGATTTTGATAAAATGTTTAATTTATTTTGCCAAAATGTCAATTTTTCATAGAAATTGGCTTCGAAAACTGCCGAAATGGGCTCAACTTTCGTTAGTAGTTATTTATAAGACATTTCAAAAAAAGGAATTTTTTGGTCAATTTTGACAAAAATTGTATGATTCAGATTTTCCTTAAAATTTTAGGAAATGTTGCTTAGACCCAATAGATGTTATTTCTTAAATTTGACCTTGACTGCTCACCTAAAAAATTAAATGTCTAATTTTGATAATTTCAGATTTTGATAAAATTTATTATTATTTTGCCAAAATGTCAATTTTTTTATAGGAATTGGCTTCGAAAACTGCCGAAATGGGCTCAACTTTCGTTAGTAGTAATTAATGAGACGTTTTTTAAAAAGGATTTTTTTTTTGCCCGCTGCAACTGGAATAATTGCTGCAACTGGAATAATTGCTGCAACTGGAATAATTGCTGCAACTGGAATAATTGCAGCAACTGGAATAATTGCAGCAAATGAGACATTAAAAAAAGGGCAATTTTGGCAATATTTGCATAATAAATGATATTTCTTGAATTTGACCTTGACTGCTCACCTAGAAAATGAAATATCGAATTTTGATAATTTCAGATTTTGATAAAATGTTTAATTTATTTTGCCAAAATGTCAATTTTTCATAGAAATTGGCTTCGAAAACTGCCGAAATGGGCTCAACTTTCGTTAGTAGTTATTTATAAGACATTTCAAAAAAAGGCATTTTTTGGTCAATTTTGACAAAAATTGTATGATTCAGATTTTCCTTAAAATTTTAGGAAATGTTGCTTAGACCCAATAGATGTTATTTCTTAAATTTGACCTTGACTGCTCACCTAAAAAATTAAATGTCAAATTTTGATAATTTCAGATTTTGATAAAATTTATTATTATTTTGCCAAAATGTCAATTTTTTTATAGGAATTGGCTTCGAAAACTGCCGAAATGGGCTCAACTTTCGTTAGTAGTAATTAATGAGACGTTTTTTAAAAAGGATTTTTTTTTTGCTGCAACTGGAATAATTGCTGCAACTGGAATAATTGCTGCAACTGGAATAATTGCTGCAACTGGAATAATTGCAGCAACTGGAATAATTGCAGCAAATGAGACATTAAAAAAAGGGCAATTTTGGCAATATTTGCATAATAAATGTTATTTCTTGAATTTGACCTTGACTGCTCACCTAAAAAATTAAATGTCAAATTTTGATAATTTCAGATTTTGATAAAATTTATTATTATTTTGCAAAAATGTCAATTTTTTTATAGGAATTGGCTTCGAAAACTGCCGAAATGGGCTCAACTTTCGTTAGTAGTTATTTATAAGACATTTCAAAAAAAGGCATTTTTTGGTCATTTTTGAAAAAAATTGTATGATTCAGATTTTCCTTAAAATTTTAGGAAATGTTGCTTAGACCCAATAGATGTTATTTCTTGAATTTGACCTTGACTGCTCACCTAAAAAATGAAATGTCAAATTTTGATAATTTCAGATTTTGATAAAATTTATTATTATTTTGCCAAAATGTCAATTTTTCATAGGAATTGGCTTCGAGAACTGCCAAAATGTGCTCAACTTTCGTTAGTAGTCATTTATAAGACGTTTTTTAAAAAGGCAATTTTTGGTAATTTTTGACAAAAATTGTATGATTCAGAATTTCCTCACAATTTCAGGAAATGTTGCTTAGACCCAATATATGTTATTTCTTGAATTTGACCTTGACTACTCACCTAAAAAATTAAATGTCAAATTTTGATAATTTCAGATTTTGATAACATTTTTAAATTCTTTGACAAAATGTAAATTTTTCATAGAAATTGGCTTCGAAAACTGCCGAAATGGGCTCAACTTTCGTTAGTAGCAGTCGGGTATCTATGGGGGACCCCCCGTGCACCCCCCCCAGTACTAAACCAAACCAACTTTTTTAGGTGCATTTTATGGTCCTAAAACACATTTTTGATGTTAACAGTAAAAAAAACCCGATGCACTCGGGTTATTCAAAATGGCGGCCAAAATGGTCAAAAATCATATATTCGCCAAATAATATGATGAAAGCACTTAAAAAATGGCTAGTTATATGTTTTTTACCCTCGCAAATTTATTTCTGGGGTCCCTTTTTTTCTATCATGCTTCAAATTCAAAATGGCGGCCAATATGGAGGCCAATATGGCTGCCAAAAGTGGCCAACTGTGAGCAAAATGATATATAATGGACAAAAATAATGATAAACACATACATAACAAAGGTTATATTTTTTTGACCCTCGCAAATTTATTTCTGGGGTCCCCTTTTTTCTATCATGCTTCAAATTCAAAATGGCGGCCAATATGGAGGCCAATATGGCTGCTAAAAGTTGGCCAACTGTGAGCAAAATGATATATAATGGACAAAAATTATGATAAACACATACATAACAAAGGTTATATTTTTTTGACCCTCGCAAATTTATTTCTGGGGTCCCCTATTTTACTATCATGCTTTAAGTTAAATATGGCGGCCAATATGGCAGCCAATATAGCGGCCAATATGGCGGCCAATATGGCAGCCAATATGAAGAAAAAAAAGATATATAATGGACAAAAAAATAATGAAAAACACATACATTAAAGGCAACCACCCAGAACTAACCCACACCAACTTATTGGGGAGCCCTTTGTGATATATAGCATATTTTGCATGTTAACAATACAATACAATGAAATGCTCTGGAGATATCTAAAATGGCGGCCAATATGGCCACTAAAAATGGTCCAAAATGAAAAAGATCATACATGTATATTAGCCAATAATGGCAATCATTTATAAAATTGCTAGTTATGTTTCTTACCCTCGCAAATTTTATTTTTAGGATTTTCTACCATGCTCCAAATTAAAAATGGCTGCCAAAAGTGGCCATTATATGAGGAGAATGATATATAATGGGCCAAAAATAACCCACAGCTTGAAGATAGCGATCGCTGTAGCTGCCAAAAGTGGCTAGATATGAGGAAAAAAATGACACATAATAAAGAGAAAAATTAAAAAAACTGTTGCACCTTCAAGAACTAACGCACACCAACTTTTGGGGTGCCTTTTGATGTCACAAAAACATGTTAATTAAAAAATGGTCTGGCGATATCCAAGATGGTGGCCAATATGGTCACCAAACATTTTCAAAAATAGAAAAGGGCATATATTTATAGCAAAATAATGATTTAAATGATTAGTTATATTTTTACTCACAAATTTTTATATGGTGTACGTGCTACTTTGCTACCACGCTTTAAATTCAAGACAGCGATCAATATGGCTGTCAAGTGTAGCTGAATGTAAGAAAAATGATATCTAATCGGCCAAAAACAAATTAGAAAACATAAATTAAATGATGTTGTTCACCCTTATCAGTTGTCATCTTGGTATTCTTATCATGTTTGAAGTTAAATGATTTTTCAGGTCTACAAAAAATTATAAATATCCTCAGTATTTTTGTCCATGATCACAACAAATATGATCTAAGAGACACAGATATGGGATCATGAGACAATGGGGTGTTTGTTGTTCGTGAAGAGGGAGTCTAAAGTGGGAAAGAACGATTCCAGAAAAATCAACGGTATTGAAGTGGGCATAATTATTGGGGTACACAAAATGTGAACAAGTCAATACAATTCGAATTTGGATGTGCTTATAGAGCAGTTTAATCGTACACTCCTCAACATGATAGAAACCAGCAAGCAACATGCAGAAGGATTAGGATGGGCAGTTGTCCTGTGCGATATTTCCATACAGATGCATCCCTTGGGTCTACATGTACTGGAGACACACCTATCCAATATGCCAATGCTACAGTGAGGGAAGTTTCAGTTTCACTGGATCTCTTAGTGGAGGATCCCTTAAAGGCCCAGTGTATCATTTGCAACGACCGCAAAAAGTAATCGACGAGTTTACAGGGGAAAAGTTCTGAAAGTAAAGATTGAATTAATAGCAACTACCCAATGAAAGGTTTCCGCTCAAAATGATATAATTTTACCACAAAATAATCCGTAAAGATGAAATTATTTAGATCGTTTGCAAACGATTTACTTATTTTTGGTTCGCATCTACGCGGTCCAAAATGCATGGGCACTGTGTACTGTGTGTGCGTGTTCCAACGCGATACAGTATATGATGTGCGCCACAGAGTGCATGACGCAAGCCACATAGTACCCGATCAACTGAGAACGAATATTTGAAACACCCCACCAAGACCAGGAAAACGCATATGGATTTTCATGTTTTTTTTAAACGTTGTACATTTGACAAAGCTGAAATTTCTTCGGATGAGTTTGTTGATGGCTTTCTTTTGATTTATAACGGTTTTATTCGCAGAATCGCTCAAAAACAGATCATCTCTACAGGGCCTTTAAGCGAGCAAGAGAAAATGCATTAGCCCAGCCAGCACAGTAGACATTTTTCTCATTTGACCTCTTTTGGCAGCCATGCTGATCGCATATTATGGAATTTGAAGTAAAAAAGGATAGCATAAAGATGATTGTTGAGGGTAGAAAACATACCAGTAACTAACCATTTTATTAATTTCTATTGCATCATGTGGGTGATATGATTTGTCAGCCATATTGGACGGCATTATGGATATCTCAAGGGCCGCAGGGTTTTTCTCAGTTAAAATCCAAATAGTTTTCGTGGATCAACGCACCCAAAGGTTGTTATCTGGGTGTGTGTGTGGGGGGAGGGGGTGGTGGTCATTGAATTCATTTATTTAACATATTTTGGCAGCCATATATTGGTTGTATAATAAATGAGGGTCAAGAACATATGAATAGCAATTTAGAAATGCTAATTATTCGCCTTATGATATGCTTTTAATTTTATACCATTTTTGGCGGCCATATTGGCCACCATCTTTGTCTCCAGAAGATTTTATTTTAATAATGTTAACATCTAAAACTGTTTCAGTACTCTAAAAGCATCATAAAAAGTTGGTGAGGTTAGTTTAGCGGAAGGGGGTTGCATTTAATTTATGCATTATTTTTTTGTCATTGTATATCATTTTTCTTACATTTGGCCACTGTTGGCAGCCATATTGGTCGCCAATTTTGAATTTAGAGCATGATGTATGATAGAAAAATATGGGGATGCCAGAACAAAATTTAAAACGGTCAAAAACACATAACTAGCAATTTTATAAATTATTTTATCATATTATATTTGGCTAATATATATTTTCCATTTGGGACATATTAGCGGCCATACTGGCCGCCATCTTGGTCATCTCCAGAGCATTTTATTTTGTTGTTAGCATCCCATATATATCAGGATCATAAAAGTTAATTCTGGGGATTGCATTTAATGTACATGTATTTTTTTGTCCATTATACATGTATATCATTTTTCTCATGTTGGCCACTTTTGGCAGCCATATTGGCCGCCATTTTGAATTTGAAGCATGATAGAAAAAAGGGGACCCCAGAAATAAATTTGCGAGGGTCAAAAACATAACTTTTGTTATGTATGTGTTTATCATTATTTTTGTCCATTATATATCATTTTGCTCACAGTTGGCCACTTTTGGCAGCCATATTGGCCTCCATATTGGCCGCCATTTTGAATTTGAAGCATGATAGAAAAAAAGGGACCCCCAGAAATAAATTTGCGAGGGTAAAAAACATATAACTAGCCATTTTTTAAGTGCTTTCATCGTATTATTTGGCCAATATATGATTTTTGACCATTTTGGCCGCCATTTTGGCCGCCATTTTGAATAACCCGAGTGCATCGGGTTTTTTTTACTGTTAACATCAAAAATGTGTTTTAGGACCATAAAATGCACCTAAAAAAGTTGGTTTGGTTTAGTACTGGGGGGGGTGCACGGGGGGTCCCCCATAGATACCCGACTATAGTTATTTATAAGACATTTCAAAAAAAGGCATTTTTTGGTCATTTTTGACAAAAATTGTATGATTCAGATTTTCCTTAAAATTTTAGGAAATGTTGCTTAGACCCAATAGATGTTATTTCTTAAATTTGACCTTGACTGCTCACCTAAAAAATTAAATGTCAAATTTTGATAATTTCAGATTTTGATAAAATTTATTATTATTTTGCCAAAATGTCAATTTTTTTATAGGAATTGGCTTCGAAAACTGCCGAAATGGGCTCAACTTTCGTTAGTAGTAATTAATGAGACGTTTTTTAAAAAGGATTTTTTTTTGCCCGCTGCAACTGGAATAATTGCTGCAACTGGAATAATTGCTGCAACTGGAATAATTGCTGCAACTGGAATAATTGCAGCAACTGGAATAATTGCAGCAAATGAGACATTAAAAAAAGGGCAATTTTGGCAATATTTGCATAATAAATGTTATTTCTTGAATTTGACTTTGACTGCTCACCTAGAAAATGAAATATCGAATTTTGATAATTTCAGATTTTGATAAAATGTTTAATTTTTTTGCCAACATGTCAATTTTTCATAGGAATTGGCTTCGAAAACTGCCGAAATGGGCTCAACTTTCGTTAGTAGTCATTTATAAGACATTTCAAAAAAAGGCATGTTTTGGTAATTTTTGAAAAAAATTGTATGATTCAGATTTTCCTTAAAATTTCAGGAAATGTTGCTTAGACCCAATAGATGTTATTTCTTGAATTTGACCTTGACTGCTCACCTAAAAAATTAAATGTCAAATTTTGATAATTTCAGATTTTGATAAAATTTATTATTATTTTGCAAAAATGTCAATTTTTTTATAGGAATTGGCTTCGAAAACTGCCGAAATGGGCTCAACTTTCGTTAGTAGTAATTAATGAGACGTTTTTTAAAAAGGATTTTTTTTTTGCCCGCTGCAACTGGAATAATTGCTGCAACTGGAATAATTGCTGCAACTGGAATAATTGCTGCAACTGGAATAATTGCAGCAACTGGAATAATTGCAGCAAATGAGACATTAAAAAAAGGGCAATTTTGGCAATATTTGCATAATAAATGTTATTTCTTGAATTTGACCTTGACTGCTCACCTAGAAAATGAAATATCGAATTTTGATAATTTCAGATTTTGATAAAATGTTTAATTTTTTTGGCCAAAATGTCAATTTTTCATAGAAATTGGCTTCGAAAACTGCCGAAATGGGCTCAACTTTCGTTAGTAGTTATTTATAAGACATTTCAAAAAAAGGAATTTTTTGGTCAATTTTGACAAAAATTGTATGATTCAGATTTTCCTTAAAATTTTAGGAAATGTTGCTTAGACCCAATAGATGTTATTTCTTAAATTTGACCTTGACTGCTCACCTAAAATATTAAATGTCAAATTTTGATAATTTCAGATTTTGATAAAATTTATTATTATTTTGCCAAAATGTCAATTTTTTTATAGGAATTGGCTTCGAAAACTGCCGAAATGGGCTCAACTTTCGTTAGTAGTAATTAATGAGACGTTTTTTAAAAAGGATTTTTTTTTGCCCGCTGCAACTGGAATAATTGCTGCAACTGGAATAATTGCTGCAACTGGAATAATTGCTGCAACTGGAATAATTGCTGCAACTGGAATAATTGCAGCAACTGGAATAATTGCAGCAAATGAGACATTAAAAAAAGGGCAATTTTGGCAATATTTGCATAATAAATGTTATTTCTTGAATTTGACCTTGACTGCTCACCTAGAAAATGAAATATCGAATTTTGATAATTTCAGATTTTGATAAAATGTTTAATTTTTTTGCCAACATGTCAATTTTTCATAGGAATTGGCTTCGAAAACTGCCGAAATGGGCTCAACTTTCGTTAGTAGTCATTTATAAGACATTTAAAAAAAAGGCATGTTTTGGTAATTTTTGACAAAAATTGTATGATTCAGATTTTGCTTAAAATTTCAGGAAATGTTGCTTAGACCCAATAGATGTTATTTCTTGAATTTGACCTTGACTGCTCACCTAAAAAATGAAATGTCAAATTTTAATAATTTCAGATTTTGATAACATTTTTTATTATTTTGCCAAAATGTCAATTTTTTTATAGGAATTGGCTTCGAAAACTGCCGAAATGGGCTCAACTTTCGTTAGTAGTAATTAATGAGACGTTTTTTAAAAAGGATTTTTTTTTGCCCGCTGCAACTGGAATAATTGCTGCAACTGGAATAATTGCTGCAACTGGAATAATTGCTGCAACTGGAATAATTGCAGCAACTGGAATAATTGCAGCAAATGAGACATTAAAAAAAGGGCAATTTTGGCAATATTTGCATAATAAATGTTATTTCTTGAATTTGACCTTGACTGCTCACCTAGAAAATGAAATATCGAATTTTGATAATTTCAGATTTTGATAAAATGTTAAATTTTTTTGCTAACATGTCAATTTTTCATAGGAATTGGCTTCGAAAACTGCCGAAATGGGCTCAACTTTCGTTAGTAGTCATTTATAAGACATTTCAAAAAAAGGCATGTTTTGGTAATTTTTGACAAAAATTGTATGATTCAGATTTTGCTTAAAATTTCAGGAAATGTTGCTTAGACCCAATAGATGTTATTTCTTGAATTTGACCTTGACTGCTCACCTAAAAAATGAAATGTCAAATTTTGATAATTTCAGATTTTGATAAAATTTTTATTTTTTTTGCCAAAATGTCAATTTTTCATAGAAATTGGCTTCGAAAACTGCCGAAATGGGCTCAACTTTCGTCAGTAGTTATTTATAAGACATTTCAAAAAAAGGCATTTTTTGGTCATTTTTGACAAAAATTGTATGATTCAGATTTTCCTTAAAATTTTAGGAAATGTTGCTTAGACCCAATAGATGTTATTTCTTAAATTTGACCTTGACTGCTCACCTAAAAAATTAAATGTAAAATTTTGATAATTTCAGATTTTGATAAAATTTATTATTATTTTGCCAAAATGTCAATTTTTCATAGAAATTGGCTTCGAAAACTGCCGAAATGGGCTCAACTTTCGTTAGTAGTTATTTATAAGACATTTCAAAAAAAGGAATTTTTTGGTCAATTTTGACAAAAATTGTATGATTCAGATTTTCCTTAAAATTTTAGGAAATGTTGCTTAGACCCAATAGATGTTATTTCTTAAATTTGACCTTGACTGCTCACCTAAAAAATTAAATGTCAAATTTTGATAATTTCAGATTTTGATAAAATTTATTATTATTTTGCCAAAATGTCAATTTTTTTATAGGAATTGGCTTCGAAAACTGCCGAAATGGGCTCAACTTTCGTTAGTAGTAATTAATGAGACGTTTTTTAAAAAGGATTTTTTTTTTGCTGCAACTGGAATAATTGCTGCAACTGGAATAATTGCTGCAACTGGAATAATTGCTGCAACTGGAATAATTGCAGCAACTGGAATAATTGCAGCAAATGAGACATTAAAAAAAGGGCAATTTTGGCAATATTTGCATAATAAATGTTATTTCTTGAATTTGACCTTGACTGCTCACCTAGAAAATGAAATATCGAATTTTGATAATTTCAGATTTTGATAAAATGTTTAATTTTTTTGCTAACATGTCAATTTTTCATAGGAATTGGCTTCGAAAACTGCCGAAATGGGCTCAACTTTCGTTAGTAGTCATTTATAAGACATTTCAAAAAAAGGCATTTTTTGGTCATTTTTGACAAAAATTGTATGATTCAGATTTTCCTTAAAATTTTAGGAAATGTTGCTTAGACCCAATAGATGTTATTTCTTAAATTTGACCTTGACTGCTCACCTAAAAAATTAAATGTCTAATTTTGATAATTTCAGATTTTGATAAAATTTATTATTATTTTGCCAAAATGTCAATTTTTTTATAGGAATTGGCTTCGAAAACTGCCGAAATGGGCTCAACTTTCGTTAGTAGTAATTAATGAGACGTTTTTTAAAAAGGATTTTTTTTTGCCCGCTGCAACTGGAATAATTGCTGCAACTGGAATAATTGCTGCAACTGGAATAATTGCTGCAACTGGAATAATTGCAGCAACTGGAATAATTGCAGCAAATGAGACATTAAAAAAAGGGCAATTTTGGCAATATTTGCATAATAAATGTTATTTCTTGAATTTGACCTTGACTGCTCACCTAGAAAATGAAATATCGAATTTTGATAATTTCAGATTTTGATAAATTCTTTTATTTTTTTGCCAACATGTCAATTTTTCATAGGAATTGGCTTCGAAAACTGCCGAAATGGGCTCAACTTTCGTTAGTAGTCATTTATAAGACATTTCAAAAAAAGGCATGTTTTGGTAAATTTTGACAAAAATTGTATGATTCAGATTTTCCTTAACATTTCAGGAAATGTTGCTTAGACCCAATAGATGTTATTTCTTGAATTTGACCTTGACTGCTCACCTAAAAAATGAAATGTCAAATTTTGATAATTTCAGATTTTGATAAAATTTATTATTATTTTGCCAAAATGTCAATTTTTTTATAGGAATTGGCTTCGAAAACTGCCGAAATGGGCTCAACTTTCGTTAGTAGTAATTAATGAGACGTTTTTTAAAAAGGATTTTTTTTTGCCCGCTGCAACTGGAATAATTGCTGCAACTGGAATAATTGCTGCAACTGGAATAATTGCTGCAACTGGAATAATTGCAGCAACTGGAATAATTGCAGCAAATGAGACATTAAAAAAAGGGCAATTTTGGCAATATTTGCATAATAAATGTTATTTCTTGAATTTGACCTTGACTGCTCACCTAGAAAATGAAATATCGAATTTTGATAATTTCAGATTTTGATAAATTCTTTTATTTTTTTGCCAACATGTCAATTTTTCATAGGAATTGGCTTCGAAAACTGCCGAAATGGGCTCAACTTTCGTTAGTAGTCATTTATAAGACATTTCAAAAAAAGGCATGTTTTGGTAATTTTTGACAAAAATTGTATGATTCAGATTTTCCTTAACATTTCAGGAAATGTTGCTTAGACCCAATAGATGTTATTTCTTGAATTTGACCTTGACTGCTCACCTAAAAAATGAAATGTCAAATTTTGATAATTTCAGATTTTGATAAAATTTATTATTATTTTGCCAAAATGTCAATTTTTTTTATAGGAATTGGCTTCGAAAACTGCCGAAATGGGCTCAACTTTCGTTAGTAGTAATTAATGAGACGTTTTTTAAAAAGGATTTTTTTTTGCCCGCTGCAACTGGAATAATTGCTGCAACTGGAATAATTGCTGCAACTGGAATAATTGCTGCAACTGGAATAATTGCAGCAACTGGAATAATTGCAGCAAATGAGACATTAAAAAAAGGGCAATTTTGGCAATATTTGCATAATAAATGTTATTTCTTGAATTTGACCTTGACTGCTCACCTAGAAAATGAAATATCGAATTTTGATAATTTCAGATTTTGATAAAATGTTTAATGTTTTTGCCAACATGTCAATTTTTCATAGGAATTGGCTTCGAAAACTGCCGAAATGGGCTCAACTTTCGTTAGTAGTCATTTATAAGACATTTAAAAAAAAGGCATGTTTTGGTAATTTTTGAAAAAAAATGTATGATTCAGATTTTCCTTAAAATTTTTAGGAAATGTTGCTTAGACCCAATAGATGTTATTTCTTGAATTTGACCTTGACTGCTCACCTAAAAAATGAAATGTCAAATTTTGATAATTTCAGATTTTGATAAAATTTATTATTATTTTGCCAAAATGTCAATTTTTTTATAGGAATTGGCTTCGAAAACTGCCGAAATGGGCTCAACTTTCGTTAGTAGTAATTAATGAGACGTTTTTTAAAAAGGATTTTTTTTTGCCCGCTGCAACTGGAATAATTGCTGCAACTGGAATAATTGCTGCAACTGGAATAATTGCTGCAACTGGAATAATTGCAGCAACTGGAATAATTGCAGCAAATGAGACATTAAAAAAAGGGCAATTTTGGCAATATTTGCATAATAAATGTTATTTCTTGAATTTGACCTTGACTGCTCACCTAGAAAATGAAATATCGAATTTTGATAATTTCAGATTTTGATAAAATGTTTAATTTTTTTGCCAACATGTCAATTTTTCATAGGAATTGGCTTCGAAAACTGCCGAAATGGGCTCAACTTTCGTTAGTAGTCATTTATAAGACATTTAAAAAAAAGGCATGTTTTGGTAATTTTTGACAAAAATTGTATGATTCAGATTTTGCTTAAAATTTCAGGAAATGTTGCTTAGACCCAATAGATGTTATTTCTTGAATTTGACCTTGACTGCTCACCTAAAAAATGAAATGTCAAATTTTAATAATTTCAGATTTTGATAACATTTTTTATTATTTTGCCAAAATGTCAATTTTTTTATAGGAATTGGCTTCGAAAACTGCCGAAATGGGCTCAACTTTCGTTAGTAGTAATTAATGAGACGTTTTTTAAAAAGGATTTTTTTTTGCCCGCTGCAACTGGAATAATTGCTGCAACTGGAATAATTGCTGCAACTGGAATAATTGCTGCAACTGGAATAATTGCAGCAACTGGAATAATTGCAGCAAATGAGACATTAAAAAAAGGGCAATTTTGGCAATATTTGCATAATAAATGTTATTTCTTGAATTTGACCTTAACTGCTCACATAGAAAATGAAATATCGAATTTTGATAAAATTTTTAGTTTGTTTGCCAAAATGTCAATTTTTCATAGAAATTGGCTTCGAAAACTGCCGAAATGGGCTCAACTTTCGTTAGTAGTTATTTATAAGACATTTCAAAAAAAGGCATTTTTTGGTCATTTTTGACAAAAATTGTATGATTCAGATTTTCCTTAAAATTTTAGGAAATGTTGCTTAGACCCAATAGATGTTATTTCTTAAATTTGACCTTGACTGCTCACCTAAAAAAATTAAATGTCAAATTTTGATAATTTCAGATTTTGATAAAAATTATTATTATTTTGCCAAAATGTCAATTTTTTTATAGGAATTGGCTTCGAAAACTGCCGAAATGGGCTCAACTTTCGTTAGTAGTAATTAATGAGACGTTTTTTAAAAAGGATTTTTTTTTGCCCGCTGCAACTGGAATAATTGCTGCAACTGGAATAATTGCTGCAACTGGAATAATTGCTGCAACTGGAATAATTGCAGCATCTGGAATAATTGCAGCAAATGAGACATTAAAAAAAGGGCAATTTTGGCAATATTTGCATAATAAATGTTATTTCTTGAATTTGACCTTGACTGCTCACCTAGAAAATGAAATATCGAATTTTGATAATTTCAGATTTTGATAAAATGTTAAATTTTTTTGCTAACATGTCAATTTTTCATAGGAATCGGCTTCGAAAACTGCCGAAATGGGCTCAACTTTCGTTAGTAGTCATTTATAAGACATTTCAAAAAAAGGCATGTTTTGGTAATTTTTGACAAAAATTGTATGATTCAGATTTTGCTTAAAATTTCAGGAAATGTTGCTTAGACCCAATAGATGTTATTTCTTGAATTTGACCTTGACTGCTCACCTAAAAAATGAAATGTCAAATTTTGATAATTTCAGATTTTGATAAAATTTATTATTATTTTGCCAAAATGTCAATTTTTCATAGAAATTGGCTTCGAAAACTGCCGAAATGGGCTCAACTTTCGTTAGTAGTTATTTATAAGACATTTCAAAAAAAGGAATTTTTTGGTCAATTTTGACAAAAATTGTATGATTCAGATTTTCCTTAAAATTTTAGGAAATGTTGCTTAGACCCAATAGATGTTATTTCTTAAATTTGACCTTGACTGCTCACCTAAAAAAATTAAATGTCAAATTTTGATAATTTCAGATTTTGATAAAAATTATTATTATTTTGCCAAAATGTCAATTTTTTTATAGGAATTGGCTTCGAAAACTGCCGAAATGGGCTCAACTTTCGTTAGTAGTAATTAATGAGACGTTTTTTAAAAAGGATTTTTTTTTGCCCGCTGCAACTGGAA
The DNA here is from genome assembly GCA_037783545.1 of Henricia sp. BOLD:AAB3569. Lineage (NCBI taxonomy): Eukaryota > Metazoa > Echinodermata > Asteroidea > Spinulosida > Echinasteridae > Henricia > Henricia sp. BOLD:AAB3569. The sequence continues at coordinate 1,086,143 of JBBELK010000402.1, forward strand.
TAATTGCTGCAACTGGAATAATTGCTGCAACTGGAATAATTGCTGCAACTGGAATAATTGCAGCATCTGGAATAATTGCAGCAAATGAGACATTAAAAAAAGGGCAATTTTGGCAATATTTGCATAATAAATGTTATTTCTTGAATTTGACCTTGACTGCTCACCTAGAAAATGAAATATCGAATTTTGATAATTTCAGATTTTGATAAAATGTTAAATTTTTTTGCTAACATGTCAATTTTTCATAGGAATCGGCTTCGAAAACTGCCGAAATGGGCTCAACTTTCGTTAGTAGTCATTTATAAGACATTTCAAAAAAAGGCATGTTTTGGTAATTTTTGACAAAAATTGTATGATTCAGATTTTGCTTAAAATTTCAGGAAATGTTGCTTAGACCCAATAGATGTTATTTCTTGAATTTGACCTTGACTGCTCACCTAAAAAATGAAATGTCAAATTTTGATAATTTCAGATTTTGATAAAATTTATTATTATTTTGCCAAAATGTCAATTTTTCATAGAAATTGGCTTCGAAAACTGCCGAAATGGGCTCAACTTTCGTTAGTAGTTATTTATAAGACATTTCAAAAAAAGGAATTTTTTGGTCAATTTTGACAAAAATTGTATGATTCAGATTTTCCTTAAAATTTTAGGAAATGTTGCTTAGACCCAATAGATGTTATTTCTTAAATTTGACCTTGACTGCTCACCTAAAAAATTAAATGTCAAATTTTGATAATTTCAGATTTTGATAAAATTTATTATTATTTTGCCAAAATGTTAATTTTTTTATAGGAATTGGCTTCGAAAACTGCCGAAATGGGCTCAACTTTCGTTAGTAGTAATTAATGAGACGTTTTTTAAAAAGGATTTTTTTTTTGCTGCAACTGGAATAATTGCTGCAACTGGAATAATTGCTGCAACTGGAATAATTGCTGCAACTGGAATAATTGCAGCAACTGGAATAATTGCAGCAAATGAGACATTAAAAAAAGGGCAATTTTGGCAATATTTGCATAATAAATGTTATTTCTTGAATTTGACCTTGACTGCTCACCTAGAAAATGAAATATCGAATTTTGATAATTTCAGATTTTGATAAAATGTTTAATTTTTTTGCTAACATGTCAATTTTTCATGGGAATTGGCTTCGAAAACTGCCGAAATGGGCTCAACTTTCGTTAGTAGTTATTTATAAGACATTTTAAAAAAAGGCATTTTTTGGTCATTTTTGACAAAAATTGTATGATTCAGATTTTCCTTAAAATTTTAGGAAATGTTGCTTAGACCCAATAGATGTTATTTCTTAAATTTGACCTTGACTGCTCACCTAAAAAATTAAAAGTCAAATTTTGATAATTTCAGATTTTGATAAAATTTATTATTATTTTGCCAAAATGTCAATTTTTTTATAGGAATTGGCTTCGAAAACTGCCGAAATGGGCTCAACTTTCGTTAGTAGTAATTAATGAGACGTTTTTTAAAAAGGATTTTTTTTTGCCCGCTGCAACTGGAATAATTGCTGCAACTGGAATAATTGCTGCAACTGGAATAATTGCTGCAACTGGAATAATTGCAGCAACTGGAATAATTGCAGCAAATGAGACATTAAAAAAAGGGCAATTTTGGTAATATTTGCATAATAAATGTTATTTCTTGAATTTGACCTTGACTGCTCACCTAGAAAATGAAATATCGAATTTTGATAATTTCAGATTTTGATAAAATGTTTAATTTTGTTGCCAACATGTCAATTTTTCATAGGAATTGGCTTCGAAAACTGCCGAAATGGGCTCAACTTTCGTTAGTAGTCATTTATAAGACATTTCAAAAAAAGGCATGTTTTGGTAATTTTTGACAAAAATTGTATGATTCAGATTTTCCTTAAAATTTCAGGAAATGTTGCTTAGACCCAATAGATGTTATTTCTTGAATTTGACCTTGACTGCTCACCTAAAAAATGAAATGTCAAATTTTGATAATTTCAGATTTTGATAAAATGTATTATTATTTTGCCAAAATGTCAATTTTTTTATAGGAATTGGCTTCGAAAACTGCCGAAATGGGCTCAACTTTCGTTAGTAGTAATTAATGAGACGTTTTTTAAAAAGGATTTTGTTTTGCCCGCTGCAACTGGAATAATTGCTGCAACTGGAATAATTGCTGCAACTGGAATAATTGCTGCAACTGGAATAATTGCAGCAACTGGAATAATTGCAGCAAATGAGACATTAAAAAAAGGGCAATTTTGGCAATATTTGCATAATAAATGTTATTTCTTGAATTTGACCTTGACTGCTCACCTAGAAAATGAAATATCGAATTTTGATAATTTCAGATTTTGATAAAATGTTTAATTTTGTTGCCAACATGTCAATTTTTCATAGGAATTGGCTTCGAAAACTGCCGAAATGGGCTCAACTTTCGTTAGTAGTCATTTATAAGACATTTCAAAAAAAGGCATGTTTTGGTAATTTTTGACAAAAATTGTATGATTCAGATTTTCCTTAAAATTTCAGGAAATGTTGCTTAGACCCAATAGATGTTATTTCTTGAATTTGACCTTGACTGCTCACCTAAAAAATGAAATGTCAAATTTTGATAATTTCAGATTTTGATAAAATTTATTATTATTTTGCCAAAATGTCAATTTTTTTATAGGAATTGGCTTCGAAAACTGCCGAAATGGGCTCAACTTTCGTTAGTAGTAATTAATGAGACGTTTTTTAAAAAGGATTTTGTTTTGCCCGCTGCAACTGGAATAATTGCTGCAACTGGAATAATTGCTGCAACTGGAATAATTGCTGCAACTGGAATAATTGCAGCAACTGGAATAATTGCAGCAAATGAGACATTAAAAAAAGGGCAATTTTGGCAATATTTGCATAATAAATGTTATTTCTTGAATTTGACCTTGACTGCTCACCTAGAAAATGAAATATCGAATTTTGATAATTTCAGATTTTGATAAAATGTTTAATTTTTTTGCTAACATGTCAATTTTTCATAGGAATTGGCTTCGAAAACTGCCGAAATGGGCTCAACTTTCGTATGTAGTCATTTATAAGACATTTCAAAAAAAGGCATGTTTTGGTAATTTTTGACAAAAATTGTATGATTCAGATTTTGCTTAAAATTTCAGGAAATGTTGCTTAGACCCAATAGATGTTATTTCTTGAATTTGACCTTGACTGCTCACCTAAAAAATGAAATGTCAAATTTTGATAATTTCAGATTTTGATAAAATTTTTATTTTTTTTGCCAAAATGTCAATTTTTCATAGAAATTGGCTTCGAAAACTGCCGAAATGGGCTCAACTTTCGTTAGTAGTTATTTATAAGACATTTAAAAAAAAGGCATTTTTTGGTCATTTTTGACAAAAATTGTATGATTCAGATTTTCCTTAAAATTTCAGGAAATGTTGCTTAGACCCAATAGATGTTATTTCTTAAATTTGACCTTGACTGCTCACCTAAAAAATGAAATGTCAAATTTTGATAATTTCAGATTTTGATAAAATTTATTATTATTTTGCCAAAATGTCAATTTTTTTATAGGAATTGGCTTCGAAAACTGCCGAAATGGGCTCAACTTTCGTTAGTAGTAATTAATGAGACGTTTATTAAAAAGGATTTTGTTTTGCCCGCTGCAACTGGAATAATTGCTGCAACTGGAATAATTGCTGCAACTGGAATAATTGCAGCAACTGGAATAATTGCAGCAAATGAGACATTAAAAAAAGGGCAATTTTGGCAATATTTGCATAATAAATGTTATTTCTTGAATTTGACCTTAACTGCTCACATAGAAAATGAAATATCGAATTTTGATAATTTCAGATTTTGATAAAATGTTTAATTTTTTTTGCCAAAATGTCAATTTTTCATAGGAATTGGCTTCGAAAACTGCCGAAATGGGCTCAACTTTCGTTAGTAGTCATTTATAAGACATTTCAAAAAAAGGCATTTTTTGGTCATTTTTGACAAAAATTGTATGATTCAGATTTTCCTTAAAATTTTAGGAAATGTTGCTTAGACCCAATAGATGTTATTTCTTGAATTTGACCTTGACTGCTCACCTAAAAAATGAAATGTCAAATTTTGATAATTTCAGATTTTGATAAAATTTATTATTATTTTGCCAAAATGTCAATTTTTTTATAGGAATTGGCTTCGAAAACTGCCGAAATGGGCTCAACTTTCGTTAGTAGTAATTAATGAGACGTTTTTTAAAAAGGATTTTTTTTTGCCCGCTGCAACTGGAATAATTGCTGCAACTGGAATAATTGCTGCAACTGGAATAATTGCTGCAACTGGAATAATTGCAGCAACTGGAATAATTGCAGCAAATGAGACATTAAAAAAAGGGCAATTTTGGCAATATTTGCATAATAAATGTTATTTCTTGAATTTGACCTTAACTGCTCACATAGAAAATGAAATATCGAATTTTGATAATTTTTTTATTTTGTTTCCCAAAATGTCAATTTTTCATAGAAATTGGCTTCGAAAACTGCCGAAATGGGCTCAACTTCCGTTAGTAGTTATTTATAAGACATTTCAAAAAAAGGCATTTTTTGGTCATTTTTGACAAAAATTGTATGATTCAGATTTTCCTTAAAATTTTAGGAAATGTTGCTTAGACCCAATAGATGTTATTTCTTAAATTTGACCTTGACTGCTCACCTAAAAAATTAAATGTCAAATTTTGATAATTTCAGATTTTGATAAAATTTATTATTATTTTGCCAAAATGTCAATTTTTTTATAGGAATTGGCTTCGAAAACTGCCGAAATGGGCTCAACTTTCGTTAGTAGTAATTAATGAGACGTTTTTTAAAAAGGATTTTTTTTTGCCCGCTGCAACTGGAATAATTGCTGCAACTGGAATAATTGCTGCAACTGGAATAATTGCTGCAACTGGAATAATTGCAGCAACTGGAATAATTGCAGCAAATGAGACATTAAAAAAAGGGCAATTTTGGCAATATTTGCATAATAAATGTTATTTCTTGAATTTGACCTTAACTGCTCACATAGAAAATGAAATATCGAATTTTGATAAAATTTTTATTTTGTTTGCCAAAATGTCAATTTTTCATAGAAATTGGCTTCGAAAACTGCCGAAATGGGCTCAACTTTCGTTAGTAGTTATTTATAAGACATTTCAAAAAAAGGCATTTTTTGGTCATTTTTGACAAAAATTGTATGATTCAGATTTTCCTTAAAATTTTAGGAAATGTTGCTTAGACCCAATAGATGTTATTTCTTAAATTTGACCTTGACTGCTCACCTAAAAAATTAAATGTCAAATTTTGATAATTTCAGATTTTGATAAAATTTATTATTATTTTGCCAAAATGTCAATTTTTTTATAGGAATTGGCTTCGAAAACTGCCGAAATGGGCTCAACTTTCGTTAGTAGTAATTAATGAGACGTTTTTTAAAAAGGATTTTTTTTTGCCCGCTGCAACTGGAATAATTGCTGCAACTGGAATAATTGCTGCAACTGGAATAATTGCTGCAACTGGAATAATTGCAGCAACTGGAATAATTGCAGCAAATGAGACATTAAAAAAATGGCAATTTTGGCAATATTTGCATAATAAATGTTATTTCTTGAATTTGACCTTGACTGCTCACCTAGAAAATGAAATATCGAATTTTGATAATTTCAGATTTTGATAAAATGTTTAATTTTTTTTGCCAAAATGTCAATTTTTCATAGAAATTGGCTTCGAAAACTGCCGAAATGGGCTCAACTTTCGTTAGTAGTTATTTATAAGACATTTCAAAAAAAGGAATTTTTTGGTCAATTTTGACAAAAATTGTATGATTCAGATTTTCCTTAAAATTTTAGGAAATGTTGCTTAGACCCAATAGATGTTATTTCTTAAATTTGACCTTGACTGCTCACCTAAAAAATTAAATGTCAAATTTTGATAATTTCAGATTTTGATAAAATTTATTATTATTTTGCCAAAATGTCAATTTTTTTATAGGAATTGGCTTCGAAAACTGCCGAAATGGGCTCAACTTTCGTTAGTAGTAATTAATGAGACGTTTTTTAAAAAGGATTTTTTTGTTGCTGCAACTGGAATAATTGCTGCAACTGGAATAATTGCTGCAACTGGAATAATTGCTGCAACTGGAATAATTGCAGCAACTGGAATAATTGCAGCAAATGAGACATTAAAAAAAGGGCAATTTTGGCAATATTTGCATAATAAATGTTATTTCTTGAATTTGACCTTGACTGCTCACCTAGAAAATGAAATATCGAATTTTGATAATTTCAGATTTTGATAAAATGTTTAATTTTTTTGCTAACATGTCAATTTTTCATAGGAATTGGCTTCGAAAACTGCCGAAATGGGCTCAACTTTCGTTAGTAGTCATTTATAAGACATTTCAAAAAAAGGCATGTTTTGGTAATTTTTGACAAAAATTGTATGATTCAGATTTTGCTTAAAATTTCAGGAAATGTTGCTTAGACCCAATAGATGTTATTTCTTGAATTTGACCTTGACTGCTCACCTAAAAAAATTAAATGTCAAATTTTGATAATTTCAGATTTTGATAAAATTTATTATTATTTTGCCAAAATGTCAATTTTTTTATAGGAATTGGCTTCGAAAACTGCCGAAATGGGCTCAACTTTCGTTAGTAGTAATTAATGAGACGTTTTTTAAAAAGGATTTTTTTTTGCCCGCTGCAACTGGAATAATTGCTGCAACTGGAATAATTGCTGCAACTGGAATAATTGCTGCAACTGGAATAATTGCAGCAACTGGAATAATTGCAGCAAATGAGACATTAAAAAAAGGGTAATTTTGGCAATATTTGCATAATAAATGTTATTTCTTGAATTTGACCTTGACTGCTCACCTAGAAAATGAAATATCGAATTTTGATAATTTCAGATTTTGATAAAATGTTTAATTTTTTTGCTAACATGTCAATTTTTCATAGGAATTGGCTTCGAAAACTGCCGAAATGGGCTCAACTTTCGTTAGTAGTCATTTATAAGACATTTACAAAAAAGGCATGTTTTGGTAATTTTTGACAAAAATTGTATGATTCAGATTTTGCTTAAAATTTCAGGAAATGTTGCTTAGACCCAATAGATGTTATTTCTTAAATTTGACCTTGACTGCTCACCTAAAAAATTAAATGTCAAATTTTGATAATTTCAGATTTTGATAAAATTTATTATTATTTTGCCAAAATGTCAATTTTTTTTATAGGAATTGGCTTCGAAAACTGCCGAAATGGGCTCAACTTTCGTTAGTAGTAATTAATGAGACGTTTTTTAAAAAGGATTTTGTTTTGCCCGCTGCAACTGGAATAATTGCTGCAACTGGAATAATTGCTGCAACTGGAATAATTGCTGCAACTGGAATAATTGCAGCAACTGGAATAATTGCAGCAAATGAGACATTAAAAAAAGGGCAATTTTGGCAATATTTGCATAATAAATGTTATTTCTTGAATTTGACCTTGACTGCTCACCTAGAAAATGAAATATCGAATTTGATAATTTCAGATTTTGATAAAATGTTTAATTTGTTTGCCAACATGTCAATTTTTCATAGGAATTGGCTTCGAAAACTGCCGAAATGGGCTCAACTTTCGTTAGTAGTCATTTATAAGACATTTCAAAAAAAGGCATGTTTTGGTCATTTTTGACAAAAATTGTATGATTCAGATTTTGCTTAAAATTTCAGGAAATGTTGCTTAGACCCAATAGATGTTATTTCTTAAATTTGACCTTGACTGCTCACCTAAAAAATTAAATGTCAAATTTTGATAATTTCAGATTTTGATAAAATTTATTATTATTTTGCCAAAATGTCAATTTTTTTTATAGGAATTGGCTTCGAAAACTGCCGAAATGGGCTCAACTTTCGTTAGTAGTAATTAATGAGACGTTTTTTAAAAAGGATTTTTTTTTGCCCGCTGCAACTGGAATAATTGCTGCAACTGGAATAATTGCTGCAACTGGAATAATTGCAGCAACTGGAATAATTGCAGCAAATGAGACATTAAAAAAAGGGCAATTTTGGCAATATTTGCATAATAAATGTTATTTCTTGAATTTGACCTTGACTGCTCACCTAAAAAATTAAATGTCAAATTTTGATAATTTCAGATTTTGATAAAATTTATTATTTTTTGCCAAAATGTCAATTTTTTTATAGGAATTGGCTTCGAAAACTGCCGAAATGGGCTCAACTTATGAGGAGAATGAGGGGAATGAGGGTTATGAGGGGAATGAGGGTTATGAGGGTTATGAGGGGAATGAGGGGAATGAGGGGGATTGACCTCCCTATGCTCCGTGCACAACCAAACTCTCTATGGGGGTGTGCAGTAAGGAAGAAAATCCACAGAGTAACCAAAAAAGTGGTTACTGTGTGGATTGTGCAATTTACACCGCTCACTATGTGGAACGCGCTCACATGTGGATCGAGTAACTATGTGGATCGCCAGTTGGGGAGCCCTCTCGTCGATAATTTTCGAAATTTCAGAGGGTTAGGGAGTTCTGTTTTGTGTCGAAATAGGAAAAAAAGAGAGGCACAATAAAAAGAACTCCCCATCCAGTAATAAAAGGGTTCGAACCATTGGTGGCAGTTTCGCCCCAAAATCCACATAGTCGCCAAGAAATCCCGGAAGGGTTATGAGGGGAATGAGGGTTAAAAATGACGGCCAAAAATGACAAATTTCATAAGGGTTAGTCCAGCATTTTTCTCCAATTTTTTTAAAAATGTCTCAGAAATGACTATTGAAACCTATTCGGCAGTTTTCCAAGCTAAAAATTGTAGGCCTATGATTCAGATTTTCCTCATAATTTCAGGAAATGTTGCTTAGACCCAATTATTTCTGGAATTTGACCTTCACTGCTCACCTAGAAAATTTAATTATCAATTTTTTGGACAGAATGTCAATTTTTCATAGGAATTGGCTTCGAAAACTGCCGAAACGGGCACAACTTTCGTTAGTAGTAATTTCTGAGACATTTAAAAAAAGGCAATTTTTTGCAGTTTTTAACAAAATCGTCCCCCATGATTTTTATAATTTTTTGCCAAAAATTGTATGACTCAGATTTTCCTCATAAACTAAAGAAATGTTGGGCTGTGAGGAAAATTTCTCTAAAATCTGTTGATCCCGGATGTTTTGGATTCAGTGGGATCCTTAGGCCGTTCTTGGTGTCTCTAACCTTTGGAAACACTTAGTTCCGGGCGTTCCGGATTTTACCGTTCCGGGCCTTCCGGATTTTACAAAGTTCGCAAAAAAACTAGCTCTGTGACAACAGGCAACACGTACAAACAGTGCACAAAGTTAATTGTCAGCAGCCTTTTCAGCAAGAATTCGGCAGAAATACATTGGTAGATTAGCAAAATATCATGTGGACAGTTGGAAGAGTACGTTCGCTAGCAAAAAACTGTTCGGAGAACTTCAGACGGGGTTATTTGGAGTGATTTGTCATTTTGTTCGCGATTTTGAGACGATCGGTGGGTATACTCCGCATACTAAACGCGCACCGCGGCTTGCATGCAGGCGCAGGCAAGCGGCCTGCATGCACTGTCAATGCCCTTTTGTGTCAATGCTGTTTGTGGTTTATCCAACGAAAAAATACCATATTGATAGTGGCTGGCCAGATGAGACTTCATGCACATGTCTATATGGAGCATGACACAAAAATCCATTTTTTTCCAAAAAACATTTTTTTATTTTCTCGCTGCTAAAATAATGTTTTCTAAACAAATTTATGCCAACGCAAGAGGTTTTTTGGCACGTCATCACTCATGAATGTTGGAAGAATTAGTGGCAAACGTAGGCCTATGTGTAGTAGGCCTATATACCACCATGACCATGTTGCTACCTGTAGCATTCAGTGTATATCACAATTATATTTTGCGAGTAAGTTGCCGTGTAGTGTGTGTATAGACCATGCATTATTGCAGTATCAAAAAAATGAAATACATATATACATGTATTAAAAAATTTGGATAATTTCAGATTTTGATAAAAATTATAATTTTTGTGGCCAAAATGTCAAATTTTCATAGGAATTGGCTTCGAAAACTGCCGAAATGGGCTAAACTTTCGTTAGTAGTCATTCCTTTTTTCCTTTTCTTTGTCTTCTCAGAACGCTTAGTGTGGTGGTGATTGTCATTATAGCTGCGCTCATCACAGTCATCCTCATTGTCTGGCCTAAAGAAGGCGTGGGACCAGACCCAAATGCAAACAGGGTAAGGAGATTTGCTATCCAAATCTTCTATCAGATATTTCGTCGGTGACACCACGAACTGACATGCTGGGGCACTTAAGTGTGCATCTCGGGTGGAAAATGACGTCATCACACAATTTGTGTTTTAATGAACTGACACCCAAGTATTTCATGTGTAACATTTTTGGTTGTCACAAATTTACTCTTACATGTATTTTAAATTAATACCAGGGGGTGTTTTAGGGAGATGGGGTGCTTTCAAAAGTCACTTTTGTAATTTTGTTAATTACAAAAACATCTCTGGGCCAATTCTGCTCAAACTCTAACGAATCCTCATGGCTTGTTAGAGCTATTATTAGTCACTGTTAATGTTGAGTTAAGTCAGGCCGACCCTGGGAAATCTGAGCTTTGAGCCAAGCTCCATTCATTTGTGCACCCTGCATAATAGAACCTATTATCATCTTTATTCTCAGCCTCATTTGCATATTCGCTCCTTCGTTGCTTCATCTCCATGTTTATTTTTCATTGGACAGAACCCATCTATGCTAAGCCAATCAAAAGCAAGAGATTCTGAATTGTGCAAGGTAAGCGTTTCTTTTAAAATTGGACTTTGCTTGGAAAATCTGATGGCAGAATTATATGTCTAATCTAATTTGTAGATATGTTTGACCTATAAACAGTGTGATAGCTAAACAAAAATTTAAGTTCCGGGTGAATCAAGATTACTAGTTAAGTCAAAATTTTAACTCCTTCTTTTAAATCCCAAACTTTGATAATTTTGAGAATTAATACTGCAAAACAATCTGCTAATAACTAGGAAAATTTCAGGTCCATTTTCCTTGTTATTTTTTTTTTATAAAATAGTCCCAAGAACGTCAACTGTATCACATTTTTAATAGGCCAAAAGATAATGGAATAACATTTTTAAAACATTGAAAAGAATGCCACATATCTAAGTTTTTATGCCTAAACTTTTGAAGTTGGCATTCAAGTTTACGAAAGATAAAAATCCCACAGTAACCTCTCCACGTTGCTTCAAGTTAACCCAATTCAGCAGTGTATACGTGACAGATATGGTTTGTGCTACTTTATGGTGTTTAGGAAACTTAATGGTAAACATTCAAATGTGATTAACTGAAGCTTACAATTCAAATTAATTGATTTTACAACTTCTAAAGTAAAATAATATATGCTTTTGAACTATTAATTTCCAGAATCAATGCATTATTCCTAAAGGTGTAAGCATATTTGTAAATAGATGCTGTATTCAAATTTATGCAAATAAGCTTATATAATTCAAAATCTGTGGGGTGTTTTGTGCAAATTAATGCAAATACTCCTCAAAGCCCTTTCCAGGTTCTCTGAACACAAATACATTCAACATTAGACTTTTATTGGCAGGGCTTGGCCAAGTTGAGAGAGGTGCACATGCATAGTTAGATAAAAAGAACCCAAAAATTCTGATTTCATTTCATTTTACAAAAAAAATCAAAAATCAATAATAATATTAATGATAATAAAAGTGGGGAATTTACAAACCATTTGTAAACTAACTTTTCACCCATTGGTTATCCTAGTTCATATTTAAATGCATGCAAATATATTCCTTAAGGCCCCTCCCAGGTAAACCACATTCAACTGCTACCCTTGTCCAGTCTACAATTAAAGTAAAAAACTTACCGTCCACAGTTAAAGGTATAAACAAAATCCATTTCTGACTTAAGAGCCAGATTCTCTAACTATGAACCAATTTATACAAGGGGGTGAATGATATATCACCGTTCAGTATTCCATCCAATTTTTTTTTGTGGGTAGATATATCATCCAAACTTACAAAAATCACGTTTTTTTTCGGAGAAACTGCTTCGGTTGAAAAATACGGCCGTGTTTAGGGTAGGGGTCCGAAGGGCCTGATAAGTGCCAAAGTCAAAATCTGGACTTTGTCCTCTGAATATCTTGGTGCGCCCTCAAAAAGCCTCCTTGATCTTATGGTATATAAATATATGGGTGGAGTTGTTCTGAAAAACGGTATTTTTTTCGAGGCTAATTGAGGGCGCCACCCATAGGTGGCGCTTCAAATCGCAACTTTTTGCATTTTAGACCATGTTTTTAGACCAGTTCCTGCGCCCTCATAAAGCCTTGCTTGTTAATGTTTATTTGGACACATGGGGACCTTTTCTTCCCAAAAAAACATTAATGGCAGGGGCTTAGTGAGGAGGGCGCTTGTTAATAGAGGGCGCTTTTTGCCGTAAGAACGCGATTTTTGGCAATTTTCGTCATGCTATATCTCGGTGCGCCCTCTATGAAATTCAGTGAAACTTGTTTTATTGTGTTCCTCTATATCCCCACTATTCATAATAAAAATAACTAGGAGGCTTTTTGTCTCATTGACCCTTTATGTGCAAATTCATGCACACCAGATCACCACTTTTTGAAAAACAACACTTGGTTCTCGTGCACACCTATAGGTGGCAACAATCATTTGGGAGATTTATTTGAGCATTTTCAGAGCATAAAAAGCATAACAATTTATTAAAATATACCCAAACTTTAAAGAAAATGATGAACAAGGCACCTTTGGTGCTGAAAAAAAGGCCTGAATGGCCAGCAACTAAGTGAATTAATGACATGCTTGGTCAAAAGGTTCTCATGACGGCCCCTAAATTAGAGTTAGCACAGTATACATGTAGTTCATAACCAACTGAGAATGTGGACCGACTTTCAAAACTATAACTGAAGGTTATACTTGTCCAAAAGTTCTTGCCAAGGCATTCTCACAGCAAAAGAAAGGTGACAGTCAACGTGCTTATGCCTACAGAAGCTCTCCATGAAAAGTTCATGAATGGAGGTATTTTTAAATTTCTGACAGGCTCTTCTTCGAAAAGAAGTAATGTCCACATCTGCTTCCTGAAAGAAAGGTGCATCACTGAAAATGTTATCCTATTTTACTCCAATAAAGATGTATGATTGGACTGATGTATGATTGTGGCTGCAAAGATTACATTAAATGGGGATACATTGTATGCATTATTACAGGCTTAGGCTTGGGTTGGAATGCCACAGAATTCCCAATCATACATCTTTATTGGAGTAAAATAGGATAACATTTTCAGTGATGCACTTTTCTTTTAGGAAGCAGATGTGGACATTACTTCTTTTCTAGGAAGAGCCTGTCAGAAATTTAAAAATACCTCCATTCATGAACTTTTCATGGAGAGCCTCTGTAGGCAAAAACACGTTGACTGTCACCTTTTGTTGTGAGAATGCCTTGGCAAGGACTTTTGGACAAGTATAACCTTCAGTTATAGTGTCTAAAGTCGGTCAACATTTTCAGTTGGTTATGAACTACATGTACATGGATGTGCTAACTCTAATTTAGGGGCTGTCGTGAGAACCTTTTGACCAAGCATGTCATTCACTTAGTTGCTGGCCATTCAGGCTTTTTTTTTCAGCACCAAAGGTGCCTCGTTCATTGTTTTCTTGAAAGTTTGGGTATATTTCAATAAATTGTTGCTGATTTTAATAAATTGTTATGCTTTTTATGCTCTGAAAATGCTCAAATAAATTTCCCAAATGATTGTTGCCACCTATAGGTGTGCACGAGAACCAAGTGTTGTTTTTCAAAAAGTGGTGATCTGGTGTGCATGAATTTGCACATAAAGGGTCAATGAGACAAAAAGCCTCCTAGTTATTTTTATTATGAATAGTGGGGATATAGAGGAACACAATAAAACAAGTTTCACTGAATTCCATAGAGGGCGCACTGAGATATAGCCTGACGAAAATTGCCGAAAATTGCGTTCTTACGGCAAAAAGCGCCCTCTATTAACAAGCGCCCTCACTAAGCCTCTGCCATTTATGTTTTTTTGGGAAGAAAAGGTCCCCATGTGTCCAAATAAACATGAACAAGCAAGGCTTTATGAGGGCGCAGGAACTGGGAGGGCCTCAAACATGGTCTAAAATGCAAAAAGTTGCGAATTGAAGCGCCACCTATGGGTGGCGCCCTCAATTAGCCTCGAAAAAAATACCGTTTTTCAGAACAACTCCACCCATATATTTATATACCATAAGATCAAGGACGCTTTTTGAGGGCGCACCACTATATTCAGAGGACAAAGTCCAGATTTTGACTTTGGCACTTATTAGGCCCTTCGGACCCCTACCCTAAACACGCCCGTATTTTTCAACCGAAGCAGTTTCTCCGAAAAAAAACGTGATTTTTGTCAGTTTGGATGATATATCTGCCCACAAAAAAAAATTGGATGGAATACTGAACGGTGATATATCACCCCCTGGTTGAATCTTACAGAATCTGGCTCTTAAGTATGTTTCTTATGAACATCAAAATAGCACTTCATCGAGCCACGTGATCCTTTCTCCAGACCAAAACAAATATTCTGTCCGGAAGTTTTCCTTTCTCTATGGTTGAATAACGGCCCTCTTTGTCAAAAAGGTCGCTTTGTTTGAAGTCACATTTGTTGTTGTTGTTAATTTTATGGCATTTTCGGCAACTAAGGCCCTTTATGCCATTAACTATTACGGTTTTAGCATTAACTATACTTTATTATCAACTTCAGATGACGAAGAAGGAGTTGCAGTTTTAGAAATGGAATGAAAGCCCTAGAGAAATCCCCAGGGGAAAACCCAATCCACATATATACACACCCCGGATTCGAACTCGGGACGTCAGAGGTGAAAGGCGAGGAAGAAACGCTACGCCAACGGTCGCTTTGTTTGAAGTCACATTTTGTGTCCAACCACGAGTTCAATGTACAAGTTACAACGTGAGACTTATAGTTTGTGCAGGGAAGAGCCAACACCAATTTATGCAAAATGTGTACCGCCCCAACCATAGACATCACGTTTTTATTTGCATAATGGCTCCGCCCATTCATTTTGTTTTTTTTGTAAATAAAGTAATCCCAGCTCAAACCATAGCTTCAATGTTGTAACTTGATGTGGTTAGAAGCAATTTAGAAAATCCTAAACAATTCGCGCGAGAAGAACACTCCAAACAGCTTTATAACTGATTGAAAATGTTGTTTCTGGTATGATTCGGATAAACGGATTTCGATATTTAAAAAAGAACGAAAACAGAATGGGTGGGAAGCTTTAAAAAGTTCACGGATCAAGTAATCCATCAACAATTTCGAAGATATGTAGTGAGTTTTTTTGACAATGTACATAGTTTACCTACATGTGGGGTTTCTTATTTACTTCCAAGTTTTAGTCGGATTTTTCTTGTCAACTCATAAGGTAACATTTTAGTAACTGTAAATGTTGTATTGGGGCTTAATGTATATTTTGATTTGTTTTTATTGTGCAGGTCTGTCTTACTTTGAATGTGCCTGAGCAGTTGATTCCGCACTTGACATCATCCACTGGTACCCCTGCTGACGGTTTTTAAAAGTATACTTGATGTTACAAATAATCTGTCTGAGCCAATTATTCATTGAACAAATTATTTCTTTGAGCCAATTTCGCAGTTGACAATTTGTGTTTTAAATTATTTCTTTTTAAGCCAGATTATTACAATATGATTTTGCCACAAAACAGGGGCCAGTAAATAGTTGTAATGACTCAATGGTAGTTTAGAGTTTGCAACGTAGCACTTTCCAAACATTGTATACGTTTATAAAACATTGAAATTTAGCACAATTTATCACATTGCCAACTGTACTGAAAAGTACTACATTTTTAAAATGTCTTTCTTATATACATGTATGTACAAATTGAAGATGTTATTTTTGATATTGTAGCTCAGCGATCTGAGTAAGTTTCATTGCGATAAATATAACATATTAGCAGATATTGTTTCTGTTTGCATTTCAAAATAACCCGTTTTGGTATATTTAAGAAATGTTGGTAAATTCTCTGCGTTATTAGTTATGTGAATGCAATTGAATTAACTTTTTATGATAATAATTGTTTAATTTTCAATTGTTTTATAAGGCAAAAGTTGAGAATGTTAAATATTAGTTTGGCCTTTCATATGCATATTTCTTAAAACAAACACTAGTGTACTTGTACATATTGCTTTGTTTAAATAAAAATATTGATAAAAAGTAATGTTCTCGCTTTGTCTTTTGTTTTATTATAGTTTATGCAAATTTTATATTTATGTTTTACATCTTTTCAGTTAGTATTTCTTTCTGTTTTCTAAAAAGGTTTATTCTGGGTTATCCGTTTTCGACTCTGCATATGAGCGTTTATTCCTTAGTACTTCCTGATTTTAAAGACCGTGTATTTTTTTTAGTTTCTTGATGATGGTGCTCTTTACGTCACAAGGGGGCGCCCTTTATGTCACGAGAAGTCGCCCTACATGTCACTAGAGGGCGCCCTTCATTGTTGCTTTTAAATGGTGTAGTTAATGCATTTAACTCACTCTAATATTCATCAGGTCCAAAATACTTGACCTGGTGTGGTCACCGCGGTGGTCTAGTGGAGAGAGCAGAGGACTCGAGATCAGAGGACCCCGGTTCAACCCCTGCGGCGAGCTATATTTTTTTTAAAAGTTTCTTGATGAGGGCGCTCTTTACGTCACGAGAGGGCGCCCTTCATTGTTGCTTTTAATTGGTGTAGTTAATGCATTTAACTCACTCTAATATTCATCAGGTCCAAAATACTTAACCTGGTGTGGTCACCGCGGTGGTCTAGTGGATAGAGCAGAGGACTCGAGATCAGAGGACCCCGGTTCAACTCCTGCGGCGAGCATGTACTAACCCCATGATTTATATACTAACCCAATGATTGATATACTAACCCCATGATTGATGTGTATAATATGTACTAACCACTAACCCCATGAATAAAGACAGCGGAAGAAACAACGCAGAGGAGACGACACCGGGAGGAGGCAGCAAGGGGAGGAGACAGAAGGGAGAGAGAGGGGGAGGGGAGGACGAATTTTTTTGGGGAGTGCAAATTTTTTTGTGTTTTCCGTGCACCATACTTTTTTTTTTTTTAGTGCATGTAGACCAAGTTACGGTCAACATGCACTATCTATACACTCAATTAGGTACAGTAAATGATGGAGCGCCAAAAACACAAAATTACAAAAATTTGGCTAAAAAGGCAAAAAATTACAAAATTACAATTATGGAGCGCCAAAATGACAAAATTACAATTATGGAGCGCCAAAATGACAAAATTTAAATAAGTGATGGGGCGCCAAAATTACAAAATTCCAATAAATGGGCTAAAAAGGCTAAAAAATGTACAATAACTTATGGGGGGCCAAAATGTCAAAATTACAATCAATGGGCTAAAAAGTCAAAAAATAACAAATATAACAATAAATTGGCTGAAAATAACAAAATTACAATGGAAACCTGCGATAATGGTCCAAAATGGCTGAAATAGATTATAATGAAATGGGTTGATTGGGTCAAAACATGACAAAATGACTTATGGAAACACAACAAAATGAGCGGACATGGCAAAAAGACAGTTTTCACTAGAATAATATGGCTTCGTTTGACGAAGATTCAACGATTATTTCTCAAAGATTTCCTAATGTGAACGCACAAGTCTGAGCAGATAGCTTCATTCGACATTTGATCTTTGTTCGATCTTTGTTGAGTAGGATATGTGAACGCATGCTTCCTGAACTAACAATGATCAACTAATCTTCGTCGAACAAAGCAATTTCTCTCAGTAGTGAGAATGAAAAACTGTAAAGATGTATTCTGTCAGAGAATATGCCATAAAAAGGACCCAAAAGAAAGCAGGATTCACAAAAAAAGGAGCATATTCCTTTAAAATATCTGCCAATTTATGACAAAGATGCGTGTTTCAGGAGTCAGATCTCACCACAAACACTCAGCCATGATATTCTTCCGAAAGACAATGTCAGTTTATGGGTCGAATCAACACTGTCTCAAACACGCATGTTCTTGGATACCTTTAGTGTGGCTCAAGGATCAACAGCTTTATATTGTATTTGCAGTTTGAGTTAATTTAAGGTAACAAATTCACGGATGTTGAGGCAGAATGCATCTTTAATTTAGACACCCCAAGCTACTTTTTGACACCCGGTGGTTTCCTTTTTGACACCCAGTGGTTTACTTTAGACAGCCCAAGCTACTTTTTGACACCCAGTGGTTTACTTTTTGACACCCAGTGGTTTCCTTTTTGACACCCAGTGGTTTCCTTTAGACACCCCAAGCTACTTTTTGACTCCCAGTGGTTTCATTTTTGACACCCAGTGGTTTACTTTAGACACCCCAAGCTACTTTTTGACTCCCAGTGGTTTCCTTTTGACACCCAGTGGTTTACTTTAGACACCCCAAGCTACTTTTTGACACCCATTGGTTTCCTTTTTGACACCCAGTGATTTACTTTAGACACCCCAAGCTACTTTTTTGACTCCCAGTGGTTTCCTTTTTGACACCCAGTGGTTTACTTTAGACACCCCAAGCAACTTTTTGACACCCATTGGTTTCCTTTTTGACACCCAGTGGTTTCCTTTAGACACCCCCAGCTACTTTGTGACTCCCAGTGGTTTCCTTTTTGACACCCAGTGGTTTACTTTAGACACCCCAAGCTACTTTTTGACACCCATTGGTTTCCTTTTTGACACCCAGTGATTTACTTTAGACACCCCAGGCTACTTTTTGACTCCCAGTGGTTTCCTTTTGACACCCAGTGGTTTACTTTAGACACCCCAAGCTACTTTTTGACACCCATTGGTTTCCTTTTTGACACCCAGTGGTTTACTTTAGACACCCCAGGCTACTTTTTGACACCCAGTGGTTTCCTTTTTGACACCCAGTGGTTTACTTTTTGACACCCAGTGGTTTACTTTAGACACCCCTAGCTACTTTTTGATTCCCAGTGGTTTCTTTTTGACATCCAAGCTACTTTTTGACACCCAGTGGTTTCCTTTTTGACACCCAGTGGTTTACTTTAGACACCCCAGGCTACTTTTTGACTCCCAGTGGTTTCCTTTTGACACCCAGTGGTTTACTTTAGACACCCCAAGCTACTTTTTGACACCCATTGGTTTCCTTTTTGACACCCAGTGGTTTACTTTAGACACCCCTAGCTACTTTTTGATTCCCAGTGGTTTCTTTTTGACATCCAGTGGTTTACTTTAGACACCCCAAGCTACTTTTTGACACCCAGTGGTTTCCTTTTTGACACCCAGTGGTTTACTTTAGACACCCCAAGCTACTTTTTGACTCCCAGCGGTTCCCTTTTTGACATCCAGTGGTTTACTTTAGACACCCCAAGCTACTTTTTGACACCCAGTGGTTTCCTTTTTGACACCCAGTGGTTTACTTTAGACACCCCAACTACTTTTTGACACCCAGTGGTTTCCTTTTGACACCCAGTGGTTTACTTTAGACACCCCAAGCTACTTTTTGACTCCCAGTGGTTTCCTTTTTGACACCCAGTGGTTTACTTTAGACACCCCAAGCTACTTTTTGACTCCCAGTGGTTTACTTTAGACACCCCAAGCTACGTTTTGACTCCCAGTGGTTTCCTTTTGACACTCAGTGGTTTACTTTAGACACCCCAAGCTACTTTTTGACTCCCAGTGGTTTCCTTTTGACACCCAGTAGTTTACTTTAGACACCCCAAGCTACTTTTTGACTCCCAGTGGTTTCCTTTTTGACACCCAGTGGTTTACTTTAGACACCCCAAGTTCCTTTTTGACTCCCAGTGGTTTCCTTTTGACACCCAGTGGTTTACTTTAGACACCCCTAGCTACTTTTTGATTCCCAGTGGTTTACCTTAGACACCCCAAGCTACTTTTAGACACCCAGTGGTTTCCTTTTTGACACCCAGTAGTTTACTTTAGACACCCCAAGCTACTTTTTGACACCCATTGTTTTCTATTTGACACCCAGTGGTTTACTTTAGACACCCCAAGCTACTTTTTGACTCCCAGTGGTTTCCCTTTTGACACCCAGTGGTTTACTTTAGACACCCCAAGCTACTTTTTGACTCCCAGTGGTTTCCTTTTGACACCCAGTGGTTTACTTTAGACACCCCAAGCTACTTTTTGACTCCCAGTGGTTTCCTTTTTGACACCCAGTGGTTTCCTTTAGACACCCCCAGCTACTTTGTGACTCCCAGTGGTTTCCTTTTTGACACCCAGTGGTTTACTTTAGACACCCCAAGCTACTTTTTGACACCCATTGGTTTCCTTTTTGACACCCAGTGATTTACTTTAGACACCCCAGGCTACTTTTTGACTCCCAGTGGTTTCCTTTTGACACCCAGTGGTTTACTTTAGACACCCCAAGCTACTTTTTGACACCCATTGGTTTCCTTTTTGACACCCAGTGGTTTACTTTAGACACCCCAGGCTACTTTTTGACACCCAGTGGTTTCCTTTTTGACACCCAGGGGTTTCTTTTTGACATCCAGTGGTTTACTTTTTGACTCCCAGTGGTTTCCTTTTTGACACTCGGTGGTTTACTTTAGACACCCCAAGCTACTTTTTGACTCCCAGTGGTTTCCTTTTTGACATCCAGTGGTTTACTTCAGACACCCCAAGCTACTTTTTGACTCCCAGTGGTTTCCCTTTTGACATCCAGTGGTTTACTTTAGACACCCCAAGCTACTTTTAGACACCCAGTGGTTTCGCTTTTGACACTCAGTGGTTTACTTTAGACACCCCAAGCTACTTTTTGACATCCAGTGGTTTACCTTAGACACCCCAAGCTACTTTTAGACACCCAGTGGTTTCCTTTTTGACACCCAGTAGTTTACTTTAGACACCCCAAGCTACTTTTTGACACCCATTGTTTTCTATTTGACACCCAGTGGTTTACTTTAGACACCCCAAGCTACTTTTTGACTCCCAGTGGTTTCCCTTTTGACACCCAGTGGTTTACTTTAGACACCCCAAGCTACTTTTTGACTCCCAGTGGTTTCGTTTTGACACCCAGTGGTTTACTTTAGACACCCCAAGCTACTTTTTGACTCCCAGTGGTTTCCTTTTTGACACCCAGTGGTTTCCTTTAGACACCCCCAGCTACTTTGTGACTCCCAGTGGTTTCCTTTTTGACACCCAGTGGTTTACTTTAGACACCCCAAGCTACTTTTTGACACCCATTGGTTTCCTTTTTGACACCCAGTGATTTACTTTAGACACCCCAGGCTACTTTTTGACTCCCAGTGGTTTCCTTTTGACACCCAGTGGTTTACTTTAGACACCCCAAGCTACTTTTTGACACCCATTGGTTTCCTTTTTGACACCCAGTGGTTTACTTTAGACACCCCAGGCTACTTTTTGACACCCAGTGGTTTCCTTTTTGACACCCAGGGGTTTCTTTTTGACATCCAGTGGTTTACTTTTTGACTCCCAGTGGTTTCCTTTTTGACACTCGGTGGTTTACTTTAGACACCCCAAGCTACTTTTTGACTCCCAGTGGTTTCCTTTTTGACATCCAGTGGTTTACTTTAGACACCCCAAGCTACTTTTTGACTCCCAGTGGTTTCCCTTTTGACATCCAGTGGTTTACTTTAGACACCCCAAGCTACTTTTAGACACCCAGTGGTTTCGCTTTTGACACTCAGTGGTTTACTTTAGACACCCCAAGCTACTTTTTGACTCCCAGTGGTTTCCTTTTGACACCCAGTGGTTTACTTTAGACACCCCAAGCTACTTTTTGACTCCCAGTGGTTTCCTTTTTGACATCTAGTGGTTTACTTTAGACACCCCAAGCTACTTTTTGACACCCATTGGTTTCCTTTTTGACACCCAGTGGTTTACTTTAGACACCCCAGGCTACTTTTTGACTCCCAGTGGTTTCCTTTTGACACCCAGTGGTTTACTTTAGACACCCCAAGCTACTTTTTGACACCCATTGGTTTCCTTTTTGACACCCAGTGGTTTACTTTAGACACCCCAAGCTACTTTTTGACACCCAGTGGTTTACTTTAGACACCCCTAGCTACTTTTTGATTCCCAGTGGTTTCTTTTTGACATCCAGTGGTTTACTTTAGACACCTCAAGCTACTTTTTGACACCCAGTGGTTTCCTTTTTGACACCCAGTGGTTTACTTTAGACACCCCAAGCTACTTTTTGACTCCCAGTGGTTCCCTTTTTGACATCCAGTGGTTTACTTTAGACACCCCAAGCTACTTTTTGACACCCAGTGGTTTCCTTTTTGACACCCAGTGGTTTACTTTAGACACCCCAGGCTACTTTTTGACTCCCAGTGGTTTCCTTTTGACACCCAGTGGTTTACTTTAGACACCCCAAGCTACTTTTTGACACCCATTGGTTTCCTTTTTGACACCCAGTGGTTTACTTTAGACACCCCAAGCTACTTTTTGACACCCAGTGGTTTACTTTAGACACCCCTAGCTACTTTTTGATTCCCAGTGGTTTCTTTTTGACACCCAGTGGTTTCCTTTTTGACACCCAGTGGTTTACTTTAGACACCCCAAGCTACTTTTTGACTCCCAGCGGTTCCCTTTTTGACATCCAGTGGTTTACTTTAGACACCCCAAGCTACTTTTTGACACCCAGTGGTTTCCTTTTTGACACCCAGTGGTTTACTTTAGACACCCCAACTACTTTTTGACACCCAGTGGTTTCCTTTTGACACCCAGTGGTTTACTTTAGACACCCCAAGCTACTTTTTGACTCCCAGTGGTTTCCTTTTTGACACCCAGTGGTTTACTTTAGACACCCCAAGCTACTTTTTGACTCCCAGTGGTTTACTTTAGACACCCCAAGCTACGTTTTGACTCCCAGTGGTTTCCTTTTGACACTCAGTGGTTTACTTTAGACACCCCAAGCTACTTTTTGACTCCCAGTGGTTTCCTTTTGACACCCAGTAGTTTACTTTAGACACCCCAAGCTACTTTTTGACTCCCAGTGGTTTCCTTTTTGACACCCAGTGGTTTACTTTAGACACCCCAAGTTCCTTTTTGACTCCCAGTGGTTTCCTTTTGACACCCAGTGGTTTACTTTAGACACCCCTAGCTACTTTTTGATTCCCAGTGGTTTACCTTAGACACCCCAAGCTACTTTTAGACACCCAGTGGTTTCCTTTTTGACACCCAGTAGTTTACTTTAGACACCCCAAGCTACTTTTTGACACCCATTGTTTTCTATTTGACACCCAGTGGTTTACTTTAGACACCCCAAGCTACCTTTTGACTCCCAGTGGTTTCCTTTTGACACCCAGTGGTTTACTTTAGACACCCCAAGCTACTTTTTGACACCCAGTGGTTTACTTTTTGACACCCAGTGGTTTACTTTTTGACACCCAGTGGTTTACTTTAGACACCCCAAGCTACTTTTTGACTCCCAGTGGTTTCCTTTTTGAC
Organism: Henricia sp. BOLD:AAB3569; assembly: GCA_037783545.1. NCBI lineage: Eukaryota > Metazoa > Echinodermata > Asteroidea > Spinulosida > Echinasteridae > Henricia > Henricia sp. BOLD:AAB3569. The sequence continues at coordinate 1,109,670 of JBBELK010000402.1, forward strand.
ATCCAGTGGTTTACTTTAGACACCCCAAGCTACGTTTTGACTCCCAGTGGTTTCCTTTTGACACCCAGTGGTTTACTTTAGACACCCCCAAGCTACTTTTTGACTCCCAGTGGTTTTCTTTTGACACCTGAAGCTACTTTTTGACACCCATTGGTTTACTTTGGACATCTCATGGGCTACTTTAAACATCCCAGAGGGTAATGTGGAGACCCCTCGGAGTACTTAAAACACCCCTTGGCTACTTTGAATCCTTTCTTAGTTAATGTGTGTACAAAATACAAAACACCCAGACACCCATCTGGCTAAAACATTGCTCTACAAAACTACACAGGTAAGGGAAGTCACACAAATCTAACCGCCGGTACTGGCAGTGCATGGTGCTGCTCGAGAACAGCTCACTTCGTGCAGGCGGCACCGCTAAAAACCTGTACCGACTGTGGTACCGGTGATGTTTAGCGGTTTTTAGCGGTTAGATTTGTGTGTCTTCCCTAAAACTGCTGCCTGATATACTGTACACGTTCGGCACTAATTCTTCCTAATAATATGACTTAGTTACATGAAGTCTCAACCGGCGAACGTGTATGGTATTTTTTCCCTGTTGCCCATACCTTCCTCCTGTCAGTGTTATACTCGGTCCCTTCTCAGTTGTCTTGGTCATGCATGGCCAAAATCCTGGAGGTTCAAATAAAGAAACAGATAACTGTTATTTTATGGAACAATTTGGCAGTTTATTGTTTTGTTTTTCATGAACACTTTGTTTCCTTAAAACAACATTACTGCATTTGGTTATTCCTATTACTAAGGGACACTGGCAGAGGCAATTTGTTTCAGGTGTCGACCTCACACAAGTTCCACTTTCAGCCCTTGAAGACCCTATGTATCATTTGCAAGATAAAACCTTTTACAGATTCAAGGAATTATTTAAGACTGTAACATATCTAAGGAAGAATGTATTGTTGGTAAACTAGCCTTAAGAAATTTTAGCTACTTAGATGCATCAATGCTTCAGAAAACCTTGAAAATCTATATATGGATTTTATGTACAAGTATGGTAAAAAAGCACAGGACTTTTTTATAAAACCACCTTCAGTTGTCAATTTCCAGCATGAAATACCATTTTGGACGGAAATAAATTCATGTGGTGTTTGTTACCATTGCTATCAACACTTTGAGTAAGGTTTTTCTTGTCAACTCATGAAAAACAAAATTGGGTCATAATTACAAATGATACAATGGGCTTTAAGCTAGGTGCGAGAGGTGGTGCTGTTTCTCTGTACTTTCATGAAGAATGCTTAGATCTGTGTTTAAAATCAATTTAATACACGAGGCAAACTGGAGGGGCAATTGGGGTAATTCTGTTCCGAATGTAAAAGTTGGACATCATTATTGCTTCCTAAAAAAAAATGCACTAAACCTAGTATGGGACAACTCAAAAGAATTCTAGTAAAATCTTCATATTTTCCCCTCAATTTTTCTTTTTTTTCATTAGATTTGCACTTAAGCACCTATGCTGAAGTACGACATTTTAAGGAAAAAATAGTGATGCCCGAGTACTAAATTCTTACAACAGCAACATACCTGACTAGCCATATGACGAACGGATGCAAGCAAAATCGATCGTGCCAACTTGTTGTCTTCGGCGCGCCATGCATGGCGTTAGCAAACATGGCAAACGAGCATCTGCATCTTGTTCAACAAAGTCCAAAAAGCAGGCCACAGAATCCGCAAATTTGACACAAAACATGGTCCATTGCTTATCCAAGCGTCCTTGTTATTTGGCATTCTGATCGAAATACGCGCGTTTGACAGTTAAGTCTTCATTCTGAGCACATGCGTTTGTTTACACAGCTTGGAGAACACTGAAAATGCGCAGATTTTCGTCTGCTATTTATAATATGCCACATGCGTCGATTTTGTACAGCGCCCTCAAGAGTTTACAAGATTGATAGACTGGTTCACGGACCTCATAATCAACACCCTTCGCTCGTACCCACTGCGGAGGGCGATTTCAAATCAGTGAAGGAAACAGTGACGCAAAGGTCACAGCTACAGACGCGCGGAGCACTAGTGTGGGTTGCTTGCTGCCAGACGAAAAATTATAGTACGTTAAGCGCTAATATATTATCAAGTGCAACAATCAAATGTACGAAAAAAAATGAGAGTACTGTGTGCGAGACTTAGCCTGTCTGCTGGAAAATTGTTGTTGTTAATTTTATGGCATCTTCGGCAACTAAGCCCTTTATGCCATCAACTATACGGTTTTAGCTTTAACTGTTCTTTACTATCAACTTGAGATGACGAAGAAGGAGTTGCAGTTTTAGAAGTGGGAGGAAAACCGGCCCCCAGAGAAATCTCCGGGGGAAAACCCACGCGGTCAAGTAGGGACTGCAAACCCAATCCACATACACGCCCCTGATTCGAACCCAGGACGCCAGAGGTGAAAGACGAGGAAAGTAGGCCTACCACTACGCCAACCCGACCGCCCCTGGGAAATTGTTTTTACGTCCCGGTTTACAAGAAAAAGACGTCACCTCGCACGTCACGTGTTGTATAAAATGTTGGCCAATGAGAGCGCGAAACAGATTAGCCGGTACGCGTGTTTTTTTTTACCACCGCAGCGATCGAGGGGTAGACCCCAATTTTTCAACCCGAATAGAGTCTAAGTTTCCAATGACTGATACTTCTCAAGTGACAATCTTGGAAATATTCACAACTCTTACTCTCACTATTAGAGAAAAAGAAGAAACCGAGAAATTTCGAAAAATCCCAAACTGACTGAGATTCGAACAAGGGACCTTATGATTACAAGTCGAGCTCTCTTCTAACCAGACTTGAAGCTGGTTGCAAACGTAAACCGACCGCATTCAAAACCCTAAATTGACCCCTGTAACACTGTTGTTCTGAAGATTACCGGCGCTGCTCCTACCCTCACACCCATGCAAATGTATTTATTCTTTCTTTTAGCCACTTTGGATGACATCATTTCCCTTTACGCGCATGCTCAGTTTTGCCACCATCAGTGCACCGGCCGATAACGTTCATAGTTTTCATACGTACAGTGTATTTGCGTGTACCACACTGCAGATAAGCAATTTAAGCTCGTGGCACACAAGGCACTTGGAGTGCCATTATACCAACAACAACTGAACCCTAACCTATTATATAGTCTCCTCTCAAGACGCTAAAAAGGTACAAAACCCCTCATTTTCCCCTCGCAGTGGTGTAAAATTTGAAGTCAGCGTCCGCCATCTTAGTTCTCCAAATACAATGCCTAGACTGGTCATACTGTCTTCACTAGTTTACATGTGTTAATGGAATGTAAGCGATCGCATGGACTAGCACTATATGAGCAACTAACAATGGAAATTGGGCACAAACTATTGTTATTAACAATGGTGTGTGCCAAATTTCCATTGTTAGTTGTTCATAGTGTGGGGAGTAGTCTAGGCAAAGCATTGTTTAGGGAGTACAATGGCGGCCGGCGCAAGACGTCAATTCTCGTATAGCCAACGCTATTGCATACTCATCCAGTGATTATATATCGATGGTCCAGTGCCCTGTCAGGGCGGTGGGTACGAGCGAATCCACACACTAAATATGGATATAACGTCCGAAAAATACTCTAACAAGTTCCAGGACTTAACACTATGAAAAACTAACAATGGAAATTTGGCACACACCATTGTTAATAACAATAGTTTGTGCCCAATTTCCATTGTTAGTTGCTCATAGTGTAAAGGCACAGGCTCGTGAGCAATGCGCGCGCGCCAAATTCGTGCCACGAAATACGCATCTCCATAGCAAAGGCATGGAGCTGCGTATTTCGTGCCACGAAATTGGCGCGCGCGCATTGATGACGAGCCTATGTGCCTTTAAATTGCTGTCGATTTCACACGGGAAAGACCCTTTCGTTACCGAACAGCAAATTTTCTTCACTTTTTGATTGAAAAAAAAAGTCAATCTGAGAGAAGGAATTTTCAGCACACACAAGCTTTATTCATTTATTTATTTTTATTTATTTATTCACCACATCCAACAGCGGAAGGACCGCCAATTACAGAAATGGGTTCATAAACAATTAAACATAGATATTTGAATAACTATCAACTTCTAAGTTGAATTAGAAACGGCCAGAGACACCGGGAATCCCTCCCCTTGCTCTTTACGAAAGAATGCTCTGGATCTTTAAAGTGCGTTACCGAAACCTAACATACTGGACCAACGGCTTTACATCCCTTCCGAAGGACGGAACAAGTGTGATTAAGTGCCTTGCTCAAGAGCACAAGTGCCACAACACGTCACGGCCCGGAATCGAACCCACATTCTAGTACTGGCACAGGAACTTGAGTTCGACGCACTAGATCGCTCGTCCCTTTCATTATGAAACCGTTATGTAAGTATTTCGATGTCAACTTAATTACCAAATTTTTTTTTTACTGAAATTGGATAACTGAAAATGGATTAAACTGAAAATGGATTAAACTGAAAATGGATTAAACTGAAAATGGATAAACAGTCGCACAATGTGCAGATCTGATGCAAACAACAAATTAATCATTGTGAAATGTGAACGACTCGGACTCGAGTCCCAATTTCACCGACTTGACTTGACTTGAGACTCGAACCTCAAATGACTTGACCTAAGACTCGAACCTCAAATGACTTGACCTAAGACTCGAACCTTAAATGACTTTTTGACTTGAGTCTGCCAAATATATAATATAGATCTTTCATTGTCATTTTGGAGACCGAATTGTATTTCAGCACAAGTAAAAAAAAACCTTGGCCAGAGCAACATCAAAGTGAGTTTGAATTTTTTTTTTACTGTCGTGACTATTTGACTTGACTTAGCAATAAGTCTCACTTGACTTGACTTGGGACTCGAAGGCAGCTTGACTTGACTGGACTTGGGACTCGAAGGCAGCTTGACTTGACTTGACTTGGGACTCGAAGGCAGTTCGACTTGACTTGGGACCCGAGCAGAGGGATACTCGTTATTACAACCTTGGAAATGTCAGTTGTAACAGGAACATTCATACAAGCATTTTTGTTTAAATGAATGCTACATTAAGCCATATGAATCACTAATCATCTACTTGATTATACGATTTAAAAATTTATCGAATCCTGGTTAAATGTTTTAAAAATGTGCCTGTTTTATAAACAGATCCGCATATTAAACTTACACGAGAGTTACACGATTATAGTGTTAAGTTTATTCACGACAACAAATTTGCTACATTAAGACATGTGAATCGCTAAAAATCTACTTGATAATGCAAAATTTAATCTTGAGTAAATGTTTAAAAAACTACTTTTGTTTTACAAAATTACACTTGATTATATAGAATTTCACAATTATTACGTTTAGTGATGCAAATGTACGGCAACATTTCTGAGTGGTAAAAATGGAGAAAATCGCACTTGAAATTCAGTGAAATCTTTACAAATACATTACTGTATACTTTAAAATGTTATTTCGTCACATTTGTTAATCATTGACCAGAAAATTCACTCGCCCTTTTTTTGAAAAATGTAAATATGGGATGAGAGGAAAAGAAATATAGTCTTCGAACCGGAGACCTTTGAGACAATAGGCAGCTGTTCTACCAGCTGAGGTATACTCCCTAAGGTTTTCCCCAAGACCTCTGACGCACCGGGCAGATGCTCTACCAGCTGAGCTATGAGGCACAGGAGTATACTCCCTCAGGTTTCCCCCCAAGACCTCTGACGCACCGGGCAGATGCTCTACCAGCTGAGCTATGAGGCACAGGAGTATACTCCCTCAGGTTTCCCCCCAAGACCTCTGACGCACCGGGCAGATGCTCTACCAGCTGAGCTATGAGGCACAGGAGTATACTCCCTCAGGTTTCCCCCCAAGACCTCTGACGCACCGGGCAGATGCTCTACCAGCTGAGCTATGAGGCACAGGAGTATACTCCCTCAGGTTTCCCCCCAAGACCTCTGACGCACCGGGCAGATGCTCTACCAGCTGAGCTATGAGGCACAGGAGTATACTCCCTCAGGTTTCCCCCCAAGACCTCTGACGCACCGGGCAGATGCTCTACCAGCTGAGCTATGAGGCACAGGAGTATACTCCCTCATGTTTTCCCCCAAGACCTCTGACGCACCGGGAAGATGCTCTACCAGCTGAGATATGAGGCACAGTGGTATACTCCCTCAGGTTTTCCCCAAGACTTCTGACACACCGGACAGATGCTCTACAAGCTGAGCTATGAAGCACAGTGGTATACTCCTTTAGATTTTCCTTGTCACTTTACCTCTACGTTGTGCATCCAAGCAACACAGAGAACATTTGGGTTCTGTAGGAAAACCTCAGTTTGCTACTGTGCCTCATAACTCACCTGGTAGAGCATCTGCCTGGTGTCTCCAAGGTCTTGGGAAAAACCCGAGAGAGTATGCCACTGTGCATCACAGCTCAGAAGGTAGAGCATCTGCCCGGTGTGTCAGAGGTCTTAGAGAAAACCTATACCACCGTGCCTCATAGCTCAGCTGGAGGAGCATCTGCCTGGTGTGTCAGAGGTCTTGGGGGAAACCTGAGGAAGTATACCACTGTGCCTCATAGCTCAGCTAGTAGAGCATCTGCCTGGTGTGTCAGGGGTCTTAGGGAAACCTGAGGGAGTATGTCACTGTGTCTCACAGCTCAGCTGGTGTGTCATCATCAGAGGTCTTGGGTTCAAATTTTGACCTAGAATTCGTATCATTCCATAATTTGTAGTTCATTTCTGTGGTGATCACATCTGTGATTTCTGTGGTGACGTCAAATCACACAATGCATTTTAAAAATTACAACATTCTGTCTTATTCAAAAATATTTGATATATTAAAGTTGCATTTACAATTATACATAAACAACATAATGCAAAATGTGTAAATAAAAAAAAAATTCAAATTTTAACTTCAAATTCAGTGGACTTTTGTCCTTTTTTATATTTTGTTTAGTTTTTTCTGTTTTGTTTTCTTTCTTTCTTTTTCTTTTTCTTTCTTTTATTCACCTTTCGTTTTTCTTTTCTTTTTTGTTTTTGCAACATTGTTTTTGGTACAATGTAGCGATATTGGATCATTGGTTTAGCACTGGGTTCCCATATTCATACATGGGTTCTTCCACAGTAAAAGGGGCATTTTGGCGACACAAACTTAATATATTAAGTCAAGAATCATTAAACATTTTCTTGATTATATATTTTAAAAATTGCTGGAATCCCGCTTAAATGCTTAAAATGTACCTCTGTTTTATAAACAGATCCGCATATTAAACTTAAAAACCATAATGAGTGTTAAGTTTATCGACAATAACCAATTTGATATGTGAATTGCTAAAAATGTACTTGATCATGCAAAATTTAATCCTGAGTAAATGTTTAAAAATGTACTTCTGTTTTATAAACAGATCTGCAAATTACACTTGAAAAGTTAAAGGCACAGGTTCGTCAGCAATGCACGCGCGCCAAATTTGTGCGCAGCTCCGTGCCACTGCGTTTAGTGATGCAAATGTATGGCAACATTTCTGTGGGTTAAAAATGAAGAAAATCGCAAATGTTTGTCCTTTTTTATATTTTGTTTTGTTTTTTTGTTTTTTGTTTTTTGTTTTGTTTTGTTTTTGTTTTGTTTTTTCCTTTTGGTTTTTTTTTTTTTTTTTTTTGCAACATTGGTTTTTGGTACAATGTTGCTATATTGGATCATTGGTTTAGCACTGGGTTTACATATTCATACATGGGTCTTTTTACAGTAAAGGGGGCATTTTGGCAACACAGACCATATTTTCGAGGAAATAAAAGAAATAAGTTTAAGTTGTTCTGAAGAGATAACTTAGGCCCAAAAAGGGTTACAAATAGTGTGACAGCATGCCTTTATAAAAACCATGTGTACAAATTTCTAATATACGCTCGTAACCGGGACGGCCTAAAATGTAACACAAGTGTCCATCCCGGTTACGAGCGTATATACCTTTTTTGGCCTAAGTTATCTCTTCAGAACAACTGAAACTTGTTTCTTTTATTTTGAGACCAGACAAAGGTATTTTCTGGAAAAAAAGGTCTGTGTTGCCAAAATGCCCCTTTTACCGTGGAAAGAGTTAAATTCGTTAGAGAACAAATTTCAATATTCCCGCCAATTTCATGGATTGAAAAATGTTCAAAAAATACATATTCTATGGGTTAAGAAAAATCCCTTTACCATTAAATCCTAATATTTCTTAATCGATATTTCCAGAAATCTGGTAATCTGTGTATTCAACTCACCTTGAGAATCGCTTGGTACATTCATTTAATTTATTGAATTGTTAAGTTTCTTTAAGAGCCGCTTACAACTTCGTATTGGGAAATTGATACCTCTAAACAATCTTGATTCCCATTCCCGACATAAAATCGATTGTAATAATTTCTGGTGTTGAATTTGCTCAAGCTCAATCAGGTCATATCACTATTTGGTCAGGTCATATCACTCGGTTTAAGGCATATGCCTAGTATGTAGGAGGTCGTGGGTTAGAGTCCCACCCGAGCACACAAAGTTTCTAGCATGTTATTGGGAAAAGCACTTGGTATATGTGACCTGTTATAACGAAATGAGCGTAAACGGCAGTTCAAAGTCAAAATGAGAAGGGGAGGTCAATTTAAGGGTTTTGTAATATTTGGAAAGAGTAACTATTTTTCTATTTGATTCCAAAATTTTAGCGTCATCCAACAATTAAAAACATCATTTTTAGACCAATTTTGACGATAGCTTTCTTCGTGCCTCGTAAGAAATTTTATTTGAAGATTTGTAAGATTTGTTTGTACACTACCACTTCTCCAAGCTGTGTTGTGTTGGGGGAATAGTTTTACCTTATGTGTTATATACCATTGGAAAGCTCTTTTTCTGCTGGGTTTAAAAATACCCAAATCAAATTTTTGAAAATTCCGACTTTCAGCTCATTTTGTGGTGACAGGTCACATAGAGAGCATATACAGCGTCGCGTATTGCCAAGTTACATCCATTTAACACCGAATGGACTGACTCAATTATTGCCCTTATTTCATATCACTGTTTTTTAATTGTTAGTCTTGTTCACGAGAATCGAAAAGATTGGTTCTGGTGATTTGCTAGACACAAGTAATTCATTTTTTGTAGGTGATCAAATACTCTGGGTAAACCTGACCTCGATCAAATATGACGAAAATGAGCGGATCGACGATGTTGTCCACGCAGGAATCGAACAGTGGCCCGTCCAGTCGAGATGGATCCTTCAGAGGCGGTCGACGGTACTTGGGGTCCCCGCCGGTGAAAGATCCCGCCAAGACGCGAGCCAGGAACATGCGTTGCCTGCGTTTGGTGTCGGGACTTGCGTAGTGGTCGGAGTACTTGGCGCTTTTGCTGAAGTAGCTTCCTTGTCCGTATTTGGTGCCCACGCGAGAACCGCTGATGCGGAAGTCAAAGTTCTGTTGGCAGATGGCCTTGACGACTCGTTCTTCCGTGCCGTGGAAGAGGAGTTCTTCTTTGGGTTCTTCGTTGGGATCAGTCTCTCGAGATTTCATCTTTTCCCTTTTTCTGTGTTAACAGATGCGAAACAGGACTTGGGGTGGATTCACACCGACCCTTTTCATGCATAAATTTGATGCACGTCGCTTGGAATGAAATGAAATGACGCAACGGAAACCACAAAAATCAACTTGGGATGAAAATGTTTATGTGATTCTGTGATTTTTAAGTGTGTCGTTTCACTCCAAATTCCATCCACACCACTTTTTCTTGAAACGACGCATGTCAAATTTACGCGTGAAAAGGCTTAATGTGACTGCACCCTTACTTATTGTAAGCAGCTTATTAAAGGTAGTCTACTTGTTTGGTAATTACCCTCCAAAACAATACTGATTTATTATCTTTAAGCTTACTTGTTATCAAGATGGTAATGGTAGTAATCATCCTGTGAAATGATTTCATCTGAATTGCCCCCATTCATGAGAAAAATGACAAAACTATTTGAAGACATGCAAAAAGTGGCACATAAAACACTAAGAAATCGTTAAATGCCTTGCTTAAGGGCACAAGAACCACGACAGGGTATTGAACTCACAACACAAAATTTGTGTTGAGTCAATGCCCCATATCACTTAGCCATGATTCGAATGTGGCCCTGGTTCGAATCCCGTCCAGGTCAGTATGTGGATTGGGTTCTCAGTCCATACATGATTCCATGGGTTTCCCCTATACAGAATTGTACAGGAGTTTTCCTCCCACCTCTAAAACTGAGCATTTCTTCGTCTTCTCTTCACAGGTTTCTTCAGGCTTACGAGCTACAGTGCCTCGGGCACTTTGAGGAATCCTTGGTTTCATATACCAAAAATAATTAATAATAAAAATAAAAAGCCCCGAGTAATTACTCTTGCGTCAGCGTGAACAATTGAAATCAACAACTCAAACTTACATGACAAACTCTTGCCACAATTCAGTGTTCTGCACTCGCTCGATGCTCACAATGGAAGCCGTGTCCATCTTTTCACGGAAATGCCGGGAAACCAGCTGAAATTCGTCTTTGTGGAGTTGAAGGTCTAGCTTGCAGAGAACAAAGTTGGTCTCTGGATCCGTGGGCAAGTTGTGCGAGTCCCACGTCTTGGGGAGGACTACGGCTAAAACGTTCATTTGCTTGAGATTCCTGAGTAAAATAAGAGATGGTCTGGTCAAAATCATTATAACACTTGGTCAAAGCGACATACATGACAATTATGGCTATAAACATGTACTTATTTCAAAATGAATATTGAAATTTGTTCTCTAACGAATTGAAGTCTTTCCATGGTAAAGGGGGCATTTTGGCAACACAGACCATATTTTCCAGAAAATACTTTTGTCTGATCTCAAAATAAAAGCAATAATTTTCAGTTGTTCTGAAGAGATAACTTCAAAGGGTTACAAATAGTGTGACAACATGCCTTTCTAAAAACACTGTGTACAAATTTCCAATATACACGCACGTAACCTGGACGGCCTAAAATGTAACACAAGTGTACGTCCCGGTTACAAGCGTATATTAGAAATTTGTAGACAGGGTTTTTAGAAAGGCATGTCATTGCACTATTTGTAATCCTTTTTTGACCTATCTCTTCAGAAAGTAAAGTGGATGCAGTATAATATAATTTGTTAAAGCTTATACCCATATACAGTACGTTTGAAACTGAAGGTTTTTGGACATGGCCACACTTAAAAATAGGATAATTTCTTTGAGGAAATAAAGGATGCTTGAGAACACGTGTTTCAAATATATATGAAGCATTTTAAGCCCTCATATAGTCTCCAAAATGTTAATTATCTGAAATCCTGGAAATTTCCATTTGCTCCATCCTACAGGGCCCAATTGTACGGCGGTTTTTAGCAAGCAATACTGCTAATTCCTCCCTAAAGGAATGTTCCCATTGGACTTTCTCTTCTGCTACCTCCTGGGGAAGATACCGTGACCTCGCGGTAACATTTCCCAATGTAATATTTCCGTGCGTTGCCATTTGTTCTCAGCGCTTAAGCAGAAAGTTGCCGTGACACTGCTGTAAAATTTCCAAATGTCCAACCCGTTATTTACTGCAGGGTCACGTTATTTTTACAGAGCGAAACTCTTCCAATCGAGCTTCTGCAGCAGCGGCCATGACAGGGAGCAGGTTTTCTTATTTAAATGATGTAACAATAGAACCACAAAGCACCTACTCATATATGACACAGGGTGACAATGTGCCGCCCCCTGTCATGGCCGCCGTGCAAATGCTCTATTGGACTAAAATTCAGCCATGCAAAACTACCGTGGCTGAGCGAAAAATTTTCGCGGCCCCTCTCGGCCTGTATATTTTACATCCTGGTTGCAGTAAATTGACAGGGACAATAGTTCTCCGTGTGTCCATATTGCACTTAATTTAGTACCGCACAACCACGTTAATTTTTAAAAAAAATCCACTTATTAAGACCCCCCATAAAACTGTATGTCAGCAGAGAATAAGAAAATCTCATAACCTCAGTAAAACGTCCTTGGTGACAAACTTTGGCCGCCTGCGCACTTCACGTTTTGTGCCAATCCGCTTGTTCTTCTGCACCATGAGTGAAAAGTCCAAGACGTAACGAAACTGTTCAGTCTCAAACTCAAACTTATCACCTTCTTCAGTTGTCAGATATGTCTGATAAGCTTCTTCTATTTCCTGTTTTGAAAAAAACAACTTTCCAGTACAATTTTTTTTTATTTTATTTTTTTTATTCAATGGGTTTAATAATGAACTTTAATTTGCAGCCCGTAGGCCGATTGAATTGCATGAAGCTTTACAAGTAATATGCTCCCCCTAAACAACGAGACACATAGATGGGTGGCCCCATTGACAGCTGATGGCCAGAGACACCGGGGAATCCCCTTATTCTTCACGAAAGAATGCTCTGGAATCTTTTAAGTGCGTTACACAACACGCTGGATCAATGGCTTTACATCCCCTCCGAAGGATAGAGCAATTGTGGTTAAGTTCTCAAGGGCACAGCTATATACCACCACTGGCAGCCGATTTCACGAAAAAGTGCTGGGGAGCTTCCGGAAGGCACATTGTATTTTTCTAAAAAAACATTTGGCCCAATTCCGCTCAAACTTCATGTAATCCTCAACTGATTACCCTAGTCTGTGCCCGTGTGGTCACCTTTAATGTTGGGTCCACCCTGGGGAATCTCAGCCTCAAGCCTAGGCCCATTGATTTGTGTACAAACATACATGTATGTCCTTTGAGTAAGGCCATTGTGCTGCTGTGGCTAAAAGCAGCTAGCAATCATCCTACTGCAGGCCCAGTAAACAGCCGTGTCTTGAGGGGACCTGATCCATTCATCTATTTAGGCCATTTGAGAAAGGATTGTGTCTGCCAAACAGTGTTATTTACGCGTTATACAAAGTGCCTTCCCTTGGAGCCTCCGTGCAATTTTTTGGAGAGTGAATCTCCGAGGGTTAAGAGGAAAGTTGCGCACCCTTACCGTGTCCTTAGCATACTGCACCCAGAAATTTCCGTTATCCAGGTAGAACCACTGCCAAGTGGTACACCAGATTCTTTGCCAGCTGTTGTCTTCTGAAGTCTTGATCGCCGGTGTCTCCAGGCGACGGACGTCGTACGAATGCTCACCTTCCAACTTGGTGAGCATCCACTTCATAGACTTGAAGTTGATACGGGATGGTCTGCCAGTAGTATCGCTTCAAACGTTACAGAAGAAAAGATGCGAGTGAAAACTCAACGAGTTTGAGTTAACTCAACAAGCTCAGGTTTTTGAGATACATGCTGCACTTTCTAAAGGAGACAATATATCACTGAAACAGTACGTTTGCCATTTTGTGTGCCATATTTTTGCCAAAGAAGAAAAAGAAATCTCATCCCCATGTGGTCTAGTACACTGCCTCTGATTTCCCTGATTGCACAAGCGGCCATGACAGGGGGCAGTCACATTGTTACCAAGTGTCATGCAAGAATAGGCACTTTGTGGATCTACTGTCATATAATTTAAATATAAAAACATAAGTCAGGGATGCCAGTGGCTCTTCAGGACCAGAAAAAAATCCACTGTCATAACTGCATGTATGTGTGCACATGGACTCGCCAGCACAGTATACTGTACAGTATACTGTCAATGTACATACACATTGACAGTATGAGTGCAATGCAATAGATATGTCAGTGTGTACATGTATGTGATCTAACCACTGCTGTATGAATACAGCTCCCTCTATGCATGTACTTCTGATCGATAGTCTGGTTTCGCGATACTTATGGCCGGGATACAGACATACTGCATGTGTGCAAATCATTGGGAAAACGTGCTACGTGCGTGTACATAGGCTGTACCAGAGACGTGGAGAAAATATCTTCAAGGTCTCTGGCTGTACATACACGACTCACATGGCATATCCGGACATCGTTGATCAGTAAGTGAGACAATTTTCCATGTTTTTTTGGACTTGAAGAGTTAAAAATATATTCTCCTTATATTTCCGGCCGTTTGCTTTTTCGGCCTGGAAAAAAGGCGTTGACGGATTTCTTTTTTCATTTAAGAAAAAGCCAGAATTTCGGCTATAGCCAGAAGACTGGCATCCCTGAAAAGTGCCACTGCCTCCATCCAGTGGAGAAAATATTCGGGGAAAAATCAGCATCTTTCAAATCTTGCGTTAATTGTTTAAAACAAATTGGTGGTCTCGCATCTAAGGCTTAGCAGTACAGAAAAACAGATTCATCAATACCTTAGACTAGCTGTTTATGCATCCCTATTGGCTGAAAGCACATCACATGGGCAGTTTTAAACGGATGATAAAGGCCCAGTCAGTCTTAAACACGTTTAAGCCTGGCTCGTGGCCTCGCCCGCGCCCTGGTCAGCGTGTATGGAACACGCACACGCACACAGAAACTGCATGCTCCCGAAAGCAAAATGTGCACCGTGACAAGTACCCGGTTCTGTGCATGCGCGTACAACATGCTTGCTTTACGCGTAACGCGTGCGATCGAACAACTCGACGCACAGCTAGCAGTTCATACAAACGCAGTAGGAAAGTAAATGCAGAACATGGCAAAACGACAAGCTAATTTTTGTGAGTTTTACCGATTTACACAAAAAGTCATTTATGAATGGGATTATAAAAGTAGGTTTGGCCAGTCTTAAACAATTTAAAACCGGCTAGGGTCCTGGGCGCTGATAACGAGTCCTGGGCGCTGATAATGACCTGAGCCGGCAGGCGAGGAACATTATCAGTGCCCAGGACCCATAGCCGGTGTTAAACGTATGTTTAAGACTGGCCAAACCTACTTTTAATCCCAGAATAATGTCATGCACACAATGACCACCTGAAAAATGCCTCACAGCTCCCACAAGTAAGTTTTACAAAAATTAGTCTAATGCAGACATGACTTGTGATGCATACATGTACCTGGTGGTTAGGTTAACTTCCTCCTTGACGACGTTACAGAAACGTTTCTCTATTGGGACGTTGGCCTTGGTGAAGTTTGTCCACGTTTGACCATTGTCTAGAAACTGCCACTGGAAGTTTTCATCGGTGTGAAGTTTATGACATTTGTCCTTGAAGAAACACTTGCCACGGAGATTGTACTCACAAATCTAAAAACAACGTGACAGAATATTGTTGTGCTTGCACAAATACACGACTTGAGTAAGTCCAGAGCTCAGTAACTAAATTTGCAACTCAATTAAGATATCACCACTACCATTATCGCTGTGTTTACACTGGTCCCAAGCTCGGGATCAAAATTAATCCCCTGATAGAAATGCGTCAGTGTTAGGTACAGTGATCCTGAGTGCTGCATTTAGCCGTTAATAAATGTTGTTGATCTCGAGCGTGGCACGTATGTCCGGTGTTGCCGTGAAAGGTCATGTTTTTGGTGTATCACGGAGCATGTGCACTAATATACAAGGTCAGCCGCATTGCTGGGCAGGTATACAAGCTTCACTCCCACCACCCCTCGCCCCCTTATCACAGATACATATATTCGCAATGACAATATAAGGAAACCAGGGCAATTATTGGGATTGCTTTGTCAAATATCCATGTATGATATGCATGTAGACTAAGTATGTTGTGGGGTGTATGCAGATTTTATTGAGGGTATGCATTCCGCTTGAATGATTTTGTATATGATTAGACAATTGTATCTGCATGATAGACACACCTCGTCATAGGAATAGGTGAAAAAAGTCATTTAAAGAAAAAAAACGAAAATAAATTCCAAAATTGAACCACATTAATATCCGTAACTTATCAAATCTTGGGGTCTGATCCGGGGACAATTTTGGTTTACACTTTGTTTTTGATCCCGAGCTCAGTGTTTAACCCCGAGCTTAGGACAAGTGTGAACTGGGTGTACCTCGGTTTTATCCTGGTTGCCTGCATCCGAACAAGACGATTGTCTGCGTTCTCTACTTTCCTGACGATTTGGTCCGGGTCGTTGCTTTTGGTTCCTGATAAGAGCGACTAGTTCCTCCGAAGACCTGCCACGCACATCGATGCCACATTTTTGCAAAGCACCCATTACTTGGTTGTTTTTGATGTCATGGGAAACTCGGCAGCCCGTTGAGAACTTGCAATTATCATGAATGAAGAAGCTGACAGAAACAATTTAAAGGAGCATGTCCACGTCACATTTTTGATCTGCCCCCTTTTCCCGTGAGTGTTAAAATTTTGGTACCATATCTTTTGTCATATGTGTCCTTACCATTTTGAAATTTCGTACTCTTAATCTGTTTATTTGAGGATATCATCAAAAACCACCGATGTTTTGTAAACTAATTTATCCGTTCCATAAACCAGTGCAGTGATTACACCAATCTTTCCGCTTCTATATCCAAATTGCAGATTTAATTTAATATTTAATTTTTTCTTCCCATGGATGGTTAGGTTGGAACGAAATCCATTTTCTAGAAAATATCTGTACAAGATCTTTTAAATTGTATTGACATTGATTTACTACAGTCAAACCCGGGCCATAAGGCCACCTTGATAAAGAGGCCACCTGTTTATAGTGGCCACCCGTCTTTGGTCCCAAATGCCATGTGTATAATGCTAAACCAACTTCTATAAAGGGGCCACTACACCTGCTTTGGGTGGCTTCACACAGCCTTTTTGCACGTAATTTTGTGCGTCGCTCTAAGAAATTATCTATGACACACTGAAAATCACAGAATCCCCAAAAAACTTTCCGCCCGAGTTTATTCTGTGATTTTCATTGTGTCTTGTCACTTTACGAGCGAATTACGAGCGAAAAAGCTTAGTGTGAATCTGCCCTTATGTAGTGGCTAGATTTTTGCAGTCCAAAGGGTGGGTACTAAGTTTCATTCTACAAAATGACTAGTGACGACCATTTGAAGAGTTAATTTGCAAAAACAGATAAGTGCCATTCAAGATATCTCATGTACCTCAAGATTTTCTGTTGTGCCTTTCAGAAAATACCCAGCAAAATGCAGCTGCGAGGCATTTAATGCATAGTTCCGAGATTGCCCATTAACCCCCGCCCCTTAGATATTGTTGCTATGTGCTCACAAGCCATCGCAAAAAAATGGCGACACACAACGTACAAAGCAATGGGACTCGGCATGGAAAGCACAGATTCATTGGAGAAAACTCAAAGGTATTTATGTTTTAGGGTCGACAGTTACCGTAGCACACACTGAGCGAAGGGCTAGTAATGCAGGGATGCCATACATTCATAAAAATGCGCTTTCCTACCTTTGAACAGCGAATCGCCCGACATTGAAACCAAAATTCACCCCGTCACTGGCGCATACAACATACAAACTGTATGGGCAGAAAATCGTGTGATTGTGTGATGATTGCATCACTTTGACCTTTGTGGGCGCCGTCTGCTAGCTCTGTTGTGATTGGTCGCGGGTTCGGCTTGATTGACAGGTCGGAACTATGCATTAGTAGAAGTGACTTGGTTTTACCAATTTAATACCTTTCTTTTACATTTTATTGGATATTTTCTGAAATGTGCAACGGAAAATCATGAGGTATACAAAATATTAAATGGTGCTTGTCTGTTTTTGCACACACGCATGTTAAAGGTACAGGCTCGTCAGCAATGTGCGCGCACCAAATTCGTGCCACGAAATACGCAGCTCCATGTCTTTGCTATGGAGCTGCGAAATTTGTGGCACGAACTTGGCGCATTGCTGACGAGCCTGTACCTTTAATACTGGACACAAACTTGGCAGGAGTTTTATTCATGCAAAATGTTTATTATGGGCTACTGTGCATATGTATTGTGGGGTGTTATGGCCGAGCGGTCTAGTGCGTCGAACTTTAAGTTCCTGTGCTATATAGTACTAGAATGTAGGTTCGATTCCGGGTCGCGACGGGTTGTGGCACCTGTGCCCTTGAGCAAGGTACTCAACCACACTTGCTCCCATTCCTGTAATTGGCGGTCCCTCCGCTGTTGGATGTGGTAAATAAATAATAATAAAATAATAATATATATGTCTTGTCCACTCATTTTTGCTTTGCTAGTGCAGAACATGGTTAAACTTACCTACACACATGTAGGAAGGAGCACTGTTCGCCGTTTCTGCAAGTCTTCTTGTTGTAATGTACGCAGATGTCTGGAATATCCTGGTTTATAAACCAAACAGGGGATTTTCACTGTAACTACAGTACAGTTTTCATACACCTTGGGGTACCGTGGCCGAGTGGTTTGGGTCACTGACTCGCAGATGAAAACGTCGGGTTGCGGGTTTGACACCCGGCCGTGGAACCTGTACCCCTGAGCAAGGCACTTAAACACACTTGCTCCATCCATGAAGGAGCTTGGACGAACTGGCATTTAGAAGAACTGGCATTTGGGCGAGGTGGTCATGGAGAATTCGTTTTTGGATGAAGTAATAACTCATGATCTTAGAAAGAACGAAAACTACCGATACAATTCTGGAAACGTTCTCGTTATTACCGAATATCGTGGTATTTTCATCGCGGTAAACCGAGATGTCAAAAAATCAATACCACACAAGCTTAAAGGGCCTGTGACATGCTAAACAACTTTGTGCCTAAGCTTTGCTTCATAATGACGGATTACTTGTTCAGCAAGACATACTATTGTTCGTTTGGATGTAAAATCAATAAAAGGTGGCCTTTTTCAACTTTGAAGATTTCACTGCAATAAATCACAGACAGAGGGTGCTATTTTGAGTGCATCACATAAGGAAGACAGAAGGGAAAAGTTAAGAAAAAACATAAGACTTCAAGTTGGACTTGTACGTGGCAAATTGCTGCAGTTTCTACCCCCAGTTTTGTCATGGCTTACAGCAGGCAACATGTAAAACAAACTCAAACAGCCATGGATTACAAAAGTTTCAGGAAAATTGAGAAAAAAGTGGAATTTTGTGTGCACAGTTGAATGTGATTTTCCTGTGTTTGCCTCTTGTGACATAGTGACCTTGGTCATGAATATGCATACTCACATTAGCATAAAAACTAAAAACCTTTGTTTTAACCCCCAAAGCAAGCTCCAAATAAGATTTTTATGACTTTAACTGAGTAGAGTGGTTTTAAAGCATAGATTTCATTGATAAAAATCCTAAAAAAGGAGCCCTTAAACTATAGTCAAACCAATTCATGATGTACCTGACTAGCCTGGACAGGATTCTGAAAGACAAATTCCTCTTCTTCGGATTCATGAAAGTTTTCGTCGCTGCTGCTCGATAGTTCCTCCTGTTTCGTCTTTTTCTGCAGAAGGTAAAGCAGATCAACCTCAGTATTAGCCTGTGCATCGATGTGGTACCTCCTCCAGACTCGCATGGGTTGGATGTCCTTTAGGCTGTGTAAACGGCGACAGTTTTGGAACTTACAGTCTCCAATAACATAGTGTCTGTTAGAAGTGACAAAAACGTTTATTTTGTTATTTTATTTAAAAGTAGAGTACATGATTGGTAAATTGTTAAAAAAGGCATTATATTTCCACTGGTATATTGAAAACCTATGTCGAGAAAACTACCTTACAGTTAGACATTTCCGCCACATAGATGCAGTAATATGTGACCGGCTCCAGCAAAACCCAACACTTGTGATGAAAATTCAAAATTTAAGTTTTGGTATCAGCTTAGTGTGCATACAAAAAGGTATCTTTTAAAACATGTTTGAGGAAATTCTGATAATTTTTGGCGAAGTTATGACCAATTAAAGTATGACAGATCAGAAAAAGTGAAATGGAGCTATTGGTCTTTAAAGTTTGACAAACTAGTTGATTATTTAATTTTTTGTCAATAATATGAGGAATTTTGAGACAGTTCAAACAACAAAACAAGTCTTGAATGTATCCCGATGTTGATTCTGCCAAATTTTTAAGTTGGTCCTAGAGGCCATTTTTTAAGGTTGTGGGCCCATATCACGTAATGGGAAATGCCGAGAAGCGTCGGGTTTTGCCAGAGTCGGTCACATATACTTTAGAAAACCTTAAAATCCAAGCATGGTTTTTGTGCATGAATGAATGGCTCCAAAAATGGCAGTGTTGTAGTACTCGAGTCCAGGACTCGATTCACAATTTTCGTGACTCGAACTCGAATCGAGTCACATTGGAAAATGACGCGGACTCGACCATGGTGACTCGGACTCGAACATGGTGACTCGTGACTCACGAGTCACATATTTCAAAAAAAGAAAAAATATATATATTTGCCCGCTTAATGCAGGATTCTTGGGAAAAACAGTCCGATGCGTTAATATGTACACTGCCCCACCAGGCCGGCAAGGAGCGCATGAGTACGTCATCATTTCACATATTGTGTAAACGAAATATAGCAGATTCAGTTTCATTAATTTGGCGAACAAGTGACTCGTGACTCGGACTCGGAGCTAATGACTCGAGACTTGGACTCGAGGCTAGTGACTCGAGATTCGGACTCGATATTGGTGACTCGACTACAACACTGCCTACAGGTAATCTCTGGCGATTTAAAAAGTTTTGACATTTTTCTCATCAATGGAGGCACTTCAGACGAAATAATTTCACAGGATGATTACTACCAAACGTGACCCTTACCTTAAAACATAATCTATTCCACTTTGGGAATCTGAATCACGATTCCAGATCTTTGAGAAATCGATTCCCAGTAGGAATGGATTTCTTTCATCTAGATTTGATTCCCAGCGATAGCTTGCCGATTCTTAGCAATTGCGAAGCCAAAACACCCAACTTCTGCAGAAGTATTAGACTATGATAATTTCCACCAATAGGAACGTGTGTGTGGCACAGGCTGAGATGGACGTTTAGTGCCGCATGGTGCCAATAATTGGGGATTAAAAGTAGGTTTGGCCAATCTTAAACATACGTTTAAAACCAGCTAGGGGTCCTGGGCACTGATAATGCCCTCGCCTGGCGGCACAGGCATTATCAGTGCCCAGGACCCCTAGCTGGTTTTCAACGGGTTGTTTAAGATTGGCCAAACCTACTTTTAATCACATTCATAAATACCTTTTCGTGTAAATCGGTAAAACTCACCAAAATTAGCTCGTCGTTTTTCCATGTTTTGCATTCACTTTCCTACACCCACAGTATCAACACCACATTCGTACAACTGCTAGCTGTGTGTGTCATGTTGTTTTTGTTCAATCGCGCGCGTTACGCGTAACGCAGGCGTGTTGCTCGCGCACACACACGACCGGATATAAGTGCTTTCAGGCGCGTGCAGTTTCTTTGTGCATGTGCGTGTTCTGTATACGCGCTGACTATAGGGCACAAACGCGGGCCAGCCAGCTGGGGATTATTACTGGTCATTATCGCTAGTTTAAGACTGCCCACGTGACGTGCTCTCAGCCAATACGGATGCGTAAACTGTCTAAGGTATTTATGAATTGGGTTGTTGTCGGCACAATGTGTAGTATTGTCAGTGTACATACGCTTATTATGTAAACACTCTCATATACCAATTAAACATGTTCAGAGAATTTAATGTTTTCCCGCGAAAAATGAAATCGATTCTGAATGGAGTCAACTCCAAAAATGCTGGAGTCACTCAAGCCTACTCAAGACCTATTTAATTATGCATGTTTTGAGTTCACAAAAACATTTTGTGAGGAACTTGATGAAGTTGGAAAGTTTGATTTTGTTGGATCTAGCAAATTAGAACCATTTTCTGTCATTGGCTCTGGTTGAAATTCTTACCGACAAACATGCAAGAACGTGCAGTCGTCTTTTGAGCAACCTTTTAGATTATTGTAGTGCTTGCAGACATCGGGCATCGTAATTTCAACCCAACTTTGCCGCAGTATCTGCAAGGAAAGTTATTATTTATATTTATTTTTAATTGTTATTTAAATACTTAAAGGGCCCCTTATTTAGGATTTTTATCAATGAAATCTATGCTTTAAAACCACTCTACTCAGTTAAAGTCATAAAAATCCTATTTGGAGCTTGCTTTGGGGGTTAAAACGAAGGTTTTTAGTTTTTATGCTAATGAAAATATGCATATTCATGACCAAGGTCACGATGTCACAAGAGGCACAGACAGGAAAATCACATACAATTGTGCACAAACGATTCCACTTTTTTCTCAATTTTCCTGAAACTTTTGTAATCCATGGCTGTTTGAGTTTGATTTACATGTTGCCTGCTGTAATCCATGATAAAACTGGGGGTAGAAACTGCAGCAATTTGCCACAAGTCCAACTTGAAGTCTTATGTTTTTTCTTAACTTTTCCCTTCTGTCTTCCTTATGTGATGCACTCAAAACAGCGCCTCTGTCTGTGATTTATTGCAATGAAATCTTCAAAGTTGCAAAAGGCCACCTTTTATTGATTTTACATCCAAACGAACAATAGTATGTCTTGCTGAACAAGTATTCCATCATTATGAAGCAAAGCTTAGGCACAAAGTTATTTTGGATGTCACAGGCCCTTTAAAGGCACAGGCTCGTCAGCAATGCGCGCGCGCCAAATTTGTGCCACGAAATATGCAGCTTCATGCCTTTTCTATGGAGCTGCGTATTTTGTAGCACAAATTTGGCGCGCGCGCATTGCTGACGAGCCTGTGCCTTTAAACCTAAAGTGAGAAGAAAAAAAACACTCTCCCAATAAAAAATGCAATTTTCGTAAAATCAATTCTTCTCTGGAACCTCACGTCTCAAAGCCCTAGAAGGTTCTCAGGGAGCACTTCAGGCAGAGTGGTGCACCCTGCCTTAGTGGCTCCTACGGAAGCTGGAGTAGTCAAGCCTTGTTCATACATGTTACTGATCGTTAAAGTAAGCTATATATCAGCCTCAATCTTTCAGTTAGAGTATATGATACATTTTTTTGTTTGGCCTTTTCCGACGTAATTATCAATACTGTATACTCAGTGCTTTCCTAAGACACTATGAAAAACTTGCTTGGGTGGGACTCGAACCCAAGACTTCTTGCAAACAAGGCAGACGTCTTAATTGCGATCCCCATTGCTAGATGATTCAAACCGGCCATTCAACACCAGCTAGCTTGGTGGTCGAGTGATTAAGACGTCTGCCTTATTTGCAGAAAGTTGTGGGGTTCTAGTCCCAACCGAGCACGCTATGTTTTCCATGGTGTCTTGGGAAAGCACAGAGTATACAGTGTTTTATAATTACGCCGGGAAAGGCCAAAACAAACCCTAATAAACATTCAGTCTCCCCGACGCAAGTTAAATCAAAATTCTGGGTTTTTTTCTGTTTTTGTTTTTTTATATACCTGAAAAACGCTACCATCATCCAGACAGGCCAATCCACTCTGGATTAGAACAGCTTGGTTGTGGGCACTTCCGAAATCATGTGGCCAGTTGCATCTTGGTCCCTTCTTACACCTGTTTGCAATGAAGTGACGGCATAGGTGGAAGTCTGAGCAGCCTGGGCCATTTTGGCAGGTTTTACGACGCGGATTGTAGGAGCTGCACAGGACGGTGTCTGTCTTAACCCTTTGACAACAAAGTTAAAGCATTTAACTGTATACGTAACGTAAACGTCGGCATAGTTGCCAGGTCCGTGTCATCGCCACCCTGTTCATAAACAATTGATTTAATAGGGTGGCGATGTCACGGACCTGGTGACTATGCCGACATTAATACGTCAGAAGCACCAGACATTTACTTATTTATTTCACTCTCATCATTCCTACACATTTGAAAACCAAATAAGTTTAAAAAAAAAAATTCATCTTGAACAGAAAGAGAGCCACCCTATTGTGGTTGGTTAATATTCCATTGTACTGTAATACCAAAAAAAAGACCCCAAAAAAAGAACTATATTTAGCAAAAGTTGTTGTCTCCCAAAATGACGCGGTGACGCAGCTTATTTTTTTTTTTGCTTTTTTTTTGGGTAAGTGGATTTCAAATAATAAAGTCAAGTTGACATGAAGCCAACAGGCATGTTTTTAATCGAAACACTAAAAAATAAAACCAACAACAACTAGAGGTATGTCTGTTGATAACAGAGCATATGGCTTTCCGCTTTTTTTTATTTATATGTTTGTATGCATTTAAAACTGCATGCTGTATAATACTACATGTACACTTTGTACAATATAAATACATACCGTACATGTACATGTACAGTATGCACAGTGACAAGATTCAAAAATTCATAATAAATCAACAAATCATGCATGTAATACTAATGTAACTTGGTATGTTACATGTTAATGACCAGGTCCAGGCACCTGATAGTTTTCAAGGTCATACGACCAATGGAGAAAGTAAACGACCTTGGTTAATGTATACTTGAGGAACTCTTATTTGATTACGTCATCGTGACGTCACAATATTTAGCTGATAATATACATTTGACCAAGTCAAAATACGTTTTGGTCTTTTTTCAACTCGTCACTAGAGGGCGCTGTTTCGTGTGACGACTTAACTTTTTGTATTTTTTGAATGCCCAAGGGGTCCTGAGACTAACACCGTTGACACGATCTCGGCATCGCTTACCAGTTTTAAATGACAAGGCAGCCTCGTTTTCGACCAATAGGAAACAAGATTCAAGGTCAATGTCTCTGCATGAAATTTAGACCTTGGATAGTCATGACCAGTGCCGAAAGAATAAAGATTGTATCTCAAACGGTTGAATTGTTACAGATTTTTCAATTTGTAAGGCATTAAATTTCAGACACATGTAATCTGACACCTGGTGACGTCATTAAGATCTAACCTCTTTGGTATAGTACTTTACTATGGGTTCCTTATTGTGACTAAGTTTGATGATGATCCAAGCTTTGCAAGCGACTCTTCTAGCACCGAGACAGACTGTGTGCTTTGTCTATGGGATAGTGCAGATGTATGCATATTGTACATGCTTATGTACACTCGTATACATGTATATACTGCACTGTGTGTATGCTGTAGTATAGGTTGCCAGATTCAAAAATTCATAACAAATCAACAAATGACGTCACACTAATGTAACTTGGTATGTTATATGTTAATGACCATGTGTACGTCCCTGCTCGGTTTCAAGGTCATACGACCATTAGAGGAAGTGAACGACCTTGGCTAATGTATGCTGTACAAACGGGCTTATTTGATGACGTCATCGTTACGCCACCACATTTTGCTGCTAATATGCGTTAGACCAAGTCACAACAAACCTGAAACAAAATATTTTACCTTCATCGGCCGTTTCGTTCTCTATATATAGCTGTTAAAAGGATGCACGTTCAAGCGAGTGTAATTTGACACCTGGTGACGTCATCAAACTTTTGAAAGTATGGGCATATTCACTGACCCTCAGTGAACATATGCACCAATTTTGGGCCAATTTGCAAAAACTTCGCCACAGACATCTCTTCAAAATGCGTTTTGGCCATTTTTCAACTTGCCGCTAGAGGGCGCTGTTTCGTGTGACGACTTAACTTTTGGTATTTTTGTAATGCCCAAGGGGTCCCGAGACTAACAACGTTGACCCAATTTCGGTATCTGCTACCAATTTTAAATGACAACGCAGCCTCGTTTTCGACCAATAGGAAGCAAGATTCAAGGTCATTGTCTCTGCATGAAATTTAGACATTGGATAGTCATGACCATTGCCGAAACAAAAATGTTTGTATCTCAAACGGTTGAATTTTTACAGATTTTTGAATTTTTAAGGCATTAAATTTCAGACACATGTAATCTGACCCCTGGTGACGTCATCAAGATGTAACCTCTTTGGTATAGTACTTTAGTATGGGTTCCTTATTGTGACCAAGTTTGATGATGATCCAAGCTTTGCAAGCGACCCTTCTAGCAGCGAGATAGACTATGTGCTTTGTCTATGGGAAATTGGGTAGTGCAGATGTATGCATATTGTTCATGCTTATGTACACCCGTATATACTGCACTGTGTGTATGCTGTGGTATAGGTTGCCAGATTCAAAAATTCATAACAAATCAACAAAGGACGTCACACTAATGTAACTTGGTATGTTATATGTTAATGACCACGTCTACGTCCCTGCTAGGTTTCAAGGTCATACGCCCATTAGAGGAAGTGAACGACCTTGGCAAATGTATGCTGCACGAACGGGCTTTTTTGATGACGTCATCGTTACGCCACCAAATTTTGCTGCTAATATGCATTAGACTAAGTCACAACAAACCTAAAACACAAAATTTAACCTCCATCGGCCTTTTCGTTCTCTATATATAACCGTTAGAAGAACGCATGTTCAACTGAGTGTAATTTGACACCTGGTGACGTCATCAAACTTTTGAAGGTATGGGCATGTTCACTGACCCTCAGTGAACATATGCACCAATTTTTGGCCAATTTGCAAAAACTTCGCCACAGACATCTCTTCAAAATAGGTTTTGGCCATTTTTCAACTTGCCGCTAGAGGGCGCTCTTTTGTGTCACGACTTAACTTTTGGTATTTTTGGAATGCCCAAGAGGTCTTGAGACTAACACTTTTGACCCGATCTCTGTATCTGCTACCAGTTTTAAATGACAGGGCAGCCTCGTTTTCGACCAATAGGAAGCAAGATTCAAGGTCAATGTCTGTGTATGAAATTTAGACCTTGGATAGTCATGACCATTGCCGAAAGAATAAAGTTTGTATCTCAAACGGTTGAATTTTTACAGAAGTTTCAATTTGAAGGCCATATATTTCAAACGCTTGTAATCTGACACCTGATGACGTCATCAAAATGTAAACACATTTGTGCAGTACTTCATTATGAGGTGATTGTTGTGACCAAGTTTGATGATGATCCGAGCTTTGCAAGTGACCATTTTGCCAGGCCGAAAGACCATGCGCTTTGTCTATGGGGTTTTGGGAGAAGAATAAAAAAAGCTAAAAAAAAAAAAAAAAACTAGAGGTATGTCTGTTGATAACAGAGCATATGGCTTTCCGCTTTTCTTTTTTTATATGTTTGTATGCATGTAAAACTGCATGCTGTATAATACTACATGTACACTTTGTACAATATAAATACATACTGTACATATACATGTACAATATGCACAGTGACAAGATTCAAAAATTCATAATAAATCAACAAATCATGCATGTCATACTAATGTAACTTGGTATGTTACATGTTAATGACCAGGTCCAGGCACCTGATAGTTTTCAAGGTCATACGACCAATGGAGAAAGTAAACAACCTTGGTTAATGTATACTTGAGGAACTCTTATTTGATTACGTCATCGTGACGTCACAATATTTAGCTGATAATATACATTTGACCAATTCAAAATACGTTTTGGTCTTTTTTCAACTCGTCACTAGAGGGGGCTGTTTCGTGTGACGACTTAACTTTTTGTATTTTTTGAATGCCCAAGGGGTCCTGAGACTAACACCGTTGACACGATCTCGGCATCGCTTACCAGTTTTAAATGACAAGGCAGCCTCGTTTTCGACCAATAGGAAACAAGATTCAAGGTCAATGTCTCTGCATGGAATTTAGACCTTGGATAGTCATGACCAGTGCCGAAAGAATAAAGATTGTATCTCAAACGGTTCAATTTTTACAGATTTTTCAATTAATTTGCAAGGCATTAAATTTCAGACACATGTAATCTGACACCTGGTGACGTCATCAAGATCTAACCTCTTTGGTATAGTACTTTACTATGGGTTCCTTATTGTGACTAAGTTTGATGATGATCCAAGCTTTGCAAGCGACTCTTCTAGCACCGAGACAGACTGTGTGCTTTGTCTATGGGATAGTGCAGATGTATGCATATTGTACATGCTTATGTACACTCGTATGCGTGTATATACTGCACTGTGTGTATGCTGTAGTATAGGTTGCCAGATTCAAAAATTCATAACAAATCAACAAAGGACGTCACACTGATGTAACTTGGTATGTTATATGTTAATGACCACATCTACGTCCCTGCTAGGTTTCAAGGTCATACGCCCATTAGAGGAAGTGAACGACCTTGGCAAATGTATGCTGCACAAACGGGCTTATTTGATGACGTCATCGTTACGCCACCAAATTTTGCTGCTAATATGCATTAGACCAAGTCACAACAAACCTAAAACACAAAATTTGACCTCCATCGGCCTTTTCGTTCTCTATATATAACCGTTAGAAGAACGCATGTTCAACTGAGTGTAATTTGACACCTGGTGACGTCATCAAACTTTTGAAGGTATGGGCATGTTCACTGACGCTCAGTGAACATATGCACCAATTTTGGGCCAATTTGCTAAAACTTCGCCACAGACATCTCTTCAAAATAGGTTTTGGCCATTTTTCAACTTGCCGCTAGAGGGCGCTCTTTCGTGTCACGACTTAACTTTTGGTATTTTTGGAATGCCCAAGAGGTCTTGAGACTAACACTTTTGACCCGATCTCTGTATCTGCTACCAGTTTTAAATGACAGGGCAGCCTCGTTTTCGACCAATAGGAAGCAAGATTCAAGGTCAATGTCTGTGTATGAAATTTAGACCTTGGATAGTCATGACCATTGCCGAAAGAATAAAGTTTGTATCTCAAACGGTTGAATTTTTACAGAAGTTTCAATTTGAAGGCCATATATTTCAAACGCTTGTAATCTGACACCTGATGACGTCATCAAAATGTAAACACATTTGTGCAGTACTTCACTATGAGGTGATTGTTGTGACCAAGTTTGATGATGATCCGAGCTTTGCAAGTGACCATTTTGCCAGGCCGAAAGACCATGCGCTTTGTCTATGGGGTTTTGGGAGAAGAATAAAAAAAGCTAAAAAAAACTAGAGGTATGTCTGTTGATAACAGAGCATATGGCTTTCCGCTTTTTTTTATTTATATGTTTGTATGCATTTAAAACTGCATGCTGTATAATACTACATGTACACTTTGTACAATATAAATACATACCGTACATGTACATGTACAGTATGCACAGTGACAAGATTCAAAAATTCATAATAAATCAACAAATCATGCATGTAATACTAATGTAACTTGGTATGTTACATGTTAATGACCAGGTCCAGGCACCTGATAGTTTTCAAGGTCATACGACCAATGGAGAAAGTAAACGACCTTGGTTAATGTATACTTGAGGAACTCTTATTTGATTACGTCATCGTGACGTCACAATATTTAGCTGATAATATACATTTGACCAAGTCAAAATACGTTTTGGTCTTTTTTCAACTCGTCACTAGAGGGCGCTGTTTCGTGTGACGACTTAACTTTTTGTATTTTTTGAATGCCCAAGGGGTCCTGAGACTAACACCGTTGACACGATCTCGGCATCGCTTACCAGTTTTAAATGACAAGGCAGCCTCGTTTTCGACCAATAGGAAACAAGATTCAAGGTCAATGTCTCTGCATGAAATTTAGACCTTGGATAGTCATGACCAGTGCCGAAAGAATAAAGATTGTATCTCAAACGGTTGAATTGTTACAGATTTTTCAATTTGTAAGGCATTAAATTTCAGACACATGTAATTTGACACCTGGTGACGTCATTAAGATCTAACCTCTTTGGTATAGTACTTTACTATGGGTTCCTTATTGTGACTAAGTTTGATGATGATCCAAGCTTTGCAAGCGACTCTTCTAGCACCGAGACAGACTGTGTGCTTTGTCTATGGGATAGTGCAGATGTATGCATATTGTACATGCTTATGTACACTCGTATACATGTATATACTGCACTGTGTGTATGCTGTAGTATAGGTTGCCAGATTCAAAAATTCATAACAAATCAACAAATGACGTCACACTAATGTAACTTGGTATGTTATATGTTAATGACCATGTGTACGTCCCTGCTCGGTTTCAAGGTCATACGACCATTAGAGGAAGTGAACGACCTTGGCTAATGTATGCTGTACAAACGGGCTTATTTGATGACGTCATCGTTACGCCACCACATTTTGCTGCTAATATGCGTTAGACCAAGTCACAACAAACCTGAAACAAAATATTTTACCTTCATCGGCCGTTTCGTTCTCTATATATAGCTGTTAAAAGGATGCACGTTCAAGCGAGTGTAATTTGACACCTGGTGACGTCATCAAACTTTTGAAAGTATGGGCATATTCACTGACCCTCAGTGAACATATGCACCAATTTTGGGCCAATTTGCAAAAACTTCGCCACAGACATCTCTTCAAAATAGGTTTTGGCCATTTTTCAACTTGCCGCTAGAGGGCGCTCTTTTGTGTCACGACTTAACTTTTGGTATTTTTGGAATGCCCAAGAGGTCTTGAGACTAACACTTTTGACCCGATCTCTGTATCTGCTACCAGTTTTAAATGACAGGGCAGCCTCGTTTTCGACCAATAGGAAGCAAGATTCAAGGTCAATGTCTGTGTATGAAATTTAGACCTTGGATAGTCATGACCATTGCCGAAAGAATAAAGTTTGTATCTCAAACGGTTGAATTTTTACAGAAGTTTCAATTTGAAGGCCATATATTTCAAACGCTTGTAATCTGACACCTGATGACGTCATCAAAATGTAAACACATTTGTGCAGTACTTCATTATGAGGTGATTGTTGTGACCAAGTTTGATGATGATCCGAGCTTTGCAAGTGACCATTTTGCCAGGCCGAAAGACCATGCGCTTTGTCTATGGGGTTTTGGGAGAAGAATAAAAAAAGCTAAAAAAAAAAAAAAAAAAAAAAAAAAAATCAGAACAGTTTCAAAGGCTTTCCGCAGGAGTGCGGAAAGCCAAAAAAAAAAAAATCAGAACAGTTTCAAAGGCTTTCCGCAGGAGTGCGGAAAGCCAAAAACCTTTGATGCGCAGGGTTGAACGTGCTAATGATACAGGCCTAGTTTTTTATTTGTTTTGTGTGGTGTTTAAAAAAAAAAAGCTGTTTTTGTTTGCCATACGTCTTCGTAAAAGAGTCAATTTTAGCCTTTTAAAAGTACCACTCTGTTATAAAATACACAAGACCATGAAAACACTTGCATGGTTATTATGAGGCCTACCTGACAGTGCAGTCACTACGTCTAGGATCTTCATCAAGTTGAAACACTCGGACATTGTGGGGCGAACCTTCCACAAGAAACCGTCGCAGTGCAGACTCAGAAGAATTCGGGACGATATTCCCGTCTTGAATCAAACACTCATTGAGAGCAGTTAGGCTGAGGCTTCCCCCGCAACTGCAAAGCTTTTGCAATATCGCCTCCTGCAGGTTTCCTAATATTGCGGCCGTGGATGAT
The DNA here is from genome assembly GCA_037783545.1 of Henricia sp. BOLD:AAB3569. Classification (NCBI taxonomy): domain Eukaryota; kingdom Metazoa; phylum Echinodermata; class Asteroidea; order Spinulosida; family Echinasteridae; genus Henricia; species Henricia sp. BOLD:AAB3569. Next base: position 1,140,751 of record JBBELK010000402.1, read on the forward strand.
GTGATTTTAGGTCTCGCCCCGAATGGATTGGACATGTTGAAATCCGTTGAAAGTTGCAATATTAAAAATCATGTCACTACCATGCTCACTGCACTGTGACACTACTCAGTCATATCAGTCATTTGGAGTACGGGTAGGCCGGGTGATACTATATACCGGAAAACACCGGAAAACACCGGAAAATACCGGAAAACACCGGAAAACTCACCGGAAAACACCGGAAAACACCGGAAAACATACTAAATACCGGAAAACACTAAATACCGGAAAACACCGAAAAACACCGGAAAACATACTAAATACCGGAAAACACACTAAATACCGGAAAACACCGGAAAACACACTAAATACCGGAAAACACCGGAAAACATACTAAATACCGGAAAACACACTAAATACCGGAAAACACCCGAAAGCACTTAAAACACCACCCCCACTACCTGCAGAAAACACCATAAAATACTGTTTTCCGGTGTTTTCCGGTATTTAGTATGTTTTCCGGTGTTTTCTGGTGTTTTCCGGTGTTTTCCGGTAAATAGTACTACCGGGTAGGCCTAGTAAAAAAACTAGTATGTTGCTTCACATATACCGCCGCGCCACCGCTCTATAGTGGCTGATTAGTTCAGTTTGCACATCGGCTTCGTTTCCCCCAATTCTTAATCTTCACTGATGCCAATTTCCGTCAACATTTCTTACGCGAGGGTAGAAATATGACATTGCACCTGATGAGATTGGGAGGAGAATATTTCTCTCCCCGCCTCTGATTGCACATCGCACGTTGAGTCATCAAATGTGGGGAATTCCCCACACGAGCTACGTTTCTAGACTGGTTTCCGCTCCACATATTCCACATCTGGTACCCGGACCAATTTTTTTTCGACTTGACTTATTTTAAGGTCCGGCAACCGCCAATTCCGCAATTTTGAAACAGGAGGAATTCCTCCTTTTTCCGAAGGTTCCCGAAGTTACCCGAATGCACGTCCGGTCGTCCGACGTTACCGTTAATCGTCGGGTAGCCTACTTTGCAAAGTTCCGACCTGTCAATCAAGCCGAACCCGCCGACCAATCACAACAGAGCTAGCAGACAGTGCCCACATAGGTCAAAGTGATGCAATCATCACAACAATCACGCGATTTTCTGCCCATACAGTTTGTATGCGCCAGTGACCGGGTGAATTTTGGTTTCAATGTCGGGCGATTCGCTGTAGGAAAGCGCATTTTTATGAATATATGTCATCCCTGCATTAAGTACCCTTTGCTCAGTGTGTGCTACGGTAACTGTCGACCCTAAAACATAAATACATTTGAGTTTTCTCCAATGAATCTGTGCTTTCAATGCCGAGTCCTGTTGCTTTGTACGTTGTGTCGCCATTTTTTTGCGATGGCTAACTTGTGAGCACATAGCAACAGTATCTAAGTGGCGGGGTTAACTGGGCAATCTCGGAACTATGCACGTCGTGTGCACGTACGTACGCGTGCGCTTGTTCTCCCAAACAATCGTGGACGTTTTAGGGAGGTCTAAAGCGGGCCTCCCACTGTGCGATTTTGGCCACGAATTTTCTACGAATTGATACGATTATCGGAGACTGCCTATACACTCTACACACAATCGTACCAAATCGTAGCTAATCGTACCGAATCGTGGGGAATTCGTGGCAAAAATCGCATAGTGGGAGGCCCGCTTAACAAAGAGAACAATATCGTCCGCGATTGGCAAGCGAACGTCCGCGATTCGCTCCTGTACAAAACCAACGAGAGTAAGGAAAAATAGACTATGTCCAAACAAAAGAGGAACAAAAGGACGTCCGCGATTGGAGGTCGATTCACACCTGAGTGTACACGTGCGTGTGTATTTATGGTGATGCCACGGATTTAAAACTACTCAGTGGCTGTCAGTGGCTATAGTTACGGGATTGCAACAGCAGATTAAAACTACATGTACAATATGGAGCTCACTGGGTGATGCAGACAAGGTTTGAATTTTCTTATTGATGCTAGTCTATACATGTATATTAAAATGGGCATATTTAATATTTTAAGGTTAATATATTAAATTTATATTGGTCAAATATGGAATAACCCCTTTCAAATTGTTGTACACTCATGCCATATATGGCATATAGCGCGCAGCGCGCTTTGAAAATAAACGGTTATGTGCTCCTAAAAATAAATGCATGACGTAATGCTTGAAGTGCTATTTTATTCAGTCGTTGTACATGCATGTGGAATATGTGGAGCGGGAACCAGTCTAGCCTTAGTCTAGTGATCGATTTTTTTGGGTCCGGGAACCAGACTACGATTAGTCAAGCAAAGGGCTAGACTGGTTCCCGCTCCACATATTCCACGTACAACGACTGAATATGAGGACCGGCTACTGTGGTGTTTAAAATAGCACTTCAAGCATTACGTCATGCATTTATTTTTAGGAGCACATAACCGTTTATTTTCAAAGCGCGCTGCGCGCTATATTCAGTCTAGTCAAATAATTTTTGGTCCGGGTACCAGACTAGCAAAGGGCTGGTATGTTAGTGCTGCAAGAGGGCGCAAGACCGGGAATGGCCAACGCGTACACAAACCAATATCGACCAGAATAGTTTTAGGCCAAGAGTAATTTCGCAGGGGAGGGGAGCTCTCAACCGCTTGAAACTCGTAAAACGTGGCGAATTTCTGGCATAAATGTACAGCCTTGGAAAAAAATATTGGACCACTTCCAACTTGACAACAAAAATTAAGTACATAAGAATTTGTTAAGGAATGTCTTATAGCAATATTGGATACCATGTAAGCACCTATATACACTAGATTGGTTCCCGATCCCTATAGATTGGTTCGCTTATTGCGAAAATATAGGGATCGGTAAAGGGCAGCCATGACGGGCAGAATTCTGCCCGTCACGTGGTTATTATTATTTTTATATTTTTAGTAAGTGCGCAGATTTTGAATTGACATTTGTAACTTGGCCGTGCGTGTCGAACATATCCAATTATGTAAATAAAGTACATTGCCTAAAGCAAAGGACTTGGCCAATTTTTAAATATAAAAAACACAATGCGCACGCGCAAAGACGACCAATTACAGATCAATATGAAGCGCCCTTTACCTGTCCTTATATTCTCCTGTGTGGAATATGTGGACGGGAACCAGTCTACTATATACACCAATCCAAGAGCCGAGGACCTGTTTGCTGTACGTCCGCCATATTACCGGGGAGCCATCCAGTGCCATGAACTGTACGTTACATTATGTTGTCACTTGTGTTTAGACATGCAGCTATTGACAAACATCCGTTTGCTCATGTTTTATGTCTGAAACCAACCAGGAACCAGTTTCAGGTCATGTGATTAGAGCCAGCCGACCGTGGTCACGTGACTGTTCAAGACGGCAGCCCCAGTGGCGCTAAAGACTGGACGAGCCCACATCTGCCGCGTTGTTTTTTGGCGTCTTCGCCGTCGGCTTATTACTTTTCTTTTATTTAAGTGCAGCGGCACCAACACACAGAGTCGCCACTTTGCCGCCCATGCTTTTTAGGCGGGGAAATTCAATTTATACAAAACAGAACAAAACATTGCCAAACTGCACTAAACAAAACGTCGGTGACACCACGAACTGACACGCAGTGACATTTTAGATGCTCGTCTCGGGTACAAAATGACGTCAGCACGTATAATGTGTTTTAACGAACTGCGCCTATCATAAATTAATTGGGTGTCACTTCGTGATGTCTGCGACGAAACGTTTTGCGAAGTTTGCTTGTTTGCCAATGTAGACAGAGGAAAACATCAGCAAACATACCCGTTTGGTGATGTTTGCAAACCACAAGTTTGCAAGTGTTTACCAGACAATGTAGACGAGGCTTGTGGGGGGATTTTCCATTCTAACAAGTGCACGGGCGTTCACCTCAGTTTGCAACTCCTCCCAAACAGTTACCGAAAAATAAAAGCAAAGGTGAACGTCTCCTCAGAATGAAAAATTCCCTTGTACTTAGAAATATGAAACATCTTCGGAGTTGTTAAGGCTACCCCTCTTTAGATAATTGCGTTTGGTAAATGCTGGAATTTTGGTAACGACGTAGCCTTCCGAAGCGCAAACTTTATAATGATTGGTTTTATTGAAGCGTAACAACGCTAACTCCTGCCATAGAGTATTCATAGGCGTAGCAAGCTCTTAAAAATAGGGGGAGGGGGGGGGGGGGGGGGGGGAGAACAGTGGGTTGCTCCGGTGTCATTAACCGGGGAGAGGGTGTGCTTGGTGAGCGGGTGAGCGCCCTCGCGCAACAGCTTGTAATGGACATACATGTAGACCATAATAACGTGCTTAGTTCCCCCACAATTCCATGCGCGCAGTGCATGACGGGACGGAATTCTAGTACAAGAGCGCCAAGTTTGACCGTGTACAAATTATTGGGATTTCGCAGGGGAGTGGTGGAGCTCTCGGCCGCTTGAAACTTGTAAAACGTGGCGAATGTGTCTTTTTGGCATAAATGTACAGCCTTGGAAAAAAATATTGGACCACTTCCAACTTGACAACAAAAATAAAGTACATAAGAATTTGTTGAGGAATGTCTTATAGCAATATTTGATACCATGTAAGCCTCTATATACACCTATACCCAGCACGATATGTGGCAAAGGAACTCCCCCTAACGCCCCTATACCTCAACACACTCTTCCTTTTGTTAACGCACCAATCGCCCCTAACAACTGAAAGGAATTCCTTGGAAATTCCCTGGATGTTTGAGACACAATGGGGGAACAATGGTAGGGGAGGATACCCTCTGCCACATATCGTGCTGCATATGTATACACCAATCTTAGAGCCGAGAACCTGTTCGCTGTACGCCCACCACAACAGGGGCCCATCCAGTGCCATGAACTGTACGTGTATACATTATGTTGTCACTTGAAAAAAAAATCGCATTCTTTGTTAAAGCACGTGCACACAAAGGGGGCGCGTTGTGCACTATTCAATTTTAACAACAACACAGAACGCGTACTTCATGGCACTGGATGACAACCCAAGGGAACGAGTCCTTAGTTACCGGATTCGTGTATAGGGCCAACAGTTCAGTATAAGGTGTATCTACTTTCCACGCCCTTTTGAGATTCTGATATTCGGTGCTACATCTACTTTGCAAATGTTGGTAAACTAGCCCCGTCTACACTGGCAAAAGTTTCACACAAAACATGACCAAACGTCAAGTTTGGTCATGTTTTTCAGAAATGTTTGCATGTGGACAGCCCATAAAACATTAGCAAACAGCAAACTTCACCAAACCGTGTTTGCCGGTGTTTAGACATGCAGCTATTGACAAACATCCGTTTGCTCATGTTTTATGTCTGAAACCAACCAGGAACCAGTTTCAGGTCATGTGATTTGAGCCAGCCGACCGTGGTCACGTGACTGTTCAAGATGGCAGCCCCAGTGGCGCTAAGCTTATAAGGACTGGACGAGCCCACATCTGTCGCGTTGTTTTTTGGCGTCTTCGCCGTCGGCTTATTACTTTTCTTTATTTAAGTGCAGCGGCGGCACCAACACACAGAGTCGTCACTTTGCCGCCCATGCTTTTTAGGCGGGGAAATTCAATTTATACAAAACAGAACAAAACATTGCCAAACTGCACTAAACAAAACGTCGGTGACACCACGAACTGACACGCAGTGACATTTTAGTGCTCGTCTCGGGTACAAAATGACGTCAGCACGTATAATGTGTTTTAACGAACTGCGCCTATCATAAATTAATTGGGTGTCAGTTTGTGATGTCTGCGACGAAACGTTTTGCGAAGTTTGCTTATGTGGACAGAGAAAAACATCAGCAAATATACCCGTTTAATGGTGATGTCTGCAAACAACAAGTTTGCAAGTGTTTACAAGACAATGTAGACGAGGCTTGTGAGGGGATTTTCCATTCTAACAAGTGCACGGGCGTTCACCTCAGTTTGCAACTCCTCCCAAACAGTTACCGAAAAATAAAAGCAAAGGTGAACGTCTCCTCGGAATGAAAAATTCCCTTGTACTTAGAAATACGAAACATCTTCGGAGTTGTTAAGGCTACCCCTCTTTGGATAATTGCGTTTGGTAAATGCTGGAATTTTGGTAACGATGTAGCCTTCCGAAGCGCAAACTTTATAATGATTGGTTTTATTGAAGCGTAACAACGCTAACTCCTGCCATAGAGTATTCATAGGCGTAGCAAGCTCTTAAAAATGGGGGGGGGGGGGGGGGGGGGCGGGAACAGCGGGTTGCTCCGGTGTCATTAACCGGGGAGAGGGTGTGCTTGGTGAGCGGGTGAGCGCCCTCGCGCAACAGCTTGTATTGGACATACATGTAGACCATAATAACGTGCTTAGTTCCCCCACAATTCCATGCGCGCAGTGCATGATGGGACGGAATTCTAGTACAAGAGCGCCAAGATTGACCGTGTACAAATTATTTGGATTTCGCAGGGGAGTGGTGGAGCTCTCGGCCGCTTGAAACTTGTAAAACGTGGCGAATGTGTCTTTTTGGCATAAATGTACAGCCTTGGAAAAAAATATTGGACCACTTCCAACTTGATAACAAAAATAAAGTACATAAGAATTTGTTGAGGAATGTCTTATAGCAATATTTGATACCATGTAAGCCTCTATATACACCTATACCCAGCACGATATGTGGCAAAGGAACTCCCCCTAACGCCCCTATACCTCAACACACTCTTCTTTTTGTTAACGCACCAATCGCCCCTAACAACTGAAAGGAATTCCTTGGAAATTCCCTGGATGTTTGAGACACAATGGGGGAACAATGGTATGGGAGGATACCCTCTGCCTCATATCGTGCTGCATATGTATACACCAATCTTAGAGCCGAGAACCTGTTCGCTGTACGCCCACCACAACTGGGGGCCCATCCAGTGCCATGAACTGTACGTTTATACATTATGGTGTCACTTGAAAAAAAATTCGCATTCTTTGTTAAAGCACGTGCACACAAAGGGGGCGCGTTGTGCACTATTCAATTTTAACAACAGCAGAGAACGCGTACTTCATGGCACTGGATGACAACCCAGTTTATGGCGGACCGCAGGGAATGAGTCCTTGGTTACCGGATTCGTGTATAGGGCCAACAGTTCAGTAGAAGGTGTATCTAAACAAAACGTCGGTGACACCACGAACTGACACGCAGTGACATTTCAGATGCTCGTCTCGGGTACAAAATGACGTCAACACGTAAATTGTGTTTTAACGAACTGACACCTATCGTAAATTAATAAATTAGAGAGATTTTCGGTCAAATTTTAACTATATTATTCCACAAATATATGGATGATATCATTATGTCCAGCATTTTCAAAGCTTTCTGTGAAATAAATTCAACGTTTACTTGGGCGTCAGTTCGTGGAAACCGAAATTCATGCGTTTTGATTCCAGGGTAGGCCTATATAGAGTACGCGCGCACACTCGGATGTCAGTTCACGCGGTCTTAAACCCACCTCCCACCGCGGACGTCCCATTGTTCCTCTTTTGTTTGGCGACTGCTCTAATTTGTTTTGTACACGATTCCAAATCGCGGACGTATTTGGCAATCGCGGACCCTATTATTCCTATTGTTAAACGTCCCCCATTTGAATACAGAAACCCGCACGAACAAACTTGTGTCCCCACTGTCCACCGTGACCACTGTGCGGTTTTCACGAACTGTATCAGAAGTGCACTTGGGTGTCATTTCGTGATGTCGGCGACGAAAAGTATTGCGAAGTTTGCTTGTTTGCCAATGTAGACAGAGAAAAACACCAGCAAACATAACCGTTTGGTGATGTTTGCAAACAACAAGTTTGCACGTAAGGGGATTTTCCATTCTGAGGCGATTTTCCATTCTAGCAAGTTACTGAAAAATAAAAGCAAAGGTGAACGTCTCCTCAGAATGAAAAATTCCCTTGTTGTTAAGGCTACCCCTCTTTAGATAATTGCGTTTGGTAAATGCTGGAATTTTGGTAACGATGTATCCTTCCGAAGTCCAAACTGTATAATGATTGGTTTTAATGAAGCGTAACAACGCTTACTCCTGCCTTAGAGTATTCATATTATAGGCGTAGAAAGCTCTTAAAAAGTGAGGGGGAGAGGGGGGGGGGGGGGGGGGGGGGAGCGGGTCGCTCCGGTGTCGTTAACCGGGGGAGGGGGAAGTGCTTGGTGAGCGGGTGAGCAACAGCTTGTAATGGACATATATAATGTAATAGCATTGCCAACAGCGGTGTTATATTAGCTTCGTTAACTTTTTTTGCTGACAGTACCATGATTTTGCCGACCAAATATGAATTACATCATATATGGGAGGCAAAAAAGTGAGGGCGGGGCGCAATTTGACATCTTTGCACCTCCGCCCCAAAAATTTGGGGGTGGGGGGGGGGGGAGGGGGGGGAGGGGGAGGGAAACAGCACCCCCCTCCCCCTGTCTCCTACGCCTATGGTATCTATTTTGCAGCTAGGCCTATAGGATGACTGACACACAGGCAAAAACTTTTCAACAGTCGGGAGTTTAATATTACTTTTAGTTCGAACTGATAAAATATATCGCTGCCGCGACAAAGCAGTGAACTGTTTTATGTTTACGTAGTTTGTTCCAAATGTTTTTCAAAATTGCATCATAGCTAGGGACGCTGTTACCATAGCAAGAGCCAATCACGGTCACACGCGCCTCACTCCGTGTAGTGGTAGCGTCAATGTTTACCGGGGGGAGTGGGGGTGGGTCTAATGTTTAAATGAACAGTTAGGACATTTTTCAATAAATACGTATCTTTATTCAGATGAACTGCATTTAGCTTTTAGCGAAATATGGTAAGTCTTCTTTCAGTCACGAACATCTATACTGCGAACATAAGTGCACGATAAAATATTATACATGTACATAAAAGATCACCCCATAATAATTGTCGGCTACGATTTTTGAAATGATTTTTTCAACAAATCTTGAGCCAACGGAAAGGTAGATTGGTTCCCGATCCCTATAGATTGGTTCGCTTATTGCGAAAATATAGGGATCGGTAAAGGGCAGCCATGACGGGCAGAATTCTGCCCGTCACGTGGTTATTATTAGTATTTTTGTTTTAGTAAGTGCGCAGATTTTGCATTGACAATTGTAACTTGGCCGTGCGTGTCGAACATATCCAATTATGTAAATAAAGTATTAGTCATTGCCTAAAGCAAAGGGCTTGGCCAATTTTTAAATATAAAAAACACAATGCGCACGCGCAAAGACGACCAATTACAGATCAAGATGAAGCGCCCTTTACCTGTCCTTATATTCTCCTGTGTGGAATATGTGGACGGGAACCAGTCTAACGGAAAGGTCGAATTATTAGCATGATTATGTCTTAATTTGAAATGCTTGAGTAATGGATACTGGTAGGTCCACTGCTTGAGGCAATCTAATTCACAAAGACATTTTTTGACAATGTCGCGAGCTGATACAACGGGCGAGATGATTGGTCGAAACGGCTTCATTAAAAGGTCAAAAGTACCGGGTCAAAAGTGTTCAGTATCTCTCATTGGTCGAACAGCCCGGGGGATTAATACAACCTAGCTCAACTCGATGCAGCAAGGGTTTTGTGGAACTCGGTGTGGAGCAAATACCCTTGCGACAGGAAGATGGTCGAGGTGGTACCTTCTTTTTTCGTGGCTCATGGACTAAGTATATGGTGGCCATGAAGGGACTAGAATTGACGTATATATTTACGTAAACATTCACGTCAAATACTCGCCCCCAAAAATGTTCCCACAAATATTCACGTGAAAATTCACGTACAAATTATCGGTCAAACTCTCCCGTCCACAAATTTCCCCATATTCACCTAGTTGAAGTAAGCCGCCCATCGATTCAGCCGCCGATTTAGCCTTGTCCAAGTCTGTGGCTTGAGCTTGTCTTACGATGGTGGCTGGCAAAATCTAGGGCGAGCAACAGAGCGCTCACATTTTCCTAGGTTTTCCTAACACCCCGACACCCTTTCCCACTCCAATTGTACATTATTTTTTGACCAGTATTTTTTGTCTCACTTCGACAAATCAGTTTTCTTTGGTCATTAATTATAACTTCAATATCTTTCTTGTGAATTATTCTGTATTTTCAATTTGTTTCAGGCCTTTTCTCCTCAGAGTAGATGCTCTAGTGATCGCGACCTGGTTTTGCCTCTGCTCTGGGGAGAGAGGGTTTGAAATCATTACTCCTCTACCCTTGTTGGAAATTGCTTATCTCTTTACCGTTACGTTATACTAAATGGTTTGTTTCCTTGTTACCACTCTTTTACTTTTGTATATACATAAATTTTGTTTGTAAAAATTGGCTTGAAGAGGATAGAAATAAAGTTATCCTTTAAAAAGTAAAATAAATATTTATTTATTGATTTATGTATTCCATTTGTTTACACAGGGTGTGCCCAAACAGTTTACAAGAACTGGTTTCCATTGGGGCCCTGCAAACACAAATATAATAAATTAAACAACATCCCAAAAACAAACAAACTGGAATGAGATACAACTACAACATCAAAATTCACAAAACATCAACACTCGCAAAATTGGATAAAACTAATGGTTACTGAAGAACAACATCACATGAAATATTATACATGCACGTGACACTGAAATGTACAATAATTACGGGAAGGGCGAAAAACCCGCAAAAACCTTTTTAAGAAAAAGAAATTGGGGAAATCCCTTGCGGCTCCAAAATTAAAGTGTAATTTTATGGCAACCAAGTTATACGACTCCGTAAATTAGCATGTCTCCCTTGAAGTTGATCATGTGAATATTATGTATATGTTTGGCGAAGTGCCGATCTGAATGAGCTCAAATAAGACATAATTGTTATAAGGTGTGCACTAAGGTTGTTCCAAATTGCGGCGCCAGTTACAGCAAAACTCGAGGCGTAAGACTCCTTTCGTGCAAAGGGAATTTTCAGTGTCTTTTCGGCAGATTGACGAGTTTCTCGAGTTTGTATACGATATGGTGTAAATAGACTTGCCATACTGCGGGGCCAAGGTATTATTGATGCCTTTAAAGACAAATATAGCTCTCTTGTATTTAACTCTCTCTGGATAGGCAAGCCAGTCGAGCTTTTAAAACATGTCAGCTGATGGAGTTATAGAAAATCGCATTTCAGTATTATTCTGGCTGCACGTTTGAGGCATTTGTTCAAGACAGTGTTATGAGATGCGTAACCCCATACTGTGCAACAATAATCTAAACTAGGCATGACTAAACTTAAACAGCTAGAATCCCCCATCCACTTTTTTAAAAATAGTTTTCCTGTTTATCATGGAGGTTTATGTTTCTACAACGCAATTACAACGTGTTTTCCTCCAAAACCGACAGTCTTTTGTTTAAAACGCAATTCAGTTCCGACCCTCTTCACCCGAATTTTTGAAACGCTCGAGGTCACTTGGTTTGTTTACAAACAGGGGCGTGACGTCATCCTGAGAAGAACTCAAAACGGCCTGTATATAGTATTGAATGAAAAACATACGAAGTGTATGTTCATCATGCCTGTTTCGTCCTTGTAATTCAAATTACAAACGTGAAAAATACTTTCTGTACTATGACAACAAATTATTGTTATCTTTTTGTGAAAACAAAATGAAATTGTGGCTCACAATGATGCTCTTTTGAAGTAAATTTCAGTGAATCGCGGCCGTTGGTTTTGACACGAACGGCCGTCTTGAAATTGAAAAAAATAAATATTAATTGGGTATATGAATTTAGGAGTTGAATTCCACATCTTGTTATGAGCTGTAAACCACGAAACAGTGAGAGTTTGATGGGGAAAAAAGACGACTGAGACAAAGTTATGATTTTTACTGAAGCAAAACACATGAGTGCCACAGCGGCAGTTGACAAACGGTCGAGCGTTGTAGCTGGTCAACTTCAAGTTGACTGTTGCACCAGCTCGACCGTTGTTAGCGACTCGGAAAACAAATATAAATATCTATTTTGAGTTAAAACCACTTTCAAACAACAGACCAGCTGCAACAGATTTCAAATATACCTTTGTTGCAAAAATTAATCAAGCGGTTACTGTTTTATGCAACAAATTTACGTGCGGAATCGTCAATGAAAATGAATATAGACAGCTAGTTCAAAAATTGTGATGTGATGCATAGCCCCTATACGCGCGCACACACGGCAGCCTATAGCCGTACATATAACCCAACTCACGGCAGCCTACCCGGTACAAGTTCGCCTATGGGCGTGTTTGTTTCGGACGGATCCAGATTTAGATCTGCGCAGATCCAATTCACGTGACTTGAATTCCTAGTCGAGAGCAGTTACGTTTGTGTCTGCGCGTAAAATAACTCGGGATCTGGATTCGGATCTGTCGTGAAACAAACACGCCCTATAAGTACTCACACCTTCGCGCAAATCGTTTTTCTCATTCCTCGAAATAGGCCTAATAAAGAAAATGTTTCTGCTCTTTTTTTCCCACAGTGTCTGGTAAAACACACAACCACGCAACTACTGGGCATATCTCTGGCTTTTTTTACCAAACAAATTCTTATAAAAACACCATCTAACAGAGACGGTTTTCCAATTTGTTGCGTGTAAACGTATGGAGCTAACAATCGTGTTGACTTCTCTTTCTCAGGATTGCGTCACGGGGTCACGCGCATATCATTAATACCTAATGAGCGTTTCAGAAATCGCGAAAATCTCATTTTCGAAAAGCGCACTTTTGCTTGCAATTTATCCACTTAAAACCGACAAAATAAATCCACGTCGACAAGAGGGATGTTTGGACTGTCGAAAAAAGCCTAACTGCTGGATTTTCCTTCAAGGGGGATTATAGCTCTTTAACATAAGGGTGTGCACGTGCTTTTGAGTTACACAGTCCCGAATTCTTTTTAACATATAATTTCGAGAAAACTGTCTTCTTTACATATTCGACATGTTGGTTCCAACTTAAGGTTTCGTCAATAATAACACCCAAGCATTTAAACGATTTAATGTTATGCACTTGATTATTATTGATATGTAATATTAGCGTATGCGCGCTTATCTTTTTCTTTGAGCCAATGAGCATACATTATTTAGTTTTACTGGCATTAACTTTTATTTTATTTTTAACGGACCACCGATTAATCATGTCTAATGACTTGTTCAGGCTCGTTTCACTTTCGACAATGCTTTCGGAACTGCAAGTTAGTGTGAAGTCATCGGCATACATAACTAACACTTTTCGGATACATAAAGAGGCAGGTCTTATGTATATATGATAAACAATAATGGGCCCAAAATAATTATTGATCCTTGTGGTACACCGACACTTACAGGCAAGGGTTTTGACATATGTTTACTAATATTAACGGTTTGACTGCGATAAGAGCTAGTAAAACGATTTCTGGAACACAGTGAAATTTGCTTTATTCATTGCAGAAAGAAGTCAACTTTTCTTGGTAAAGCTTATAGTGATTTTCATTGTCGGGCACTCTGACATTTTGGGCAAAAAAAGTCACGATTGTTGATGATACAAAAAGTGAACTAGCTTTTAAAAACTAATACATTTTGCCGCTAAGGGCATATAGGGTATTGGTGTTTGTCTTGTGCAATGCATAATGCCGTACGATAAATTGGTCTACGATTTTTCGTGCTATTTTTTGGGCATCGTAGGAGGCTACGGGCTACGATGTCTGTGTTTACATTATCTACGAGCATCGTGCCATTTCTTGTATTGGCTCTCGGGGGCAGGCCGGGGCAAATCCGTACAGAGGCTGCTCGGAGATTGTACGGAAATCGTACGGAAATCGTGCAGTAGCCGTGCAGTCTCCGCAGCCTCCGCCTCAAGGCGGTTGCACGGCCATGGTGCTGTGGGGTTGTCGCGGGATGACTGCTCAATATCAAGGGCACTGCACGGGCAGCGAGCAGCAACCTTGCGATAGCTGTGCGGTGGCCGTGCGAATGTCGCACGAGTCTACAATCTCTGTACGGTTGTTTTGCCCCCATGTTCACCGAAAAATCGTGCGTTTGCTGCACGATCAGCGCGAGGCCTCCGCGCAATGCCCGTGTGGGGATTGTGCAATGCCACCTACGACATGTCTACGGGCTACGGGCTTACGAATTTTTTCAAATTTGAAACAAAATCGTAGAGGCCGCGGAGCCCGTAAATCCGTACGAAAATCTCACGGCCGCCTCCTGCCTCCGCACGGAGGCCGCACGGAAAGGGGCATACGGGCAAGATACGGGCTCCGTAGACTAATCGCAGGCCAAATGTAAACTAAGCATAAGCAACGCTGCGAGTGGGAACCACCTGTGAGTGTGACGTCATTTGGGAGAACTGACCGTGTGTGAAAGTGTAGCCTTGTTGGCTGGCTACGAATAAATACTGGGAGTACACGCAGTGTAACATGCATGCATTAATAATAACAATAATAATAATAATAATAATAACACATGCATTTGTAAAGCGCCATCTATCTATGTAAACATATTCCGAGGCGGCTGTTGCCATTATTACCGCTGCCATCAGGAAATCACCAGAACCATTTCGCTTCAACTAGGTGTGCAACCCGGCCAAGGCGCACAATCCTATCAGCAGTTAGATTGTGGCATTCCCCATAACAGCTTCCCATATATCGCTTGGGTTGACGAGGCAACTGGGATTAAGTGCCTTGCCCAGGGACACAGACACGTTGGTCGAAGTGGGGCTCGAACCCCCAACCTCTGACTGGGAGTCCCGCTTCATACCCACTAGACCACACATGATCCATTATACGAAGCCTACGCCGTGTTTTGTGAACGGGCAGCTCTCCTAAAGTGCGCCACGCACTCGGTGGCATGCACCGATCTTGGATAAACTTGCCAATGACTCTAATTCGATGACGGCCAAAACGAACGAAATTACTGTGATTTTTTTCTTTACCACAATTCGTAAAGATATATAACCATAACTCTAAATTTTGAGCAGAAAACGGATTTTCAGAAATTGTTTTATCAGCTCTATTACCGAAATCGACATGTTCAGCTTTTCTAGTTTTTCTAAAAGAATGTTATGGTCAACGCAGTCAAATGCTTTACTGAGATCTATACGTGAGATCTATACGTGCGGATATGTGAATTACTGTAATTTATATTGATGTCTGTGTAAAGTTACACATATTAATCGATAACAAGTAGCCTGAACACTGCATGATCAATACTTATTAAAATTACTCTAAATGCAAAACGTGGTTTAAATTGTGCACGAATAACGGAAAGCAACAGTTGTATAATCAGAGCTAGAAAAACCAACGTACCTGACGTCCACGGGGTTGGGATCGTACCACACCATGAAGGCCGGTTTGCCTTCCAACCCCGCGGCCAACTTCCCGGTCTCAAATTCAAATGACACCCAGAAGCTGCGAAACTCGTCCGGGCTGAGCACGTTGGGAGTTGAGACAATCTTCTTCTCTCCCCCGCAAGTGCTCGGAGTACACCGGAAAAGTGATGAACGGTGATTGTTATATCCGCCGAAGAGGATTTCATACATGTCGCCCGCAAGTTCAGGTTGGGTGCTTAAGCACACAAAGGCGTAAACTGGGCCCTTCACGCTGAAGGCGATTCTCTTGACATTGACGACCGAGGGATGGAACTGGAGAGTCCTGTCCGTCACGACTTTCCCACATTCTGAAGGCCAACGGTCAAGAAAAAAAACTCCAGTCCAAGGATATTAGGATCATTCGAAACTTACACTATAAGCCAGTTCGGAGTCTCGACTGCGCATGCGTCTCCCGACTTTGGTTTGAGATAAACAAAGCGGTATGCATTGTGTTTATCTCAAATGACCTTTGACACAATCCCATAGACGTTCTAGCTCTAAAGTGCATATTTACAGTAAACGAAGATATGTGCAATCCAAGTAAAGCGAACCAACTGTAAGCTTAGATGCACGTAAAACGCAAACGTGAACGCGAAATGGCTTTAGCACTGGTATTACCTTTAGGTCTCATGTTCTAACTTTGGTCACGGCAAAAGACTTATCTTGCCACGAAAGATATTGTGGATTTTTGTTTTCGTCTGTTCTACGATTTCTCCGAAGTAACGACCAAGTGCCGAAAGCATTTCGCGTTCACGTTCGCGTTTTACGTGCATGATGAAAGTAGGCGAAATAGCCGTGAAGATCGAAACAGTGGCCTCGTACGTCTTTAAAAAAAATTTACAAATCTGGAAATCCCATATTCATTAGAGATTTGAAAAGCGTTCCAGTGTTGGTCGATTTCTGTGGATACGTCTGGCCGAGTGTGTCTTATATTATTTGGTTTCGTAACAAATTATTTCGTTTCTTACCTGCTTCAACATAATAGTACGAGCAGCCTTCTGTGGTCGTCCTGTCCTGTGGATATTGCACCAAAGTGCCGCTGTTCAAAGTGCACAATTTATTGCCGCTACAGTAGTTGAACGAAAGGCAGCTCTCGGCTGATTTCGTGCACACAGCGCCGCAGTACAGGCGAGATTTACCGCTGAACTGACGGTACACATGACCGGTCAGTGTGACATCGGCATGGGTGAAGATTTGGGCAGTCTGGATTTTGGGGCGAGTTTCGGCAGATACTTCTCTGCTAACAAAATACAATGCTACAGCGAAAAACGCAAGCATTTCGTTCGTAAAGACAGAAAACTTCATCGTGCGTCAACCCTTGCTTCGTTTTGGATGTGACAGACTATCCCAAATATTCAAAAATATTACATTTACATGTGTACGGACACTTATTCGCACGCCGAAACAGTACAGTGCCGTTCCCTTTCGCTCGAGTAGGCTACTTTTCAAGTACCATGTAATTTTCTTCTCTATCTAACCTGTTGAGTCCCATTATGTACAGTATCAAGTCCAAAGCTTGTTATATAGCCTCAGGACATTGACTTCATGCTAATTTGTTATGAGTAGATCAATTTAAGCAATGGATGCAGACGTAAAGGAACAGTACTTGCCGAGTACTTTCATCATTTCAAAAGCCCTAGTGAATAGTGTTTTTTTCAGCGACATGTTAATAACTATGTAAATGTAGATAGCCTATACAAAGATGAGCACCCCTTACACTCTAAGAAATTAGGGTGCAATTGGGGTGCTTATAGTGATACAATAGCAGCACCCCTATAGGAGGACATTCGCACCCCTATGGGAGCAAATTTGCACCATGTGAACACGTGTGCACCCCTAAAGTGCAGACTCGCTCCCTTCAAGGTGCAAATCGTGTTCACATGGTGCACATTTGCTCCAATGGGGGTGCTGCTATTGTATCAAAGATAAGCACCCCTGGGGGTGCAGATTTGAACCATTATTTCTGAGAGTGTACTAGAATAGAACATTCCCATGCATTTTAGAGAAATTAAATGAAAAATATAAGTGAGAGTAACTTATGTTTTATTTGAGATTATTTTTTACCAAAAACTAAATTAGTTTTGGTAAAAAAGAAGAAAAACCAATTTATTTATTTTTTTTTTTCAATAAAAAGTACCACCTTATTAATAACACGATACATCATTCATCAATTACAAATGTTAGACCACACCCCCACCCCAACCCCTCCCTCGCGACAAACCAGCATACGCCACTGACTGTCCGTGATTTTCGATTTGCTGATGAATAATTTGTAACTTAAAGGTACACATCGGCCTACTGTTTACATAATTTAGTGATGTAGCAGCATTGACAATACTTTTTGATGGTTGTGAAAAAAATCATCAAAATATGCGGTACGAATTTACTAAAGAAGTGCAAAATTAACAAAAACGGTCAAAAGACGGGTTATACGCTTTACCAGCCGTTGCAACTACGCGCGAGCTTCACGACTTTGTCACAAACGATTCGCTCTTTTCCTACTCGGGATATCTCCAATTTTCTGATCACGATTTCACTGAACAGCACGGACGACCGATTATGAATTTCCGCTTTCTCTGGAGAAGTTAGCATCATGTTTTTTTCTACACGAACGTACATGTACACCAACCAACCCGCCGTGTGTGCACTCGGGGTATTTGCCGTGCTGCGCGGGGCGATCCACCGTAGTTTGCCATACTAGCACGCGCTCGCTGAGTCCCATTCTTCGGACTCTCGAAACAAATATTTCTGTTCGAATTTTCATACTTATTTTCAACTTTGTTTCATACCTGTATAAATAGTCTCTCTTTTGTCAACTACTTATAATTATTGTGGACAAATCAGAGTTGAATTTGGTGCAGTTCTGCAGTAAGAAACTTTCATGCGACTGGATATGCGACTGGACACAAAACTAACTCGCAAGACCATGTGACTTTTCGGAACCAGAATTTGGTTCCGAAAAGTCACGTGACCTCTGTTTTTTGAAAATTGCTAAAAAACGGCAAAATCATGTGGTTTCTTTTTAGGATATGTTCAGTTTATTTCGGAAGGGCATTCAGAATCTGGTATGGGTAAATTTCGAGCCCAAAAATAGCCCAACGAGGCAGCATATCCCGTGTATTCAGTGCACAAGGACAACTTAGTTAGCACATTTATTGGTATCAAAGTAATGCCCACAAGTTCAACACTCCACAAACAAGCTAATGAACCAAATTCGACAACTTAGGAAGAATTATTCCCAGCGGTATTTCCAGCCTCATTAAAATACAGCAATACGATGTATATCAGGGGGTTATTCCCATCCGTTATAACATAATATAAGGTGTATTACACTGCAAAAAATGGGGTGTTAAAATCTACACCACTGGTGTAAAATTTGATTCTTTGTTGGTATCCATTTTGGGCAAGGATTTGGGTGTTAAGTAACACCAATTTGGGAATCAATATTTTTGAACACCAAGAAGAGTGTTAAACTTTAACACCCCCATCCGGTTTCAACGTATTCTTCTTGGTGTTTATTTTGGGCAAGAATTTTGGTGTTAATTGACCTGAATTGACACCTGAATGTTGATTTATTCTTACAGAATTAGAAGCCGACACCAATTGATGTAAAATGGGAGAACCACTTTAAAATAAAACACGCACTGCAAAACCTCTGGTGTTAAATTTAACACCCATGGTGTAAATTAACACCATCATTTGGTGTTAAAATATTTTAACACTGATCTGTTGGAACAGTAATGAAATTGGCAAAATACCATTATTTTCATCATGCTTTTTTATGATTTCTTCACATTCCCCCAAGGAGTAATAATGATATAGAAAAAAATTCAGATAGTCTAGCCAACGTGGTGATTACGGGTTTGTATGCTCAAACGCGGTAAAATTATCAGAAACGCCTGTAGCCAATCAAATAGCTGGATTTCCGCGCATGCTATCTTAGCATTATTTTTTAACACCAAATTTATTTTGGCAGTTAACACGTGACCGACATCCCAGAATTTTCTCGAGATCAACCAATGGGATTGGAATACGTAGCGTCATGCATTGTGATCATGCGCAGTTTATCAAGTTTAACACCATGCAAATTCTACACCACTTGTTCTGCTGTTAATCTATTACACCGGTGTTCGTTTGACACAAAAGTAACACCCAAAGAATTAAAAAACCTTGGTGTTAAAAATTTAACACCGCATTTTTTGCAGTGTAATTAGCGCTAATTAACTGCTTAAGTGGCTAAAGCACCAAATATATCTTTGAAGGTATATATATTTATTATAGGATTGACAATTGGAGAAAATTGCAGTGCCCCGACTGGGATTCGAACCCAGGTCCTTGGCATACATGGCCAACTGCTCTAACTGAGCTATCCGTGTCCACCACTATTCGGTTTTCACGAACTGTGTCACTTCGTGATGTCGGCGACGAAAGGTTTTGGGAAAATTGCTTGTTTGCCAGCAATAGACAGAGAAAAACATCAGCAAACATATACCCGTTTGGTGATTTTTGAAAACAACAAGTTTGCATGTATGTTTGCCAGTGTAGACGAGGCTTGTGAGGGGATTTTCCATTCTAGCAGGTGCACGGGCGTTCACCTATTAGTTAGCAACCCCTCCCAAACAGTTACTGAAAAATAAAAGTTCCAACAGTCGCGCACGCGTTGCGCGCGGAGTGGCTGCTGTTTTGGGCTACTTGCAAACGTATAAGCAAAGGTGAACGTCTCCTCAGAATGAAAAATTCCCTTGTACTTAGACAAATTAAACGTCTTCGGAGTTGTTAAGGCTACCCCTCTTTAAGTATAATTGCGTTTGGTAAATGCTGGAATTTTGGTAATAGCGTTCCTTGGTTTTGAACGTACGTCGACGGTTATCTACGTCGCAGCCAATGAAAAGCCTTGCTTGATATGCTCCGCCCACGGTACCGACGAAAAACCAGCGTCGAAACCACAGCCTCTTGTTATTCAAATTTTGTATTGACGAAGCAGGGTGGCATTCTACTGAGCAGGGAAGTTGGTAAAGCGTAATTAACATAACAAAGATCTGTATCCTCCGTCGAAATGCTACATAGGGGGCCTACAAGAAAGAAGGAAAATGCCATATGCAGCACAATATGTGGCAGAGGGCATCGCCCCTACCATTGTTGCCCCATTGTGTCTCAAACATCCAAGGAATTCCTTTCAGTTTTTCCCATTTCTAAAATACAAACAATAATTGAACGTATTAACAATGTACATGTATTGTTGGTGTCCTCTTACGTGTCGCGGCCCCTATAACGTGGCGCACTTTAATTTTCATTTCAAGTGATGAATAAAAAAATACGGCCTTAAAGGCAGGGTTCGTCAGCATTGCGCGCGTCAAATTCGTGCCACGAAATACGCAGCTCCATGTAGCAAAGGCATGGAGCTGCGTATATTTCGTTGCACGAATTCGGCGCGCGCAATGCTGACGATCCTGCAATTGCCTTTAATTGCGTTATTGTACGCACCGTTGATAGGGAGGGTTAGATGCTTCGGTCTTTGAATTGTGTCTTCAAATTGGCCAGCTGTCTGAAATTTTTAAAAATCTCCTTTCTGTGGACGAAAACAACAAATCTTCTCAGGTTCGTAGCATTTATTGTGCTTATCTGTTTACGTATTTGATTACACTTCTGGGGGACAACGGTTGAAATATGATGGCTTTCCTGAATGATTTGTGGGAGCTCCTAAAGACAGAGGCTCGTCAGCAATGAGCGCGCGCCAAATTCGTGGCACGAAATATGCAGCTCTATGGCTTTGCTATGGAGCTGCGTATTTCGTGGCACGAATTTGGCGCGCGCGCATTGCTGACGAGCCTGTACCTTTAATACTGCCCCGGACGGACAAACTGGGGTGACACAAATTTGCCGAGAGTTTCCGGGCCTTCGCGGAGCCGCTCAGCGGGGGGAGGAGGGGAGAGGGAGGAGGGGGAGGAGGGGGAGGAGGGGGAGGGAGGAGGGGTTGGGGGATCTGGTGAGTGGGTGAGCGTCCTCGCGGGACAACACGTGCCGACATTGTAGTACCAGAGCCGTAATATCATTGCCGATATATAGCCGTGGGGTTTTGATGAGCCATGCTGTAGGCCTATCACTTTAATTCTTTAATTTCTTCATTTTTTTTGGAAACAGCAACATGAATTTGCCGACAGTACCATAATTTTGCCGACAAAAATGATTAATGGGGGTGTCAAACCCCCCCTCGCGACGCCGCTGCTGACGCGGGGGTAGTTCCCTATTACTGTAATGAGTTTTGCTGGCTGAATGCAGCACCAAGGCGTTGGGTTACGGACCGATACATGTACAGTGCATTACAGTTCATAGTCATAGCGCAGCGCGCTGTGCGCATAAATACGTGCAACAGAATGCCGCAGATGCATGGTCAGCGCTATTTATGTTTTATCTTCAGCGGGCCGTCTTGAAGACAAGCGCAACGCCTTGATCAAGGCTATTATTATTAATATTATTATTATTTCTTTCTGGTATTCATACGAAGGATTCCTCAATAGTGCTCATTGCACTGTCACTCGGAAGCGTGAGGAAACCCATGAAGAATTAGAATTAGAAATGGCCAGAGACACCGGGGAATATTCCCTTTGCTCTTCATAAAAGAACGCTCTGGGATCTTTAGATTGCGGTACCATTACCTAACACACTGGACCAACGGATTTACATCCCTTCCGAAGGATGGAGCAAGTGTGGTTAAGTGCCTTGCCCAAGGGCACAGGTACCGCAGCCGGATTTGAACCCGCAACCCCAAGTTTTTTACCCATGATTGCGAGTCAATGACCGAAACCACTCGGCCACGGTACCCCAGTGGTTTGGACGCTGGTTTTTCGTCAGTACCGTGGGCGAAGCATATCAAGCAAGGCCTTTCATTGGCTGCGACGTAGAAGACCGTCGTATGTACGCTCAAAACCAAGGAACACTATTTACACAAAGTACAAGTAAATGGGTTTCCGCAGGTGGTCGAGTTCTTGGCCGCTTCAAACTCGTAAAACGCGGTGAATTTGTGATTTGACTCAAAATGTTAACTATAGTAATAGACCGTATCGAATAGCCGCCATTTCGTGGGGCAATTTCTTTGTTCATTGAGGACATACATGGTTGCACATATTGTGCTTCCATTGTTGAACGGTTTAAGTAACAAAAGGTGCCCCACGAAATGGCGGCTATTCGATTCGGTCTATATAGAGCTCAGATATTGATTCAACCTACTGTTATCTGTTATCTGTTTTGGAGTTAGATGTGTGTCTAGGGGTGGAGTTTTTGAGATAACTGTCAACAATCTGTGGTTACATTATTGCGTGAAGCCGAAGGTGCGTGGCGTCGCGAGTCATGGGACTCACTACCCATGACTAGCGACGCTGCACGCACGCTCGGGAGCTGGGGGAAAATGAGTTCACCAAACATACACATTTTCCATCCGAAAGTCGTTTTATTCACAATGAAACACTAACGTGGCAACAGAAAAATAACCGGAGTTGAATTGTACAGTAGACTGTCTGGATAAGTTACTGTTACAGTGTAGGACTATGCATCGATACAGGCGACAAATTCTTGGCCTTTTTTTCACTTGGCTTGACAACCGGTTGCTATCCGCCATACTGTGTCCATATTATGGCACGCCAAAGCGGACAATAATTCAACACTGATAATTTTGCCATCAACCCTAAAAAACAAGTGACAGTCTCAACATTTTTAAAAACTTGCCAACAAAAGCGTGGTAGGCCTATATGCCAGTTTCAAACAGTCTATTAACATTAAAAAGTCATGCCAACCTTTTTTTTCTTGCGCAACATTTGCGAAAGTATGCGTCAACATTAAATTATCAGTGTTGAATTATTTTTCGCTTTGGCGTGCCATAGTATGGACACAGTAATGGCGGATAGCAACCGTTGTCAAGCCAAGTGAAACCCAAGAATAAAAAAATATCCGCCTCTATTGCCACTTTCAAATCAAATTTAGTTCATCAACTGTACTAGCAAACATGTCTCAATGTTAGGAAAATGATATTTTGCGAGCAATAACGTAAATTGTAAAGTATGTTTTCAAAACAATATTTAAAAAAAATCAAAGTAAGCCCCTTTTCTATCCGTAATTCCGAGTCATATCTGCCCTTTTAAAGACTTGTTTGCCTTGGAATTATTTAAATTAAGTCTTCAAAAGTCATTCTGCATGTTTTTACTGCCAAACATTGCGTAGGATAACATCCATACGATTTCGACACTAGAAGCGCGCCAAATATAAAGGTTCGCACATGCGCAGTACTCTGTGTCACCGACGGACAGGCGTGTGCACCAACAACAGTAGTCTAGGCTCTAGACGGTCATTATGTGTTGGATACCCGACTGCCGCAAGAGGGCGTAATCACGCGATAGACTCGTTCGTTTTGTCAAAATGACCGTCTAGGGAAACTCGTAAAATCTCCCCCCGTGCGCATGCGTTAGTTTTGTATGCGGATACGGGTAGATTTTTCTAAACGCACGCGCACTTAAGAGCAAATAGCCTGGTACATGCACCGTACATGTACGTTCGGCGCTTATATCGTGTTGATTTGAAAGTTTCTTGTTGTTTTGTACGCGCCGTGGTTGATTTGACCGGTACGCGTTGTTGATTTCGCCGGGTGGCTCGCGCGGTTGTTATTGACTGTCTCGCGGCGATCGGTTTTCGGGACGGACGTTCAAAACGTCTAGGGCCTAGACTACAACAACAGCAGCGTATAGTACGTGAATTTCTAAACTCCACCTCCATTTGGAATTGAGAGTGAAGATTTGGGGGCGCCAGCCATTATGCAAAATAATGTTATACGCGCGTAAATTTAAGGCTAGTATATAGGGAGGTTTAGCTGCACATAAAACGCGAACGTGAACGTGAAATGCTTTAATCACTTGGTCACTATTCTAAATAGATCTTAGAACAGATGAAAACCAAAACCCACATCTGTGACTTTCGTGGCGAGATAACTTTGGTGTTGTGACCAAGATTCGATTCCGCCGGCTTCTAAGGCCTCCTCAAGATATGACCGGTGCGTTCACGTTTTACGTGCGTTTAAACCTCCCTCATAAAAGCTAATAAACGCGATTTAAAAATCACAGTCAGAAGCGTAAAGATCTAACATCAACAGTATTCTCAATTTTGAAAACGGAAAGCATATTTTCAGAGATTTTTTAAAATTAGCTCTTGATAAATGACGTGCAGAACGAGAATCAAAATATTATGCAAAATGTTTTAAAATAGCCAGAATATGTGAATTACTGTGATTTATATTATAACAAGTAGCCCGAACACTGCATATCAATACTTGTTAAAATAACTCTAAATGCAAAACGTATAGATTGTCTTTAAAATAAGAAAAGGGTGCGGCTAAATTGAGCACGAATAACGGAAAGCAACAGTTGTTGTGCCGTAGCTACGAAAACCAACGTACCTGACGTCCACGGGGTTGGGATCGTACCACACCATGAAGGCCGGTTTGCCTTCCAACCCCGCGGCCAACTTCCCGGTCTTAAATTCAAATGACACCCAGAAGCTGCGAAACTCGTTCGGGCTGAGCACGTTGGGAGTTGAGACGGTCTTCTTGTTTCCCCCGCAAGTGCTCGGAATACACCGGCGAAGGTGTGAACGGCCATTTTTATCTGCGCCGAAGATGATATCATACATGTCGCTAGCAGTTGCAGGTTGCCGGCTTAAGCGCAGAATAGCGAGACCTGGGCCCTTCGCGCTGAAGGCGATTCTCTTGACATTGACGGCCGAGGGATGGAACTGGTAAACATTTCCCGTCACGACTCTCCCACATTCTGAAGGCCAACGGTCAAGAAGAAAAAAAAGACTCCAGCCCAAAGATATAGGATCATTTGAAACGTACACTATTGGGGAAGAGTGGCATGAAATTAGCTCTAAAGTGCAACTTAATATAGCATGTTTACAGTGAACGAAGATATGTGCAATCCAAGTAAATCGAACCAAGTGTAAGCGTTCGTTTAGATGCACGTAAAACCCAGGTTCTAACTTTGGTCACGGTAAAAGACTTGTACTGCCACGAAAGTCATTATTGTGGAATTTTGTTTTCGTCTGTATACGATTTCTCTCCGAAGTAACGACCAAGTGCTGAAAGCATTTCGCCTTCACGTTTTACGTGTATCTAAATCTCCCTATTGAAAGTGGGCGAAATAACCGTGCAGATCGAAAAAGTGGCCTCGTACGTCTTTAACAATTTTTTTTTTTTTAAATCTGGAAATCCCATGTTTATTGGAGATTTAAAAAGCGTTCGAGTGTACGTGTTGGTTGATTTCAAAACAGACATTTTCTGTGCTTTCGGCCGAGTGTGTCTTATATTATTTTGGTTTCGTAACAAATTATTTCGTTTCTTACCTGCTTCATAGTACGAGCAGCCTTCTGTAATTGTCCTGTCCTGTGGATATTGCACCAAAATGCCGCTGTTCAAAATGCACGATTTATTGCCGCTACAGTAGTTGAACGAAAGGCAGCTCTCGGCTGATTTCGTGCACATAGCGCCGCAGTACAGGCGAGATTTACCGCTGAACTGACGGTACACATGACCGGTCAGTGTGACATCGGCATGGGTGGAGATTTGGGCAGTCTGGATTTTGGGGCAAGTTTCGGCAGATACTTCTCTGCTAACAAAATACAATGCTACAGCGAAAAACGCAAGCATTTCGTTCGTAAAAACAGAAAACTTCATCGTGCGTCGACCCTTGCTTCGTTTTGGATGTGACGGACTATCCCAAATGTTCAAAAATAACACATTTAGGCCTACGTGTGTGTACGGACAGTAATCCGCACGCCGAAACAGTACAGTGCCGTTCCCTTTCACTCAATGCACAGCAGTGTTGGAGTCGAGTAGGCTACTTTTCAAGTACTATGTAATTTTCTTCTCTATTTGACCAGTTGAGTCCCATTGTGTACGTTATCAAATCCGAAGCTTGTTATATAGCCTCAAGACATTGACTTCATGCTAATGTGTCTGTTGAGTCGATCAATTTAAGCAATGGATGAAGACGAACATTGTGAAAAGTACTTTCCGAGTAAAGGAACAGTACTTGCCGAGTACTTTCATCATTTCAAAAGCCCTAGTAAGTAGTGTTTTTTTCAGCGACATGTTAATAACTATGTAAATGTAGATAGCCTATACAAAGATGAGCACCCCTTACTAGAATAGAACATTCCCATGCATTTTAGAAAAATTAAATGAAAAATATAAGTAAGAGTAACTTATGTTTTATTTGAGATTATTTTTTACCAAAAACTAAATTAGTTTTTGTTAAAAACAATTTTGTTAATTTTATTTTTTTAATAAAAAGTACTACCTTATTAATAACACGATACATCATTCATCAATTACCAATAGGGTACTAAGTAGACAAAGACCTACTTGCGAGGTACCTTTGTTCGCCTTTGTTCCTTGTGGGGTACCATTCTTCCGGATACCCCATAAGTGTGTTAAAACAGATTCACCTATTCGCCTATAATTATCAACTTACCTCCGCTTAATAAGTAATGGATTGCCGAAGTGAATTAATGCATCACATTTTGTTAATTGCCTCTACAAAATCACTAAACCGTGACCATGCATGTGCCTGTTCAAAAAGTGCAGCGAAAACATATCGCTGCGGTAAAGTTCGAACACACGGGAGACGATTCTTTTCAGTCACTGTCTGCCCGTCTGCAGAATTACAGAGTAACACTCCCCTCCCCCCCCCTTTTTTTCTAAACTGTGAAAGCAAACGGGGTTAAATTTGCTATTTTGCCTTTTTTTACCATGCAAAAGCCTTTCTAAGGCTGGATCCGAATTAGTGGCTTTGGCTGTGGCTATGGCTGTTGCTATGCTGTTGCTATGGGCGGACAATGAAAGTCCTTAGAAACAGCCGCATAGCAACAGCCGCAGCCACAGCCAAAGCCACTATTTCGGATCCAGCCTAATTTTGCCTTACTCACGTGACCAATGACTGCGCCCCGTCAAAACGCGCGTGTTACTCGCGCGCCCGATCTAGTTAACGCGCGTGATCACCATTCCTTAGCACTATCGCGCGTAATTCAAAACACAATGCAGTCAAGATATTTTTTGTTTTTTCAAGTACACATTCTAAAACGCGCACTTGTACAAAAACCATGGATCATATTTACTTTGGTAAAAAATCGAAAGGACTAGAAAGGAGTGTCTGAGCCAGCAGCTCACCCCGATACCGCGAACCGAGAGGTTTTTTCCCGAGAGAGTGCTTTTATAGGATGGAGTTTGTTCAATGGAAGGTCTGGTTTAGTGTTGTTTTGGTTGGTAAGTTTCAGTTCATTTTCAGTTTTTCTTGGAAATATCAGAGCGTCAGTCTACGCTCTGGCTATCCACTATACGTGTCCATAACACATCCTTACATTGCATGTAAAATGAATGGGTTATAAAAAGGATTGTTTTATTAAAATTCAACAATAACCAAACAGTAACCAAGTAGGCCTAGTCACCATATAGCTCCACGTGAAATACACTAGGCCTATACTCACAAAAAGTTATGGATAGGCCTATTGGTATACCCATTGTCAATTTTGGAATGTCTTTTTTTCAAATGACTGTTTTCATCTATTCCTGTGACAAGATGTGTCTGTCATGCGGATACAAATGTCTAATCAAAAACAAATTAATCATTCAAGCGAAATTCATACCATCAACTAAAATATTTGCGTACACCCAACAATATCCATAACTTATTTTGAGTAGTGTACAATTAATGCGGCCTGCACTAGGCCTAGGTATTATCGACGGATCTGTGTACTTGCCACTTGGCAAGGCGAATTTAAAGAATTTTTATTATCCACACAAATGGAGTTTTGTTCCGTCATAGACCGGTCTTAGACCGGTTCAACTTAGACTGTGCGCTGCGCATATCCCTATTCTCGATGTACATGTACAACAAATTATATTATATTTTTATTTTCTTACAGTATTTGTGTTGGCGGCTGTTACACCATGTGGTAAGTTTTCTCAACTTTTTTTCTATATAGCTAACTAGGCTTACCCTATAAGAACTATGTGGGAGATACATAGGCTATCCCCCACAGGTAGAAGTGCGATTTAGCAATATGGTCGTGCAGGAACTTTAAACAGCTAGAATCCCCCTTCCACATTTTTTTAGTTTTTCTGTTTATCATGGAGGTGTATGTGTCTACAACACCATCACAACTTGTTTTTCACAAAAAATCGACAGGCTTTTGCTTAAAACGTAAAGCAGTTCCGACCCTCTTCACCCGAAATTCTGAAACGCTCGAGGTCACTTGGCTTGTTTATCAACAGGGTTTTGACGTCATCCTGAGAAACATACAAAACGGTCTGTGTAGTATTGAATGGAAAATACACGAAGTGAATGTTATCATGCCTGTTTTGTCCTTGTAATTCAAAATACAAACGTGAAAAACACTTCATGTAATATGACAACAATCTACTATTACCTGTTTTGTGAAAAAACGATGAAATTGTGGCTCACAATGAAGCTCTTTTGAAGTAAATACTGGTGCATTGCGACGGGTGGTTTTGTCACGGAACGAACGGCATTCACAGCGGTCTGTGTACGGTCCCCTACGGGCGTAGTTCCCACGTGTTTGAACATCAGCCGTACAAGTTATAGAATGAGCGACTCATTTTTTTCTCTCTTGGTAATAGAAAAGAAAATCTTTCTGCTCTTTTTTTTTTCATAGTGTCTGGTAAAACATACAACCACGCAGCTACTGGGCATATCTCTGGCTTTTTGGACCAACAAAATTCTTCAAAAAACACCTTCTAACAGAGACGGTTTTCCAAGTTTTTTGCGTGTAAACGTATGGAGCTAACAATCGTATTGACTTCTCTTTCTCAGGATTGCGTCACGGGGTCACGCGCATATCATGAATACCTAATGAGCGTTTCAGAAATCGCGAAAATCTCATTTTCGAAAAGCGACTTTTGCTTGCAATTTATCCACTTAAAACTGACAATTAAAATAATAAAAATCCACGTCGGCAAGAGGGATGTTTGGACTATCGAAAAAAGCCTAAATGCTGGATTTTCGTCAAGGGGGATTCTTCCTCTTTAACAGGGGAACATCAAAACATGGCTAGTGCAATAGCCTGCTGCCCAATCCCCACTAAATTTCATCCGATAGTTCTTGAAAACCTGCACCATGTGTCCATTTAATTATTAATCGAAAATCCAAAGTTTAGAAGTCAATGACAACAATGGTATATGTCATGCAAAAAGGTGCATTTTGCAACAAACATGTTGTCGAAAATTGTATTCCTGTATTTTAATGAGGCTGGATCCGCCACTGCTTTTAATTCTGATGGCATTATCAATCATGTCTATGGTCGGTATGGCGCTACAGGCCGCCAAGATAACATGCCGCTTATGCATAAAATCATGTTCATTTACCTCGACAATAAAAACATTACTTGAACCTTAATCAACACTAATATTTTCTGTCCATCTTTTTCTATACAGCGTCAGCGCAAACAGGTACGTGTATTTTTAGAAACAAGAAATCGCTTCGTTCGACGAAGATTCGACGACGAGATTTCCTAATGTGAACATACGGCTCCTCGTTTGACGAAGGTATCAAATTGCTTAGCTTGATGAAGCACAAGAGGTCATTTGACGATGAGATCGCTTAATTCGGCGAAGCAAATCTGCAAGGTCTTCGACGAAGCGATCTGTCACGTATAACAAGACGAATAGGCGTTAACAGCTGAATTCGACCTAGCGGTTCATGGTTAAAGTTGCACTGTCTGATTTCATAGCAAAGGCATGGAGCTGCGTATTTCGTGGCACGAATTTGGCGCGCGCTCATTGCTGACGAGCCTGTGCCTTTAAGTGAAAGAACCAATGCATATTTGCAAGATGAAACCTTTTATGGATTCTCGGAATAAGGACATAACATATCTAAAGAAGAATGTTGGTAAACTAGCCTGCAGAAATTTCAGTTACATAAATGCATCAATGCTTCTGGAATCCCTTAAAATCCATGCTTGGTATAATGCGTCATGCACACACATTTTTAAAAGCCAGTTCTTAAATTCTCACAAAAGGCGCCATCTTGGTGAAAAATAAATTCATGTTTATTACAATTGCTATCAAGTTTTTTTCTTGTCAATCAGGTAACCAGCAAAACACACGGGATATAGTGCGGTACTTTTGACTGGTTGCTAATAGCACAACAATTTGGTAAACAAAATTGCTAAACAGCGCCATGAAATATTAGGGCTCGATTTCCCAGTGAAAATCGTTTTTGAGAAAACACAGCTATCGTCGATAAATAATAACCCATTATTACCATAATACTAGAAACCAATTATTCCAATTCATTATTTTTATATGTTCAATACGCATCATCGTTCACATTCTCTTTATTTTTTCATTACAGCGACAGATTTAACTACAGACGGTACGTTTACTTTTATAACTTCCGATTCTAATTCATTTTCATTATTGTTTCTATTGTGCCGGGTCTCGTAATGCATTCTATATCGTGTGCCAAGGGGCTCAATTTCATAAAACCCTCAAAACGCTTTTTTCCGGTTTTAGCAGGGAACAATGTCCTGTTCATTTTGTCATGATTGTTTTAAAAAATGTGTTAACCTTGCTTATTGCATAGATTGCCGACTCAATGTCGTCTTGCATTTTTAAAGCTGCAGCCTAAAAATAATACCGAGGCCCATATTTTCCTTTTTGTGTTATCCACAGCAGTGCCGGCTACGGGTCAAACAGGCGGTACGTAGTATTGACTCCCGTTATAATCTGAACGCAAAATTATAAAACTGCAAACCGTTTGGAATGACAGTTTTAACACAAATGTATTTGGTTGTTTGTTAATTACGTGCATGCAGACGCACATTTCATAACTGTAATTCCCAAAAAGACGCGTCGTGTGATGTATTTTGTTTTTGCTTTGTTTAAATTTTTTGGATTTGATATGACAACTACCTTGCAAAATGCAAAATAAAATCGAGAGTTTTTTTTTTTTACAATCAAATATCTTGATTCACCCAACTTATCGAACGTCGAATTTTAGTCTTTTTGCTCTCCATACCACAGGTCCAGGCGGCGGCGGCGGCGGCGGCATTGGAATCGGCAATGTTGATATCCGATGCTACACGTGCGACAATGTGCCTGATAACGACGAATGCAACGGACAAAATGTACGTGCACAAAGGCGAGAAATTTGTAAAATTCCAAAATATTTATTATTACCGTTTGACCAGAAAACCTTTACTCAAATCAGGGAGTAAAATTGTGAGTGACATGTTTTAAAGTGTACGCGGTTTAGGACCTGCTGTAGACCGTATCGAATAGCCGCAAGTTTCGTGGAGCAGTTTCTTTGTTTCTCTGTTCCTTGACGACATGCACATGGTTGCACATATTGTGCTTCCATTGTTGAACGGTTTAAGTAGCAAGGCGGTTATTCGATACGGTCTATAGGGACATGAACGTTGATATAAATGAATCGAACCGAAGTTGTCCTTATTGTTCGATAACTAAACGTTGGCTGACCTCTTTTTCGTTGATGTCTCATTTTAAAGAGAATAACTTTACTATGTTTCCAGAAAAAATATCCATTAAAAAAACCTTTTTATTTTTCGAGGTGACACACCCAAAACGCACGGACCGTATATCTTTAACATTTTCTGAACACGTTCAATCTACTTATTGTACTTTTTAAGGCACACAATCACAAAAAAATAGGCAAAATGTGGGGTATTCCATGCATTTTCCACAAACCGGCGTAGGCCTACACCATTTTGCGCACTCGACGCATCAACTCGATGTATAGATAGGCCCTTTGCACCAGCGGCATATTACAGGACAGGTTTTCTTATTTTAAAGATTTAGTAAAATGAAATAAATTAACCAGCTGGTTTTATACATAAATCAAAGGATCAAACTGCTGCAGACAAACAAAATCAAACTCAAATTAGTTTTTACTTCAAAGACAGTTGAAAAACGAAGAAAGGACATTACAATTCAAACTGCAGTAACAGTAGCCCACTGATCCATTTTTGACTCAAACAAACTTGTTGGGATTGTTGCAAATGACATACTAAACGAAATCAGTAAACTGATACAGTTCATGATCTCAAGAAGCCACTGAAAAATGACACAAGTCTTTGTACACAAGTCTATGGAGAATTCCTCTCTTGTCTTTAGATGACATCACAGCTTTGCTCATGAATATGGAAATTTATTAGCATAAAAACAGAAAGCTTACAATGACACCAAAGCGCAACGAATAAATTCTCTGAAATTGATCGAAATGTGTAATTTACATCTGCTAAAGCGCCGACACGTGCATGACGCACGGTGACAAAAACCGACAATGCGATTGACCCTAAGATGGCCGCCGTGCAAGAGTGCTTGACATTAATGTTTCGTATGTCGTTCAATTTTAGCTGGGCGAGAATGGAACGCTGACAATGTGCCCGTATGCACGGTCCAACTGCTTCTCAATCATTAAAACGAACGACGCAGGGGATGGATACACAATGCAGAAAGGCTGCATGGAATATGTAAGTACACAATTATTATGCCGAAGTTAATAGTATACGTCATCTTTTGTTAGTTGCCGAGGCAATGACTCTAGTACTCACTGAACCGTGCCCCTGTGCTTTTGCAATGCATGGTACTTTTTTTCCCGACGGCCAATAGCCATGGCAACCACGTCACACTTCGGCTGTCTATGACCAAAAGGAAAATAATTCTGGTCGCCACTTATTTTCCTTATGATGACTTAATAACCACCAAAACTTGTAAATGTTTCGAAGGGAAGTAATTTTTTAGGAGTGAAAAAACATCCAACAATTTCCTTAAAAATACCTAAATACTTTTTCTGCCCTGTTCAATAGACTTAATACACGGCGTTTACTGATCGGTGGATCAGTAAACGGAATTCATACTCATTCACGTGAAAAGCCAACGACAGTTTTTCTCGCCACCATTTTCATGATGTTGGACGTGTGAGGGAGCTAGCTGCCGGGAACATAGCTTGAGCTCCGGCTGCACATTGCCCAAACGCGGACAGACCGTATCAAGCCTGATCGTTAATCGGGCAAAAATACATTTACACGTAGTTAACCAACTAAAAAAAGGCTTCAGACCTTGTGTACAAAATATATGAGACAGGCTGAAACATTTCAAACCGTTTCCTCAAAAAATCTTAAATTTTTCCCACTCGAAATATTTTTCCCCATCAAATCTGCACATTCCAATGCTAGATGAGTAATTTAAAAGAATGAAATGTCTGATCAACTTCCCAACTCTTACCAAAAAAATATGTCTGTGATCAACTTCTCAATTCTTACCGTCCGTTTTCTTTGAAGGAATTTTAACAATGTGTACAAATGTACATTTGTAAATGTACATTTTGTAAATGTACATTTTGTAAATGTACATTTTGTAAATGTACATTTTGTAAATGTACATTTTGTAAATGTACATTTGTAAATGTACAAATGTGTACAATGTGTACAAAGTTTATGGGTCATGACAAAGTTTGGTAAAATTTTAAAATATAGGTTTTGTGCAAGATAGGGCGTTACACATCCACATGATCGGAAAAGTATTTATCAGACATACCGGGTTTATCGTGCGCCCAATAACTTGGCAATTTCTTCAACAGGACGAATGCTACGACCAGTTTTACGAGATGCTGTCCAACCCCATCGTCGGCGGCAATTGCATGCAGCTGACCCTGTTGAACGACGACCCAATCCCAGGCGGCGAAGAATGCTTCTTCTGCTGCGGTGCCACCGAAGGGGGAACCCAGGACTCCTGCAACCAGCCCGCGGGAATGCCATTCCTGTCCCTGCCCTCACCAAACAACTGGGACCCGGCCGCCGACAAGTGGCCCGGCCACGAATACGGCACAGTGGCTCCGACTGGCGGCACTGAGGGGGTAGCCCGCCCCCTAGCGGTTGTCATCATCATCAACATACTCGCGATGTTCACTATTCTAGCATAACTTCCGTCTGGGCCAAATCGACCGCATGAGAATTGAAATCATTTCCGGAAAAAAAAATCATTTCTAAGAAATCGAATGAACTTTGGTATTGGCAAATTGGGTTTAAATATGTTGGGGTAACGCCTTAAGGCAAATGAAATTAGCACTTTAAACAAAACATCTTGAAAGTGGGTTGACAGAATTATCCTCGTTCAAATACACATTTTACATCATTTACAGAAAAAAATATTCGTGTATGAAAAAGGGGGTGGGGGAGAGGAGGGGGGGGGGGGGGGGGGAATGACGGTGTGTAAACTATGTAAAAACTGTATACATGTATAAACTATTGTTCAATAACTGGTTATTTTTAATTTCATCATTTCTGTATATACGTACTGAGAAAGAAGCAAATAAAAAAGCTGTAAAAATATTTGTGGAAGATATACAGCGTACTGTTATCAACATCTCGCTAAAAATTGTAGTTACAGACTTCGAGAGTTATTCTTTCAAACGACTTTATTAGTTTATTGTCAGATGAAGCGTCCCCAAAAGTATGGCAAACTTTTTCTTTTTTATATGTAATAATCCCCCATTTTGTTGTGGGGGAGGAGTGGGTTCATAACTTTAAAGGTACACACCGGCCTATTGTTTACATTATTTAGTGATGTAGCAGCATTAACAATACTTTTTTGATGGTCGTTGTGAAAAAAAGATCATCAAAATATCCCGTAATTTACTAAAGAAGTGCAAAATTAACAAAAACTGTCAAAAGACGTGTTATACGCTTTACCAGCCGTTGCACTACGAGCGAGCTTCACAACTTTGTCACAAGCGGATTCGCTCTTCTCGGGGATATATCTACAATTTTCTGCTCACGATTTCATTGGACAGCCCAGACGACCGAATAGGAATTTCCGTTTTTTTTTTTAGAAGTTGGCATGTTGTTTTTTCTTCACGAACGTACACCGGAGCTAACCCGCGCTCCCGTTCTCCGGACTCTCGAAACAAAAATTTATGTTCGAATTTTCATACTTATGTTCAACTTTGTTTCATACCTGTATAAATAGTCTCTCTATTGTCAATTAATTATAAATATTGGGAGAAAATCAGAGTTGAATTTGGTGTACTTCTGCAGTAAGAAACTTTCATGCGGCTGGACACAAAACTAAAGGCGCGTTCCCATTGGACTTCTTTTTACGCGCCCTCGCGGGAACTTTCCGCGACTCCCTGTAAACATTCCTTCCTGTAAATCTCCCGTGCGTTCCTACTACCATATATTTTACACGACGCGAGCGGAAAATTTAGCTATTTGGCTGGCCATATGTGGTCAATTGAGGGCGTAGTTTACATAACCTTTGACCTAACAGGAGTTTCGTTTTCAGGAAACCCAATCAAATTTCGAACAACTTCTATTAAACTTGCCATTATATTTGCGAAGAAATGAGCATGAAAAAAATACGTGCGTACGTACGTACATGGCATGTACAGTACATAATAACGGAACAAGAATTTTCGCGCAATGTGTGGTGGGATTGCACAATGCAGGAAGTGACGTCATCCATTTGGCATTTTACACAGCGGTAGCGGTAGTTCTACAGGGCGGCGCTGTTCCCATTGGACTTTTCGAGGGCCCTGTAAAACTCCCGCGGCTGAGCGGAAAGTTTCCGCGGACTCTTTTACCCTGTAAGTTTTACATCGTGGTCGCGGTAACTTTACAGGGACGCTAATTCTCCGTGCGTCCCCATTGGACTAAATTTTGCTACTCTCCCGCACAACCACGGGAGTTTAACCAAAAATAGTCCAATGGGAACACCACTTA
The DNA here is from genome assembly GCA_037783545.1 of Henricia sp. BOLD:AAB3569. NCBI lineage: Eukaryota > Metazoa > Echinodermata > Asteroidea > Spinulosida > Echinasteridae > Henricia > Henricia sp. BOLD:AAB3569. The sequence continues at coordinate 1,176,869 of JBBELK010000402.1, forward strand.
ACTCGCAAGACCATGTGACTTTTCAAAACCAGAATCTGGTTCCGAAAAGTCACGTGACATCTGTTTTTTTGAAAATTGCTCAAAAACGGCACAATTCTGTGGTTTCTTTTAAAGGGCCCCTTTTTTAGGATTTTTATCAATGAAATCTATGCTTTAAAACCACTCTACTCAGTTAAAGTCATAAAAATCATATTTGGAGCTTGCTTTGGGGGTTAAAACAAAGATTTTTAGTTTTTATCTTAATGCGAATATGCATATTCATGACCAAGGTCACGATGTCACAAGAGGCAAACGCAGGAAAATCACATTCAACTGTGCACAAAAGATTCCACTTTTTTTCTCAATTTTCCTGAAACTTTTGTAATCCATGGCTGTTTGAGTTTGTTTTATATGTTGCCTGCTGTAAGCCATGACAAAACTGGGGGTAAAAACTGCAGCAATTTGCCACAAGTCCAACTTGAAGTCTTATGTTTTTTTCTTAACTTTTCCCTTCTGCTTCCTTATGTGATGCACTCAAAACAGCGCCCTCTGTCTGTGATTTATTGCAATGAAATCTTCAAAGTTGAAAAAGGCCACCTTTTATTGATTTTTCATCCAAACGAACAATAGTATGTCTTGCTGAACAAGTAATCCGTCATTATGAAGCAAAGATTAGGCACAAAGTTGTTTAGCATGTCACAGGCCCTTTAAGGATATGTTCAGTTTATTTCGGAAGGGCATTCAGAATCTTGTATGGGTCAATTTCGAGCTCAAAATAGCCCAACGAAGCCGGTGTTACCTTTAATTCACCGCAATGCTATTCTGAAACAGGGATAGCAATTTAAGTACATGTGTATAACAATTATAAAAACAAATTAATTGCACAAACAAATAGCATCATATTTAAAATATTAAGCATGCATATTTTTATATATATAGATAACGAACGGTCAGGTAACGACTGAATTATAAACTGCAGAACAGTGTACGCCTAAGCTTAACGATATACAATCCGTGCTTCTCAGCAAATTTGATTTTTTTTTTCTCGATCCGAACTCATTTTAAAGCATTTACTTTATTTTAACGAAAAAAAAATACCCCATCATACTCTGTATTTCAGACATCGGCAACCCTGTGAAAAATGCCAACAGACTTGCCCATGTCTGACTTCCTCCGTTTGATCTGTGGTGCAGTGCGCCCTCTAGACTGGTGGCCTGTTAAATCTTTTATTTTGTCTCGAAAGACTTTCTGAGAAAGAAACAGAAGAAAACAGATTGGACAGGCCACCGGTCCGGAAGGCGCGCTATGCGCTGCGCGTTGTAGACTGAGCACGGGAGGTGCATTACGAGGTACAGTAATAGGCCAATATAGCACAGAACGGTGGCACATTTGTTGTGGTGTTAAGTAGTACTTGCCAAGACTGGGTTCCACCCACGTACCTAGATACAATGGACTGGGTAAACGACTCCCTGCATGAAACAACCACCCGGCTTCCGACTCCAGGCAAAGGAATGCCTTACCTGGACTGATTATATATGCCCCTTTGGCCTGCCACATCCGCTAGTAAGAGTACTTGTTGCACTGTTATTAGTGAAATGCAAGCGATCGCATAAATCGGGAAGCAGTGTGGACATGCGCAAAGCATTATCAAAATGGCCGACGTGTTGCTCCAATTCTCGCACATCTATCTGATGTTGTATACCACTGTGCTTTATAGATCAGCTGGTAGAGCATCTGCCTGGTGTGTCGGAGGTAAAATCCAGATAATGCCCATACCATTTTTTCTCTTATACCAAGTTTGGTTGCTTTATTTCAATGGTAATTAGGCACCATACCAGGGCCCAATTTCATGGAACCCGTTAGCACAAAAATGTGTTTAGCACAGAATTTCTTTGCTCTGTAAAATGAGTTACCAGCCAAAATTGTATGTCAAATTGTATTTTCAGGAACAGGAGCAAACTATCAGTAAAAACGCATCACATACGATTTTGGCTGGCAACCCAGTTTTGTAAAATAAAGCAAAGAAATTCTGTGCTAAACAAATTATTGTGCTAACGGGTTCCATGAAATTGGGCCCAGATGTTGTGTTAGTAAAAATATATAGTTAGTATAACCTTAGGCAGGGGATTGCTGTGCCTGTAAGCCTGGCAAACGGTTGCTCCGCTCAGGGATCCGTGTCACTCACCAATCGACTGTGGTGCATACGTGAAAGGATACCTAGAGTGGTGCCTACTGATGCGCACTAGAGTCCTGGCATTTCACTTTAATACAGCGTCGCAGGACCTTAGCCGTGGGCTTCCCAACAACTTTAGCTCGCCTATTCCCCAACCTCTGGTGTTTCAGATGGGCACAGATCTTGGCTGCGTCCGCGCAGGTCATGCCGCGCAGGTCCACCTCGTACTCAATACCCCGGATGTCCAGTTGCTGTCCGACGTCAAGCACACCCTGGGACTGGGAAGGAGAAAGAGACTGATGGACTAATCCCCGCCTCGGCGACTTCCCACGGCCTTTGTGGAACAGCATCACAACCCATAGGGAAGACTGCATCACCGGGTTGCTCTCCGGAGCCAGTTCCGCGTGGAGGTCGAGAGTCACGTTGTTGAGGGTGTCAGCCACAACGTCACCGGACGCCACTTCCAGCTCAATGGCTGTGACAACTATCACTGCATAAATTGAAATGGTTGTGAATTTCTTTTTAAAGTCAGCTAAACTACGATATAGGCCTACATGTAAAACAAGTACGCTCTTTTCAACATACGATAAATGACAAATTCTATGAGAATTAACCACCGTTCGGAATCGTTCGGGGAACGGACTAGGCCGGGGACCCACGAACCACGACCACTTTCTTAGATGTACCTGGGTTAGGATTTTTCTTCAGCTTTCTTGGGTTCCTCCGTGGTGCACTAACCACCGATGTTTGTTGCTGCTGGAGTCTCTGCGGTGCCGTCGCTGCCTGTCTATCGGCGTTACCACCTTCCCCAATATGCCCGGTGCCTACCCGTCCTTGGGCGTTAGGCATCGGGCAAGGACACTCGCCCCGGCACGCCAGGTAGAGGGAGTGTTCCCGACACGCCGCCGCACATAGGGCACACTCGTTGCCGTACGTTGTGCCATCACTACCGCACACCGCGTTGAGTTTCCGCGGGCAGCCGATACGACACTGTCGACCGTTCGTTGACGACGATGGGAGTTGACCTTTCACCTTTCCTGATGTTGAAAAAAGGCAATGTTGTATATTGATAAAATATAGACCGCGTGACATTTGTTTACATCTAAAGCGCCCTATATTGAAATCATGCCTGCCGTTGTGCGCACGCAACATGCTTTGCATACATTTGCTTAGGTAACACTATGAGCAAAAACATGTACATGTTCATTGTAACCCCATTGTTAGTAACAATGGTGTGTGCCCAATTTCCATTGTTAGATGTTCATAGTGTAATGATGTCAAAGGTCGCACAATTCAAAGCCGATCTAACATGCGACCTCATTCCTTGTCCAAATTTATGCAGAGCATGATGCGTGCACACAACTCTAGCCACACCCCAATGTTTTGATGCTTGCCGTTACCTTTTATAGGCCAAATTATTCGGTAACTAGGGACTCGTTCCTGGTACGTCCACCATGCATAGCTGGTACGCGTTCAGTATACGGTAAACAAATAAATAATAATAATTAATAAATAAAATTTAAAAAATCGCCGAAAGATTGGGGACACTGAGAGATGTAACATATTTTAACAGTCAGAGACGTGTATGACCACCTCTAGCTACTGCTTGTGGCAAGACTGACTGCACCACCCCCGCCAAAATGTGCCACACTGCTTGAAGTGCTTCCCGAAAACCTGCACTGCTATGGTTGTTTTAAGACGCCCTACTCCAGATGTCAGCTTATCCCTCGGAGTTTTAATCAGGTTTTTATCCCTATAATAAACTATACATGATTCTCCTATAAATACGAAATGTCACATTATGGGAATCACTTTGTTCAAACAGGTTCTCTTGGGTCAACGTCAGCGTCCATAGCTGGTCTTAAAGGTTTAAGACAGGAAAACTACACATTTATTCCCTTAGTACATGGGCCAATTTCATGGCGCTGTTTAGCAGCCGATTTTGTGCTAACGGAGGCTCCGGCTATTTCATGGAGACCGTAACATTAAGCATTGCTAAACGTTTGCTAGCTTCAGAGGCAAATTTGCTAAACACTAGTGACGCATAATGCCTGTTTTCAAGCACGTACATGCAAGTTAAAGGACGTATGAAATAGGATTTTTATTTTATAAAATAATAGTAGAGGATGTTTTTTTACACATTTCAATCAATTTCAGAGAATTTACTAGGTGCGTTTTGGTGTAATTGTTAGTTTTCTATTGTTATGATAATGATAATTTCCATATTCATGAGCAAAGCGGTGATGTCATCTCAGGAATCATCCATAGACGTGTGTACAAATGTTGGTGTCATTTTCGGTGGCTTTTTGGTATCATGAACTGTAACAATTATTCACTGAGGTTGTTTAGTATGTCATTTGCAACAATCCCAACAAGTTTGTTTGAGTCAAAAATGGACCAGTTGGCTACTGTTTCAGTTTAAAATGCAATTGTCTTTCTTTGTTTTTCAACTGTGGGTTCCCTCCATGACCAGCGATAAACAGCGCACCCAACTGTCTAGAAAATTTGGAAGTAGAGAAAAGTTCACTTTTGTTTTGAAGTAAAAACAAATTTGAGTTTGCCCTTTTGTCTACAGCAGTTTGATCTTTTGATTTGTGTATAAAACAACTGACTGATAATTTTCATTTAACTAAACCTTTAAGCACGCCGCGGCTGTGAAATAGCCTTAAAGTTAGCACAACTTTTCTGCTACAGTAAGCACATGTTTTTAGCTAGCGCTTAATTAAGCAGCGCCATGAAATTGGCCCCAGGTCACTTGCAACATTATCAAATAAATATGAACATATCAAAATGTTCAATGTGAGTTTATGACAAATTGATGCCTACAGCATGAACATTATTTTCATTTACCTGGCCGTAAGGTAAGCACACCAACAACAGGATCCTCCTGACACGTGACATGATAGTTGTTGTCTGCTGATGACGTCACACTCGCCGCCATTAACAGCGCCACCACTGATCCAAATAGCGCCCTCATCGTGTACAGCATACTGAAAGAGGACGGATAAAAATGGCGCCCATATCACGTATATCTTGGCGTTTTAGAATATTTCTACTGGTCATAGCATTCTTTAATGTAACCTTCTCAGCTCCATGGGAAGCAAATGCAGCCCAAGCTGCCTGTTACAGGCACTCATGGGCTAATAAATTACAACGACACATTCAATACCCTCGCTATACCCTCACTGGCACCCACTCTCCGGGTAGAGAGAGGCCATTTATGGCAAACGCACCGCGGATGCAGACTGTAAAGGAAGTTATCTCAGCATATGGGAATAAAATGTGTAGGTGGTCGGTCTTAAACTGTAGGTTTAAGACCAGCTAGGAACCTGTGGGGTGCCATGGCATAGTGGTACGTGTAGCGTGTTGAATATAAGACTATGGTAAATCCACAGGTCGTGGGTTCGAGTTCCATCTACACACAGGAGGAATTGGGTACCTATTATGGTAGAGAAAGCCAATATGTTTGATTAGTCCCTGTGCGCATATTGCAGCGCAGGACTGTATACTCCCCAGGGAGCTGAGAAGGATTAATGAATGATACATGTATTCCCTATGTGGTGCACGCGGCAAGTACAGAATAAATACCGTGTTCACCGTAGGAGAGAATGGCATAAAACAACCAGACTGTTGGTTGCTAGGCAATGGCGTGCACCACGTATTAACAACAACGTAGTATGTGACTTTCTAAAGTTCATCTCCATTTTGAAGTAAATAATTCGGGGCACCAGTCATTACGGAAATGTTCACGCACAAAAGACTAATAATTTTCTCTCGTGATTCTAGTTCCAGACATTACAGCCACCCATCCACATATCCACATAACCATCTGTTCATGTCCAATTTCCCAAAACACTTCCTGGGTCCCGGCAGTGTGCAGAGCGTTCACCGATCACCTCAATAATCCATTGACCCACATTGCAGCTGGCAAATGCACCAAGTGTCAGGCTAAGGTTGACGCGGGGATCGTGAGAAAATACAAAATGCGGGTTGGAGAGTTTGTTTTGAAAGCCGAAATGTGCGCTCTTTTGAACCCTTCCAATATACATGTAGGTGCGGTGTTGCTGGCCCGACACATCTTTTGCAGTTACCCAAAATTTTACTTCAAATTTTACTTGTTGATAGCAATGGTAACAAACACCACATGATTTTTCCCGTGTAAAATGGTAACTATGTGGGCAAAATTGGCAAATGAAGATGTTTTAAAAAACAAACGAATTGTCTGCAGACAATGTTTTACCATTCATTCAACAAAACAAAATATGCATTTAAAAAAATTATTACTGCATCTGTGTGGCTAAAATTTCTACAAGGCAGTTTATCAACATTATTTTTGTAGTTATGTGATGCTGTTCGTGTTTTTAAAAGTATTCCACTAACATGTATTTAATTGGCAAAGGACATGTCATTCCACGAAGTTGTGACACAAAGTGTGACATTTATTCATTTCGATAAAATGACAAAATTTCACAGAAAGTTGTTCTGAGATAGTTGTCTTGATAGAGTTTAGCAATTTTTAATTACTTGACAAATCGATGGTTAATTACCGATGTAACGGGGACGCCAATTTATCATTTCACTCCGACCCTGAAAGCATTCTCGTTGAATTTGTAGATTCACACAATTTTCAATCTCAACATTAAACAATCATTAATCTAAATTTTGATGATTCTAACTTGAATTCCCATGTGGTTCAAAGAAATCCAGTTGACAAGCACTGAATGTCAACACCAAATTTTGTTCATGCACATCCGAGACTCACTTTGGCATAATGGGCTTAAAGGCACAGGCTCGTCAGCAATGCGCGCGCACCAAATTCGTGCCACGAATTACGCAGCTCTGTGCCTTTGCACGGAGCTGCGTATTTCGTGGCACGAATTTGGCGCGCGCATTGCTGACGAGCCCCTCCCTCTAAGGCAACTAGTTTTCTACAAACACGTTTTGTTGTTTGCATTCCTTGTAAGTCAGTTGTTTTGCTTTGTTTTAGCCTTGCCCTAGAGAGGAATGCCACAAATACTGTTTATCAACAGGGAAACAACAGAAAAATATAAACATTGTCCAAATTCTTCAATCGTGTCGAAATCGACTAATGTATCAAATTTCGCACATGTTAAGACAATTCTATACTTATAAAGTAAACAAGATCAGTGTGACTTTGAGGTCATCAGAATTGGGATTTTATATACACATCATAAAGCACAAAAATTACGATAAGATAAAAAAATTGGACTCCAAATTTCCAAATAACCAATGAAGGCTGACCGTCACACACCACGACGCATGCGCATGCGTAAACAAGCCGGTTCGGCCGATTTGCTTCACTTACTTTTTTAATAAAACTGTCGTTTGTGAGTGACGCGGGATTAAATCGGTAATTAAACTTGCAACAAATGCTGAAGGCATTAAAGTATTTTGAATATTGGCCAATTTTTGAACTTGCATTTAAATCCGAATGTAGAGCTGCTAAACCTCCCGGATTTTGAAAATGACTGATATCGTGACCCATGACACACGTTAAAACCCTCCTGGATTGTCTAATAATTAACAACCTCAGAGATTTATAGATGTATCTGAAGTCAGGAAATAAACATTCTTTCCATGTGTCTTGTTTAAAATCCGGGAAAGTTGGCAGCTCTTCACGGTATAGACCTTTATCACGGTGCGTCCATCTTTGTCTTGTTCCCCATAGTATGCCTACGTGTCAGGTACGATCAGTGCGTCTGCGCTGCCGCGCGATAGCGCGTGTAATCTTCCGTTGAGAATCACTGTCGGCGCTGCACGTTTTCTTGATCGCACAACGCCTTTGCCGTTGTGATGCACACAATGATCGACAATTTCAAAACTGGACCAAACTATTTTTTTCTGCAAGCCTCGCTTTGGTTACGTTCATTTTAATAGGAGAAAAGGGAAGATGGCCGCACCGTGATAAAGGTCTATAGCTATCAAACAACAGAAAAAAAGGTAAATTGTCTTAGGTGTTAAACACAATATTTAATATGGTGCGCCTAATCACCATTGAAATGAAACAACCGAGCTTGAGATGAGAGAAAATTGTCTTGTGAATGTCCGGTAATATATTTAGTTTTCACTGTAATTGAGCAACAAAGACGTAGGCCTATATAAAAATATGATGCATGTTGTTTACACGCCATTCGGTTTGCTATTCAGCTGCAGAATAAATTTGCACCCGCTTCGTTTGTGAACTTTACACTGTACACGCCACAAGGCCTGGTTGCGGTTTTGGGTGCGAAAATGTCTGTTAAGTGGACAAATTAATTTCCGCATTACCTCTAGCGAGTCCTGATTCTGTTCGAACTCTACTCTATGCCGGCGCCATAAGCTTTGTACACAAGTATGCACTATATACACGACTTTTGCAACTGTCCGTTTTTTTCGGCGGAGCTCTACACGCAGTGGACCACATGCTTGCTACCATTATTTCCGTGTTTACACCACTGCTTTATACAATGAATAGGTTTTACAATAGCCGATGGCCACTGAAACACCAAGCCTTCTTACATGTATTACGATCGTTTGCATTCTTCTTATCACACCAGGGGTCGAAATTAACACTAGTCCCGGTGGTCCGAGACCAGTAAAAAATCAGGAAGATCTGTCAAAAGCACTGGTCCTGTGGACGTGGACCAGTGAAAACATTTCATGACTCACGGAAACATTCCCAGATGCCTAACCCACAGTAAACATTTCTTACTCAATGCGAAGAATTCCTGGTTACCACAAACAATTCCTGATCGCTTTAGACATTTTCAGATAACTACATTTCTTTCTCCGATCTTTCAGTACTGTTGGATCAAAAAGCAATTCCATCCATCCTGCACTCAATGACCTTAAACCAGAAAGTGTTGCAGTATCTCCATTTTAAAAAGCACCAGTGGACCACAACATTTTCAGCAGGACTAGTAGAGTTCTCTAATCTACTGGTCCTTCTGACCATGTTCTGACCAGCATGAAATTCAGGTTAATTTCAACCCCTGTCACACGTACTCTGGTAAAATAGTCATGATCCAAGGCATCAAGTCATTTCCGGAGAAAGATGGCGGATGGTTCTTCATACATACATACATACAGAGTGTCTCTTATAGTAATCCATTGTAGTCAGTGGTTCACACAGATATCGCATGTGAAGTGCTACGTGCAACCATGGAGGTAGTTACGGAAATAGAGCCAGAAGGAATAACCTGTATAGGCCTACACCATAAAAATACAACATGCTTAGTTTTTGCTTACCGTCAATTTTCACGTGGACCTGTTCACCGTGACCCCTTGAGAAAAACACCAGAATTGAATGCTCAATCTTTGAACCAGGCTGTCGAGTATCTTGATCTGAAACAGCAAGTCAGCTATTCCAGACGCTGCTTCCAAGGTCTATCGATGTTGCTTGAAGTACAAGTGCGCACATAAATCAGACGAACACATTTCGCAGAAACCTGCCCGGATCGGCAACCTTGGCTCAGAAATGTCTGACGTCACTGCTTCCAACGAGGCACCGTGTCGCCTTCTTCAAGCTTCACAATCCGGCTCAAGCAAGCTGGTGTTTATATTTTGACGTGCGCCGTGCTGCACGGCTGGTTTAGGGCAGTGACTTCAGTTTGTACTCTTGTGTTGTGAGTTAATAAAGAATCCGAAAAAAATATGACCCATGTCACCGAGTACAAGGCAGTCTGAAGGCATACATGAAGCGTATCTTATCTACGCGGATAATCAAAGAATCGGGTTAATACGCGTATTAGAGATTCTCTATCTTGTGTTCTTTACGCTTCATTAAAACTTAGTCCCGTCGCATTGTCGCCACACATAACTAATCTGGCTGTGGTTTTCACACGCACCTGGGCAACGAGGGTATACCCTCGCCTTGGTCATATTTTAAAAAAAATGTACATGCTAAGAAAGTACTTCAGTACACCTACACCAGACGCTTTTCACAGGAAACGCGCAAAAGGCCAAATGATGACCAGACGGGCTGGGGCGAGGAGAATGTCGCTTGAGCCAGCTCAAATTTCTGTCACCTTTCTAACATAGAACTACTGCTATGTAATGTGACGGCCGGGGTGAATGCGGTAGGTGTGAAGAATCAATATCGTGTTCATCGTAGGACAGCAGCGTAGACACTGGTTAATTCTCTCCATAGGGGGGGTGACTGGGTGGTGGGGCGCTCACCACGCCACGCTCGCTCGCCTTAACGCAATACCGTAACCACATTACCAGTTAACATTTTGAGTCAAAAATAAAAATTCACCGCGTTTTACGAGTTTGAAGCGGCCAAGAACTCCAGAAACCCATTCACTTGTGTACAATCGTACGTACGAGATTCTGCCAGCGTACTAGATTTTTATACCATCATGCACTGCGCCATGTACTGCGCGCAGTGAATTGTGGGGGAACCGTAAAGGCATGCATGGTTGTACAGTAAAACAGTGTTTGGGATAGAGTGCAATGCACTGCAGTACGGGGCTAATGGAGAGCCATCTGATTCCCTGACATCCCGCACACACACATCGCGTCTGCATGAATTATCTTGTTATATCAACAAGGTATGCACATCCAGAGCTCCGTAACACAAATTTACATCAGCAGAGTTTTTGAAAATGTTTAGAAAATTGACACAATAAGACACGTTTCAAAGATTAAATTTAGATAGATGCCTGGGTAACAAGTACTTTGATTAATTGCTTAATTGCTTACCTACAATATTTCAAAAATTGGGGTCCCTGGTCTGGCTCGGCTGGTGGTTTTTCATAGATTTACCAGATGCTCATTTAATGAAAAATATTTTACAAATAAAAGAAAAACTCTTTTACCTGCTTTTACCTGCTGTATCATTTCAATCTGCATAAAATTATTAATGTATAAACGAAAATTTCAACAATGATGTTGGTTAGTTGTACCTTTATGCGGTTTATTTTTTCCCTGCATGTGCAAAATGTTCTACTACATGTCAGCCTATAGTTCAAGTATTGGACTGGCGCCCAATCCCTTAAATGTACGGATAGGGAGCCTTCGCTTGTTCCCACCGCCCAAACTGGGCGCTTGTACAGGCTAATTTGTTTGCGCCCTCATTGGCCAAACCTTTACACGACACGTGTAACATATTCCACATAGGAGAATATAGGGACAGGTAAAGGGCGATTCATCTTGATCTTTGATTGGTCGTCTTTGCGCGTTCGCATTGTGTGCTTTATTACTTTAGTTACTTTATTTAGATATGTTCGACACGCACGGCCGGGTTACAAATGTAAATGCAAAATGACGAACTTAGTAAGAAAAAATTAAAAAAAATAATAATAATAACCACGTGACCGGGCAGAATTCTGCCCGTCATGGCTGCACTTTACCGATCCCTATATTTTCGCAATAAGTGATAGGATCGGAAACCAATCTAGTCTTTTTCTTGTAAACTGACGTAAAACCAATTTTTCCTGCAGACAAGGCAGGTCTTGCACACAACACACTCATTTTATTCGTAAATTTGATTTTTTTTAAAACTTGATATATAAGTGTTAATATAGGCGTCTGTATATGTGACCTTTGTGTCACGTGTTTCCGTCACAGAAATCTGTGAAGGCACATCAGCCCATACCAGCGCCCAGTTTGGGCGGTGGGAATGAGAGAATAGGGAGCCAGTCTAGTACGCTTTTATCATTTTGTTATTGCGCCCTCTATTGATGATTCATCTGACACGATTAACGATCGACATGTAATTTTAAAATTCTTTACAACCAATATCTATTTAAAACTGTCGAAAGAGGAAAGTCTAAACTAAAAAGAATACAAAATGCGTACATAACGAACATTGCAAAATTGCATTAAAATTTCGCTAAACTGTCTGCCTGTAAATATTACTGCGCATGTGCGCTTGTCACATCTCCGCCAAAACTGCAGTCACCAACAGTCACATGTACCAGTGATGAAGTCGAGACGTTCTTAAATCTACAACGTCGGTCTCGGAGTTATAATTCATAGAAAACACAAAGTTGGCGATAAAAGTTTGTTTTAAAAAGTGCCGTAGTCTTAGGGTTCGTGAACGTAGCAAGACAAAAAAAGAGAGTAAAAAAGATAAGTCTGATAATATAAACGGAAAAGAAATAGGAATGGTTATTAGGAGGGTAATAGTCGAGTCCATCACAAGTCTATCACAAGTCCCGCACAATTCCATTAACAAGAAGCAAAGGATGAACACGTACAAAAGAATGCCTTTGTTGGAGTTCATTTGAACAGCTTGTGACTTGAATTAAGACCCAGGGACTTGTGGTGGACTTGTGAGGACTTGTGGTGGACTCGACTACAACCATGGTTAGAAGGCTATGTCGATTTTTGTAATGGCGCCCATATATTCGAAAATACGCGAACTTCAGACATTGCAACTTGCAAGGCCAAATCCGTCCGTTTTCAATCCCGCTTATAATATTCCTGCGCAATTTCTCCCAAAGAGCCACCATACCGAAGCCACAGACAAAGCAACTCGTTTTGCGAATTCCCTTAGTGGTCATCATCGTGATGGTCGTCGTGATGATCGTCGTATTCGTTGTCACGATCGTCGTATTCGTTGTCACGATCGTCATGTTCGTCGTGACGATCGTCGCGTTCGTCGTCATGATCACCATCGTCTTCTAAATGCTCATCATACGGTTCTTCTGCCGGCGTGAACCCCTTGGATTCGTGCAACACGTACGGATTGTATTTGTACTCCGGGGAGCTGTACTTGTCTTCGGGGTCTTCAACCTCGTACCCATAGTCCTCATCATAATGGTCTTCATCGTCCGTCTCACACTGGCCTGTATTAAAGATAGATTACATGATTTGAAAACGGTCGACAAACGGCGTTATCCCCATGTGTGATTGCGGATGTGCATGATAAAAACCAATCGGTGTATAAGTCAGCTCAGTACCTCATCTACGTTCCGAAAACAACAAAACACTGTGTCAATGCTGTCACAAAATTTTGCAAAGCCACTGTCCAATTTAGGCCGGTTCCCTGATTATAATGCACGAAAAATGGAGTCATAATGCCGCGGTAGGAGGGCGCCCTTGTGAAAAATGCGTCTGCATACACATTTATATAAATTCATCTTCATTTATTGTTTTCTTATAAAAAAGATACCATCTCGGTTGGAAACATTGCGATGGACATTTGGAACCACTAATTAATATATCCCCAATTTGAAATTTTGTTTTTCGATCAAAATGGTTGGTTGGAATTTTGGGGCATTAGAAATCTTGTATATACGGCATTTAATTGCAAAATGTATTTTTGGCAAGATGATTCTTTTTACGAATTTCAGGAATAAGGAGTATAATAATGCCGGTTAACTAGCCTAAATTACAGCTATACTTCAGCGTTTAAAAAATACCTTTATTTTTGTATTTATTTAGATTTATTTTTACAAAAATACTGTTTCCATACCGTCTTCACAATCCTCGATGGTCTCAACCTCCTTCTCGTGAGATTTGCCCTTACATGGGCAATGCCCCTCGCACATCTTGAAGACGTGCCGATTCTGGCAGGCGCTCTTGCACAGGAAACAGTCGTTGATGTGGCTGAACCCGTCGCTGCCACAGACCATCTTGACATCAGGAGGACACGAAAACATACATTCGTTCTTTTCGCTCATGCCCCCAACGTCTGAAACACAAACAAGATCCAATTTTTGAAAAGATCATTTCAAAAGATATATAGTACCAACTTATTCCAAACTATATTTCAATCAAAGTATAATATTTGTTATGCAAAATCGCCCAAAACATAGCTTATGCCATTTTGGGCAAGGAGGTACGTCTAAAGATGAACATAACTCAAGACGACTGAAGGTATACATTAATATTCCTCTTAAAACATTCTAGGTTGTAGAATGGAGGGATACATGCATCAGGCATCAAACACCCTCGTAGGAGGAACCAGATCCGACAGACTAGTGGTACATAAAGATGCGTACCTTTTGCCCCGACCTTGGCCTTGCATGCCGGGTAAAAGCCCTCCGCAACCGCTTGACTTGCCAAAATAACGAAAACTACCCAGCAAGTTGTAAGTCGCTCGGCTATCATCCGTACGCCCGGCACAAGGTGTTCCATTCCGGCCCTGTAAACAAGGTTCTCCACCCAAATCACGAGCCGTCTACAACACCCTACAAAAAATAAAAATAAAAAATTAATTAATTAATTAATTAAAATAATAAATTAAAAATTAAAAGAGAAAAAGAAAAGTTTAAATTTTTAAAAAAATCTATCAACCTCTATTTTCAACCACTATGTTTTGCAGCCATTATTTTTCAGAATGCAGTATATTGCTAGAATTAAAAAAATGAAATTAATAAGGTTCTTTTACTTCATAATTTGACAAAAAAAACTTTACTTATAGCAATGGTAACAAACATCACGGGAATATATTTTTTGTCCAAGATCATGATAGTGCTTTCTGTAAAAATTAACAATAAAGGGTGGTCTGAATGTATGTGTGTAAACACATTTTGTACCATTCACCTTACACAAAATCATACATGTATTTTAAATGCTTTTGAATCATTGATGCATATAGTGTGGCTTTAATTTGTACAGGGGGCTAGACATTTTTCTCTAGATCTTTATGCCCTTAATCCAGGGATCCGTATCCTCTGCAATGATACATTGGGATTTTAAAAGGCGGAGCATCGAAGTTTGTTAATGAGTACATTCATAATGTTTCTATGCTTCTATTTGTTTTAAGTTGATTATTGACAAATTACATTTACCCGCAATATTAATAATTTTGATTATGTACATGTAGGCCCATCTCAATTTTGGTTCATAGAAAGATGCGCTATTCATTACACTTCAATACATGTGTATACATATACCATGAAGAATAAGAAATTTACCTCAAATCTGTCGGCATCGGCGTTAAGAGGGTTGTTGTCTCGCAGATTCTTACACTCGTTCCTACCGTTTAAAATTTACCACAGACTATGTGGCTAAAACTTATACTCGTGAACAAACGATTTACTAATAAATCTACTGGGCGAGCTGGCGTTTTCATCAGTTGTGGCCACGTGTCTGACGATCATGATATAAATGGCAACGTGTTTCAGGGCCATAGGATGATGTTGTTCATAAAGGCCTACACTATCGGCAACATGTGTTATAGATTAAAGTTAAAGGACACACCCAAATAAAAATATTAAATATAGTGTAAATATGTTGTTTACCTAGTTGCAAAAAACCTGATTTGTTTGTAAAAATATATTTTAAAATATTTTTCCCCTCATACGTTTATTCATATTACCAAGCTCACACTATGATTTAAAATGTACCTTTAACGTTCGGATTTCCTTACAGATGACGTCACAACCACAGAAAGAATAAAAATTACAAATAGGCTATAATTCATTATTTCACAATGTCTTAAACATTCTTAAATATTCTAAGTAATTCATCCAAGTAATACAAATATTCTTTTTCTATATTTTTTCATAACTTTTTTTAACGCCCGGTTTATTGTTGCTTTCAGAATTAAGTAGGAAATGTACAAGGATTTTATTAAAATCACAACAGGGAAGATTGCTTTAAACCGATCGATAGCTTAGGACGATGTATCGATCGGAATTCTCACTCATGGAATCACGGCAAAGATGGCAGCGATATGTGGTCGCATGCGATTGGCCGCTCTCTGCAACAGCTGTTGTCTTTGTGCGTATTTATTTGCCGTTTGGCTAGCACGTGTTTGCGTTCCCATTAACAATATAACTCCATGCGAGAAAAGTAAGCTGCATCCTTGCTGTATATGCACCTCTCTTTAAAAAAAAATTAAATATCGCCCCAAGCAAGGCAAAACGCCACTCTATATATAGGCAAAGGGCCACAGAGGCAAAAACAAACAAACAAAGTAACAAACAAACAAACAAACAACCCAACAAACAAAGTAACAAACAAACAAACAAACAACCCACCAACACCACTAACAACCCGACCAACAGGCAAACAAACAAAAGTAATCAGGAAAGTTGAAAGTAGGAATTGATGTTCCCCTCAAAGGATGCCAGATTATAGGATGGGGGCGGGAACAGCTACCAGGCAAGGAGTTCCAAAGAGATTGCAGAACGTGGGAAAAAATATTAGAATAGCTCTTTGTTCTACATCTCGGCACAACCATAGTGGTAGGGGTGAGAGGACGCAGACAGTGGTTGCACGCTCAAACACCCCGACAGGAGGAACCAAGTTGGGACAAACCAGTGGATCGATTTCCATGTAGAACAGACTGTGACAACCACGGTGGGAAAGGGTTGTAATAATGAACACAATTCGCTTCTGCACCTCTAGAGGGCGCATGCACTAAACATGATATTCATCGTTATCGACATCTATAACAACTATATAACAACAATAGAGATCATGTCACGATGGCAGTTATCGCTTGCGTGCGTGCAAGAAAATGACATGAAAAATCGGAATACAAACGTACGTTGGACCATATTTTAATTAAATTACTACTGCAGTCTATTTTCAATGAACATTTAAAGATAACTGTAGACGGTTTTAGAAGCAATTTACTTCAGAATTATATTTTTAATTGAAAAAGGGATATATTCGAAGATATTAGCCATCTATTGGACATCGACAAAAACATCATGGACCAACAGCCAATACAGTTTTGGATCCAGCACTAATTCTGTTAATTCAACTTTTTAAATAGGCCTACATGTATTTTCAAAGTAACACAAAGGAAATGTTGAATTTAAAATTATAATTGTTGACATGACTAAAAGCTGGATTCAACACTTCTGAAAGAGTTGGAATTAACACTTTCAATTATTACCGATATCGGGACCACCGATATACATGTATATACGTATATACACAGATGAAGTATGCAATAGCAGTTGGCTATTCAATTCAATTCAATTCAATTCACTTTATTCCCATACTGTGTACACATATACATTTAAATGCATAATTTTACAGAGATTTAGAATAATGTACGTGTATGGAGGAATCCCATAAAAAGCAAAGCTTGTCAAGTATGGGATCTCTTTATATAGATGCAATGAAAGGATTAAGTTTTCTATACTTGTATGGAATAAGTTTTAGGGAATGAGCAAAGGATTCATATTCAAATGAAATCAAAATGATATAGCCATACTAATGCAAAGGCATAAATCAGAAAAGATAAATGTATGGAAACAATAGCAAGGGGAAGTGCATGCATGATGTCTTTTAACCTGTTATATTTTGTTAAAAGGGAAGTTTTATATTCTTTTTTTGAAGGATGATTAGTCTTTCTATTGATCTCAGTTTAGTATCGAGTGAATTCCCATAACTTTGGACCATTGGATGTGATGAATTTATTTCCTAATGTCGTTACGGCTATACGAGAATTGAAGCCATGGCGCCGGCTGCCATTGTACCCACGACAATGCTTGGCCTAGACTGCTCCCCGGTCCATGCCATCGCTTGCTTCCACTTAACACATGTAGACCATGATAGGCAATGCATTGTATTTGATGGGGTAGGCCTACAATGGTGGACGGTGGCTTCAATATTAGACGTCGTCGCGTCATCTAGTGTATATGTGCTTCACAGATTTCTGACGCAAAGGTCACACGCGCGGAGCATTGGTGGGTTGCTTGCTGGCAGACGAATAATGAATAAATAGTAGGCTAATGCTAATATATGCAGTGCAAAAAATCAAATTTACGAATGAAATGAATGTACTGCGTGCATAGCCTGCCTCGCCTGCTGGAAAAACTGTTTTCACATCCGTTTACAAGAAAAAGAGGGAGCCGCCGCAGTCACGTGTCGTAAAGACGTTGACCAATTAGGGCCCAAATAGATCAGCCCATCCCAGCGCCCTGTAAGGGCGGTGGGTATCTCATAGACCTTCGAAGAATAGGTTATTTGAAGAAACACCAATTAGCCTTTTTGAAGTATGGCGGACACAATAGGAGGGCGCACTTTGCAGTGGGTATAAAATCGACTAAAATGCAAAAATAACTCAGTTTTTCAGTTTACACTAATTCATTTTATTGATAATTTTGTCTATGTATTATAATTACAACATGCAATCAAGTTTTGGAAAGAAATACAATTGAAAAAAAAAACATACCCAAATGAAATTGCGCCCTCTCCTTTTGTTCCGCCATACTTCTAAAAGGCTAATGGTCCCACACAGTGGACATCTGATAATAATAAAAACAAGGTTATACCCAGCAAAATATACTGACCATTACATATTTTTCATTTACACCACGAAGTGACAACCAAGTACACTTCTGTTACAGTTCGTGCGTGAAAACCGAAGGAGACATTTGTAAGTTTCACGATGTGACATCCAAGTGTGCACGCGCACTCCGTACACTAGACTCAAAACGCCTGAATTCCGGTTTCCACGAACTGATCCAAGAAAACGTCGAGTTTATTTCAAAAATGTTTTTAAAATGCTCAACACGAACGGCATCACTCATATCACCCACAGAATATAGTAAAACATGACAGAAACACTCCCTAATTTGTTAATTTAGGATAGGTGTCACTTCGTGAAAACAAATTTGGTGGGTGTCACTTCGTAAAACACAATTTACGTGCCGACGTGATTCTGTTTCGGAGACAAGCACTTAAGTGCCACTGCGTGTCAGTTCGTGGTAACACCGACGGGTATGTGATGTACATATAATATACACAAATAAGCATGTACATCTATTATACAAGTTTAAAGGTTTCTGCTTAACTTCCACATGCAATCGGCACCTGATGCATTTGTTCCTTTCATGAAGTAAAAAGTTGTTACCCAGCATGCCATAGCATCATCAGGGACACGTGCCGGTAATAGATAAAATAGAAAGTATTTCATTGGCGTAAACCATTGGACACTGCATGCACCGCACACATAGTCAGCGGCGGCGCTACGGGGTGAGGGGTGAGGGGTGAGGGGTGAGGGGTGAGGGGGGTGAGGGGTGAGGGTGAGGGGTGGAGGGGTGGAGGGGGGAGGGGGGGAGGGGGGAGGGGGGAGGGGGGAGGGGGAGAGGGGTGAGGGGAGAGGGGAGAGGGGTGGAGGGGTGAGGGGTGAGGGGTGAGGGGTGAGGGGGTGAGGGGTGAGGGGTGAGGGGTGAGGGGTGAGGGGTGAGGGGTGAGGGGTGAGGGGGGGAGGGGGGGAGGGGTGAGGGGTGAGGGGTGAGGGAGGGTGAGGGGTGAGGGTGAGGGGTGAGGGTGAGGGGTGAGGGGTGAGGGGTGAGGGTGAGGGGTAGGGGTGAGGGGTGAGGGGGTGAGGGGTGAGGGGGGAGGGGGGAGGGGGGATGGGGGAGGGGGGGAGGGGAGGGGGGGGAGGGGGGGGGAGGGGGAGGGGGAGGGGGAGGGGGAGGGGGGAGGGGGAGGGGGAGGGGAGGGGGAGGGGGAGGGGAGGGGGGAGGGGGGAGGGGGGGAGGGGGGGAGGGGTGGAGGGGGTGTAAGGGTGAGGGTGAGGGGTGAGGGGTGAGGGGTGAGGGGTGAGGGGTGAGGGGTGAGGGGTGAGGGGTGAGGGGTGAGGGGTGAGGGGTGAGGGAGTGAGGGGTGAGGGGTGAGGGGTGAGGGGTGAGGAGGTGAGGGGTGAGGGTGAGGTGAGTGAGGGGTGAGGGGTGAGGGGTGAGGGGTGAGGGGTGAGGGGTAGAGGGGGGAGGGGGGGTGGGGGAGGGGGGAGGGGGGAGGGGGGAGGGGGGAGGGTGAGGGGTGAGGGGTGATGGGGTGAGGGGTGAGGGGTGAGGGGGTGAGGGGTGAGGGGTGAGGGTGGGTGTTGAGGGGTGAGGTGTGAGGGTGAGGGGTGAGGGGGTGAGGGTGAGGGGTGAGGGGTGAGGGGTGAGGTGTTGAGGGGTGAGGGGTGAGGGGTGAGGGTGAGGGGTGAGGGGTGAGGGGTGAGGGGTGAGGGGTGAGGGGTGAGGGTGTGAGGGGTGAGGGGGTGAGGGGGGGGGGGAGGGGGAGGGGGGAGGGGGAGGAGGGGAGGGGGGAGGGGGGAGGGGAGGGGAGGGGGGGGAGGGGGAGGGGGAGGGGGGAGGGGGGAGGGGGGAGGGGGGGGAGGGGTGAGGGGGGAGGGGTGAGGGGAGGGGAGGGTGAGGGGGTGAGTGAGGGGTGAGGGGGTGAGGGGTGAGGGGTGAGGGTGAGGGGTGAGGGGTGAGGGTGTGAGGGGTGAGGGGTGAGGGGTGTGGGGTGAGGGGTGAGGGGTGAGGGGTGAGGGGTGAGGGAGTGAGGGGTGAGGGGTGAGGGGTGGGGGGGTGAAGGGGTGTGAGGGGTGAGGGTGAGGGGGTGAGGGAGTGAGGGGTGAGGGGTGACGGGTGAGGTGAGGGGTGAGGGGGTGGGGGGAGGGGGGGAGGGGTGGGGGGAGGAGGGGTAGGGGAGGGTGAGGGTGAGGGGTGAGGGGTGATGGGTGAGGGTGAGAGAGGGTGAGGGTGGTGAGGGGTGAGGTGGTGAGGGGTGAGGTGGTGAGGGGTGGGGGGGAGGGGTGAGGGGTGAGGGGTGAGGGGTGAGGGGTGAGGGGTGAGGGCGGTGAGGTGTGAGGGGTGAGGGGTGGGGCGTGAGGGGTGAGGGGTGGGGGTGGGGCGTGGGGGTGAGGGGTGAGGGGTGAGGGGTGAGGGGTGAGGGGTGAGGGGGAGGGGGGGGAGGGGGGAGGGGGGAGGGGGGATGGGGGTAGGGGGGAGGGGGGAGAGGGGAGGGGAGAACATGACAGGGGGCAAATTGACTCCCCAGTTATTTGTTTGCCCCACCCCATTTCCCCCCCACCACCCCAGTTTTTTGCCCGATGGCGGAGAATTGAGTTTAATCCCAATGCATTGCACCAAATTGTTACAATGTTGTTTGCGCTGTAGATAATAAACTCATATTTAATCATCATAATTAGCTGGCACCCATCAAAAAGCCACAAACACTTTACAATTACATTATAGATTTTGTTTGCATCCCCGCCCCCACCCCCCCTAAATTTAAGTTTTCCCCTCTTGCCACCCCAGATTAACAGCGTCTGGTGCCTCCGACCTGCACATAGTTTACACGGGAACCATAGGGGAGACTCCGAAGGTTGTTAGGCCATGTTACAACCACTTTTGTAAATAAGTTACGAGTTGAGTGATTTGTTTCCACCTTTGTGTAAAGGTCACGCGTTTTGTGGAAACGCCTCTTTATGTGAATTTCAAGCTCACGGATTTTGTGAAATATCGCCCAATTTTGTTGAAAATTCAAAAAAGTGGTGGAAAATTTACAAAATGGTTGTAACA
This sequence comes from Henricia sp. BOLD:AAB3569, assembly GCA_037783545.1. Lineage (NCBI taxonomy): Eukaryota > Metazoa > Echinodermata > Asteroidea > Spinulosida > Echinasteridae > Henricia > Henricia sp. BOLD:AAB3569. The sequence continues at coordinate 1,198,241 of JBBELK010000402.1, forward strand.
TGGCCTAAAAGTGGACACGTTTAAAGCTATTTAGCAGAAATCTACGCCGCCATATTGGACAGCGCCCAAATCTACATTATAGTCAGTTTTACACGTGTCAATAAATATCACTTTACAGTCAAATCAATTACACTAAAACACAAAGCACACTACCACTGGGCTCCTTCTACTCTCAAATGAAATGAAGGTCCTTCTATACACAATGAAAGGAGCTTGGCTAGAGGCCAAATTTACCAGGGATGGCCTGACTTGTGAGTGAACTCAACACTAAAGGTAACTACACCATAATTACTACTATTAATGACGTCATGGTTTGTTTACATGGGCGCAAAAGTATGTCGTATCTGTCAGAATTCTGCTCACCTTTTCCAATGCAGATCCACTCTGCGGCTATGATGGGACTCGGACCTTGCCAGAGGGAGTTCCGGCCCGGGGGTCGTGCGTGGTCCTCCCCGCCTCCACACGGGCAGAACCCGTCGCAAGCCTTGTGCAGGTCCCGGTGCTACACGATGTTTTACAGAGGAGGCAGTCGTTCAAGTATTCCCTCGCCGTCGCTGCCGCCATACGGCCGGTAGCGGTGGGAGCAAAGGATCGCTGTGCAGTTTTCCCCAAGGTTTGGCACCGCTGTCAAAGAAGAAAATAACAAAAATGCTATACCCAGCACGATATGTGGCAAAGGGACTCCCCCTAACGCCCCCTATACCTCAACACACTCTTCCCTTTTTGTTAACGCACCAACTCCCCCTAAAAACTGAAAGGAATTCCTTGGAAATTACTTGGATGTTGAGACACATGGGGGAACAATGGTAGGGCGATGCCCTCTGCCACATATCGTGATGCCTATGAAAAAAGCCTCCTACATCGGGATTTTAACCCCAGACCACACTCACACATCAGGGAGAATTTTACAGCGATGCGTGACAACAGGTTGCAAAAATGTGTGTTCGCTTCATGCATGATGCAAAATAATTGTGGACTGGGTTCGTACTGAGCCTTTTCGCGCGTAAATTTCGCGAGAAATTTTGCGAGAAAAAGAGATATTGATTACAATGCTTTAAAGAGGAAACCATGTAATACGCATTCTTGACTTCATTAGAGACCATACCTGTCACTGTATTTCCTACATCGGGTAATAGTATGAACTCCGACTCCTACGCCCCCGCATCCCCCAGCAAAGGAAAACAACAGGATGAGGAACAGACTCGCCATCAGGATGGAGATGTGTGGCTTTGTGGGTGGCAGAACTGAAACAAATAAGGAAATAAAATAAAATTAAATAAGAAATTAAAATAATAAACACAATACACGATGACGTCACGGATTTTGCCTGTGGTTTCCTGTGTGGTCCTTAATGCGCACGTGTAACAAGGAGTGACGTCATTGTGTATTAGGATTTTTAATCAACAGAGAGACGTTTGGCGCGCAGCTATTATGCAGGTGTTACACGCAAAAGGCTAATAATTTGCAGGTCACAAATTCAAACGTTTGGTACACAAGTTACAAGAAATTTCAAATAAATGAATTAAACTAAGACAAACGGTGACTCACCGACTGTATAACTTGATGTCCCATGGACAAGTTGTTGAGATCTGTGCTCGTTTTTCAAATACAGTCACAGGGCGCAGCTCTCGACGTAAACAAGTACAGAATGACAATATCTTGAGGTAATAAATCTAACATTATACCGCCGGTTTCTTTGCCATGCATGGGGTTTTTACATCAACTTTTACAGCCACACAAAAAACAAATATGAGGTCCTCTGCATGTAATTTAGAAGCAATGCATGGCATAAGACACCAAGGACTCGAGTATATTGGGGCCAATTTCAAACAATAATTTCCAGCAATGTGAGGCCCCAATTTTATCGATTATTATCCATTGTTACGACGTGATGACCTGTGTGGGGCTGGGGTGACGTGCGAGGGATGCCGATTGGCTGATACTTGGAGGTTGGTCGATCGACTATATCGACTATATTGATCGATCGATAGGCACCCATTCTAAAGATTATACACATACAGCAGGATCACTCGTTCGCGACAAAACAAACAGTATACAACCTCGTGACAAAACAGACAATGAACAATTGTTTAAAACGAATCGATTATTGCTTCTGACGCAACCTTTGTTTTGAGCTATTACTTCCCAGGGTTCCTTTGTGCAACGACATGGTTGGCTCGATCGACCGAAGCCATTTTGTTTCCCAAACACTTTGGACAACATGCATGGATGAATTTACGAGTTCGTTGTTATGAAAGCAATATGGCGTCAGTCTAAAATGCCTCACGAGAGCCCTATGTGTTTGTAGCGCAAATTCCCTGTGTTTGAAACAAAATAAAACGAAACAAAACGATCAAAATTAATGCTTTTCATTAACAGGCTTTACCAATTCTTTATACAGAACATACTGTTAAATCTCCTAAAATAGAAGACGTTGAAGAAAACTTTAAAAAGACCTAACCCAATTTAATAGTTGGAGTCTTTGACTCCTAAAAACCAATCACCATAATGCTGCAATAAAAGGTCCAGACACAGGTTCTTCCGATATAGCTCGCGAAATAATGTCACTTGAACATTCTGGGTCGTACAGAAATTGTAACATTTTTCGAATTTTATACGATTAGGCCTATTCTTAAAAAAACGCAGAAAAAAAAAGAAAAGATTGATCAAAACGAAGAATTTTATCACAACATCCTGCTTTGCGTAAAATGATGTTAAAATAAAAAGACGAACATTAAAAGTAGTATACTTGTTTGTTAAAAATGTTAAAACGCATGATTTCCACTGGTAATTAAAAGCATAGGTCGAGAAACAAAACTATACCTTGTAGAAATTTCAGCCACATATACGCAGCAATATACATGTACTTCAAAAACCTAAACAATCCAAGTACGATTTTGTGCATGAATAAATGGCACGTAGGCGATCTGGTTGGAGATTCAAATTGTTTATCATTTTCCTCATGAATGGTGGCAATTCAGACGAAATAATATCACAGGATGATTACTATACCATACCATCTTGATAACAAGTAAGCTTAAAGATAATAATTCAGAAATGTTTTTGGAGGGTAATTAATCAAACAAGTAGACTACCTTTAAAACATATTTAATAATCTGCATATAATGTGCTAAGCTTATAACCAATTCGGCTTACATAAAGCACTAGGGTCTCTAATTGGTACATGTGTTAACAACATGAACAATGTTCACGGCAGTCTTATACGCAGTACCAGTCACAAATATTCTCGTCCGTTTTGGTTGGACTTGCACCAAAAGTGCGCCATATAGCTGTTCAGACCATATAGTGAACACATTCTGTACCGCGCTATGTAAACAAGTCGTTGAGTGAGAAAGAAGACAGTTCATCAGCTGAACGTCGCGTCTGAAGGGAGACTATGGTGGGCGTTGTTTCGGACGGATCCAGATTCAGATCCGCGCAGATCCAAGGTGAACTTGTTCACTTCGCACACATCCTGATCGAGATCTGTGATCTGTGGAATCCTTCTCGAGAGGTGGTTCAGCCGCTAGATCCAAAATGGCGACGTAAACATCGTGAGATTTTGTGAGAGTAAAACCGTTGTACGTTTCAGTTTTCAGAGGCAACACACGATAGGAAACCAATTTAGAATGCTTGTTTATTGCTTGTTAACGAATGTCGTGAGAGAAATTTGACAAAAATTGGTAAATAAATAGCAATTCACGTGATTGAGATCCGAGTTGAGAGCGGTTTCGTTTGTTTCTGCGCGGTAAAAACAGATCGGATCTGGATTCGGATCTGTCATGAACAAACACGCCCTATAGCCATGAGGGGTTTTCGGGACGAAATGTCGAAAGTTGTTAGGCAATATGAACATTTCGTAATGTATGAAAATTCCATGTATACTTTAATAACAAAAGAAGGTTGGTTCCTAATTACTAAAAAGCTCGTGCGGGGCTTGTCCTACCTAGCAACAACTAATGCATGCAGAATTAAATCGAATTTATACATCGCACGTATACCGGGAAATCCCGATCAGATGTCACACTATCATAATCCCTGATCACAGGGCTCCATTAAAATCACTCCATATGTACCATCTCAGCCTCCCTGTGGAGTATACAGCCACCCGGCTGCCTATCAAGCGCTCAATGGCTAATCAACACATTAACATTCGCTATATCATGTACCTACTTTGGGTCATAGAAAAACAATGCATGGGACAAAGTATACCTCAGTTTTGCTCAGGGGTACACACGCACCAGTGGTGCACGCACTAGATTCGAGCCCACCACCTTTTCCAATTCTTGGTTTACGATTCACTTAACCGCTCAGCATCCACTCGGTATAATCTATTTACACAAATATATAACGTGCTCTGTTCTTTATGTAATGATTCCCACATTACATCAACGTCGAAAGACAATCTAATTCTCTGAGTATATTTAAATTTACTTAAATTTAGCAAAGAAAATTGTTATTACGCGGGATCCTCTGGATTAACATAACAGCATTTTGCCAATTGCCTTTCTGATGCTTGCGTCATCCTGAAATGCACTGTCTTTATACATGTTGGTGCAAGATATAAGACCGTGTGACACCGCCTCACCCCTTCCATTGTTCCCCTATTGTGTGTGAAACACAAGGAATTTTCCTACAGGTTTTAGGGGGTGCGTACGTTAACAAAAGGGACGGTTGTGTTAAGGTATAGGGGAGTTATTCGGTCTCATATCTGCAGCATATAGTCTTCGAGCGTCACAAACCGTTTCTTTAATGTCACAAATAACTCAAGGATTCCTGCCTTGGACCGAGGTAACTCATAACAGGCTTACAGTGATGTTCAGTTATCGGGTAAACTGGATCTGGTTTACCAAACTGTTGCATTTCTGCACAGGGTTCATTGCGGCTCCCTCGGTGGGACAATGAAAGGCAGTACGGAATGCAACATTGTTCTGTGAGTTCCGATGACATCTGATAGTGAAATGAGACATACTAGATTCAATCAATAGACTACTAAAGTGTGACGTCGGTTGCCATGGCTTTTGGGTCTAAACATTCGCTGGTAATCTGAACGTCCATTGATATAGGCAGGGAGGAAACCAGTTAACTGGTTTTAGTGTAGACCCCAAAACCATAGCAACACACAAAGGGAGACGTTTTCACCTTATGTGGCCCTATTGCACTTGGTCCGTAAACAAAAACCTGTACATCTTTCATAATATAGCACTCACAACCAGGGTCCTATTTCACAAAAGTAAAAACATTCTTAAGTGTATTAGGAACAATAAATCAAATTTTTTCCTATCTTTAAACCATGAGTAAGAATGTTTATTAGGAATGTTTCTAGTAGCTTTATGAAATAGGACCCGTCTTGATTCAGGTCGAGAGCGCCAATCCTATTGTGTCACCATACTCCACAGACTGATATTCTTGAGTTTCAATTGGCTTGACGACGCCAAAGCGAAAAATATTTAACACTGCATGTTGCGCAAGAATAAAATGTTTGGCAGGACCTTTTAAATGTTGACAGACTGTTTGAAACTGGCATTACTATGCTTTTGTTGGCAAGTTTTTAAAAATGTTAGAACTTGTTTTCCAAGGGTGTTGATGGCAAAATTGTCAGTGTTGAATTTATTTCTCATTTGACCTGTGCCATACGCGTGACGTTAACACCTATCATATCCCGCCATGACTGTTTTCATACTATGGCACGCCAAAACCTAGAAAAATAAATATCAACAGTAATAATTTTGCTATCAACCCTGAAAAACAGTCTCAACATTTTTAAAAACTTGCCAACAAAAGCATGCGTATGCCAGTTTACAAACAGGTCTATCAACATTTATAAGTCATGGCAACTTGTTTTTCTTTTGCAACGTTTGCGAAAATATGGGACAACATGAAATTATCAGTAATTGAAAGTATTTTTCCATTGGCTACTTTGACGTGCCATAGTATGGGACACAGTAATGGCGAATAGCAACCGTTGTCAGGCATAGTGAAACCCAAGAATAGACGATGTGCCCTCTGCAACAAACAAAACATGCCGTGTGCAACACATCATGTTTTACATACATCTTTCTTAGGAATATGGTCGCATGTCAAATCGTCTTTGAAATATTGTGACCTTTGTATCATACCAAACTTAAATTAAGCAAACAGGATACATGTGCTCAACGACGACAAATTGTCAACAGAGGGCGCTTTAGATAGTTACAAAGATCACATTCGTATATAGACTGCCGAAGTGAATACGTCACCTTTTGTTGGTTGCCTAGGCAATTGGCTCTAAACAATCACTCAACCGTTGTCCCAGTGCTTTTTCCAATGGCACTTTCCCGACGGCCATTGATAGTTTAGAGCCAATTGCCATGGGCAACACACGGTCACACTTCGGCGGACTATTGCTTGACCTACCTGGTTTCGCCCAGGGCTGTGTGAACTCAAATCGTTGTAAGATTCTGCGCCTTTGGGTGTGAGGACGGAGCACCAAGTCTGCAAAGGTAAACGGAAGGAGTAATAGTGAAAATCGGTGGCCTACAATAGAGTTCATAATTTGTATTTTGCTATACTGAACTCGGAAATCGTGGCGAACGCAAGCGCAGTCTGGCATGCGCGAATCAGTCAAATAGCTATGTCCCACTGACAATAAAAGCAATCTCGGTAACCATACTTTTAAATCACCCCGATTGGTTTATACTTTCATTAAAGCGTGTAATGTCGTTTGCCACTACAGTCCGAAGTTCCAATTCATATAAGAAGGTGGACTAATTAAATCATCTTTCAAATAATAAAGAAAGTGGTACACAAAGTATATACTTTTTACCTGGGCAATGAGACGCAAAACATCTGTTCCTCAGTAAGGTCTATAACCGGGAAGTCGAGGTTGTTTGAAGTATGTTGTCTTTGTAGGCCTAGAATAGAAAAAAAAAAACGATAGGGCCATTAGTGTAGCTAAATAGGTGGGGGGAAGGTGGGGGGAGGTGGGGGAGGTGGGGGGATGGTGGGGGAGGTAGTGGGGGAGGTGGGGGGAGTTGGGGGAGGTGGGGGAGGTTGGGGGAGGTGGGGGAGGTGGGGGGAGTTGGGGGGAGGTGGGGGGAGGGGGTGGGGGGGGGGGGTGGGGGGAGGAGGTGGGGGTGGAGGTTGGGGGGTGGAGGTGGAGGTGGGGGGTGGGGGTTGGGGGAGTGGGGGGAGGTGTGGGGGGTAGGTGTGTGTGGGGTCTTAGGTTGTGGGGGGATGTGGGGGGAAGTGGGGTGGGGGGGGGGGGGGTGGGGTGATGTGGGGTGGAGGTGGGTGGGGGAGGTGGGCGGGAGGTGGGGGATGTGGGGGGGGATGTGGGGGGGGGGGGAGGTTTTTGGTCATTACGTGATATACATTAAAGTCAAACCATTAATCTCAACAGAAATATGGTTTAGACACTAATTGCTTCATTCACCGATTTTAAGACGAGTGAAGTGAAGGACTGACGTCACGCCCTCTTGAGTCCGAGTGCCGAACACAAAGATATACTCAGTGACGTCATTCGTCCTGCATGTGCGCTTGAATATTACTATTGGGCTTCATCGAGACTTCTGACTCTGGTGCATTGTAAATGATTTAGCATATAGCTTCCTCAGTCACTCGGTAGTCCTAGTGGTTAAGACGTGGGACTATCAATCGAGAGGATTGCGGGTTCGAATCTCCTTTGAGTATATTCCCTTTCACTATTATAATTGAGGAAAGAGTTGAGGCAAAGTAATCGACAAAAACATGCAACATATCATGGGGATTAGGGACAATCAGAAGCAGTGTTAGAAGCGTAAGTTAAGGCACGGAAAGAAATATCGGCGCGCCTGGCAAGGTTTTCACACTGTTATTGACAGGCCATCCCATTTGTCATCGTTCGTGTACCAACAAGTAGCGCAGAGCTTTTCTTAGATGCACGTAAAACGCGAAAATGCTTTGCGCATTGGTTACTTTGGGAAAGTCTATAGAATTACCGGACGAAACAAAAATCTACCAGATGGACTTTTGTGGCAAGACAAGCCCTTCTGCCGTTGACCAAAAATTCGAACCTGGGTTCTAAGAACTCCTATATAGTGCTCAAGCCATTAAGGCGCGTTTATAACATGCGCTTTTACGTTCATATCCCTTTTACAATTTGCCAACAAAACTCACATGTTTGTAGTTTTCCGGCATAACAGAACTCGAGTACTGCTCCACGATGCACTGTGCTTTCGTCACAAATTATCGATAAGAGGTTCTGACTCCACACACTCGTTGGATCCATATTTGTCGTATCTTTCTTCCTGGGAAATTTAGAAATTGTCTTTATATTACTTTACTCCGCGCATTATAATAGACAAAAAGCTTTTGCGTGTACCTTCTGCGTTATGGTCCAAATTCATCACTTTAAATGTTTTGGTGAAACTAATATCACACAAGGTCGGCGGGTTTCGCGGGACGATCTGTGTCGTGTATAACAGGCGTGTTGTGGGCGACAAAAATCACGCCTAAGATCTGTATGAAAAGTTGGGATTCTTGAATTTAAAATATTTGTACCAATAAATTATTAATTTAATCATTAATATCCGTAGTAATTAATTTCGAAAGACATTTGTCTCTTCGTAAAACGCGGATGTAACGCTTTTTTCCCCAGCGCGCCTGTGTTAATTCTATTTTGGTAAGACAGGCGAAGTAATCTTTCTCTCTTCGTTGAAAACGGAAATGGGACTTTTGTGATTTGTCTCTTTGTGAAAACGCGAACGCTGTTTTTGTCCCAGCGTGCCTGTGTTTAATCTGTTCACACCACAGGCAAAGTGATCTTTTTTTCCACGTGGCTATTACAGTAATTAGGACTTCCTCGTATTTTTTGGACAAATAGACCTCACCAGGTTTGTAGGCTATAGGGCCGTGCAGTACCTAGACTTGAGGTCAGGTCTCTAACAGTCGTCTTTGGTCGTCTGACTCCTATAAGTCCCACACGCAACAGTCCGTTTTATGAAATAGTACCTGTCTAGAGACTTGAGAAAACTGTGTTTTCGCGCCAATATTAATGCTTCATGGCGCGTAATATATATCACGCTGTTGCCATAAGAACCAGCAATAACATTTCGGCCATCGTGCCGTGGTAACGTCACTTCTACCAGAGGGGATGTAATTGTTATCTGATTCGTTAATGCGTGTTTTAAACTTCAATATTGTTATTTAGAGAAACTGTGTTATGCGTTTAGTGAAATGTAGTATGTTAAATAACTAGCTTATCCCGTATTAGGACGGAACCGGTTTTGGAAAGAGTGCTCTGGGGAATCCACCCCACTAAAACGGCAAAATTTGTCTGGCAAGAAACTCTGCGTTGACACCCAACTTTTTTTTTCGACTTAAAGTTCTCATACAAATGTTATTTCAACCTAGACTAAAAATGGTTACAAACTAATAAAAATGGTGAGAAAACCTAATAAAAATGGTTTTTGACCTAATAAAGATGGTTTTTGAAGCACTTGGCGTTAAGGACGACCGGCTATCGTCGCCCTAATTCGGTCGGTCGTCCTAAATACGCCTTTTTATACCCATACCGGTCGCTCCTAATACGGGAAAGGCAGGTTGTTAAGTTACAGTCAAGAGCATTTATGACTGTATCAAATAAATGTACGACAATATTCATTAAAAAGATCTTCCACCTATATTGATATGGGAGATCTTGTATCAGCTTCTTTGATGAATGTGTTCTAACAGTAATCATATTCAAGTATTAACTCGGTATCATGTCCCTTTAGATGTGATTGCGCCAATTACTTGTGTCCCACGTCAAGGGCTAAATACATCGATAAATTAAACTGCACAGCCCTTTACCACGTCGCAGAAAACAAATGAAGCTGAAGCAGAATGTATTAAAACTATGTTTACCTTCTGTTGCTTTATCGTTTTCCAACTGTTGTGGCACTGCAGTCCAGTTAACAGCACCACAGACTAAGATGAACTTTATGTAAAATTGAAGGGATCGAGCGCGACTGCCAACTTTCAAATCGAGCTGGCGGCTGTAGTATTTTGCCCGGTGTTTTTTTTTATTAGTACAAATTGGATTTTGGTTTTTGTTTGTAACAATTCTTCTTCGAATAGTTGATTTCAAAACGTGTTGCTGGGTGTAGCTAAGGATAAATCTCAGCTCTGTTTTATCATTTTTCATTGGGATGTGGTCTAAAAAGACCATCCCAATGAAAAATGATAAAACAAAGAGCTGAGATTATCTTAGCTATTGCTGGTGGCTAAAATGGTCGGCATAAGACCTACAAGTGGCGTGCGTGCTTAGTTTGTAACAGCGACTTTACTAGCTATTAAATCCTCTGCAAGAAATATTACAGTCTTGATAAATCAGATCATCGCTCTCAGATTAGAAAAAGTCCTGCAAACCAAATCTTTCCTCACACATCGAAGATCTGCGTCCTTTTCATACAAAACTGGCAAATGTTGAGAAGGTGACAGTATTTGACCGAAAGCTTGAAAAGCACATTAAACTGCCCCATTTGCTTATATGAGACTTTGACAAAAATCAAATTTCTATTTGAGTTTTCACACAACATTTTCACACAATCAAAACCATTTTCACACAACAGATCAAGTTGCAACAGATATCAAAAATAGTTGTCACGACTGTGTGGCTGGACGTATGTCACAGATTCCAAATCCCTAGCTTCGGTTTACACGAGGCCAAGACAACCCCATTTCTTTGGCCGCCCCTTGCTTGACAGCACTGTTCAAATGTCCAGCTCTATCTTTCTCCAAAACCACGATCTGCAATCATGCAATCATCAGCGTTTGCGATATATTTTAAACAAAACCATCGATAATCCACAAATTCCGCATAAACTGATCAAGTTCGAATAGGCTTACAATGTACGTAGCCTAAAAAATTGCACTTCAAGCTTGCTGCCATGCGTTATAACGATGGAGATGAAACCCTATTCAAAATTCACAAAACACATCCATTTAAAGGAGTGCCAATGAATATAATGTAGCCCCCGCGTTTCGACCAATCAGCTCTCTACGTCCAATTCTTGGTAGCAATCTCCATAGACCGTGTACAAACGGAAACAGGTTTCTCAAGTCTGTAACTAGAGGTTCGATTAGAACTTGTTTCCCAGTCCATTCGCGACTACGCTGCTGCCGTTTACGAAACAACCGGTCCTAGTTACAGGACGTGACATCAAGTCTATGCAGTACCAGGTAAATTTTGGCCAAAATCTTAAATCGATGGAAAACGTGATATTTGCCACTTGTGTCTCTTCGTGATGACGGTGATGTAATTATTTGCTGCACATAACATTGAAAATGTCACGTATTTTGAAACACCTATTAGAATTAACACTTACATCACTTGAAAACTGCATAGGCTATCGTAAGGCAACAACTACACTGGACTCATCGCATGCAAATATGAGTGTAGGTAATACCACACCCTGTACGACCCTTTCATTCCTTTCTTCCATAAATTTATGTGATTCCGTGGACGGCAGCAAACAGCAAGAGTGCTTAGTCGTATAATTTTTCTTTCCATTCACTTGACTCTGATTGGTGGATATGAATGACGAAAAGAACATGGACGACACAAAAGACCTTACTGCTTTCGGTATTTACACTTCCGTTTTAACCAACATGGAATGCCGTGGCTTTGGGCATCAAGTATGAATTTTTAAATAAGCCTAAGCCTAAGTTTGAAATGCACTGAAATGACTCAATTGAAATAAGATAATTAATGGAGATTTCTATTTAGAAAAGTAGATAATATTTAAAATTATTGCACAAAATTGTGCAATGATATGGTAAGGGGGAATTGCGCGGAAACCTTTCTGTGGATTTGCCCTATTGCCCTATAACAACAGCACCAAACTATGAGTCTTTGGCTTTTTAATGTCCCATACCAAGCGAAAACAAACTGTACGGGCAATTCCATGAAAATAGTCCCAAGATAATCTCAACAAATGTGTTACCCCATAATCGCGGGGAATTTCGTTGCAAATATCGCAATATAGTAATACATTATTGGTAAACTGTTACAAATAGTTCTATCCCCTGTGTGATTGAAGATAGGCCTATGCCATGATTAAAACCAACCTGATCAAAAACCAGCTCCGTACCTCCATAATTTTGCCCCCAAAACCACTTCGCCCTAATCCACTTCGCACCATAAACCACCGGCCTGTGTGTTTGGATGGTTTTGGGCAAATTGGTATTTAGGCGAGGTAGTCATTTGGGGCGAAATGACAAGTGGTTTGGGGGCGAATTGAAGTTAGTCTCTGCAAGACGAAAAATAATTGTTTTGCCTCATTTTCTTAAAAGACTTAAACACTTCAGAACGCTGGTTTAAATTATCACTGGTACAAAATAAGTTGGTTAAAAAACCTCCCAATGTTGGTTAAATTCTATGAGTTTGGGTAAATTTTTACTGCAGTTAACCAGGGGTTGGTTAAGAAATATTCTGCTTTTCTGGTTGGGTAAACTGCGGGTTGTGATAAATAAAGAGCAGAGGGCTGTATTTTAACCAACTATGGTTATAGTGTCGTCCCCCCGCAAAAGCTGAAGTTGTTAAACAAATTGCCCAACCATGTCACGTGGGTGTCACAGCGAATGCAGCATTTTGTTTCACGCGTCGCGTCAGTCGTTGTCGATGTAAAAACGTTGTGTGTGCGTACAGGCACACAGTACTTCTTGTGTGTACATGGGTTTTATGGGGTACTTGCATTCTTGTCCTATTGTCCCTTTTTTTTTGAATTTCTTCCGTGGGGTACCAGTTGTTCCTTTTGAATTTCTCTTTATGGGGTACCAATGTTCCATTGTGTTTTGTGTACCCCACAATTGTGTCTGTGTAAAACCAGCCGTGATGTGTTGGAAATAATCCAATGAAATTACATGTACTTTCATTCAGAAAATTTCAGGATATATTTGACCTACTGCTGCTGATTGTGTACATCAAAATACGGTACAATGATTTATTCAAATATATAAATTTCAAATATCAAGGTCATTGTGGTAGTATTTGCCTTTATTTAGTGTCTTAAAAACTAATAACATAATAAATTACAACTGTTGGTAAAATAATTGCCCAATTTCTGTGAACAGCATTTGAGGAAATTGCCCAACCATTCTGGTATAATAACACCAACTGCATGGGATTAAAATTTGCCCAACCTCGCATTAACCAACATGTTGGTTAAAATTTATACCAGTCATTGGTTAAAAATTGTAACCAACCCACGTTATTAAAATTTACCAACCTGGGTTTGGTTAAGGGTTTTAACCAACTGTTGGGCCCTGGGATGTTTCACCTGGTAATACATGGTTGGTTAAATTTAACCAAGATTGGTTATAAAATTGTAACCACGTCTGAGAGTGTATCACTTCAGTCAAAACCATTTTACAGGGGAAGTTTTCTCACGTCATCATGGATTATATCGTGTAAGTTATGTCTTAATTGTGACATTTCTGATCTTCGAGATACCAATCATAAAGGAAATTTTACCGACTATAGGTAACATGCACCAATGTTTTGGTTTCCCGTGTAATATGGTACCTTTGGAGGGAAAATGCCA